>LR824605.2:14987500-15610000 GCA_902829305.4 Spodoptera exigua
GTGGCCTGATTTGAGAGTTATCGTGTCCTCCCCCTCTCTTCGGACTTCACATAACCCTAGTATGTGCCACCTGATCTTCCCAAGTTCCACCTCTAGTTGCGCTAGATGCGAGTCAAGCCGTAGCGTGCGTCCGTTGTACGTCGCCAGGGTCAGTCTGTTGTGGTGGCCTCCCGTAGCCCGGAGATTCTTAGCACCCCCTACCCCACCGTTACCATGGTCGCCACCATGACCAGGAATAGTGGGGCTGCCGGGAACTGGGGGCCGTGGCCTTCGTTTTTTGCCCATAGGAGGTATTGCCCATAATCGCCACGCTGGGCAGGCGGGTTGGCGATCGCAGGGCGAAACTTTTCGCACCGGTAACGCTGCTGCCCGTCACCGGCCTGCGGTACTTAATTTCGCCTGTTTGTAAGGGACGGATATACCGCCGTCGGTCGGTCGCCAGAGCCTCGTTCGTTGACCAGCAGGATGCACCGCGTGCAGGTGAGGTTGGCTTGGGGCGAAAGATGGAAGTTCGCCCCCTTACATCCATCGCTAAGTACATTGCAGTTAATGGTAGAGAAAATGCTCTTCTGTAACAAAACAATTTTTTTATGATACTTAAAATTATTATGCATAATTGTAAACTATTTGTACTGGATTCTGTAAAAAATTTTCGGTGTACTATGGTATACCATACCAAATATTTTTTTGGGTAAATGGTATCCAAACTAATTTTATAAATGCGAAATTAAATCTGTCCGTCTGTCTTTTCTTCACAAATAAACTACTGAACCGATTTCTGTGAAATTAGGTACAGACATAGTTTGGAACTCGAAAAAGGACAAAGGATAGTTTTTATATCAAAAATCTGCAGAAAGTTACTATTCCACGCGTACGAAGTCGCAGGCAAAAGCTAGTATATCATAAAAGCCATAAGAGATAGCATTGGTATATAATCTAAAGGTAGATAAACCAACGCCTAGGATTCACCTCCCCTAACAAGATACCCTCAAACAACAACCGTTTAAAATCGAATCCATCACCTCATTGCAAATCTAAAACTTTCTCAAATACTCTGCATCACACCCCTGCTTTCCATACAACTTTACAACTATACTACAACAAGCAAAAATCATCCTTATACTTATTACAATAAAACACTACAAATCTGTAATCATAATTGGTCAATTTACCAATTTAATTAAGGTTATAAAGCAAGGGAATCTATTCTTTATAGTCATGGGATAAGGTGTGATTGGACAGCACATGATTTGCGGCACGTCAGTGGACCCTCCTTGCATTGTTTGGAAAGACGTTTAGGAAGAATGTCGCAGCGATTTCGGATATGTCAGTCGCGGTCGCCTGTCACGTCATGTGGCAGAGTGCTGGGGAGTCGGGGGCTATGAAATAAGCGAGTTATACTAACGTAATTTGTTATCTTACTAATATCATAAATACGAAAGCTAAGAAAAAATGTTTGGATATTTGTTACTCAATCACACCAAAACGACTGGACCAATCTGGATGAAATTTGGCGCAGGCATAGGATACACTCCGGAATATGCGGAATATAGGCTACTTTTTACCATCATACCACGGAGGCAAAACCACGGGCGAAAGCTAGTATCATCATATATACTCGCAAAGTATTAATGATTATAATGTTAAAAATATACCTTAACATATAACCTCTTTTGGATAACATAGTTAATGATAATGATGAATGCTATAATACCTTGGAGCCAAGTACTCAAGCAGAGAGCAGAGAAAACAATAGTGTAGTTTTCTAGTTAAAATATCAATGAATTCGACGTTTCAATACAATACAATATTGAAAAATAACTACGAGTATAATTTATTCATAGATCTGTAGATAGTTACACTAAATTTTCTAAGCTAATTATCAAGAAATAAGTATTTTTGCGTCAAGTAGACTCACAAACATTATGACATCATAATGTTGGAGTTTCATACAAATTTCATAGAAAAATATCGCATTTGACATCTAAATCGAAATATCGCTTTGATTATAGTATTGAATTTGACTACTACAAAAGTTAGCTTTTTTATAACTTAGCTGATGCTAAGAAAATACATCAAGCAAGCAAAGTTTGGACGTAAATTAAGACGGATACCAGATGACTGGGGCAAAATCATGGGCCATATCACCTTCCCCGTGAACTTTAATTTCAACGCGGTTTCACTGTCTTCGTGGCCCACACGTCCGTCGTCGTCTTCCATAGCATCAAGTGATTGCTTACAGTACGAGGGTAGATTGAATAACGTTTTGTTTATTTTTCCTCCGTCCTTCCCGTAAACAATAGTCTCCGGTTTCCCAGATTATGTGATATAAGCCGACTTCTAAGCCGTTGATTATGTTTTCATGTTCAAACTACGTGCTGCGATGGATTTTTGTATAATAAGGGGAGGCAAAATGCTTTGGTATTTACGTATGTATACCTATCTAAAACATACATCACTTGTATTGGTAATAAATGTTTTGTCCCAGCGTCTTAAACATCAAGACAGTTGAGGCTTAGGTCGGGCCACTAGGCCCAAAAATTTTGTTAAAGTAATAATAATAAATCTATTGATTTTCTTTCAGAAATTTAATTTGTTTGTTATAATAAGTACAATCACGTTTTTTAATCCTATCGTGGCTTTATCATTTTTTATTTCCATATTAATTAAAATCGATTCGAACATAACAACCGTCGCAACCCATAAAAACAACCACGAATTTGTTGGGTGCTGGTGTGATATATTTTCGTCAACATTGTTTTTTCAAGTGCCATTGTATCTTTAAAACCATGAAAATTGAATAATTTACATCATTTATTGAATTAAATCATTAACAGAGTAAAAGTGCCGGTTTATGGCCTATTTGCACCCGAGCGTACGGCGCGTAGCGTTCCGCGCGCGCCTCAAATCAAATCAAATCAAATCAAAATCATTTATTCCAAATAAACCATAAATAGGTACTTTTGAAACGTCAAAATAGAATAGTAGTCTGTCAGTCTGTTCGTCAGTGAAGCTAGGTGCTCGTTCCAAATTGTAGTTTCGAATGGAGAAGAACGAGCAAGAAACTCCATCGTTACTCTTTTAAAAAAAATATTTGTTTTACAATTCATCAATAATACATTTTTTATACATTACTGTACCCCTATGTAAGAACAATGCAGAGACAAGTTGTTAATAAAAAGGAACAAATTATGGTCTATTTAATCTATCATTAAAATTTTAATCCTTTGTTGTCTCGTACATGGCGCTCACATATGCGTACTCACAATCCAAAAGAATGCTTCTATATAAACTCATTCAAGGTTTCATTAATTTTGAGAATTTTAATAACTACTGACTACATATTTGAGAATTGTCCAGTGGAGCCGAACCAACATGCTGCCAGGCATTCTTATCCTCAATATAATCTGAAAGTTTGTAGTATGCCTGTCTACATAATTCGCGTTTAATATAAGTTTTAAATTTTCGTTCATTAAGATTTAATACACTTCTTGGAATTTTATTGTAACAATTTACACAGAACCCCATAAAGGATTTCTGTACTTTGGACAGACGGAATCGTGGCACAGCCAGCCTATCTTTGCCTCTAGTATTAAAATTGTGTCTATCGCTTCTTTTTTCAAATAATTGCAAATTTTTCCTTACGTACATAATATTTTCATATATAAACTGACAAGGTACCGTTAGGATATTTATCGTTTTAAATAGTTCTCTCAGAGATTCACGAGGGGACAAGTTATATATCGCTCGGATAGCCCGCTTTTGCAAAATAAATATTGAATCTACTTCCGCAGCTCGACCCCATAGCAAAATTCCGTACGACATAATGCTGTGAAAATAGCTAAAATAAACAAGCCTTGCTGTGTTCACGTCTGTGAGCTGTCTAATCTGTCTAACTGCAAAAACAGCTGAGCTCAGTCTTCCCGAAAGCGTCTTTATGTGGGAACCCCATTGAAGTTTATTGTCTAGCGTAATACCTAGGAACATAGTCTCGTTAACAAATTCTAACTTTTGCCCATTTAAAATTATGTCACAATCATTATTGTGTACGTTGGGCAAGCTAAATTTAATACATTTTGTTTTTTTCTCGTTAAGTGCTAAATTATTGACTGTAAACCAATTATGAACTCGATGAATGGAGCTGTTTACTTCGTCCAAATTATTAACACGTCGACCTATTCTAAAAATTAATGATGTATCATCTGCAAACAGCACCATTCTTGGCTCGGTTTTAAATAGAAATGGCAAGTCATTAACATAAACTAAGAAGAGAAACGGACCCAAAATTGAACCTTGCGGTACGCCAATTTTTATCTCAGAGCCCCGTGAGTTAGAACCACCTACATGAACTCTCAGCTGCCTATCCTCTAAATATGACTTTAGTAGACGGAGTGCAGTATGTCTAATCCCGTAATGATCTAATTTCAGCAAGAGTGTTTCATGATCAACGCAATCGAACGCCTTTGAGAGGTCGCAAAAGACACCAACAGCATCCTGTGCTTCCTCCCAAGCACCGAATACCTCCTTTATCAAAGTGACACCGGCGTCAGTTGTACAACGACCTTTAGTGAAACCGTATTGTTGGTGATGAAAGATGGCATGTTTATCAAAGTGATGAAGCATCCGAGATAGCATTAACTTTTCAAACACTTTGCTAAGAACCGGTAGAACAGACACAGGCCTATACAGGCAAAGA
The DNA here is from genome assembly GCA_902829305.4 of Spodoptera exigua. Lineage (NCBI taxonomy): Eukaryota > Metazoa > Arthropoda > Insecta > Lepidoptera > Noctuidae > Spodoptera > Spodoptera exigua. The sequence goes on from LR824605.2 coordinate 14,992,197, forward strand.
GCCAATAGATACCACAGACGGGGCCCTATAGGGCTGATGTTCAGCCAGGGCTGCGGGGTAAGTGCTATGAGGCACCGCGGCCTCGACCCAGAACAGCAGAAGGAACAGGGGGGTTTTTAGTCAACAAGAGTCTGACACTCCCTCCCGCCCGGCCCTGGGCGGGAGAAGTCATTTTTTCACAGATTTTCCCCTCACAAAAAATGGCCTATTTGCAAAATAAGATAAATTCATTGTTTAATTTAAAAAAATAGGACCTTTTTTATCTCCAATGTTCCCTAAGTTCTATTACATATGCACATCCACTTTCATAATTATTTAAGTAGTTTCAATATCCTTATATCATTTCCTTTTTTATAAATTTTATTAATAGAGGGTGATTCTAATGCTAAATGGATGTCCTTTACATTCAGAGTCCATATTTTTGAGTATTGAAATAGATGAATGTAGGCCATGTCGTATCCACAAAAAGTCCTCAATGCACTTTAACTCCTTTGGTAATCCGAGTGTCCATGACGCTGATAGCTTACCAGCAGTTTGATTCTCGTTTGCCCCTACACTTAATAGGGGCTCGTCCCATTATACACATGCTGAATTTTGCGTCAATGTTAAAATAATATTTGCGTCAATAGTCTGCAAAATTTCAAGGTCACCGTCCATTTTTAACGTGACTATGTGTGTAACATAACATTTACCTTATTAATTATTTATAATTGAATAATCATACATTATTCCAAATTCAATAGGATTTATATTTAGTTACCTGTAATGATAAGAGGAATCAAAACTCATCATAATAGCTTCTGACTAAAAGGCAGTGACTTATTGCGCTTGCCCCAGAACCCTGGCTCAACATTAGCCCTAAAGGGCCCCGTCTCCTGTACGCTCAGGTGTTAGCGTACTGTGCCTCAACCGGGGTTGCGGGGAAAGCGCAATGAGGCACCGCGACATCGGCCCAGAGCAGGAGAAGGAACAGGGGGGTTTTTAGTCAGACGGACTCTATAAAATAAAGTTATGTGCCAACGAGGTGCCAACAGGAACGCTACCTGCCCTACGCTCGGGTATTGCGTAGATCACACTCTTAAGTACTCACACGCATGTAACCTAGGAAAAAAATTGCAAATACCTATATTTATGGATAAGAATGAAATATTGTCTAAATTTCAGGAAAAAGACTATAAAAATGTTGAAAATCAACATTGACATAGTAATTGATGGGTCACCTGACTAAACACATGTGTCAAGCCAAATTAAAATTTAAAAGTAAAATTTTATATAAACAGTCCTTACAATAAGAACCGTGTTTTGTAACAAAGTAAATAAAATACTTTTATTTGGGTTCTCAAAATAATTTCAGGTCACATTTTGGTTTAAATACTAATTCGCCATTTGCGTGTATGACCCAATTATCTGCATGTATAATCTTTTCGATGATATTCGATATATAATTTCAATATTTAATAAAACAGCAGATACATTTCGACAATACCAACATAAAGATCCGCATAAAAATTTGTAACAATAAAATTGGATTAATATTTATCCAGCATAGCAGTTGCCCTCGTAATTATATCTGTTACAGTAAATATGGGCATTTCAAAGAATTACATAATACTTCCAATAATCAATATAAGTAAAATAAAAATGCTACAGAACCACTAAATAAAATATGTAATAAAATTATTCAAAGAATACGTACGAATATAAAGGCCAAAGATTTGGACTGAGCGTCAATCCTCGTCACTAACCAAGATGGACAAGTTGATAATTTTATTTCAGTTTGTGTTTATTTGTTCCGTTTTGGGAGATGCGACATATTATAGTTCCTACTATGGCTTACCTTTGACCGCTTCTCAAGTTGCTGCTTACACATCGAATGGCACCGTTGCGTAAGTCACTTAAATTTTCACTATTGGTCGACCTTTACCATGTCTGGATGACCCTGCTACATTCTTTCTCAATAAAAGGATTTTGGAAATCCGACTAGCGGTCCCAAATACTATCCCGTACATAAAAACTTACAAATTTTATGTAGGGGATAATATTTGAAACCGCTAGTCGGATTTCCAAAATCCTTTCATTAATTTTTAGCTACAATGTTCCTGACTTGGTTATAAATTATACTTGAATTGCGTATTTAAGTCGTAGCTTTAAATGCTGGTGTTCCTAAAATCTTAGGATACGTTACTTTTACCCGCTTGCGAAACTACGGACGGAAGCTGAAGAAGTTATTATTATTTGTATTTGGTAACCACGCACTAAGCAGCCCAGTTCTCACCAGGTAAAGATCTCTTCCAAATCCATGAACTAATTATGAAATCACTTGACTTAAAAACCCATAAATCTTTATAACATAATACTTCTGATAATTACTATAAAGCTAGAAGTATTTAATATCTAGGAAGCAACGGCGTTGACCAACCAGTCTTTAAGCTTTATACTCTCAAAAAACATTCTATCTAGTTGATAAGAGGGTATCCTATTTGCAGAAACTGTACAATTTCGGTGGAGGCCTGCGATGAAACTGAAGCTAGGCGTATTGATGGAACATGTAACAACCTGAACTACCCGTCATACGGTGGTACTCGCACTCCTTACTACAGAATCCTCGATGCATCTTACCACAAGAAATCAAGTTCAGGTAATTTCTAAATTGATTAAATGGAACGGCTTACTCTCGTGAGAAATGGTTTACGAGTTTCAGGTCACAATGGCACTCACAAAAACCAAGTTTGACTTGTTTGAACAAATCTGAAAGATGTAGCCACAATTTTAATAGTAAATAAAAGACATTTCCACAAAATTGAATTAGATATATATAGATATTCTAGACAGATAGACTAGATGCGATCAGCAGTAGTCACCCCTCGCGCCTGGCCTTTGTACAGGCCTACAGGCCATGACGCAGAGCGAGAGAAACCGGGAAGACATCTCCTTCTTTTGTGAAGCAATGACAATAAAATCTATTTTATATAAAGTTACATTTATGTATTTGTGCTATTTGTGACTAAAATTTATTTTGTTCATCACAGAATTTGAGCCAAGGCTTTCGGCCTCGGGAACTGAACTAAACCTCACAAGGAAAATCAGAACTTCAATCTGGGCTGAAGGACGAGTGGACGATGAGGTACTTACCAGCGTTATCAACCACATGGCTGTTTTCTTTGCTACAGACATCACTAACACTCGTGACACAAGTAAGAACTGTTTTTCAAATAATTTTGGACATACTACATTGGAACTCGAAACCGCACCCTCATCAACAACAGGACATTTAAGAAATAATCTATCTTGATTCTTCTCTATCTAGCAAACTACGTGACTTGGAGACCATACTGCTGCAAGAGTGCAGGTAAAAATGACTACGCTTGCACGCCTAACCACGTCCCTAAAGATGACTTCGTGCACCGATTCTCTGGAATCAGATGCTTGAACATGACCAGACCCCTGACCTTCCAGACTTCTGGATGTGCTCCCAACACAACTACACCATTGAGAGTAAGATTTTCCATTATATTTTTTTTTCAATTTTGAACAAAAGTAATTATGCAAATTCATCAGCTATAAATTTAAACTTACTATTTTACAGATCGTCGATGCTACTCCCCTGGTAGACTTGTCCCCTGTTTACGGTAACACCATTGAAAAGGCAAGACGCACAAACTCAGGCGGAAAGCTCGTCACTGTAACAGTCAATGACAGAATTAATTTCCCAGACACATGTAAGTACCCGTAGTTTAAAAATCTATAAGTTTGTTTAGTTCACAAATTGTCAATTGAAATCTTATTCTTCTCTTCTTAGTCGTGTCCCTCAACGCTAATTATCTTAACTCCATCAGATTTAATTTACATTAACTGTTTTTCGCATATACCTTGGGTTGCTCAATTTAAGTAATCTAATTATTATTTTTTTGCAGCAAGCCTAAATCTTCTTCTTGGAATCAACTTTGTGGGTATTATTCTCTTCTGGAACAACCACAACTTTATCGCCGACAAGCTTGCTGAGGTCAATCCCTGCTGGACAGATGACCAGCTCTTTGACACGGCTAGGGAAATTAACATCGCTTATGGTGTTCAAATGTTCTACTATGAACTTATGGCTACTTTGATGGGTGAGTCCGACATCTTTGTCTTTACTAGTTACTACTACACTATTATGATAATCACTTTTACCATTATTATTGTTTAAGGAAAGGAAAACTTGATCGCCGATGGTATTTTATCGGAAGATGAAGGCTTCAGGGATCTATATGACGATACCAAACTGCCACAAATTGCTTTGGAGTATCCAGTAGTTTTGAGATGGATGCATTCTCTACAAGACGGTGACTTAAGGTGAGATTTTTTTTCTCATTAAATTAAAGCTAAGCGATATTTTCCGTAGTGAGTAGTGACATGGTTATTGGACAAAATCCAACGTTAAATGAGAATAACACAACAATAACACTTAATTTGACATCCTATCTTTGTGTTGTCAACTCCATTGTTACTTCAACTATAATTTTTTTTCTAGAATGTACTACGCTAACGGAACATACAAATCTACCTTCCCCATCGTAGACCTCACCTCAAACACTGACTTCCTGAAGGTTAACGACACCATGGACTACGTGACTCAAGGGTTCTTTAGACAGCCCACAGCCAATTCTAATGATTACATTGCTGATCCTGATGTAAGGACTACTTGATTTACTATTTTATTTCATAGACAAAAATATCCTTACAAAAACGTCAAAGTATGCGAATTCTGGGTTGCGCTTACTATGTTCCAATGTGTGTATGCATACCTTTTCTGTGTTGTCAACATTTAAAAAGCGCATAGCTTTCGGGGGAAAAGACAAAGGAGTGTGAGATTTTTACCTTTTGTGTGTTTACATACCTACATAGCTACGCCAAACTTTTTAAGATTTATAACTTCCATACTGAGTTAAATATTAATTGACTCATTGATATTTTTAGATTGTTCAAAGAGGTCTTGGTCGGCTCCAGAGGTCTAATGACATTATGACAAATGATTTGGCGAAGAACCGTTACTTTGGTTTCAAAGGATACACTGAGTACAGGAACCACTGCTTCGGTGATTCCATTACCAGCTTCGATGACTTAAGTGATATCATTGATGTTGAGGTGAGGGATAGTTATTTTTTTTTTCTTATGAGTAATATAACAAGAAGTGCCAATATCAATATTAATGCTATTATTAGTAACATATTATGTTTTTTGTGCACCAGAGGAGTTACGAGTTCGTGTAGCTTTTGGGGAAGGATTTCGACGATTTAGGGATTGGGGAGGGATGGGTGGCGGGAAAAGACTAGGCCTCCGGTAACCTCAATCTATCGTCACACGGCAATGTACTTTAAAATGTGTCTAAAATTTTAAATATAGATGTTGATATATACAATGATAGGAAATAAATTATAAATTTTATAATTACAGAGGATAACGCAGCTGAAACAATTGTACAAAGACGTCACTGACATCGACCTACTTGCCGGGATATGGGTGGAGAAGAAGAAAGAGAACTCACATGTACCTCCCACCTTCTACTGTCTCGTCAAGGAACAGTTGGAGAGATCAATAGTCTCAGACAGACATTGGTATGAAAGAGAATCAAGGCCAAATGCTTTCACTGCTGGTAAGCACTTTCTATACATTTCCTCCTAGGTTTTCTTAGTGAGTCAAGTATTACAGTAAGAGGAGCAAAAACGCTTTCTGTGCCTTTTGTTTCTTTCTAATGATGCTTCATACAATTTATTCTTCTTTTTTGTCGTTGTTGTCTTACTTGGCAGCCTTTTTTACGTTATAAGGGAAACGAGTTACTTGTTTTCGATAAGCAATCGACACCACCCATGGACATTAGTTATACTGAAGGCGTACTTCAAGTGTTTTGCCGGCCGTATGTGGGTTATTAGGAATTTAAGGAAAGAGGGTATTTTGGAGATGTTTGGTAAGGACTGGAATCACAACGTGAATGCTTTTTTATGTGATGGCTGGCAAACGAGCAGACCGGTTACCTGATGGTAAGCAATCAGCGCCGCCCATGGACACCTGCAACAACATAGGAGTTACGAGTGCGTTGCCGACCTTTTGGGAATTAGGGATGTGGAGATTTAGGGACTGGGGGAGAGGAAGGATTGGGCCTCCGGTATATTTAAGGTCGGTATTCTGTGAGGTCATGATATTCCTCTGGTCGAGCCGGCGCCGATTATTTTTGTTATTCAACCTTAATAGCTGGTCTTTTTAAAAAACTTTAATAACGTGATATTTTTATGTAGATCAATTAGCGCAAATCCGTAAAGTAAGTTTGGCGCGTATGCTGTGTGATATCGGACCCGGTGTCACTGAAATCCAGCCCAATGCATACGAGTTACCTACGACTGGGTATGTATCTCCTCATCTTTTTCGAATATTCACCTACTTACGAGTAGCACTGAACAGAAAACTTACTATCTTACTAATATTATAAATGCGAAAGTTTGTAATAATATATGGATGTATGTTTGTTATTCTATCACGCTAAACGACTGAACCGATGCAGATTTTTTTTCTATCATAGGTCGGCAAACTAGCAGACGGATTACCTGATGGTAAGCAATCAGCGCCGCCCATGGACACCCGCAACAATAGAGGAGTTACGAGTACGTTGCAGACCGAGTACAGACTTACGAGTACGTTGGTGATTAGGGATTTGGAGATTTTGGGATTGAGGGAGGGGAAGGATCGGTCCTCCGGTTACCTCACTCACACGGCGAAACACAAAGCTGTGCTTGTTTCACGCCGGTTTTCTATGAGGCCGTGGTATCACTCCGGACGAGCCGACCCATTCGTGCCGAACCATGGCTCTCGCACACTTAAACTGAGAATAGATAGATGAATGTTTTTATTTATTTGATAATAATGCCAATATTTTCTTATACAGAAACGAGATCGTCAGTTGTGATGAAATTCCCAACTTGGACTACTCATACTGGGCAGATAATACAAAATGCACTACATCATCATAGAAGCGTTTGTAAAATATAAGATTTAATTAAAAAGTAATAAAATTCAATAGACAAAATCTAGCTGTGTTATGTTGACGCATTGTTCTTGTTATTTTTGTTTACCATTTTAAAAACATATTCAGTTAAAACTTGCTGCTAGCTTGCACTGTAATGAAATATTTAAAAAATAAATTACTTTATGAGAAAACAAGAAACAACCACCAGGTGATTCATCTGGTTGTATTCCTTCTTGTCCAAAAAAAAACTTGATTGATTTATTAATTTAATGTTTGAAACCCTTCCGATTGTTCACAGCACTGACACCTTTTTGTATTGTCATGAATAAAACTGTTGTATAAATTATTTTCTTTTATTTTAGTATTAGTTTACCTATAAAACTATAATTAACTAAAATTCGCGGGTTACTCACGTGTAAATGATGAGAAAAGCTCTACTAGTTTCGAACCACAGAGGGGTTCTTCCTCATGAGCAGCGTGCGCGGACGCGGCGACGTCGCGCAGCCTACTGGTTAGCGTTGGCGCCTGCATCGCTGTTGATGGTTGCGCTGCGGCGAGTCCAACGCGCCATCTGCCGGATACCACGCGCGTTTGCTGCCATCTCCGGCGGCGGCGCGTGTGACGATGTTGAGGCGCACGGTACGTTCACCAGTGGCGCGGGTAGTGGGTTCGATTCCGGGCCCGGCACAAAGTCTGTGTTACATATGACGCTTACTGTGTCACACTCCAGACTGGATACGCTTCGGACCGACGTAGTCTCCAAGCTCGGCTTCCACGCGGGTGGCAATGCCCAGCCACCATCCCTGTTGAAGCACGGACGTCGGCTAATCTCGATGGCCTCTCGCACTTTTCGCGGAACGAAGTATTTCTCCCTCGCTAGTACGGAGACCTTATCAAAACGTATGAAGTGAGCCGCATCCGTGCCGCAAACATGTTCAGCCACAGCCGATGCCTGGATGTCCATCTTCTTCACGCTACGTATATGTTCCTTTAGCCTGGTTGTGATGTTGCGCCGAGTTTCTCCGATGTAACTTGAGCCACAGTCGCAAGGTATAATGTACACACCGCCACTAGTAGAGCTTTTCTCATCATTTACACGTGAGTAACCCGCGAATTTTAGTTAATTTAGTATGTCTCACGATAGTTATTATAAAAACAAAACTATAATTGTTTTTTTTTTTATTTTCGTAACAAATTATTTGTTTATTAAGTTATGGTTTAAAACCTTCAAAATAATAAAAACTATTATTAAAACAAAGATTGCGATCCTTTCTTATAAAAAAGTGTTTTTATTCTTTTACTGGCACGATAACCGAGGTTTGGCCATTTATACGTATCTATATGTCAGTGCAAAATAATGTCGGAATGATAAGGTTTAATCATTATTATTTTATGAGAAATTGTAAACAAATGATTGATAATAAAAATTGGAACTAATTTGCATAATAAATTAAACACTTCCATAAGACTTATACCGTTTATAATAAATGTCGTGAGGCATACTAAATTAAGTAAAAGCCAAAAGTAGGCTACGCGACATCGCCGTGTCCGCGCACGCAGCTCATGAGGAAGAACCGCTCTGTGGTTCGAAACTAGTAGAGCTTTTTCTCAATATTATTCACGTGACTAATCCGCGATTTTTAGTTTAATTATTTACATTCAAAAGATATTTATATACTTTTATCTTTTTAAATAAATTTCATATTTAACTTCGACTTCTGTCTTGTCTTCACTTGTCAACTGTTAACCATTTATAGCGTTTTATGAGTTAATAATCCCAAAGAGAAAATTAAAAACGATTTTTGACTTAACCCAACAACGAGATGAATAAAATGTTAAATATACAACTTATACTCACGTGTTTGTGATTACATCGAGTGCAATACTTTACGACTGTTTCGCTGGGAAACCAGTAACAAGAGTTTTTTTAAGAGATTTTTTTAATGTAATTGGTCGGCAAACGAGCCGACGGATTACCTGATGGTAAGCGATCAGCGCACCAGAACACACAGACAGAAAATCAGACACCCGCAACGGAGGAGTTACGAGTGCGTTGACGACCTTTTAGGGATAAGGGTTTTGTTCGATTTTAAATAATTTGAATACTAACTCAAAATTGTTCCTCTTCTATACTAATATTATAAAGAGGTTAAATTTTTAAGTTTGTATGTAGGTGGGTAATATTTGGACCACTGGTCGGATTCCCAAAATTCTTTCACTGATTGGTAGCTACAATGTTCCCGAGTGCTATAGGCCATAAAACATCACGCTACAATCAAATGGAGGCGTGCAGCGAGTGAAACCGCGTGGGAGTAGCTAGTCTTATATAAAGTTAGTATTGAATAGTGGGAGAGCAAAGTATCGGCTCGAATAGGTCAGCTCGACCAGAGTTATACCACGGCCTCACAGAAAAACGGCGTGCAACAACCACAGCGTTGTGATTCGCCGTATGAGTGAGGTTACCGGAGACCCTATTTACAGGAGTCCTTAGACGAAGTGGTATTCCTTGAGAATAAGAAATATGGATTAGTCAGTGGACCACATTTTATAAATATAAAATTATATTATAAATATTATAAACATTTGAATTAATTACACTGGTTAATTAAAAATAAATGTTTCGCGTTTAATAATATTTTTAGTGCATTTACAATAAATTAAACATCGTTTTTTCTTTTTTTCTGTCTTTCTTTTTTTTTCTCTATTAAAAAAAAGGTTGCCCCACACTAGGAGTTTCTCCTGTGTCGTGGTTGCGTTAACAAACATACAGTTTGTCATACACACCACACAAGAGTTGTTCCGTGCGGGAATCGAACCTGCGACACGTTGACACAGCCAACTGCCTAGCCACCGCCGCGCGGCGCCAACCGTGCAGTCGATTAAAAGAACACCACATTTTATAAAACTCTCTCTGTATTTGTCTTCTAGGTCTATGTATTTGTTTCTTTTATTTTTAAGTAGTCATTAGTATTTAAATATAGGTATAATGACATTACCAGCTATACTAATTTAAGTATTCCCAATTTTATTTTAAACTGAATTAATCTATTGCCAACACTATTATCCGTTGTTAATGTTTTAAATTAATTTCTTTTATATAAATGAATGAACTAATTAGATTAAGTTTATAGCTAATCGCGTCTTATTTAAATAATTGTATGCAAATAAGAATTACGATGATTAACGAAGCAAAATAATATTACTGAGACATTTTTTTGTATGTTTAAATTTTTTTTATTTTATATACGTGTATATTATTTTTACAATTAGTTGGTCGCAAATATGTATAGAGGATAGTTGTAATTTAAACAAAGACAATAATAAAATATTTTTTTTGAGTCAATTCAGTAATTTTCAATGTGTGTGTGAGAAAAACGTTAAAATGTTGAAAATACTGCTTCTGTCCACTTGTATGTGTGTTGGTACATCGAATGCAATTCTTTACGATTGTTTCACTGGGAAACCTATCAATAGGACACTGTTGAAGGTCTATGAAGAGAGGAACAATGTAGGGTGAGTATTTAGTATTCGAAGGAGCGGTACCACGGCAGAAAGAAAGAAAGAAGAAACTCACGTCCCGTGAAACAACGCTTGCATGTATTTTTCCGATACTAAGTGATGATCTAAACCCAAAATTTTCAAAGACTTTTAATGATGTTTAGGCAGAGAAATCCTAAATGTCTCACATTTTATCATCATCATCAGAAATCATCACCACTGCTGAACAAAGGCCTTGCACTAAATCCTCCACGTCGAACGGCAATTCCGTATGTCCGTCCTTCGAGCGCTTTACCTGCTCGTCGCTAACCATGAACACCGGATGAGTTACAATTACTTTGACGTCCCATTTTACGACTAGGTTATCCATTAGGCGTCCATTTTTTTCTAATATATCCACTGTTTCGTTTCTTTGCTCGTTTTTATGTCCAAATAGACTGTCTTCTCAATTTGTATTGGCTAGTACGCATAGCTTTCATCAATTTGCTTCTTATTACTTATTTACGTTCAGAGGTTTTGAATGTTAACAATTCTATAATAATTTTCATGGCTTTATTAAATGGATCTCTTTTTGCTAAGAAACTGCACGGTGGAGATAGAGCCTTGTGACCCCAATGAATGGAGAAGAGTGGACGGCTCATGTGTTAACTTGAAGCACCCGAGTAGAGGAACTCAGCGCACTCCTTTATACAGAGTACTTCCACCAGTATTTAGCGTTGGTAAGCATACAATTTATTCACCAAAAAACCTGTTGTTCTTCTATTGTGTCTCGAATTAATGAGATTGAAACGAAAGGAATTCTACTCGGGATACTTTAAAAAAAAATCTACAGGCCTTTTTTGTGAGGCAAAAATCATCAAATCACTTCTCCTGCCCAGGGTCGGGCAGGAGGGAGTGTCAGACTGAAAGCCCCCTGTTCTTTCTCCTGCTCTGGGCTGAGGTCGCGGTGCCTCATTGCGCAACCCCGGCTACAGGCCTTGGACCTCTTTAACGATGTAGCCATGGCCTGTACGCTGTTTGTTTGTTCAACAATAAGTCCCGATGTTACTTGAACCTAATAATGCTTTTCTCGAATAGTTTTCTTGAATAGTTATTTTATTTAATACAATGATTATTAAAAAGTTTTACAGTACCCGTACCAACCCACGAGAATTTCATCATACTTTAGCCTCCTATATCTTCATTTTCATGCTCAGACTATGAACCAAGAAAAGCAGTCAGTGGTGCGTCCTTACCTTTACCAAGGAGACTGAGAACGGAACTCTTGTTGATGGGCCAAACTACTGACTTGAAGATAACGCAGCTGTTCTCATACTACATCTTGTTCATGATCTCTGACGTTCTATCTTCTCATGACATAAGTAGGTATTATTTTACATATATTCGTGTATCAATAACAGGAAAACTTATTCAGAGAGTTTAATTTAACAGTATTATCAAGCATAGAAACAAAAAGAGCTAAACTTTTGGCTGTAGAGAGCCAAAAGTTTAGCTCTTTTTGTTTCTATGCTTGATAATACTGTGAGATCTTTAAATGGTTCCTCCGATGGGCCTTCTTCTAGGTGGGGTTAGAGGGAGATTCAGACTCTTACTGACTCATATCAACCTCGTTCCTTCTCCAGCTAAAGGCCAGGGCGGCAGTATAATATTGCGTTTTCAATATCTTTTCTATTTCAGTCAATTATCTTCAAAATATAACTACATGCTGCACTCCAGAAGGCAAGAAGGATTACAGATGCACTCCAATCGAGGTGCCAGTCAATGATCCCGTGCATAGATACTCCGGTGTCAGGTGTTTGAACCTCACCAGACCTCAAAGCTTCCAGACGTATAGGTGTCTGGATAACGGAACTACTTTCGAACGGGTAAGTGTTTCGTAGGCACAGTTGGAAGTGGAAGATAAAATGAGGTCACAGAATTAAAAAAAAACATTCAATTCATTAATCATGCGATGAAAGGGTAACAAACTAGCTTCACTGACGAACAGGCTGATAGACTATTATCTCTATTCCATTTAGATGATTCAAAAGTATTTAAACTAAATTCCGTTGTTATAGAAGAGTAGTTTTTTATAATGAACTGCTAACAAACATGTAAATGAATTATTGTCCTAAATAATTTAAAATATTGATAAATTACTATTCGTTTTTCAGATCGTATTTCAAACTCCTCTTTTCGATCTTTCGCACATATACGAATACAGACCGGGATTCATTAATCAACTTAGAACATTTGAGAACGGTTTAATGAAAATTGAAGAAGATGATGGAGAATTATTTCCTCCAAGTGATCCGGATTCCCACTACTGCTATCAGAATCAACTTCCTAGAGAAACACGCTGTCATAAGTACCGTAAGTACCTCCATTTTTTTTTTGATGACGTCGGGTATTTCGGAATGATACTAATACTGTCTTGTTCAATACGATAATTTGATGAGTAACTTTCTTGAACACTGATCTTGGCGGATGAAGAGAAGAATGCGTTAGGCAGAAAATATTTTTGTAGGAACCTTAATTGTGATAATAGTTATATCGATGAATTATTGAAATATGAAAGTCAATACGTGAGGTATTCTTAATTTTTCAGAAGTAAACAACGTGCTTGGTTCGAACCTTTGGATCATCTTGCTATACAGACACCACAACCAGATAGCACGTGAGCTGCACAGACTCAACCCGTCCTGGGACGATAAGCGACTATTTTACACCGCAAGAGACATCAATATCGCTATATCAGTGCAGATATACTTCTATGAACTGTTACCTATTATATTTGGTGGGTGGACTTATTACTAGATTACTATCAGCTATCAGAGGATTATTTTTAAATGTAGTGCTTTAATGTTATAGGAAAGAAGAATATGATCAGAGAAGGTCTTATCGGTCGTGGAGGATTCAGGGACTTGTACGATGAAAACGTTGAACCGAGGATGTCAGACGAGTATTTTTATGGAATGAGATGGTTTCACATGATACAGAAGACGAACATGAAGTTAGTAATATTAAAAAAGTTGTGAATATCTTTTTTTGCTTTATTCAATATGGATTCACATCAATATTAATTCTTTCAATAGTCTAAAAAGTCACGGTTTTAATAAAAAACTAACAAACTGAAGTCAAACTATACCTTCCAGTAACAACCATTTTTATAAAGTTTGAAATCTTCTTTTCTAACTTTCATACATATTTTGGTAAAGAATATTATTTCATTTTCAGACTGTACGATAAAGATGGGCATTATGTTAGATCATTTCCAATGGTTAACGGTACTGCTCGAACAGGATTTTTTGCTGTCGATAACAACATGCAACACATTATACAAGGCAGCTTCAGACAATTAGGTGGCAAACCTGGTTGGACCATTGATTATGATGTAAGTTAAACGTGGCACTTAGTTTGAATCCCAAATTTTCTATTTTTGGGTCACCTGAAAGCTTTAGATATCCATTTTTAAAATATCCCATTACCACAAGACCAAAAGCAGAAGTTTCATTGCAGATGGCTGATCGGTTGCTTGGTGGTATTCTGTTTTCTTCGGACGCGCCAACCAGTGATTTGAAGAAAGGAAGGTACTTTGGTATCCAGCCATACGTAAACTATAAAGAGTTTTGTACCAACCGAAAATATACAAGTTTCGCTGATTTAAAAGACAGTTTTAGTTGTGAGGTAGCCCTATTTTTTTTTATTCCCTACGTTCTTAGTAATAATTGTATTATTATCTGGCATGATTCTGATGACTTTTCCTATCCATAGCACCTCAATCGCCTAATAGAGGTTTACGAAGATCCTAAAGACGTTGAACTCATGGCAGCCTTGTGGCTAGAGAAACCCGTCAAAGGTGGGAACATTCCAGAAACTTTGTACTGCTTGCTAACGGAGCAGTATAAACGAACTATTAAGTCTGATAGACATTGGTATGAGAGACCAAACAGGCCTCATGCCTTCACTAAAGGTAAGCTAAAGGTACAATGAATAAATGACTGACAAAACTTCTCTACGCGTATGTTCGTATTTTGTTTCTCATTTTTATGTGATACGGCGGCTAACAAGCGGGCTGGTTACCTGATGGTAGGCAATCGGCGCCGCCCATAGATGCAGAAGGACAACAACAACAGAATCGTTGCAAGTACGTTGTCGTTTTTTTGGGGATAAATGTTTTTGGGGATGTGAACATGGCAGGGATTGGACCTTCGGTCACCTCATTCACACGGTGAAACGCTGTTTCATGACAGTTTTCTTTAAAGTCTGTTCAGTCGAATTGACCCATTCACGCCACACTTTTATAATCACAATTATTTTTCTAGAACAATTAAAAGCAATTCGGAAAGTTAAAATAGCGGGCGTGTTGTGCTCGATTGGCGATTTTGTGACAGAAATACAGCCGCATGCATTTTATGCTATATCAAATAGGTGAGTTTTCAAACAATTTTATTACTTATAAGTACTGAAATAGTTTTTAAATGGTTATCAACAACAGTCGAAACCAGTTCTAGAAATTAATAATTAATCTGTATTCTCCCAGCCCAGTGTTATAAAAGATATTAAACACAAAGTGTATGTTATTTTACAGCAATCCTTTAGTGAAATGCAATTCATCAAGAATAGGAAAATTAGACCTCACTCCATGGAAAGAATCTGCCTAGTAAGGGTTTATAAGGACACATTTATATGGTAAAAAAGAACCGCATCTAAATTGGAACAAAACTGAAGTCTTTTTTCGTCAACATGTTTTTTTTTGTATTTGATTAACGAACTAATTTAACTGACTATGTGATGACATTGCATTTTTAAAGTATCTTTTTTTATCTTAATGATGTAAACAATCTAAACTCTGCTGTGTTTTAACATGTTTGTACCTATATAAAATGTTAAAAAGTAACCTTTTGATTTCATTTAACTTAGTATATCTTTTTAGTAGCAATGACACACCATTAATGATCTGGTTTCACCTTAAATTTTATTCCTTATCCTTAACTGTTGAGTTAATGAAGCGTTATTATCACTATTTCTAATTGGTTACCTCTAAACAAATACCCACTGAATTTTTGGTATTTGATTAGCATGCTAGAATTATTCACTTGTTTCAAGAAACCAGAAGATTTTTTAAATATGGATACGTTTTCTGCGGGATACCTCAAGGTAACGTTTTGGGCGCAAGGTAGCGCTGACTGCATGCACATATGTATTATGTATTACACATATTTTTGCAAAGATATAGGAGATAGATATGATGAAAAAAAACGTAGTATAAATGAAAAATTATCTAAGAAAAGTTTTTGAACAAAACTTAACAAATTAACATAGAAAGTAAGTTCTCAATGGCACTCAACTATCCCCTCGCTACTTAAAAAATCGATTCATAACAATACTCCATCAAAGTTTGATGCCGTCAATCAATACTGTTTGAACTAAAATGCAAGGTAGCTTCAAAAAGGGCAAGGGGATCGCTGGGCAAACAGTGGGGCTCCACTGCGGGTAATTTACCAATTTACCCCAGCTCTAGTAAGCTACGGGTTTGATTACTGAAGCTACCACCTGGTGCTTTAAATTATGAAGTCAAAAATTGTAAGGTAATTTGTCTTGTGAGGCTCACAGATTTTCATCAGGTGGGCTGTAAATAAATCAATCAAACCACTGAGTATTTATTAAAATAGCTTGCTGATTCTGTATTTAATATCAGACGTTCAGGATATAGATGTAGGAGTCAAAATAAGAAAAGATAAATAAAAAACCTTATGTGTATCTTTTGCACAAATTTTATTAACACTTATCTTGCTACTGCCTTACGGTTTTACTCGCTGCTATTAGTCGCAGGGTGAAGTTTTATGGTTCTATCACTCAGAAACATTGTAGCTATCTATCTGTCAAAGAATTTGGGAAATCCGATCAGCGGATCAAAGGTTACCAACTACATAAAAACTTGCAAATTTATCCTCTTTATAATACTTGAATAGAAAATTCATGTGTCTAATTTTGTTCTCAAGTTCTACGTCTTCGTAGTCGTCACTGTCTGAAGGATATGTAAACAGTTATATTGTTGACGCATAGCTGACGGACTATGTACTACAAGTTTATGCCTATGTTCATCAAATATTTAATTTCATTACTTATGCAATATTAATTACGTGGAGACTGGAGAGAGGGGTTTGTATACGAGTTCAGCAGATTTGTAATTATATTCATTATTGCAGATCATGCTTTAACTGCTATTAAAAAGTCCTCAAATTTATAAAATTTGTTTAGAGAATCTTAAACCTCACTTTGATTCAAGTCTCAAGTTTTGCCATGATCAGACGGAAGATGTCTACATCTAGAACAACATCATTTAGTAAATATTTCTCTTAATTTTTAATTCAAGTTCGGCTCGACCGGAGAACCACCTCACAGAAAACTGGCGCGAAATGGGTGAAGTAATGATCTCGTCAACTTTAGCTTCAGTTCGACATTTATGCCTTTGTTGTCTGAAGGAGTAAGTTAACCAATTTCTCACTTACCTTTCAATAGCTGACCAAATCTCGAGAGAGTTGCCAACAGCCTTCATCCATATCGATCGCTTGAGTCGCAGATTGAGTTCAAGTGAGCAGCATGCTAATGTTGAATACTCTTCAAACTTTACCTGCCAAGCTAAGGACGAAACTTGAAGGATTATCATATTCATTATTATGATTAGTATCGGCAAGTATGTAGGTACTAGAATACAGAGCATCAGGTATGTCAAGTTTGGACACATATAAAACATATGCATCTTTTTTTATTATACATCATGGCTATTTTCTATTTGTGTTTCCCTATGAGTAATGTCGATGCAAATTTTATCGTTGTCCCGGAGCTTAATCAGTCCATTTTCCATAAAAGTGGCTTCAAAACCTGGCACTTGTCTTTTTCTGTGTTACTTATGTATTATATATATTATCCTAAGATTATTAAGACACCACTGACACAGTTGCATTAGCACACCGCTTATGCACGATTGGCGATCAATCTACTTATTAAAAATAATGTATTTTTGCTCGCCAATTGTGCATAAGTACGCGTGATGGTGGCCAATGCTTTTATCTTGTCGATCTCCACTGGGTGACTATGATGATGATGATTGAGTCAACCGTCATGGTGTCATGTATAAGAGAGACCACAGATGGAGCCTATTTCTATTAATTCCACTGCATTTTATTTCCGTAGGTTAAAATGCCTGCTTATCAAGTACGAACGTAGTTTTAGACTATGTTTAATGTATAAGTAATTAAAAAACCAACAATATCGATACTTTTTTGTCTGACCCCCTTTCTTGACAGTCCCGCTCCCAAAATCCTTCGATTTTAATAATCATTTACTTATTAAAGAAATAACAAATCATTATTCACAAGACTTCTTGATCTCTAACTAAGTATCATTTATAAGTGTCCTTCATTAAATGGTTTACTAAAAAAATAAACAAACTTTTTGATACATGTCCACAATAAAACAAAGTCGATGTAATACCAAAATTAATATCGGTAAATTTCCCCCTAATAAGGACAGATGGCACCACTTTGTCTCGCTCGGTGTGGCAGCCGGAAAAATCTGGAAACTGCTTAACTGGGGCAACGTTTTTTCTGGACAATTTGTTTGTGTTTTTCGTTTGAAGTGTAAAAATAGCTTACATCTGTACAAAGAACTGATAGCTTGCTACTATTATAAAATATAAAAAGTTTCAAGTGTGTATGATTAAATACCAATTATTGAACTGAATTAGGTTAAGTGCTAGCAAGTTTTTCGGTTTTCGAAACTTACCTATTTGAGACGGCTTTCTTGTGACACATGTGACAGGTCAGCCAACGAGCATACCGATTATCTGATGGTAAGCAATCAGCGCCACCCATGGACACCCACAACAACAGAGGAGTAACGAGTGCTTTGCCGACCTTTTCGGAATTAGGGATTTGGGGATTGAGGAGTAATTGGGGGCAGGGAAGGATTGGGCCTTCGGTAACCTCACTAATACGGCGAAACACAACGTTGTGGTTGTTTCACGCCAGTTTTCTGGGAAGCCGCCGTATCTCTCTGGTCGAGCCGACACATTCGTGCCGAAGCATGGCTCTCCCACACTTAAACTAGCTTGAACCGGCTGGTCACCTAATTGGCGATAGGCAGACCTTCATGGAACAACATAATTTTTCGAAAAGAATTTGTTGTTTTAGTAAATTATCATGCTTCCGCATCAGGGATTAAAAAGTGTGATGACACTACTTGTGCTTGCCGCCCTGTAATAAAATATTTTCTAATCAACCGACAAAATACTTTATTGGATAACTTGCAATAATTCACAATATTCTAACAATTCTTTACCAATACAATAACTCGATTAACTTACAAAGTAACTGAATAGGTCATTCGGGTACAAACCCAATAGTTGTAGGCTATAGCCATAAAGCAAATATTCACAACATTGCAACTATGTTTCTCTGTGTGATTCCAACTTCAGAACATTGCCGACTATAAGTTTTCCTTTCCTAGTAGAGGGCGTCGTAGATAGATATTTTATATCGTCAGAGGTTACAGTAGGCAGAAAAATGTTTCTGCATAATTATTTTTGTATTTAATTAACGAGTGAACCAAATGGCCTTATAAGAATTTGCTATACTACGTCAACGAGATCGACACGTGTATGCCGTTAGTTATAATTATAATACAAACTTGTAACTACAAAAAATTGGTAGATAGGTATATTATTATTGTTTACGAATTTTAATGTTATTATACCTATAAATATGATGTACGGAAGAACACATATGTTCTTATTTTATTGAACTAGAAAAGACATAAAAATAACCAGATAGCTACTTAAGACATCGATTTAATTTACAACGCTATAAATAGGTATAACAACACCAAAACGTCTCAGTATCTTGCACGTGCGACCACTAGCCCAACAACCCCCATATCCAATAACAATTCATCAGTCACAATAAAAATAAACATATTTTCATCATTCTTTCCATAACATGTCGGTGACTATACCACTGACGGATATGCATCGTGCAACCGTTAACCACATTCTTCCAAGCCATCTCAATTTTCATATTAGCATCGCATCTTCAATCATATAATATATTATGTTCTTTGGCGGTACTTGGCAGAATTGTGAGAATAGCCCCGCTTCCGCGTCGTAAATCAGTTTAACGTCTTCTTCAAAAACCTACTGGAAACTGCAACGTTTTAAATTTTTGAGCACTTACTATTAGTCGAGTTCGTATTTGCAGAATTCTTAGAGAGATAGTCTGTTCTTGAATGGGCCAGTGAAAGCATAAAATTTACTTTGAAATTGCATTTTTGAGGTAAAATATTAAACAGATGAAATAGATGTGTTTTGATCGAAAAGCTATTTTGGTTCATAATAGTTTTTGTTGAAACGTTAAAAGTTACTGTGAACCATAGCGAAGAACAAGCCATAATATTTTATTAATTCATTTCCGTCCTAAAATTGTCTTATAAAGAAAAAGTAAACATAAAAATATCACTGGGATTTTGTACCTTAATCCTTTACCTTCCACCTGGATCAAATGTACCCGTAAACGTTCAAGGGAAAATTGGTTAATTAAAAAATGCAAGCACCGCCCAAACCGGCGTCTCCGTGTTTAATGAAACAAAAAAGTAAAACGAATAAACAGAGAAATTGTTCTTAATAAACTTGTCACGCGAGAGGGCGAAAGTTAATTTCCTGTTTCGTCCAATCTACAAGGATTCGGGCCTTGTCCAGTGCAAAGAAAGCCATAATATAAATTGTAGCTGGTATTCGCAAAACCTTAAAAAGTGTTGATTGATTACTTACTACTTATTGACATATCTCACCTTCTATCAGTAAATGACTAGAGAGAATTTATTTTTATATTCACTAAGCTTATGTATCTCTACCCAAGAATTGATGTATCTATATGTATAGCAAACAAAGTATGAGACGTCAGTATTTAATTAGCAGTACTTCTGTAGTGATTATTAGATTATCTTACTGTTTGATTTAGACCAAATTCATGCAATTTTCCTTAATAATAAATTGCATCATCATCGCTTTCAGTGTATTGTTACCCTAATAGGGAAAAATTAGTGTTTTATTGGCGACCACGTCTCCGTCGGCTGTCGCGGTGTTATTTACCCCCGCGACGAGGGAAGGTTAAAAAGCCTTGTCGACTTAATGTGATTTAAGTTGAGCACCAAGATTTCCTGTTGCTAAACATTCTGATTCTTTTTTTTCGCATTTAAGTGTTTTTTTTTTATTTATTTATTTGTCCGTTTTGATTGGATTCAGAGACGCAGAGCTGGGTATTTATTTTTTAATCGATTCGAGGGTGCGCGATGGCCAGGGGCAGTTTACTTTTTTCTCTTCGAAGGTAATTATTAATCTGAGAAGACTTCGTTACTTTACTTTGTGAGTTGTGTTCTTTTAAGAACTTCTGTTTATTTGAAAAGATTTTTCTGGTGATATGATGACATAGAAAAATTCACAAAATAAAAAAATTAAGACACATTTTGCCACCAGACTACTTTTATAGGCTTTTTTTTGTGAGGGGATAATCATCAAATGACTTCTCCCGCCCAGGGCCGGGCGGGAGGGAGTGTCAGACTCTTACTGACTAAAAACCCTCCTGTTCCTTCTCCTGCTCTGGGCCGAGGTCGCGGTGCCTCATTGCGCTTACCCCGCAACCCCGGCTGAACATCAGCCCTATAGGGCCCCGTCTGTGGTGGTCTATTGGCGCCGTACGCTCGGGACTACTTTGAAAGGCTAACACCCGGTTTCTGAAAGGCTTGTCGCTACGCTAAAATTAACTAATCTCTTGTTAAATGTCTTGTCAAGTCATTTGATTGGTTGTTGATAATTCAGTCAACCAATCAGATGACTTGACAAGAGATTAAATTGATTTTAACATTGATCGGAAACCGGGGGTTAGTAGGCTAAGGAGCCTACTAACCCCCGGTTTCCGAAAGGCACACTTCATTTTATATTAAAGATAATTTATCACTTAATATATTTCTTATTATTACTTATATCTCTACAATTATGATTTAAATTATTTTCTATTATGCGTATACTGGTATAATTATATGAATACAGCCACTATTCATGTTTATACTTGAAAACAAGTTTGAAACCACTGCCAAGAACTTTTCAGTACAACGTTGTATCTTCACCGTATTTCCCAAGAGGGAAAACATAAGTTATTGAAATACTTGCCTGTACTGCCATAACAGTGATTGCTTGTGTCATAGCACGGCAAAATTTTCGGTTCGTATGTATTTACTAAGACCTCTTACTTGTAATTAGAATCTTAAATGTAACTTTATGGATAACACGTTATCTTTCCATACATAATAATTTTCTTCTGATCTTCTTCTTTTTTATTGTTATCATGTCTTGGTCGGCAAACGAGCCGACGGATTACCTGATGGTAAGCAATCAGCGCCGCCCATGGACACCCGCAACGGAGGATTTACAAGTGCGTTGCCGACCTTTTAGGGATTAGGGATTTGGAGATTTAGGGATTGAGGAGGGATTGGGGGCGGGGATGGATTGGGCCTCCGGTAACCTCACTCACACGGCGAAACACAACGCTGTGGTTGTTTCAGGCTGGTCTTCTGTGAGGCCGTGGTATCACTCCGGTCGAGCCGACTCATTCGTGCCGAAGCATGGCTCTCCCACACTTAAATTATATATTCTATACTAATGTAAACTGACAAAATATATCTTATAATTATTGTGTTACTCAAAAATAAAACACAGCATGTATAAAAATCGCAGCCAAATCCATCACATCATGCAACCCTACACCGCAAACGCTGACATTCAATGACCCCCAGACAGAAAATTAGAAAATCCAAGTCTACGACAAAAAATCAAAGAAAAATAATTCTTGATAACCACAGGAAACAAGCAGTGTAATAACAGTATACACAGTCCCCCAAGCTATTTCGAAAAGCACAAAATTAGTGTTTTCAATGGGAAATCGCTGCACCATAATTGCAGTTTTGAAGTTTTTGAGGGGATGTGATCATCCCCTTATTCACGTCTGGGGATTGATTAAAGGGATTGAATTTGTGGGGTAAACCTGTAATGAAGATGTTATTACTATGGGCGTGTAAACTTTGATTGCCTTTGTGGGTAATTGGGGTAATTAAAAGTCGATGTAAGAAGGGGTAGCGTTTCAGGGAACTTTCGCACATCTTGGTTTGTTAAATTTTAATGTGTTATTGGTTGTTGCGGTGTCATTGTGAGTATTGCTTGCAATGCCAAGAACTGGAATTATTTTTAATTTTTCGTATTTATCCTCGTTAATGACGTTTAAATGTGTGTTCGAAAAACAAAATTTTTGCACGTCATTATCATGAAAAGCTTGTAAACTTCACACTGTTAGTTAAAGCAGATTTAAGGTAATCAACGCAGGATTATAATTTGTCATTCAAGATCACGTAAAACAGATTACATACGAACACATTATTAAAACAACATCTCTATCACCCTTTACTCACGTATTAATTAAAACGAATATAACAAACGCACATCACAGTCTACTGACCACCATAAACAGTTTATGACTCCATAAACGTCAGTAGGTCTAACTTCATCTGAACTTACTAAATGCTATCGTAAATTAAACATTTTATGACCACTTTATGATGGCGTTTCGCGAATATCTTCGTTTGTGGCGACGTTGTCTGTTAATATGCTTTAGAAATTAATGACGGTAAGATCTGTTACTTAGAATTTATTATCTGTGCTTTACTCCTTTTTTGAGATGCCATGATTAAGATGTGTATGAGTTTCATCGTATTTATTTTATGAGATAAGTCGGCAAAGGCGCCTATGCATTGAAGGAAGCTGCCTGAAGGTAAGCAATCGGAGCCGCCCATGGACATCCGAAAGAGTTACGACTGCGTTCTTTTAGATATAAAGTTTTCGGATATTTAAGGATGGGGAAAGGAGGAGAAATTGGGCCGCCGGTAACCTCAATCACACGGCGAAATACAGTGCTGTGATTGTTTCACGCCGGTTTTCTGTGTTTTTTTCTAGTAAGTTCAAGTTCTCTTTTGTTTTAAATAATAAACAAATAGCCATAGAGTACATCTTGTAAGATATGCGGGTGTCCGAATTCCTTAGTTTTCTAATAGGTAATTAATTCTTCAGAAGATGGAAGAGCCTGCTCTAGTGCTTGACTGACGCTTTATAAAATCCTTTTCGTCTTGAGATTTAACGCCGACTCGGAATCAGTAGGGAAAAAGGGACCAGGAAAATTATTTGACATGCTTTTCGGTTGTCGATCACCCATAATAAATTAGGCTACTATATGCATGTTATATTAGGTAAAGGACTTTATTTTGAAGCATCAAGAGTACATTTTACCAAATCTTGTTACTTTGGCAAAGATCATAAGGAAAACAAGGCAATAGTACAGTAGTCTATGAATTAATAGCAAAAATCGGGTACATAAGTACAAAAACAATCTGACCGATATAATATTAAAGGGTACATCCCCAAAACATTAGGCTAACACACAAGGTACAACGCTCGAACAATTCTCATATTGAATCACTAATCGTCCCGATTGAATCGAATACCGTGGTCGACTACGATTCCCTAGTGCATTGCGGAGGAATATCGAATCGATTATCGAATTGTTTCCGACTAGAACTGTATCGAGATGTTCCGAATATTAGATGGCTTTTAGATAGGATTGCTCGATTGAAATAGTTTGCTGTGAAGAAAATTAGCTGTGCGGAATTTTGGGGATAAATCCTAGCTTTACTTATTAGTTTGTAAAATAGAGGAACTGTAATAGAATTGGTTTCAAAAGCGTACCTCAAATTATATGACCTCAATCGTTAGTAATAAGCGTTGTATAAAATACATACGTATTTGTTAAAATTTTGTATTAAGGTAAGCACATAACGCCTAAACCAATTTTTTTTGTTGTGATTGTTATTTTCAAGTGATTAATCACATAGTGCATGTGCATGCATGGAACAGCTCTTTGTGTGATCTACAATTGTTGTTCCGAGTTTTGCGTGTGATGTGTATGTAAAATTGTATGCTTGTAAACGCACTCACGACACAGGAAAAAAATGTTAGTGTGAAGCAACTTTTTTTAAAAAAACAATATGGTTCTTAAGCCAGGTAATTAAAAAATAAGTAGAGCGGGAAATTGGGAACCATCGAGCCTTTCGTCTTTAGTGAGATAGTTGGACACCCTTGTGAAGCACAGCTACTAGTAACAATATAAAACAACCACATACTTTAGGAAACTTCTATGTATGATACACGTATGTACAAATTGCACATAACTTATTAAAGCAAACACAATAACCTGATCAATTCATCACTCGACCTACCTATTGATACTAAACACTACACCGGACAAATAAGCGAAGCGTATGCAACAAAACAAACACTAGTTACGGATGGTGCATTCAACGCCAATCGACCGTGCAGAATAACACTTCATCATTTGAATTCGGCGTCGCTCCCATACGGTAATACGTCATATCAATAGCGGGTAATGACCAGCAGTTAATTAGGCATCATTGCGCGCATCGGCATCGAATGCAGTGACTGTACACTGTTAGGTATTAGGACGTTGGTTTTTTGATACGAAGGAGAAAACTATGGACTACTGTACCTTATGTTCAGCTTTACATCATCAGCCTATAAGTGCCCACTGCTAAGCAAAGACCTTTTTTACAAGGAAAAGGTTTGAGCATTCACCACGCTTGCAAGAGACGGATTGGCGGTTTCAAACAAATAATTAAAAATTATAGGTCCAGGTTTCGTCACGATGTTTTCTGTCACCGTATATACATAATCATAGAAGCTACAGATAATTTGGAAAAAGTCATATTGATACTTGTCAGGTTTCGAACGCGCATGAAATGCCTTGCGCCTTGACCTCCGAGCCACCACGACATTGGCCATGATCATGATCAGCTTATATATAGCTTATGAATGGTAACAAGAGAAAGTTTTAAAAAGCAATATATTTAACAATAGAACATTTGTAAAAAAAATACCTGTAAAATGTCTTAAGGAAAAATTGTGCTAAAAAGCCTTAAAATGACGATGATGACAATTTATCAAAGTAATATTAAATATGCTATGCTGTCAAATGTGCAACATTTTACTAAATCTGTCTCATTCGAAAAGTGCTCTCTTAATAATTAGTGAAAGCACATATTTCAAACTACATCACAAGCAGGTCCATCATCGAACATCCAGTGTAACTACAAAGTGCTTCATGCTTGTACGTACACCGCAATGCCACAAGAGTCCAACAAACATAGTGTCCGTACCGCGATGACGTCATTTGCTTCTGTTTACTGTCCCATCCCTGTAATTGAACCCTGCATTTGACTTGGAGATCATAAATAGCATATTAACTGATCATCTAATTGAGGACCTGAATATTGGATCTTCTCAGAACTGCGCAGATATTGTTTCTTGCTATGTAATTGGTTTGAAGGTTTTAGTATTTTGCAGTACTTGTGTAGTTATAGTTCGGTTACTGGTAACAGCATATAATGCGAGGGACAAAGTAACTAGATGTAATTATCAATTATGAAGAAAGATTATTGGAAGTGGTAGAAATTGTAGATGAGGTAGGATACTACGAGAAAGCTTTTACTGAGAATTAAGAAGTAGACACACAGTTTTATAAAGTACAAGCTTCCGCCAGCGGCTTCGCCCGCGTGCTATGTTGACAAAAAGCAGCCTATAGATTGCTATAGGCTGCTTTTGAACAAAATCAAAGTATATATAAAATTGTGGTATTAAGCGTCTCATTTTTATGGATACATCTCCAATGAAACAACAATGATTCCGTGTTCACGTGTGATAGCGCGATGGCTTATTATCCGAACTCCTAAGCTATCAGGAGTTACACGTGCTATTGTGAAAGAACCATACAAGATATCCATATGCTGTACCACATAATTTCTATATAACTTTAACCATTAAGGCTACACACGACGGAAACTTAAAAAATGGAGTAACTTCTCCCGTTTTCCCAACATTTCCCTTCACTGCTCTGCTCCTATTATTTTTGGCATATCCTATAACCTGCCCAGGAGTATAAAAAATAATTGTACCAAGTTTTGTTGAAATCCGTCGAGTAGTTTTTGTTTCTATAAGGAACATACAGATAGACAGTAAGACATACAGGCAAAAATTTTACTGATTGCATTTTTGGCATCAGTATCGATCATTTAACACCCCTGGTAGTTATTTTGAAAATATATTTCATGTACCGAATTGACCTCTCTACAGATTTATTATAAGTGTAGATAAAATTATATTATTATTATAAGAGTCGAATAAAGAAAACAAAGTTTTATATTCACAATCTTAAGCTCTCCAAAAACGACCAAGAAAGTTTTATTTCTTAAAATCAAACAAAAGTAGGAGAAAATAATCAATGAGTCACAATGTACGACAGTAGCAATGTTTTCTTCATCTTGAAGACGCCATGAGTCATCTCATGATAGCAAGCTATTAACCGAAGCCCACGCAATGATTACAGCTATTTACCTTTGAAACTAGAAGAACAAACAGAAAGATAAAACCGATCCATCGCCAATTTTTACGGTTACTTTTCTTTTATGAATAACATTGCTCACTAGAATAAGAGTTTATTAACGTTATGAAGAGATACCAAGAAAACTAAAGTTGTCTTGTCGCTTATCTTCCGAGTTTTATATACTTTCTATGGCTATTTATACACCACTGACATACGCTGAAAGACCCCGTGAGGACCATGAACTTTTAATTTCTAGTTATAAGTTTGAAATCGCCAATACGCCTTGAGCAAGCATGGTGATTAATGCTCAATTCTCCGAGTGAGAAGAGGCCTTTGTTTAGCAGTGGACTTAAAGATTGATGATGTGATGGTGAATTCAGCAGGCTGGTTGACCTATAACAGATTCACAGCAAATTGATTATTAGGTACTGGAATAGCTCTTGGTTGTATCTTAGGGTTGCGGTGTGACGAGTCGCGTACATACCGCGTGTCGCGCGCTTGTCGCAGACACATCCGACGTGAATGTCTGACGCTACCACGACATATGCAGGCGTCTAAAATGACGCTGGATGTTAAAGGAATAATAAATATTCTAGTCTAATACAAATAATTAAGTGTGGGAGAGCCATGCTTCGGCACGAATCGGTCGGCTCGACCGGAGTGATACCACGGCCTCACAGAAAACCGGCGTGAAATAACCACATGTGTTTCGCCGTGTGAGTGAGGTTACCGGATCCCAAGCCCAATCCACCCCCTCCCCCAATCCCTCCTAAATCCCTAAATCTCCAAATCCCTATCCCTAAAAGGTCGGCAACGCACTCGTAAACTCGTAAGATTCACCACCTACTATTGCCCTTTATTGCTCTCTAAGGATGTTGTTTAAACCCCATCTTGTGTCCATGATTGACGTTTTTATTGACTATTACTATTATGTATTTATACATATAGGTAGCTATAAAAAAAAATTGTTGCATTTTGGAATTAAATTTTTATCGTTTCAACTTTTGTCCTACTGCACCTACCGTACATTTGATATACCACCATATGGTATGTTTATAAAGATTAAAATAAGCCGACTGAAAATGCGCAATGTCGTCAACACACGCTGCTTATAAGAGTCCCGTTCTTCTCATTTAAGTCACGCTAGCAACTATAGTTAGTACATATATGTACTTGCACAATAGTAACTATAAAAAAAAATACTCGGAAATAATTGGGATGAAACTCCATCGAGTATCATTTTAGCAGTCTTCAGTTGTAAGCTCGCCGTCGGCACGTCGAGTCCGCTGCAATCGAACATCTCTGGAACATTCTGTACCTTATACTACCAAATAACAGATAACTGCCATCCAATAACTCCACGCTGAAATCGTCTCTGAAACTTGTAGATAGAGTTTATAATTGCTTACAGAACAGAGGCATTTATCAGGAAGCTTGCAAGGAGAAATGCGTCGGTACATACTTGTGAACGGAACATCATTTCTGGATATGCCATGTAAAGATTCTTGTGTTACCGAGATGTTGGTAACTATTCAGCTGATAACTACTAATTAGGCGATGTTATATAATGCCTACGAATAGCTTAGCACTTTGTAAATCAAACCTGATAAACAATAAGATACAGTGTTCTTTGTTGTCCTGTTGCAAAAAGCTAAATTCAGTCCTTAAGATCTTGTTAAAGAATCTTGTTAGGTATATCCTGATGGAAAAGTTTGTAAGCATAGATGGATCTTTTTACACTTTCACGTCAAAACAACTGAACGAATCTGAATGAAATTGGGAATAGGGATGAATTATAATCTAAAACAAGATATGTATAGGATACTTTTCGTGCAAAAAACGAGAGCAGAGCTGTGGGCAGAAGGTAATAACTAAATAAAAAACATTAACCTTGGAGTTGCTTCATCTTCTCCATACGCTTTGGAACAAGCAAATATCTCGAAACCTGACTGTTTCTTTTTTTCAATGCTACTAATAACAAACTAGTATTTTAAAATGTGAAATTTTGGTGAGAATGTATTAATGTTTTTGTTATTCTTTCACGCAAATTAACAAATGTAAGTAGACTGAGACCTTTTATATATACCAAGCAAATAGTGAAATAACAACCAAAATGGCTTTGCACGTGTACCGTTTTCAACGTAGATGCACGTACCTTTCCAAATTCTGCATCGGAAAAGCAAACAGTTCTGTGTGTGCCTACCAGCGACGCATGGAAAGTGTTATTAAGGTAATAGTTTCCCCGAACTGACAGAACAATTAACTTAATGAATATGCGGGTAGTTGTAAGCAAACAGTTGGTGTCTGTCTCGACAGTGGAGGGTAGGGGGAGCCACTGTGCAGTTTGCAGTTTTCATTCCAATTGATAATAATAGTGATTGAATGTTTGTAAGTGCTTAGTAAGATTTCAAGGGCATAAAGAACTAGAGGTTTTCGGTTTTTGAAAATTCACAACTAGTAAATATTCCGGAATTAACAACTTCACAAAGAACAGCCCGGGTTGTGTGGCAAGCGCATTAAGGTGCCGCGTTTTGGTCCTGGAGCTCTGGGTATTATGTGTATGTGAATATTTGTATATTTGTATTCAATACATATCAGTAGAACTGATAGCATCTAGTTGACATCTTAAAACTTTTCAGTTCAGTCTTGTAATTCACAATTTCATTACAAATACAGGGTGTTATTTTGAACGTAGGATATATTCAAGGACCTGATTCTGATGCTTATATAAAACAATTTTTCAATGGCACCAATATAGAATCTCAAAAATAAGTTTATTTTTCCATAAAAAGTTTTTTTTTTTCGAGAGGAGAAGTGGTTTCGTTTTTTCACCAGAATCGGCTCCTTGTCCCTCGTTCGAAATTATATCCTGTATGTGTACTATCGATACTAGAGTATATCTGTGTTTCAATGAATCGATGGCTGTGTCAGAAGCAGCAATCACGCACATGCGACATAATTGTCTGATTGACTAATTAGCGGTCTCCATTAGATATGTACGTCTACCATGGTGATTACTTATAGCTATTATACTTTCAAATAAATAAGACTTTCGGCAAAAGTTAATAAGAATGATCATTAAATATTATAAATATTTTCTTCTTTTAGATTCGTTTCAAACTTTTTTTAAATTTCTTTTAAATAAAATTTAAAATGTCGTATGACGTCATGGCTCAATAAATTTCGCATCAATCATATCGACATCGCACTCATATTATAATTAAATTCATTTTGTCATTACTGTTTTCTCATACGAAACAGTTAAAAAAATGCGTAGGTATAATATATTTTCAGTGTTAAACGTCAATAATTTTCGATTTTAATTCCTTATTTGTATGCTCTATGCTGACCGTATCTATATTTATTAAGGGCTGATTTTTCAATGGTTAGATAAACGTTACCTAGGGAATAATTATGATGCTGTCGCGTCAGAATGTTTGTGTAAGACAGTGACAGCAACAATTTTATTCCTCAGAATTACTTATAACTAAGCATTGAAAAATCAGGCCTAAAAGATAAATACTTAGGAATTTATGACTAGATATTAAATATGAATAAGTATTGAGACCATTTCACGATACGGAAATTATATTATTATTGGGAGTAAGCTAATATAACGTGCATACGAAATAAATAGGCATATACTATCGCTTCTGTGGAAAAACAAAGAAGAACCCAATGTTTGTAAATAAAATATTCGACAACGTTTCCTGTTTTTCTTCAGAAAATTGCTTAGTCATAGCTATCTAAGCGATATTTTTGTTCGCATTAGTCATTGTTCCCAAGAATCATAGTTAGTAGTGGGCTACTCATAACTTCTTGAATGTTCTGAACTCCTGGTAGCAAGGCTAGTACTTACAAATGATTTCATGTTGCTTTTTGTATTTCAGAATCTATGTTAATTTTATGATGAGTCAGATTGTGTGATTTTTGTTGTTACTATGCCAGTTATTTTTCAAAATTTTTGGCGCCTTGTACCTTTAACAATACATGAACTGTATTGTATTTGTAGGACATATTTATTATTTTTTTGGTTGGACTAGAACGCTGAAAATTTGTATCGAAAAGTACTAGCGGAATAAAATGTTATTGTGTTTATTAAGAACTAATATCCGTTGCCGGTTTCGGTCGCGTTGTCGATAAAACTTGTGATATTATGCCTTTGTGATAATCCAAGATATCACTTAACTTCATACCGAATTTCAACCAAATTTGAACATCCGTTTTTACGTGAAAAATAACAAACATACATCCATACATTGTTCACATTTATAATATTAGAAAGATTCCAATTACTATTACTAATACTTAATTGCAGTACATCTTTCAAAAACAAGACCCAACTCAAACCAAGAAACCTAATTAAAATCCAATTACCAAACACTAAAAACAAAATTCTCAGAAAGCCCAAACAATTAAATAAGTCAAAAAGTATATAAATACAGGGGGTGTCTAAAAAGTGAAAAATCAGTAGCTCCGTTTATAACACTGAGGTACTTAAAGTGTCCCAATTAGTGAGTTTAAAGTGACAAATGTGAGCAGTTACAGAAACTTTGAACTTGTTTTAGTCATACGATTTGACAAATGGACTCACACGAAAATAGCTTTGAATTATTGCTTAGAGGATGTAAGTTTATTCGTCGCGTGACGGATACGATACGATTATTGAATATTTATTTTGATCACGTGATTGTTTGGTTGTCACTATACACACAGGACGCCACACGAGCAGAAATATGATGGTAAGCAACAACAGCAGAGTTAAGAGTGCATTGCCGACTTTTTGGGGTTTTGCAGATTGAGGGATTGAGGAAGGGGAAGGATTTGACCTACGGCAACCTCATTCACACGGCAAAACATAACGCCGGTTTTCTGTGAGGCCATGGTGTCACTCCAGTCAAGCAGACCCTACACAATACAAATTACCTACAGTCTACAGAGGAGGTATTAAATTAATATTTTTTATTATATTCTGACTGGGAAACCCACTCAATAACGTCTATAATAGCTATGAATAAACGCATGAACGTTGAAAAATATTTTGACTATTACACAGCCATACATCTTCAAATCGTGAGTTATAAATACCGAATACCGCCCTATTTTTATTAATGCTTGTTATCTATGATTTGAAAGCATTTTAAACATAATTTTAAGTGGTTAATTTTTATTGAGTAATCGAACACTTGGGTGGGGTTATTGACGTTACAAACATATGGACATGCGATCATACTGCAGGCGGACATTGGGCAGTTGGCAAGTTCAGTAAGTCCACTTTGACCCTTATTCATAATCTAATAAAGTCTACTAATAATATCGATAATAGACTAATAATAAAAGTGTAGGTAAAGTTTATGTAAGGTTATATGTGTTTAAAAACTGTTATGCGTGTGAAAAAGAAGTTGGTATGTTCTAAAAAGTCGTGGTGGCTTGGAGGTTAAGGCGTCTGCTTTTCATACATGAGGACGGGGTCCGAAATTTGAAAGTTCCAATATAACTTTTTCTGGTTATCTGTACTTTCCAAATTTCTTTAGATACCACTGCTTGCTTGCTACTTGTGCTGAAGGAAATATCGTGAAGAAACCTGGATCAAATCCGCCTCGAGCAACCGCGGTGATTAATGCTCAATTTTTTTCCGTGTGAGAAGAGGCCTTTGCTCAGCAGAGAGCACGTATAGGTTGATAATGATGATGCTGATGTTATTGTTAAAACAAAATCATTCATTCGTAAGACTTCAATGATAAAATTTCACCTTTTAACTATGACAAGAGCAAATTAAATAATTCTTATTCCGACTGAAAACGTCAACGATGATACTTCTGAACTTACCTTTAACAGCCAAACCTCATACACTGACCAGTCTACCCCGTTGAGTTCCACCGCAGTAATTAGATACGTACGATTAATATCCAGCCATTAAGGCTAGCTACCGTATGTACTTAGTGCCACAGTGGCTCGGTTGAATGGATGCGGTCAAAGTGTTGCTAATGGCAAACCTCATAGTGCAAGGCTGAAGATCACAATGATAAGTCTTATAGCTATACTGCTCATTGATAACGTATCTAGCGTTTCTCAATGTAATGTGATACTTCTGGGAAGATGTCTAGACATAAAATTATGTATATGAATTTAATTCTCTGAAAGGGCCATGTACTGTATGTACCGTAATTATCTAAACTAGTATTATAAAGCTGAAGAGTATGTTTGTTCATTTGAACGCGCTAATATCAGTTAATAGTGGTTTGAATTGAAAAAATATTTTTTGCTGAATAGATCATTTATCGAGGAAGATTTTTGGGTTTATTACATCACGCTATGATCTGTAGGAGCAGCGGGTGAAACCGCACGAAAGAAGCATCTATTAAAATAAATAAAATTTATACTTACCTAATTCTCGGCCTTCGCCACCACTCAGGACAATGTGAATTCGTTACATCAATTTGCTGATTGCATCTGATCTTTCACTTAACTGTATACGGGGACGGATATATTGGTTTACTTGTCAATTTGGGAACAATAGCGAGTTGTATGTTTGCCACGTAGTAGATAATTGTAGGTGTTAATTTACGAATATGTAACTATTTTGTTCTATGTAATAAAAAAAATATGTTGCATCTACAAAAAGTAGCCAATCAAGCCAAAAGTCAGCTATCTAGTCTTCGTTATAATTTTTTAAGAAAAAATATCAAATACTTTCTCCTACCCTAAATGGAATGATAGGGAATGTCAAACTCTTACTTTGTAAAAACCACACTGTTCTTTCTCCTGCTACGTGTTAGGCCGCAAATATGACAGGACAGCTGTCTTGTCTATTAAAGTCTCTTACTTTCACAATAGTAGCCACAGGTCACCATTCCAAATATCAACCAGTACTAAGATTTTTCCCTGTGCTGTGTCCAACCACCCCTGTGCCCATCTAATTCTCTCATCTACTTAACTAATTCACCAAAATTACTAAGTACTACTGAAGCTGCTGTTTAAGGCATCTATTATTTATCATAGTAACACGATACTCTTGGGAATGTATCGTTGAGTCGCGTAGTTGCAAGTCGCATGGTGTATATAATAATCATTAGTTGTAAGTTGTATAAAAATACAACTTGCAATTAATATTTTCAAAAATACTTAAATCGTTCTATAGCTTTTAGTAAAATCGGTGTATGTTACGGGTCAATTAAAGATTCGAAGGAATTTCTGCCGAACTTACCCAGAATGTAAAAAACTGACCACTATCCAATGGCAGTGGATATGGGCAGGCTTTGAACCTCCTCCTCCTCCTCCTTAATTACTCCACTACATTTAATGTGAAATGCGTTCTGAGAAGAGCAGACGGATTACATAATGATAAGCAACTGGCGCCACCATGGACATCAGTGAAGTACCGAATGCGTTGCCTTTTGGGTTTCGGAAATTTTGAGATCGGGGAAGGATGGGAGGAGAAGAATCATCGGGTTTCTGGTAACCTTACTCACACGGCGAAACAAAAGACTGCGGTTGATTTCACGCCGGTTTTCTGTGAAGCCCCGGTTGAGACGACCCATTCCCGCCAAAGCATGGGTCTCCCGTCTCCCACATAAGAGAGAACATAATAATATTAGATAAAAAAAACAACAAAATAAATGTTAC
Organism: Spodoptera exigua; assembly: GCA_902829305.4. Taxonomy (NCBI): domain Eukaryota; kingdom Metazoa; phylum Arthropoda; class Insecta; order Lepidoptera; family Noctuidae; genus Spodoptera; species Spodoptera exigua. The sequence continues at coordinate 15,026,850 of LR824605.2, forward strand.
AAATTAATTTATTTAATATCACAGATTTAAATACAAAATTTACATTCGGTTAGTATCTACATGTTAACTTACACCAAAAACTAACGTATTCAATAAAAATATTACAGTTGTGACGTCACTATTTTATTATTACAGCTTCGAAAAGAGAGAAGCTTCCATTAGGCACTACTAACATACTCCCAGGGCGCCATGTAAAAAAAGAAAAACTAAAAACTAAAATTCACGCTACGAAAATCGAGTAGCTTTTGAAATATTAGGTTTCTGAATCCCTATCGAGTTAGAAAAATCACGCTTCTGTTTCCAAATAGAATTCGAAGTGTTTTAAGGTCTTAAATACCCTTTCTGGTCAGTTTTATTCTAACTATGAAAAATGAGACCAATTTTTATGTTTTAAATTTCGTAGATTTTATTTTTATTTGTAACTAGCGACCCGCCCCCGCTTCGCACAGGTCCAACTATCTCGCTATCAAAGGGTTACTTTTTCCTAATCTTCCCCTCTACTTTTCGAATATTTTCTTTGATAAGAACCGTCTCTTGACAATAACAAACACAACAAAAAATGAATTAGCAAAATTGGTTCAGGCGTTGTTGAGTTATGCGTTTAATAACATATTTTGCGATCCATTTTTATATATAAGATAGGCCGACCTTTGAACAGTATCTCGCCTGATGATAAGCGATGATGTGACCTACAATGGATGACGCCTACCGAACCCATAAGTAACCTATTCATTCGAGCCTTGAAGACGTCCGGGTTATACCCTTGAGGGAACATAGACTCCGGCAAAGAATTCCACTCCTTTGTAGTTGTAATTATTAAAATTGAGGCGAATCGCTTCGTGTGTGTGGGTGGACTAACCACCTGGAAGCGGTAAAGAAAACATTAATTTACAACAGTACATTCAAAACACAATGTTACTCCCATTTATTCCCAGTTAACACTTTTGCTAAAGCCACATATGTATTCATCAAAGAATGACGGAAACCTAAATAAAATTTTAACAATCATTTTCCTAAATATAGGTACGATTAATATCAAAATTTAATCACTAGTTAAGCAGCACTTTTTACAGTACCTATCACTACGAATAAATTAATATTTTCATTGAATACGTGATTATTCGAATATAAAAAGCTTAATAATAACAAAACAATAATCGTAAATGCGTATCAAATTGGCAGTAGTTTCATTGTAATGCAGTCAGTCTTTTAAATGAAATTATTGTTTTCATAACAGAATATATTCTGTTTTTATTTAAATTAGGGCGAAAAGATTTTGATAGGTATTGATTATTTAAAACGCAGTCCAAAAACTATTTTAATACCCGTACCAATTTATAAACTTAATAAAATAATACATTGATTTCGAATAAATATGAATAAAATACGAAATTTAATTTCTAAAAATATCCACAAAGAAAAAAATAATATATAAATAACACAAGCAAATATATGTCATTTTCTTCATACCTTCGTTTAAAATAATTCCATAAATGTATTTTAAAAAGATATCCACTAATATTTGCATCATGATTAAATTAGATATGTTAATAGCTGTACGGATGCACATAATTGCACACCAAGGGTTGCATAATTCTGGTTCTGTTCCGACTGAAGACATCGCCTTTTAAAATGTTAAAGGCATACAAGACTATTTAAAAATAGATGGAAACTGGAATTTTTATAAAAACTGGTTAGCAAATAAGTTCTTAACGACATTTAATAGTTAGGAGAGACCAGAATCTTTACTAAATGCAAGAATCTATAAAGACCATCATCTGATTAAAAAAACCATAGTTTAACATAACATTTCTCAAAGACCAAAATTCCTTGACGACTATTGTACAGTTTCCAAAACAACATAACACAAATTACTTGACAATAGTCAAACAAATTTTGTCTCTATAGCTGGTGTCTATATGTCCTGTAGGTAATGTCACCGCTACATCTACCTTTGACATGGAGGTTGGTGATGCTGTTACAAGCTCTGCAAGTTGAGATGAACACTCACTAGACCGGGACGTCATTGTTCTCGCTGCAAGAAAATTTGAAGTAAGAAAGGTAGAAATTCATTCACAGTCAATAAATATATTGTTTTAGCTAAACCTCTATACCTTATTTCTAAAAAATCAATCTGCATTTGTTTAACACGTTACAGCTAAGATGTATGTTCATTTGTGAAGATTAAAAAGATGGCTAATACTACTTCAACTAGCACAAAATAAGGCTAAGATACCTTTAAAATGAATGTAATAGTAATAATAAACAAAAGTCCAATGCATTAAGAAAGGGCCTTAATATTTGAGACGTCAAATAAGCAGCTGCATTAAGAAGTATCGAGTTACCACCTTTTAGAAACGCAGGTAAATATTACTTTTTATAAAAAAGGGTTTTTAAAAACCGTTAAGTTGGACTTGAAGATAAGATTTCTCTCAAGAATGCAGCTAAATTACCTATTTTGATTAACAGGACTGTTGAATGATTTTGATATATTTCTTTTCTATTATGTGTAAATATACTTACAGTTGGTATAACAACTGGACGCCGAGTCCCCGGAAGGGCTGTAAGGCTTCATCTCGTAATGGTTACTTCCGGCTGACGACTGATGTCTACTCCGGTTCCCAAATGGGGATGAATAGCTAGGGGTGGAAGAATAATGGCGCATAAACCAAATGGATGTGAAAACTTATTACTATACAAACAACAATATCTCATAACATCAATTTTTATGTTACGATCTTTTTTCTTTTAGAGGAACAGAACTTACGCCTTTAGGTATTATTGAAGGGAAAGTATTAGACCAAAACCCAAGCGATAAAAATGGATTGCGCAATAATATTTGAATTCTTGGACGATTATGGGTGGATATGAATCGAGATGGATACTTAGGTTGCACATGGGGAAGTTTATTTTACTTTTGCAAGATCGAATGTGACATGACCGAAGTCTTAATATGTTTCTTAAGTATATGGAACTCTTTTTTGTATATTAAATTTGTACGTATTAGAACTAACCTGTCTCTGACATGTGGCATGTCATAATGGTTGTCAGGTCCCTGCATCCAGTATTCGTTGCAGGTCCTCGTCAGGTCGGGCGCCGTGCTGCCTTTGTCCCTGCCTGAATGTGTCTTTGGTATACCTAAGTGTACGAATAGCTTATAGATATGGGAAAGCACATTACTAAATGTGCACTTTGTCAACGCCTTGAAAACGAATGATAATTAAATTAAGTGCATAAAAACTCAGCGATAAAGGCACAATGCTTTATTGTGAAGATGCTACAATAATAAAATTGAAGATGTTACCTATCCTGCCTGAAGAATATCCAGGTCTGCCTCTATATTTGCACCAGACATATAAGATGGCTACTCCAGCGAGAAGCATAGCGACTGTGATGCCAATACCAACGTATAGGGTCGTGTAGTTGGTGTAGAACCCTAAGAAAAGAAAGAAAAATCTTAAGACACGGATAAACAAGATAAGAAGCTACAAGTGAATGCTTCAAGTCAGAACCCGAATTTGAATTGTTTATTGGATAGAATGACTATAAATGATTAAATTATGTATTCATGTTTTAACACTAGATGTGTTGAAACTACCAACATCACTTTGCAATTAAGATAAGGTTATCTAAGTTATACTAAAAATAAACACAAAACAAATGCTCCTTACTCATCCCACTAGTACATAATCCGTCAACACAGGCAGCATGTTGCAGCGTGGATCCTTGGCAGTTGTTTCCTGAGCATTGTCTTCTCCTTACTCTCACGCAGTCAACGCTGCATGAAGACCATGAGGCCCAGGCAGACCAGGTGCCACCTAAAGAAGGATTTATTCAACTATCAACATTGTCATCGTCGTTTGCTCTTGAACACTGAACTCTAATAGAACACCACTGAACTCAATTTCCATTTTTTTTTTTGCAAAATGTGCTTTGTATTTTCGTTCACTACGTTGTCTTTACTTACTATTTTGACACGTGACACAGTCTTCATCGCTTTGTGAAGAGTGTCCTCTGCATGGTGCTCCACCATTTGCTGGGGGTGGCTCAGTGCAACTGCGTGACCGACGACGGCCACTCGTGGTGGAACCACATCGACATGGTGCCCAAGGTGACCATTCCGACCACCCACCATTTACTGTAAAAAAGTGTAACAATGAAATCATAGTACTCAGATGTTTAGAAGATTGCCTTATATTGCCTCTTTCTTGAAATAAAAGACATGTTATATAATAAATTTTACCATTAATTGAATAACATAATACATATCAAGTTAGATCACCAATGGCTCAACGGACTATAATAGCGAATAATATAAAAGTTATGTCAACATACCGTACACAGACAAAACAGCGACGTCGGACTCCCGCCGACCCGCGATGTTTTCTGCCACACAAGTGTAGTTCGCCATATCCTGCACATTACGTAATCAAACAAATTATTAGAAGCCATTTTCATAATAACTAATAGTTACTTACGATGATTATAAACGTAAGGACAACTTATTACACAATCTCATTACTTAAGTGCCAGTTTTAAATAAAAAATACCAATGAATTTGTCCATTACCTGCAAACTAACTTTTGGCAGAACAAGTGTTTCAACAGTAGGTTCAATAGAAACTCCATTTCTGGTCCATTTGATGGTAGGCGGTGGGGCTGCAGGTGGTGGCACACATCTGAATGTCACTCCTCTACCAGCTTCTATTGTTGCAGATAGAGGTTGTTGAAGAAATTGTTTCTTTATATCTAGAAATAAATTTACCATAAAGATGGTCAACCAAAAACATTCCCAAAGACACGAAACCGATGAATGAGGAATTGTAAAGCGGTGAATTGATTTATCCACCAACTGATGGTTTAGTTTTGAAAAATACGATTGAAGAAGATCAGATCTTACACACTCATCACTCAATAAATGAGAGAGAACCGCTAGCTACTAAATTAAGCATGAAAACCACGGAGTTGCGCATTTCATGCATTTACATGCAAAGTGAAATCATTAACAAATAGAAAACTGACGAACCACTTTCTTTCGAAACTTTCACTAGAACAAACGCCGATCCACCCTCGAATCACAAATAGAAAGCTAGTGAGCATTCATCAAAGTGCAAAGTGCTCGAGTTAACGAGCGGAAATAATGTTTCCTCCATATAATGGTTCCGCTACCCACCCTCTTAAAAAACGAGGGATGAAGATAAAAATAGTCGTAAAAAATTTTTGGACACCTCTCTCGGAGTTTGTATCGTTAAAAGTTGAGTTTTTCGATACAAAACAGTCTGAGAATTAAAAGTAAGTTCGACTGTTACTGGGGGTGACAAACTATTTCCAAGTCGCTTTTTTCCCAGAATGTTTTGAATACTTTCTTTTTTCCGTAAAACTTTCGCTCATGTTATTGGTTTGGAAACGATTCGCTTTAACAATTTGTAGTCTAAAAATCTTTACAATAGATTTTTACAAAATACTTGTAAAATCGTGTTTTCTTCACCTTCCTTTCTAAGCCCCATAACCTACACATCTCCACATCCCATATCACTATTAGCTATAAACTCGTTTAAATATTCCAACTTTTCAGAATTGTCATTTTGTTGATTATTTCTTTCGTTAACATAGCGTGTCGACTCGTGGTGTGGGGTGTTTATTTCTAGACAATGGGCGGTCCTCTTAATTGTCTGCACTCCATTTTATTTTTATCTTTCTCCTTATTGTTACAATTTATACGTTTCGTTTTTCTTTTGTGAACTGTCAAGATTTAATTACGAAGTTATGACGAATGAACATCGTTAGACTGTGGTTCGACCAAATTGAATATTGTATTATAATCTACTAGGGAAACGACAAATTTCAATTACTATATAACAATGATAATTTCACAACCAATCATCATATTTCTTCCAATGTGTATGTCAGTGAACTAGCTGGAACGGAGCTATACAAAGATTTCTATAATGACCATAGTGATAAAATGTATGAAACAAGTGCTGGTACGAAGAGACACAAACAAGTTTAAGTACTATAAAGCGACGCAACCTGTCCTGTAAACCTAAGACGATACTGTTATACGGGTGTTTTGTGACACAACTAGTGTGACCGCTTAGAATTCAGTTCGCTGCATAAGGCTAAGTATGGTAAATTGAATTAAATTACTTGCACGGTGGCGTGCCTTCGTGTTCTTTGAATTTTATATCGAAAATATTGACAGAGATGATGCTCATTTACTGGTAAGAGCAGGTTCTGTGTGCTTATCGGTTTTATAATTGATTTTTCAGAACATTATCTTTATACAATTATAAACGTGTAGTTGGCGAGAATCTCGGGACGACTGTATTTGTATATAAGTAATGGTGAAAGTATTTCATGGTTGGATGTTTTTTATCGCTGTACTCAATGGATAGAAAAAGGATATTCAATGTTTTTCCATTAATGAACTGAATTTTATTGCTTTGTACTATAGGAGAACTGCCCGCGGCTTTAAGATTAGACCATAACAATCAATACTAGAACATTTTTAAAAATTGATTTACCGGCTCATTAGCATAATTTACAAAAAAAAAGTTGATCAGTTGATCCAAAAACCGCTCCAAGCGTTTCATTTACTAAATAATAGAAACATTTGAATGTTAATAAGTATGAAAGGGAACATCGTTAAGCAACGGAAACTATTAACTTAAACAAAATAGATATTAATGAAAACAAAACGGATCGCGGCTCGGCTTTAAGATCCAGTTGCGATGATCGTAAACTTTTTAATTTTACCTGTTGGGTTGGAATATTTATGAGAATGGGCTTGAAACGGTAACGGTAAACGTTTGGAAAGATAAACTAAACACACTGTTACAATAGAACTCTAATCAATCATAGTTATGGGGTTCTAAACTATTGTTTTAACGTTGATAGAAAATAAAGTTTATTTCAATGGAAACTGTCCGGAGCGTAAGTTACGTTTAATGTGATCTATCTATACTATATAATAATAACAGAATATTTTTAAAGAGAAAGATTTAATTTATCATATTAGATAAAATCGTGGGTCACACCTAGTCTGAAGATAAAGATCCTTTCATTTGCCATAATGTATGTAAGTACTGTAAAGGTAATGCTGTATAATAATACATGCCAAAAATTATGCTTAGTTTATAATAGATAGTACAGTACTAATTGGTTGTATCAACATGTTTAACTACAACTGATGTAAAACTGATGTATTAATTATTAAATGAATCTAAATTTAAAGTTATAAAACAAATAAATGGCATCAAATGGAAAATTGAAGATGACAACACAATATAACACTTAGGCAGATCTTAGACAACAGTACATATGAAAATTAAAATGTCCGATACCACGTTAAAATTCGCCACAGATGTTAATAAAATAATACCACTTGTTCCACCCACATTTGGCGTTGGATCGTCAGCTATTAATAATTTAAACTCTTTCGGTTACCTTTAATTGCTTTATTCATGAGTTTAAGATTTTTAATTACATTATCTATTATAATTATAGGGTAAACTTGGATTCGTAACTTCATAAGTGGTTCTTTCATTTTATATACATAGTTCATTATTCTTCTGCAACTACATTTTTAAATAGACGACACTTTTTAACTGGCTCTTAAAGTTGAAAGTTGGGAAACAAAGCTGTGAAGTTTTAAAGTTTGGAAAACTAGCTTGGCACGAAGACCCAGTTGGCTAGGAAACGCATTTTTGGTGAAGAAAATCCCCAAACGACATTGTAAATGTATTCAAGTCCATTAAAAACAAGGTGAAATCAAGGATGAAATGCTATAATATTCATAGAGCCCTGTTGAAATCTTATAAAGTATTTTTGTACGTTATAGTTGAATTTAATGTTTGAAGTGAAACTTGTTGCAAACTTGTTGCAGCTATGTCAATTATTTTTATCTTAAAGCTGCATTTCATGTTTCAATTACACACTAGCTATAAAAAATCATATAAATAATTATAAATGTCAATAAAGATACTCACAAGCAAATTCAATTAAAACAGACTGACTCCGTATCTTGCCCTTACTGTTCCACGCGTAACATTTGCAACTATACTTTTTATTGGCTCCGTCAAGCTCATTTCTCGTCACATTGAGTTCTGCTTCAACAACCCTGACTCCATTATGAGGGTCCACATGTTCCAACTGAACACTTTTATCAGACCTCACATCATTGCACTTGAAATACACTTCGAGGGCATTTGCTGCCCGACAGAGCAAATTTGCGGGTCTATTTCGTAGAACGTATGAATTTTTGGGTTCTAAAAGAAAAATAGGACGACCATCTATTGTTTCTTCGTTTTCTGGTAACGGTATATAGTCGTCTTCTTCTTCTGCTTCTGTTTTGAAGTCCGATAGATATGGATCAAAGTTTAGTAGACCATCAGGGTGGATGTATTCTGGCCTTGTTTCTTTTGTGGTGTGTTCCGGGTCTGCAACAAAGAGGTAACATTAATGTTTTGATATGAACTAAAAGGTAGTCAAAGTCAAAGTCAAAGTCAAAATTATTTATTTCAATTAGACCCATACAGGCACTTTTGAACGTCAACACAACTTTAAAGATACAAAGTGTCAGTCTGTCGGTCAGTCCTCTTAGTGAAGCTATTCGCTCGTTCCAAAGTGTAGATTCCGATGGAGAAGAACGAGCAAGAAACTCCATGGTTACTCTTTGTTGGTACTTATAGCTATTCACTAAACAATAGTATAGTGAAATTATTGAATGCAATCAATATGTGTTTAAATAACTTATATCGATATACATACAAATTTCACTTTGTATATATAATAGGTCAGCGTAAACTAATACCGAAGATCTATATTTAGTTTGCTTCAAGTTATGGAGTCGAATTCTAGAAAAATCTTCAACGCTACAGTCAAATAACTAATATTAACCACATTTAATAAGCTATAATCACTGTGAAAATATTGACATGCTCACTTCTTAATTTTAAGTCTGTAGCTATACGTAAGAACTTATAATAAGAGTTCCGTAGTTTATGTTGGCTTCTATTTTTAGTTAGATTAAGCTGTAAGTCCTTCAGAGTGTAATAAATAAATAAATAAACATTTCCGAATCAAAAAGCGAGTTATGTATAAAAAACTAAACAATAAGAAATACATTTAAGTATCAATTAGATCATAAAAATCCCAAACATTTTAGCATCCATATTATGTCGGTGTTTCAAAGCGTGCGTTGAGCCCTACAGTAGCTGTCTTTTCGTTGATAAATAGTTGAGATAACATCGCATAGGCCAGACGGTGCTACTGCTTGTTTTTAACTAACATCATAAATATTTAAGTGCGCGTATCTGCGCTATGAAAATAGACTAGAAAATACTGTAATCAACGGTGCCTCTGATGATTCATGGTGCATGATGCTGGCAGTTAAAATGTATGAATACTTATTATTTGAAGGCTTTGATGAATTGTGCAATTAGAAACGTGGGGTCGAACGGTTAAATATGAATTAGGTAGCAAAAAACTTCTTGTTTCTGTTTTTTTTTATAAGCTCCCGACCGCAAACGAGCATACGGATTATCTAATGGTAAGCAATCAGCCTAAAGAAACCCGCAACAACAGAGGAGTAACGAGTTCGCTGCCGACATTTTGGAGATTTAGGGAGATTCCTATTAGATTGGGCCTCCGGTAACCTCACTCACAAGGCAAAACACAACACTGTAGTTGTTTCACGCCGGTTTTCTATGAGGCCGTTTTTTTTTGTTTTTTGTGAGGGGAAAATCATCAAATGACTTCTCCCGCCCAGGGCGGGGCGGGAGGGAGTGTCAGACTCTTACTGACTAAAAACCCCCCTGTTTCTTCTCCTGCTCTCGGCCGAGGTCGCGGTGCCTCATTGCGCTTACGCCGCAACCCCGGCTGATTGTATGAGTCCGTGGTATCACTCCGGTCAAGCCGACCCATTCGTGCCGAAGCATGGCTCTTCCACACTTTAAATATGTTACTTTGATACTTTCATTTATTTTCATTGTGTGGGAGAGTCATGCTTCTTTGCACGATAAACTTGCTAAATCGGAGTGATTTCACGGTCAGGCCGACAACGTATTAGTAACTGGTCTCATCTGGTTACGCAGATTTTCATGGACGACGCCGATAGCTTAACATCAGGTGATCCGTTTACTTCATAAAAAATATTAGTAACATACGTATGTCAACAACTGAATTCAAATGCTGTAATAATTATTTATAATTTTTGCAGTATAAATAAAGAGATACTTCAATCCATCTAAGTGCAGGCACATCATCATCATCATCATCATCATCATCATCATCATCATCAACCTGATTTCGTTCATTGCTAGACATAGGCCTCCCCAATTGCTCGATGTTCAGCTCTTATCATCCAACCACTGCCAGCCACCCTGTAGATGTCGTCAGTCCACCTAGCTGGAGGGCGCCTATAATAACATGTAACTATAATCTTTGTATAAAGTTTATTGAATTCGATAACATATCGTAAACTACCTGTCAATAACAAACGCTCGGTTTCACGCAGAGATCAACGACGCGTCATAATCGGACTCGTAGTTGCCACAAACATAGGGTGTGCGCATACTGGCAGAATGGTGACTGGGTCTCAACATAAATTATAAATATATGTACATGACGTATATCCAACCAAATCAAATCAAATTCATTTGCTAAACCATGTGTTGTATACATACATACACACGCAATATCAATAGATTCGTTTTTAGTGTTTGCAAGTTAATGCATATTTGAAAAAAAAAAACATATATAATATATATATATAATATAACGGTCGAATTGAGAACCGTTTTCCTTTTTGGAAGTCGGTTAAAAAGAAAGAAGATTCTGTAAATTAAAATTGGCTGGGAGAGGCATGCTTTAGCAAGAACGGGTCTTTACCACCGGAATAATACCATGGCCCTATAGAATACCGGCATGAACCAATACTAACGCTGTGTTTCCACAAATGTGTGAACCCAACTGGGGGCCCAATCCTTACCCTCTGCAGCTTCAATCCTCAAATCCCTAATAATCTATAGGAGGCCAGCAAAGCACTTGTAGTAACTCCTTTCAAAAAGGGGAAAACGAAATTAATCGGCTATGCGTGCGGCAACTAGTTGTCACAAACTATTTCGTCTTGTTTATTTCACTTACTTTTCAAACACATAATTGATGTGTAAGTACAGTTGCCAGCAAGTCAACCTACACACTCTGGTCAACCAAATGTATTCGATTTTAAATTTTAAACTTTTGGTATAAAGCCGAAGATTCTTTGAAAAAGGTAAGATTAGGTTGTCCTGCTGCCTCTACAATGAAACTTAACGATTGTTCTAAATAGACTGGCTGACGACTATTAAAAATGTATATTATAATTGGTCCTTGTATGGACATGGTACTTTATGAGACACTCAAAGGCATTAAACATGTTATGATTTCAGTAGATTTATGAATATAGCCTTTTATGGTCTAGCGCCTTGTTAAGGATCTCATAAATGAAGTAGTATTAATGTTTTCTGTATTAAGATGGATATTTGTTGGCTTAATATTCTGTTCACTCGGATATTACAGGCTATGTACATGTTTTCTTTAAAACTATTTTTTTATTCCCATGAACAATTTCATTACTATTGACTAAAAAGAAATATCTTACGACTGTAAGGCAATAGAGACATGGATGCCATGCTCTATGATATAAAAACATATAACAAAATTCGACTAATAATAAATGCGAAAGTTCGTAAGTATGTTTAGATGAATAAATCTGAATGGAAAATTATGCATAGTCTGCAATGTTATATTTCAGACTAAAGGTAGCTTAACCTTTCCCTGGTGCTCTGGACAAAGCTGTTGGCAAAAACTAGATGATAACAATATCATTCTGGTAGTCAAAAAGAAAAAAACAAAACAACATTTATTCTACTTCAACGAAATACCTACAGTATAGAAACATCCAAAAAAAGAATAATATTCCGTAGTGTAATGTTGTATTTTAATACCAAAACCAACAAGAGCAGCTAAGCTAGGCACCGGTTGACACAACTGTAACTCACTTAATCAGAGGATGAGACTCATCTAGTAATTGAGTTTAATAAATTAAGGATGTACCTACATACATACTAACATACATCATCTCTATGTAACGACAACTTAGTTGGTAGTGTTCGTATGAACGACTAACGAACAAGAAACTCTGGATTAAATTAATGGGTAGAATTAAGGAATACTTAATAGCAATTTTTCGAAAATAATTATTGTCTTGTGACATGACCTGGTTTCGCTAGCGTATAATGCTGATACTAAATTTCTCCATACATAAAAAATCCACCCTTCAATTACTATATCAATTAAAAAACAGCATCAAAAACACTTGCGTTATTTTAAAGATTTAAGCATACATAGGGATATAGAAAGCGACTTTATACTTCATAGTGGTAAGACATTGTTTGGTATCTGGGCTAGTATAGGACAACAGGCTGGCCCTCTTTGTTTCAGATGAATAAAACACTAGTTTCTTTATGAAAAGTGGCCTATTGTTATTGCAAACTTTATCTTTCTACCAATTTTCATCAAAATTAATCTACTATACCTACTAATATTATAAAATTTGTAAATTTTTATGTTTGTAAGTTTGTATGTAGGGGGTAATCTTTGGAACCGCTAGTCGGATTGCTAAATTTCACAATTTTGCACAGATAGATAGCTGCAATGTTCCTGAGTGCTATGTGCGGCTATATGTGGCTATAAAATATCATGCTGCGATTAAATGCAGCCAATCAGCGGGTGAAACCGCACAAGACTAGCTGGTTCGGAATATTTTTGCGTTAATGCGTGACGTTGTAAAGCGCTGTGTTTCGCCGAGTGTTGAGGTTTACCGCAGACCCAATACCCCTCCCCCAATCCTTAACTACCCAAAACTCTAATCCCCAAATTGCTGGCAACGCACTCGTAATTCCTTTAATTTCAGGTGTGCCGATGGCTTATCATCAGGAATTACGTATTGCTTTGCTAAGTCATGCAAAATCTAACATCAATCCATCCACACTTCCTCATTCATAAAACTATTATTGGTAACAGGTAAAAATTTAGTTTAAAGTTAGACTAATATAACTTTTCTGAAACAAAACGAACTCGTTACCTTGCATCAAGCAACTCTATATTTTATATACAGGTTAGCACATCAAGCTAAACTCAGGCCAAATTCTTTAATGCCAATGCCTGTCTTAAGGTTGAAATTCCATTAACAAAATTTTACTGATTAGGTTATCGTACAAGTTCTACATATATTATAGGTACTACATGCTTGTTTCATAATTTCCTTTAAAACTGTGTTATATTATGAAAACAGGATGTTACGAAAACGTTACCTTCACTTGATTGGATGAGTTTAATCTGTGTAATTAGTTTGAATATTAAAATTTGTGATTATTTTAGTTTTAGCTGCAACCATAAAGGTCATATTTGCATTGAGATTTAAATTGCTAATGACACATTAGGATTTTACATTAGTTTTGTATAGGTTAATAACCAAGTATGTAAGTGTCATGAGATATATTCGATTAATTAGCACTAACCCGTAAACATAACGATTAAATTTTATTAAAAGTTTTGAAACCTGTTATATAGGTATTTACATCCCTGATGACACGCCCCTGCTTCGAGCGGGTGCAATGCTAATACACTCAATTTCTCCACTATTTAATGGCTGTTATTACCCATAAGAACCTTTCTCTTCAATCACTCTGTCTATTAAAAACCGCTTCCAAATCTGTGATTATTATTTCAAATATGACAAATCAAATCAAATCAAAATCATTTATTCCAACTAAACCATAAATAGTTACTTTTAAAACGTCAAAATAGAATAGTGGTCTATCAGTCTGTTACACACAGGGATAATTATTTCTAAATTTTTATTGTACAAATTACCTAGTATCTTACCATAAAAAATTACTTTTGTTATTAACTAACACTAATGCATAAATTGTTACAAAAAGAAGTTTCAAAAATAACATTCATCAGCACCGTTTTATTTAAAAAACAGCCGCTAATCAAGCTACCCCAATCTATCAAAACTTAACTACTACATTTTCAGCTTTATTTACATTGAAATATTTATTTATTTATTTAGGTTAACCAACAATTGTTTACACTTATACATTTATTGTAAGTTAATGATTGGTGTAACATTTACAAGTGCAACAATTAATTAAAGGTTAACACCACATGCACAAGAAAACGGTTCAAATAACCCACCTATAACAATTCGATATCAATATAGATACATAATAAAAAAAAAAATTAAAATAAAGTAACAATAGATTAACAATACATTCAATACTATAATAATTCATGATTGATTAAATTAAATTAAAATGATTATGAAAAAATAAAAATATCAAAGAGCAGAATAGGCGGGATTACAATACAAAATACCTGAAAACATGTATAAAATTAATTCACGTTTAGATTTGCATTGGGTTGTTTACAAAAGCTCGTAGAAATTTATAAACACTATCGTGATGCACATCTACAGAGTCACTGTGGCCATTGATGATCTTGCAAAATCTAGATATTGGAGAATTCGCACCAAGCACAGACTTTCGAAGTGGTGGACACAGGGGTGTTATTTTGTTCCTGGAATATCTAGAGGGCGCACGGAACCTAATAAGCTTTACTAAACTGGGGCAGTCGATCTCATTGTGCAACAGTTTGTAAATAAATAAAGCATCCATTGTATCTCGTCGCATTGATAACGATTGCATTTTGAAATGACACAGGCGGGCCTTGTAAGAAGGCAGACGCTTAGACTTCCCCTCATTAAAGGCTAAATGCCACGCAAAACGTTTCTGTATCCTTTCTAGACGCAACATGTGAGTGGCATAGTGAGGTCTCCACACAACACTACAATACTCCATAACACTGCGAACGAGACTGTTGTATAACATTATCTTGGTGCAGCTTCTACGGAAGCCTTTAGTGTTACGAAGCAAGAAACCTAGCATTTTTGATGACTTTTTGATAATGTTTTCAATGTGAGGCAAAAACGTGACCCTTTTGTCAAAGTATACTCCGAGATCCCTTATTATTTCGACTTCTTGAACTTGCTCCTGGCCTATAAAGTATTTTGTATTGATAAAGTTAATTTTACGCGTATATTTAACATGGTAACATTTCTTAGGATTCAATAGCATTTTATTATTCTGGCACCATTTTATAACTTGGTTAAGATCGTGTTGCAAAAGATCACGGTCTCTTTCAGACTCTATTACTCGCGCAAACTTTAAGTCATCGGCATACAGAAAAGGTTCGGAGAAACAAAGACACTCGGGAAGATCATTAATGAACATATTAAATAGTATTGGTGCTAAATGAGATCCTTGGGGGGCGCCTGATGTTATTTTGTGTGCAGCCGATCGAAAACCGTTTACAACGACAAAGAATTCGCGTTCAGTCAGATAGGATTTGAACCAACCCAATAAAGGTCCTGTTATACCATAGGCTGCGAGTTTATAAATCAGTATAGAATGTGGCATTTTATCGAATGCCTTACTGAAGTCGGTATATAACACGTCAAATTGTTTGCCCTCATCTACAGCCTGGTCCAGGGACTCTGTGAATGACACTAAATTCGTGGCTGTAGACCTAGATGCCACAAAACCGTGTTGATTATCATTAAGATACAATCTCAGATGTTGCTGAATATACGGACATATAATGGATTCGAAAATCTTTGCGAATGTGGATAGAATTGAAATTGGCCTGTAGTTACCTACGTTATCTTTTTTATCTGACTTATGCACTGGGACTACCTTGGCATTTTTCCATTCTGATGGAAAAATTCCAGTAGCCAGTGATGTATTATAAATTATTAGTAAAGGAGACACTAGAGCTGTGGCACAATTAGAAATAAAAACAGGTGGGATGCCATCCGGGCCAGACCCTTTTGTAATTTTTACCGTTTTTAGTTTTTTTAGTAGACAGTCGCGTTTGATTACTGGAATACCTAAATTCTGACTATTATTAAGCAGTGCCTGAAGATAATTTGTATGGCAGTTAATCTCTGTGTCTTTGTCAGTCGTATATACAGTTGCAAAATGGTTAGCAAAAAGATCGCAGATATCAGAACCGTTAGATGTAACAATCTGTCCATCGGTCATTGTCAAAGGATAGCTACTAGTGCCACCGCGTTTTGCTTTTATATAATTCCAGAGAAGTTTGGGATTGTCTTTTATGTCCTTTTCTATTTCATTTATATAAACATTATATAAATCCATGGCTAGTTTTTTACACCTCTTAGAAACAAGTTTCAGTTCGATTTTATCTAATGGATTCTTGTATTTTTTGTAACGCAACCTCAGCTTATTTTTTTCCTTTAAAGATTTTATTAATACTGTATTAAACCACGATTGATAACGTGTATTGTTTGGTTTCCGATCAGGCACAAACCCTTCGATAGCATCACGCAGATATTTATAAAAGATTTCCACCATGTCATTCACATTACAAGTATGTTGAAAAAGCACATCCCAGTTCAGGTCATTTAGGTAATTATTAATTTCATGGTAATTAGCCTTATAAAAATTAGGTCTTGAGTCCGTATTATATGGTAAATTACAATTCTTTAGCAAAGATACAGTAAGTTCTAGGGGAGGATGCAACTTATCGATAGCTACCAGAGAACTGATAGACTCGCTCACAAAACAAGTTAGTTCTGTTGATAAGACCAGATCCAGTATTCGGCCAGAACAGTTCTTTACATGATTATGTTGTGATAGTTGATTTACATTCAGAAAATCTAATAGGTTTTGACAAACCTTAGGTAAACAAACATTCATTGTGGCTTCATCCCAATTCAGTAAACTTAGATTAAAGTCACCAATATGTAACAAGGGATGTCCGTTGAGTCGAGCACTCTGTTGCAGCTATCCACAAAATGATCCAATGTTGCGAGACACACTGGTGGTGGAAGATAGACGGCACAGAGAGCAACTTGGCGTGATCTGTGAGATGTCGATATGTCAAATGTAACCCAGAGGTCTTCACAATTGCTCTGCCAGTGGTCGATCTGTGCGGAATTAATTTTTTTATTTATTGCTATCAAGACTCCTCCCCCATTTTTGTTCTGGTGAAACCCAGCTGTTTCTCTGTCCCGTCTATAAACTTCATAACGATCATCGAACAATTCACTACTCAATACATTACTGTTTAGCCAGGTTTCCGTTAATACTATAACATCGTAATTCATATTGCACAGATTACAATAGAAAATATTCGTTTTAGTTCGTAAGCCTCTACAGTTTTGGTAATAAATTAAAATATCACTGAATCTTAATAAGTCAAACCTAGTGCAAGCATTAAATTACAACAGTAAAAATATAATAATAAGTAGGTACCTACGCAATAGCCATCACACAACCTTACTAAGAGCACTCTTATTCCTTATCAGTATGTACTCTGCGCCATCAGTTTTTCTCACAAATATTTTGCCGTTTCTGACCCACACGTATTTATAATTCTTCTCTTTGGCCTTTATCCTCGCAGCTGCGTGACAATCTCTATTAGCCGGGGACAGATGTTCAGTCACAAAGATTGGAGATTTTGGTCCAGCGTAACCAAGGTGGGAACAGTTCAACTTTTCTTGAGGGTTAGCTTGATTATACTTAGTGGTTGCTGCCAGAAGATTATCACGCATCCTTGGTGAGGCTAACTGGACGATTATAGAGCGAGGACGGTTATTTGATGGGTTGGCCTTGGCAATACGAGAACAATGTAATACATCTCTTTCTTCGATTTTGCAATTAACGACACGCGCAAGTTGAGTAACTATGTTGTAAACATTTTCTTTTTTATTTTCCGGTACACATTGCAATTCTATGTTGCTCGATCTTGACTGTTGCTCCAGATTAGCAAGTCTGTTGTTGAGGTCTTCGATATTGGCCTTAAGATTTGTGTTTTCTAACTCTATTTTTGTGATAATTTCCTTCGACATCTCGTGTGCCTTCATTATGTCTTCAAATTTCTTATTTATGAAAGACACAGACTCAACAATATCTGCCATTTCTTTTTTAATTGGTGCCAGTTCTTTGGTTATTGTGGTGATAATAGTGTTGTGGAACTTCGCCGACATCTCACTTAACTCGAGTTTTATTACTTCTCTTATAATTGAACGAAGTTCGCCGTTATCATCGGACGTGGAAAGAAGAGAAGGCGCCTCAGTGGCTTGTCTTTTCATGCCTCTGGTCATAGACACGTTACGAACCGGAGTTGAGTCGTCCCTGCCCAACTTTGGCGTTTTGCTCAAGCAGGACGGACATTTCCAGGTAACCTTGTTATTAGGAGATTTAGTAAGGGATATACAAGCATAATGATAGTATTTTGCACAAGCTGGGCACTTTATGTGTTTTGCTCCTGTATCCGTTTCACATTCATTAGTGCAGCAACCCCATTGTGATTTTTTGTCAGCCATGACAACTGTTATTTATTACTATAGTTATCGAGACAGCAATAAGAAACAATAATAACAAAAAATATTTATTTGTGTATGTTGTCTTCTCAGCGGCAATCAATAATAGGCATCAAGTGCTGTCCCGTCTGTATTAACTTATCTTTGACGCGAGCCGCCGCTTGGGTCGTCAGTCGCCGATGCAAGCAATATTGACGGTTCTGCGAACTACCGAACCGTGCGAATTCCGTGCACTGCGCGCAAGGTGTCTTGTCATTTACCCACCAGCTGATTTGTTAACTTATAAAACTTTAAACTGTTTTCACTAAATATTGTTCAAATTATTAACTTCACTTTTGTTTCTTTAAATTAATCATATATTAGCACTGTTTTGGGTCACTGTGTCACTATTATTTGCTAATTTTCAATTATTTACAACATTTATCCAATATTAAAACACAGAGTGAATAAGTACGTATATTGACCGTTCGAATGCAGAGGCAAAGAAATAGAGTTGAACCTCTATTGTAGTTTAAGGGTAGCTCTATGTGCTGGCGCTAAGACAGAGCATCCCCTAATTCTAGCCACCCTTGCTTTACGGTTTTTGGTTGTACCACCCAGGGTGTCATAAGTGGACAAGCGAGGATTACATCAAGTGGATGAGCAGTGAGCTGAAGGTATCCATCGCGCTAATACCTTCATACTAAGGCTTGGGGTGAACCAACCCTCCAATGTGGTTGATGGAATAATGTAATATCTATGTTCAAAACAAAATGGCCATGTTGATATTTTAACCAAAACTAGCTCCCACCCAAGGGTCCGCCCGCGTGATATGTTGTTAAAAAGTAGCCTATGTCCTATTCTGAAGTGTATTCTATGCCTGTGCCAAATTTCATCCAGATCCGTCCAGCCGTTTTGGGGTGAATGAGTAACAAACATCCAAATATCGTAACTTTCGCATTTATAATATTAGTAAGATAAAGATGTTGAAGAAGAGATAAGTTCTTTATCAGAGAACTAAAATACTATGTAAAATTTGAAACATCTTATGGTAAGCTAAAACAGAATGTCTACATGTATATACTTTAGAATATCGTTAACTGCGAGATAAATCATTGAATTGCCATCGAATGTTTATCAAAAATCTAGCACGGGTTATTGTATCTTTTAATCAACTTTAAGCGTGGGAGTGTCATCCTTTGGCGACAATGATCCAAGTTAACTGGAGTGATAAATATTTTAGTCGGCCTAAAACACGACCACGAAAACCTTAATGATGAAAGCAACCACATCGTTGTGTTTCGCTGTGCAAATGAGGTTACTGGAGGCCTAATCCCAATCCTCCATTAACTACCCACAAAAGGTTGGCAACGCACTTGCAACTGCTGTTATATTGCGCGTGTCCAGGATGTTACGCAAATGTTACCTCCGCTTCATTGGATGAGTCAAATCTTTGTAATTAGTTACAATATTTGTGATTTTTTAAATTATAACTGCAACCATAAAGGTCAGATTTGCATTATGATTTAAATTGCTAATGAGACATTAGGATTTTACATTAGTTTTGCATTTTGGACTGGACTGGACCATCATAGGCTTTTCCCGGCACCCAAAAACACCAGAAGGGTTACGAGTGCATTGCCGACCTTTTGGGGTTTAGGGTTTCGGACATTTAGGGATGAGGAAGAAAGGTCTCCATATATCACAATCTTTTATCGACTCGATAGTTTAAGCTAAGTTAAGACGACGAAATGAACATACCTACAAAAGGAACATTTATAAATAGAATTAATCCTATCTTCATCTACAAAAGCTAATCCATAAATGGCTCACATTCACCGATATGAATGAAAATACGGAATGTAAGTACTGTTTATTATTCCACAGGAGTACTTGTATGAGAGGACTGGCTACTACGCGTTACTGATGGACTGACATCCTGTCAGTAGCTGAGCTCGACGTGATCGTACTCAAGCTATTTGAGGTATGCTACTATGCTACCGGCGATACGGCGAGGCGTTTAGAAGTCGTGGATAATGACAGTAAGTATTAATTTAAATCAATATAATATGTTGTGCTAACTAGGTATTCTTAAAACCGTGTGTATTAAGCATGGGTCAGCCATGCTTCGTCACGAATGGGTCAGCTAGACCGGAGTGGTACCACGACCTCACGGAAAACCGGCGTGAAACAACCACAGCGTTGTGTCTCGCCTTGTGAGTTAGGTTACCGGAGACCCAATCTTTCCTCTCCCCCAATCCCTAAATCTCAAAATCCCTGGTCCCCAAAAGGTCGGCAACCCACTCGTAAATCCTTTGTTGTTGTGGGTGTCCATGGGCAGCGTTGATTGCTAACCATCAGGTAATCCTTGTGCCCGTTTATACGTAATAAAAACATGGATACGTCATTATTATGGATTACAATACGCCAAAAATCTTAGATTTAGGAGGAATTTAAATGATTTTTTTGTAAATAATTTTCTGCGTCGTGGGCCTTTGGAAGTATTTTCTCATATGTCATAGGTACAAACTCTTTCAAATAAATAGTAGAATTTCTCTTTTAAATAAATAATAAATATCGGTGTCATGCGGGAAGCAAATCAATAATACTTTGAACAGCAACCGATTCTCCAATCAGAACGCTAACCGTGAAGCCAATTAAGTTAAAAAAAAATGTTTTTTACTTGCAGTTAACTAGTGCTTGGCTGCGATCCCAGCTGGTGGTAAAAAAATATCTTTTGAATTAATTGTCACACAATCCAACCGTCTATCTCAGGAAACACCATCATTTTAATAAGTAAGTACTCGTAGTTCTCGAAAATCGGTTCTCCGAAATTGAAAATGTGTAAAATAAATGAGATTTAAAAGGTATTGTATATTGTGTCTTTTATTATCAAATGTAAGTACATGTAATAAGAGTGTAGTTGCAGGTGTATGGGTACTATGAACAGCTGCAGCGCACAATGCCCTACTCCGATTACCGTCTCGTCATCCGAGGGGATTACCGCTTTATCTTCGCCAGCCTTATTGTTAGTGTGCCAAGGACCTTTGTTTAGTAGCAGATCAGTATCTACGGGCCTATGTTGCATCATGTAAGCCGTGCTCTCAAATACTGAAATATTTTTAGCTAGACAAAATCTAAATTTTGTTTGAAATGTTTAACATCAAACCCCAAGCGAACGCATCGGTACTTACCTACTATTAACAGCCCCGTTGTAACTTGAAACTAGTAGAGCTGCTTTTCTTTACTAATATTTTTTTCAGGCCAGGGTATAGTGTGAGGGAGTATCAGACTATTACTTACAAAACCCCCCTCCCCCTCCCACCGTTCCTTCTCCTTCTCCTAGCCGATGCCTTAGTACCCTATTGCGCTTGACCCGCGACCTTCTGCACGAGTCATTATTTTTAAAGTCGTTATTTTTAATTAACTTCAACATATCATAAGTGTGGGAGAGCCATGCTTCGGCACGAATGGGTTGGCTCGACCGGAGTGATACCACGGCCTCACAGAAGACCGGCGTGAAACAACCACAGCGTTGTGTTTCGCCTTGTGAGTGAGGTTACCGGAGGCCCAATCCTTCCCCGCCCCCAATCCCTCCTCAATCCCTAAATCTCCAAATCCCTAATCCCTAAAAGGTCGGCAACGCACTCGTAACTCCTCCGTTGCGGGTGTTCATTGGCGGCGCTGATTGCTTACCATCAGGTAATCCGTCTGTTCGTTTGCCGAACAATTACATAAAAAAACAATGACAAAGTGAGTGACTTAGTTAAGGTATGTGTCTTGGTTTCCCATTAGTCATTGATCTATGCCAAACAAACCGATATGACGGAATATCAAGCTACTCTTTTCTTATACAGCCAAGAATATCAAAAAGAATGACAATGGCTATTAAAGAACTTATACCTAATCCACTATGAGTCATCATAAAAGTACTTATTATAATGTACCGGATTTGGTTCCGGAATGATAATGTAATTCATAATGGCATTATATTGATAGCCACGTCGGAAGAGGATGTCTATAAGCAAAATTATAGGCACCTATAACCGCTGAGCTTGCAAAGGGATTGATAAATATGGAAGCACAATAAAACTCCAAATTGGATTTTTTGCGATCCATTGTTTCTACTTTTGATTATCGAAGAAAAGTGTGATCTTTTTTTTAGTAAAATAGTATTGTAAAGTATGATAGGTATAATAAAAACTAACAAAATAGTTTGATTTGAAGTATACATTACACCAAAACAGTAACTAACAGCGCCATCTGTTGGCAAAGTCTGTAAAACAATCTCCTATATTTGTCATTATCGCAAAAACTACGGTGTCTATACAAATCTGCAATAGTAACCAATTGAAAGCCTACAAATGATCTATTCCAATTATTATATTTATAATAGAGACTAAACTAATAGGTAAATATTACATTGAATTCTAGAAAAATGACGAATATCATTTTCTTGTTTTACCATGTCGAGAAATCTCCTGCAAAGTTTATTAATAACTATAACCATTCAATGAAATAATCTTACTAATATTATAAATGCGAAAGTTACGATGTATGAATGTGTGTTACTCAATCACGTCAAAACAGACGGATCTAGATGGCATGATCAATGCATAGGATACACTCCGGACCGAATAGGACATACTTAGGCTACTTTTTATCAATATACCTAACACGCGGGCAAAGCCGCGGGCGGAAGCTAGTCTTCAATAAATGAATGAATGCATCAAAAAATTAAACATAAGCAGTACAAAATAGTCTTTGCTACATAATACCAAGCCAAGTAATTACTGTAAATGCAGACATCCTCTGAGTTATAATTAAATGAGTTCAAGTGGTAATCGATTCAATTAGTGGTCATAATCTCTTAGGCCACTGTTCTCAATGGTCCGTGGAAGCTAAGCATTCATGGATGATTAACTCAGTACGTGTTTTAATTGAGCTACAACTATTAATAGTTTTAGACTACACAATAAATGACTATTCTATACACTGCTATTAATATTTTGCGCTATGCTAGTCTTTTTGCAAATAAAGTGTGAAGTTATTTAAACATTAAAATATATGTGTAGCAATTTATACACAACCAAATATCTGTTTAAAGTACCAAAGGAAAAAACTGTAAATAAATGCAAAACCCATTTTATTAGTTAAAAAAGTGTGAAATGATTCGTGCGTAAAACATAGTTTAAA
This sequence comes from Spodoptera exigua, assembly GCA_902829305.4. NCBI lineage: Eukaryota > Metazoa > Arthropoda > Insecta > Lepidoptera > Noctuidae > Spodoptera > Spodoptera exigua. The sequence continues at coordinate 15,050,478 of LR824605.2, forward strand.
TAACTATAATTAAAGTGCTTGTTTAACAAACAGCTGTGCTTAAAACAGCCCATATGTGACCCAAACGGTCAAAGGGTTACAAAAGCACCCCTTAAAAACATTATTCCGTATATTATTCCCACATTTTATAATCAGATAACACATACAAAAACACTTACCACCATTCATGACACTTCTCAAAAACATGACATCTATGAATAAAATCCAAAAAGTCTTCTTGAAAACCATCACTGATCAAATTCACTAAAACTTCATACAAATGTTACAACGCGATGTTTTTTCGTAAATAGTGAAATGGGACGAACGTGCGCGCGACGCGGCGGTCCGCGGGTTACTGAACAGTATAGCCACCCCATACATCATGGTGATACATTGTATTGCATGGGCCCGACCATGGGATGCGCGCTCCCAATTAATATTAATTATGTTCCTTCCTTTAATTTTTTGTCTAATAAGAACAATGAAATAGTAAACAGTACATTTAAAAATATGCTGCTGATAAAATTAGCGTGTGAATATTGTTAATTGTTAGTTGCTGTTATGTCAAAGTACACAATACCATCGTGTAAAGAGCTTTTTAATAGCACCAATCATCACTTAGATACATCTAAGAATGTTTATTTTTTAATTCTATTTAATTGGTGCTTGTGCCGATTCTACCTTACTCGTCATAATAGTTTGATTATAGACACTTAGGAAAGTGGAGATAGGTTTCTTTGATGTTTAAAGTAATATAACTAGCTACTATAATATACTCGTTTTTTGCCATATCTTTCAAGCTAGTAAAAACCAAGCCAGGATTCAAACATACCTATTTTTTATAATTACCTATCGAAATTATATTGATTTCTTTAATGTTTTGCAAATAATTTATTCACTTCAAACGTTAAGTTACATTCAGTTTCAAATCACTCAGCATCTTTCATTACATGCAAAAAATTCTTGGCACAAAAGCTCCAAAGTTGTACGGTAATACACCTAACGCCATCTACATTTCTTACAAGCAAAAGTTCGCGACATTAAACTCAACAATCAAAAAGCCCGTTGTGTTGGGAACGTACGAAAGCTTCGGTCAAAAGCTCAGTATGTAAGTAACTTCCAAAGTTGCTCATAGATGGCGCTATTCTTAAATATGAATAGATTATTACGACTTGGTAGATGGCGCTGGTATATTTTGTGAACAACGCTCTCTATTGTTGGCAATCAAGACTTTAGAGTTGAGGGTTTGTGTTAGTTTTATTCGAAGAAGGGAACATGTAGAGGGTTTACATTTACATTCAGTATTCAGTGAGTTGGGCGACTGTGTGTTTCTGATTAGAGCGAATAGATGGCAATAAGGGGTGAATTTATTTTACTTTGTCGCGGTTTAAATGACGCGGGCGGACGGTAGCAAATAAATAGTGTTTCGGTGGTTATTTGAAAAGGAGTCTTGAGCTCAACCAATAAATGTAATAGCTTATCCTTTGTCGGACGGCATCATAATGAACATTTTGATTTTCAGTCCACTATCTACATACTTTAGTACCTCTCACTCTATTTAAATAATTTAATAAAAAGATCTAGCTCAATTTGCTGAGAAATTATTTTTATATTTCTTACTAAATTATCTGTGCATTCATCAGACATGATGTCGTACACTGCAGAACATATGCCAATTGCACGCCACTGAGCTCGATGTTCAGTTCTTCTCATCCAACCACTGCCAGCTACCCTGCGGATGTCTTATGTCCACCCAGCTGGAGGGCGCCCTATACTACGTTTGCCTTGACGTGGTCTCCACTCTAGAACACGTTCACCCCGACGGATATCCGTTCTTCAACAAATGTGACCTGCCCACTGCCACTTCAGTTTGCTAATCTGAGCATTACCAACAATCAATAGGTAGCAACAGTTTGTGATTAATAATAGTACAGAGTCGACTGTATGTTATTATTATTGTAATAGGTATACCCCATTCAAAGTTACTCATTTAAATATAAATATAAATAGTGAAAAGTTTGGTTTTGTGCTGTATTATTCGCACATCAATTTTATAAAAGATGCTTATTTGAATAGATTTTTTAACTATCTATGATAACTTAATTTTAATTTTCATTGATCTCATTTTCTACTTTAGTCCAGCAATTTTACAGACGTATGAATGTGGGATTCATACAAAACACTGAAAATGCAAGTGATTGATTTCAAATTCAAACTTAGAATGGCAGTGTTGCTAACATTGAATATTGATTGCACAAAAGGCGTTTGGCGCCAAAGCGTATTCTCAATTCAAAATTATTCTAGAACCATCGACTCCTTTTGATGGCGCAAAAATATGTAAGTAGCTGAATTCGTCAGTCACATTTTTATTCCGAATAACATTTTCTATTTCGCTTTCTCCCCTTGGAATAGAATCTTCTATCCCTCTCTTAATTTGCGGTACGGAAATTCAAATTTGACGGGTTGGCTCGCCTTTCCGTACAATTTCGAAGTATAATGAGCCTTTAAAGGTGGAGCAATCAATAAAAATATCAAAGGTTTACTTATTTTACGGAAAGCTTTGACTTTGCTGGAATATTTCACATTTACATGAAACATTCAGAGGTGTTGAGGGTAAAGCATTTCTGTTGACTTCAATATAGTTTGATTTTTCATACAACCAATATGAAAAAGAGTAACCATGGAGTTTCTTGCTCATACGTCTCCATTGGTATCTACAATTTGGAACGAGTGAATAGCTTCACTAGAGGGCAGACCGATGAACTGACACACAAACTTTTAAAACCTATTTATTTTTTGTTTGACGTTCAGAAGAGCCCATAGTGGTCTATTTAAAATGAATAATTGGACTTTGAACTTGAAACGTTTACATTTACACATTTAGACGTTACACACGGAAAGTTACAGAAAATGTTAAACCTTGCCGATCAATAATGGCATATTGTAACGTAATTAAAATGAGAAAAAGAAACAGCTAATACCACTAACAACAACAGCACCTAGTCGCCGAAAATCCAGGAAAATGATACACAAACTGCTATCCCCTGGAACCGATTATCATAATAGTTTAGCGAGCAAAGTGGATAAAATGGACAAACTTAAGTAAATCCGTATTTGCGGTCCACGGCCGGTTGTTAGAGACACTTCGGCAGAGTTTGTGGTGAGCCGCTCAAGTGGTGGGGACTTTTATATTCCACGAGGAAAAATATACCACAATGATGTTAGGGATTCTTGTTATTGTGCTTTAGTATGTACATGTAACTCGGAAATCCTCATGTCAATATTATCCAGGTTCCTAACCCGCTTCCAGTCATATTTTCAATGAATTACTTTCACAGAATATTTTAGGTGAAAATTTATCATTTGCCAATCTTATCAACTATGAAAATAGAGATCTTTTAAAAAATCGGGGACCAATTTTCTCCTGTTTCGTGGGTGCTTCTAAAAACCATACAATTTTACATACACATTACATTCAGACCTCGAACTATCTGTGGATTACTTCACTTTGGCTAGCCGCAAAGTGTGCCCAACCACTAGTACAACAGTCATCTTTCTTTTCAACTTAAGGGTTCATAGTGCGAAATGACTCCAAAAGTATATTTTAATTATCGTGGGTTGTGCAACGGTCACTAGACATTCTACGCAATTCTATTTAATATATTTTTACGTGCCTTTTATTGACAAAGAAATTTTGAAGGTATCCTATACTTATCGTATCGTCTCCGCCCCGGACTCATTGAACAGCACTCAATTGTCAACTTGTACTTTGTCCAGAAATGTTCTGGTTTAGCACCCACGTCACGTGCAGCAAACGAATGCGGGACGACATCGACGCGTCTCCAATTGTTCGAATCTTGGAGCTTAACTCGATCAAGCGGGTTTAGTTGCCAAGTGATAAACCGCTTACAGACCGCACTTTTTCGTCTCACAGTTGATTGGGAATCGATAGCACGTTGGATAGTCTGCTTGCCTAAAGAAAGTTTTAAGGGATTAAGGTGAATGTGTGAGTTTGAATCTGTAGTGAGTGGCGGTTCTGGAGTACCCATGTTGTTGCTGAGGGATACTCTTGACCATACTAAGCAGCTTATTCAAACCCTTTAACTACTAGCGACAGAAATTAATTTCTAAATATAAAATAGTTCGGAACTTAAAGTATATCGATCCCCAGTAGGTCAAAACACAAATAACCTTCCATTGTAAAGCGAAAAACAATGTCAAGAAGATATAAACAGTGTACCCTCTCTCTAAAAACTAGGACGGACGTCTTTTGTTTCATAAATCTCATGTTCGTAATCCTTTCTAATCTGCATCACTTGTGTCATTTCAACTTATTTTACGAGTACTTACTTATCTTGCGTCTCGTTCGCACACAACTGTCAAAATTCCCACAGACTATACGCGAACTTTATTAATTTATTTTTTCTCGTCGAATTAAAACCTTTATCTGATTATCTTTTATCGGTTTTTCGTTGTGTTAATAAATAAAATAAAATAATTTTATTATTTTCGTTCGTTCAGTAAGCTGATGTGTTTTCACGCTGCAATGATTACGAATGAACGTTTCATTTTTTGGTGAGTGATGTTCATTTTGATAAAGCATTATTTAATTGAATATGACCTTTTTGTGGACACAGGTGTAGGCAGTTGTGGAACAAGTGGTTATTGCTATGACATTTTTTTTTAATTATTATTAAACAAAATTAGGATTTATTTATTGTACCTATTCAATATAGGTCTCTGATCAAAATAATTATTCCAAATTTAAATAAAGAATGTGGCTATTGGTATTTTCATTTATGGTTACTTATTACTTTTTTTTCTTGAAATACTCTTTTTTGCTTATTGTTGAAAAGGTCACCTCGTCTTTGGTTACCTTTAAGTAACCAAAGACGTGCGAATATTTATTTCAAATTCATAATAAGAAATCCTTCTTAAGAACACAAAACCGAAATAACCTATGCGACGCAAAATAGATTTGAAAACTAAGCTCCGTAAGGGCAGTGGTAATCCTATAGATAGGCTAACTGATATAGCATCGCGTTTGAGCTGTGAGCTACGGATATAATCCGCGAACAAGCCCGCCCTACCCTTTAACCAATACGTGACCACAAGCATTATGTGGTGTGATGTCCAAATACTTGGATATGGCTGTCAAATTTTTAAAATGTAGCTGTGCTACTCTTCCTTTTGAACAGAATGGCATAGTTCAAAATAAATCTTTGGATCTAATTAACTAATTGTCTCATCGGAAAAATGATACAGAATGAGACAGTTAAGGGTGGTAAACCTAAGCTTCGGCAGGAATTGGTCGACCGGAGTGATACCATGCAGAAAAATGGCGTAAAATAATCTTCGTGTTTCGCCGTATGAGTGAGGTTACAGGACGCCTAAACCTTCCAAATACACCATACTTCCCCAATCCCTAAATCTCCAAAACCTTTATCCCCAAAAGACTGTAAACGCTACGTAATGCCGAACAACCTAGCCTAGACAGGCAGTTTGTGTTCAGTATTAATTTTATCACCGCCAACATATTGTTTTATTAAAAGATACTTGTACAAATTTGTTCCGACACAAAAAATATCCTAAATTATCAGAGCAATATTGTACCATATCCACAAGTTCACAATCACCGACAGGCAGCAGGCTTGTCTCTTGTCTCTCACAATCGGCTCAGTGTCCACCGCACCGTAAAATTGTATTTGACGTTCACTCGGACGCAGGGAGAGCGGGCAAATTAACGCGGCTTAGGAGAAAATCTCCGTGTTATGATATTGTGGCGTCCGTGAAGCGATCATCGCTTTAAGTATGTTACTGGATTTATTAAGTGGATTTTTTGGGCAGGTGCGTTTCGGTAAACGATGTTTTGATTATATTTAATGGTTTGACGCTTGTTGTGGTTAGGTTTATTGTGCGAAAGGATTGATAATATGCATCCCCTTTTTGTATTTTTATAGGATAATGATTTAATCGTCAGCTAGGTAATATCAAGCGTTTGTTTAGCTTCGAATCATTGCCGATTAATAACTTATTTTAATACTTAAAGCATGCAAAAGACATTGATGTGCTAAATTGGCAATGGCAGTTTCTTCGTTAATGAAGTATAGAGTAGTATGAAGTCTTGCGAGAAGTATCTCATGTACCTATGTAACTTTGTTCCTTAAGAATAATTTTAAGCGGTGGCACGGCTAAATAGAACTGAATTGAAATGAAATGGTATAGAACTGAAATCTGATGCAAAACATCAGGCGTAGCTGAAAATAACTTGAACAAATAATTTCCTTGATCAAACCCGAAGCCTTATGTGTTATGTTAGTCTAATACGACGCAGTTTTCTCATATTATTAGAAATTACAATCTAAATATATCGAACATACCTACGTAAATGTCGCAGTCAACTACCTTAATTAGGCATTTTGTCAACGGCCTGAATGGCTAGCTATTTGATTGATGCACTGAATTTCTGTTGTAGTACAATTCTGATTACTAGTGATACTAAAAGGTGTTTATTTGTCCTGGTGATTCGATTTGTATACAGGTCAAAGTTCTGACCAAACCTAACCCTACCGTTCCAATAGCAAGTCTGCTATCTAAACTAACAGCTTCAATGAGAAATTCAGTCATTTAATCATTCCGGCTGTTGCTTGAATGACTAGTTCAGCTAGTTGCTGCGACATTATACATTAATAGTATAAGAACTCCTTTCTTGTCTTTATATCCATCAAATCTTGGTTTTATAGTCATATCGCAGTGATAAATGGCAACGGGTTTGGCGTATTCATGTGATAAAAAAACCACTATTAATAATGGAACTTAAGAGAAAATCCACTAAGTCATAGTAACACTGAACTACTTATATAGATACCTATTCCGCAGCATAATTTCCACGTACAATTTGTACCGGCTGCATATTTCGTGGCAGTCTGCATCCGAATCCCTAGAGGGTTGACAAAAAGTGACGCTAAAACGTCTCTCATTCGGCCGGAGTGGGAAAATCATATTCTGTTAAACTCGTTATGTGTCCACGACTCGCCTAGTGCTGACCTAGCAGGGGTGAGAATTGTGTGGATATGTACTGACTGTATTTTATTTTAAAGGTCTTCAATTCTCAAATAACCATATGTATGAGCCAGGTGCTTGTGACAATGCAAATATTTATTATTATTTACGTATGGTATGGTATGGCCAGCTAAGATCGTGAGGTAACTAAATAACAAAGTTTTATATTTTTTTAAGCTATACCTATCTCCAGCCTTTTTACTAAATGATTCTACAAAAATACTGACAACAATCTATAATAGAGTCAGTCTAAAATATGAATCTGCTGTCTTCTGCTACACCGGTCTTGAAATGCTGTTGTTAATTTTTTTGTATGACAGAGACGAGACAAGCCGGACAGATTACCTGATGCTCAGTAATCAGCGCCGCCCGTGGAGACCTGCAACAACAGACGAGTTACGAGTGCGTTGCCGTCCTTTTGGGGATAACGGTTTTGGAGAATAAGGGATCGGGGGAGGAGAAAGGTTTGGGCCTTCGGTAAATATCACTTACCATGTTCTATAGTTTCATCTATGATAAGTCCATGTTAGTCCCAACAGAGCCACTTCGCTGTGAAAGCAATACTGTATTGAGTTTTTAGCGCTCGCAGGGTTCGAGTGTCGAGCGATAACAGAAAATATTGGGTTCTGAACCTTTTTACCGGCGAATGTGGCCGATGATTGATTTTTTGATTGGACTACTATCGTGCCCTACTTATATGGGTTCTGTAGGGTGGAAAAACATGTTGTGTTTTCGTTACACAGATTGCAAATATTGTAAAAATGAAACTTTGTATTGTAATAAATTATTTTGTAATTTTTTCGAAGGTTTATTTATAAGTTTTCAAAACTTTTGCAATTTAACAGTTACTTTCATTATATATTAGGTAATAATACTTAATCATTTTAATTAATAGATTTTATTCTATACGTTCTTGTTGAACGAGCTTCTCAATTCTTCTTTGAACAGGGTCGAATATTATTTCGCACAATCTGGCTAAAACTTCTGCTCCCAGTACAAAACGTACTTAAAACCAATATTCTCACAGGAAAAAACCCGACAATGACCACCGCCCTTCTGTGGGACAAATGTCGGAAAAATTAATAAAAAAACAATACGAAACTCTCCTGAAACCACTGAGCCGTTATCTCTTACAATTATAGAACATTTTTATTCATTTATTTTGATCAATTCAAGTCAAGCACCTATCGCATTGCACGGGTTGAAAACTTTACCACCTTTATTTGCTGTTGAATAAACCTTTCCTCAACTCTATCGCTTTAAGAATAAAGACCATAATGCAGTTGTCAAAGTGCTAATGCTATGTTGGTTTAGGGTGTGTAAGTGGTTATTGGAAAAATGGCTTTTGAAGAACTCTTAAAATATTGGTCGAGAGCTTCTCGTTGCAAGACGACACGATTTTGGTATTAATTTAGAACAATAGAGGTATTGTGTAAGAGGTTTGTTTGTGGGAATTATTTACAAGAGTGGTTTTACGACCTATGTAGGTAGGTACGTTATATTTAGTAATTATTATTATTAGATAGTTTTTTTCTAGAATATTTCTGACTCTTTATATTTTTATTGTGAAAATTATAAATAAAAAGGTCGAAAGAGAAAGCAAAAGAGCCACAATATTTGTAAAAACTGTAAAATAAGGAAATCTTTACGCTAGGTCATACAAGCTGTAATGGTTCACGCAAAAAAATTGCATGGGAGAGCCATGGTTCAGCGCGAATGAGCCAGCTCGAGTGACATCACAGCCTTTCAGAATACCGGGCCGATATAGATCTGACGTGGTATTTCATCATGTGAGTAAGGTTACCTACCGAAGGGCCAGTCCTCCCCCTATCATCATTATTCCCTAAATCCCCTTTAAATCTTTAATAACCCCCAAAAGGCCTTCAATTTTGTTATAGTACCCCCTTTGATTGCTTACCATCAATTCGGAAAGTTATGCTACAAAAAAAAACACACGAAGTATACCAACACAGTCCTTGCATATCACGTCCAAAGTATATAGAGGAAGGCTCTCCATAAACACGTTAACATAGCGGGAATGGGCTCCTCATAAAATATATCTCGTTAATAACATTCGCCGGCTGCTAGACTATGTTATATGGGAATATTATGACAAACAGTGGACGCTGTGATAACGTGGAATTGCTGAATGAAATGGGAATAAGTGTGGTAATGGAGAGAAGTAGGTATGCCAGAGAAGTGTCCGTTATAGTTAGCTCTCCTTTACAACTACACGAATTCTACACTTATATTCAAATTGTTTTCTACTTCTTATGTATTTTATATGGGATTTTGTGTCATGTTTTCGTTTGTCGAATAGCATATTTAGATACCTATTTCTTAAAAAATACGAATATTAAGAATATCGTATTGAGTGTATATATTTTGCATATTTTTCTGCATTAAAAAGTCAAAATAATTTTATATATGGAACACCACTTTTTAAGAGAAAGTTCTTTGCTATAAAATATCACCACATCTCTTCGTTTAGTCTAGTACCTATACATTTATCATATGTACCTAAAGGTCCCAATATATGTTATCCAATATTTACCGATCTACAATAATAAACAACCTATGTAGGCCTTTAACAGTTAGTATCCTATATAACTCGGAAGCTAGTCTTGTGAAGCTAAAAAAAACAGGTTTAGTTATTACACTCACTGTTATTATGTTATTACAATTTTCAAAAACTAATATTCAAATTACTATAAAACACAAGGTATACGCCCTTCAGTATATAAGGACAACACCAAAACAGCTCCCAGTACAGTAGTTATTAATAAGGTATATATTTTACGGCGGCGAACATTCGAGGGTGTCGGATTTTCTCGCTATCTCCACCGGCCGTGGTTTGACCGACATATTCTTAGCGCTTGCCTTACGAACCCTGGCACAGGACTGTGGAGTCGAATTGAAACTTACGTACTTCATTTTGCTCAAAATATTGTTGTTTAAATTGAGAGCAAATTGTGAACTGTTGAGAACTACTTTTTAGTACTTTTGTTTAAAGTGTGAAAATCATCAAATGACTTCACTCGCCCAGGGTATGGAGATAGTCTCTTACTGACTAAAACTCCCCCCTTTCTGCTTCTGCTTCAAGCCAATGTCGCAGTACCTTATAGCGCTTGACCCACGACCCTGGCTAACACGGTTGGGTGTGAAATATGTGTGAATTTGTATGTTTGTTGACGATACAGGATAAAGTTTCAGTGTGGCGCAATATTTATATTAATAAAGAGCGTCTTAAACAAATGCAGATTAGCGGCAAAATTTTGCCATGCATAAAGCCTTTTATTGAGCTATCGTAAGCTATTTACCTTCATCCATAACTATAATTACCTGTGTCAAAGATTAGTTTTTTGGGAGAAATGTTTTCTCCCAGTGAAGCACAAAAAATAACAAATAATAATGACGGTGTTTCTACGCATTTGGTGTTCAGAAAGAAGGAATATATTTTTACGATTGCCACGCCATCACACTCAATCCGATGAGTTAGTGTCGCAGAGCGCGCGCGACATACGCTGTTCTATATTCAAATTGAACGGCGCGCCGAGACCGTCGCCATTTTGTCGTCGTCACCCGAATAAGATGGCGGACGGTAAGAAGCTTAGAGGAAATGTGCTCGGTATGTTTATTGAGATCTTTTCAAGTTTATTTAAAATAAATTGTTAGGTACCAAGAAAGTCGAATTAGCTTTTAATTTTTTGTAGTTCCTTTTGTAATTAATTGCATACTTACTTAATCATGAGATCTTAAAAAGAATTTCTCATCTTTCAAGAGAGAAACAAACAACTGTAGACATGCAATATACAAACTCTACACAATAGGTAGGTACATATATCCCTCTATATGACTCTCAATGATCTCTCTATATGAGCATACAAAAAAATTAACTCAAAACTTGTGCTTTCATACTATACCAAATGTCAACAGAAACCACCTGAAATATCAGGGTTGTCCGCAACAATATGATGTCATACATTATTAGCTGAATAAACAAAAGCAATGAGGGACGAATGATTTGATGACCCTAATGGTGTGTCTCACATTAAGGTCTACGTACTCCGATACTTGTATACTACACATTACATACATATACTTGTATTATTAATCAAGGTATATAGGAACATACTTACCTATTAAAATATTATTCGTATTCACGTTAGCGAAAATGTTTAAGAAGATCTAAGCAAATACTAATTTTAGTGTAAAAAAATCAACAACAAAAATCTACTACAATACTTTTTACCTTTTTTCCAATATAAAATATGTAACAAATTTTAATAGGAAAAGTTAAGATCAAAAATTAAGTAACATAATTATTTTGATGCTATTTAATATAAGTGCCGATTACCACGACATTAACGAGCATACAACAAAGGGCGCTAAACAATCGCTTTGTTAAGGCAATGAAGACGTATTAGGGCTGAGGGCTACTTTTGCTGCGAACAAATTATAATACCATTCTACAATGAACTTCGATGGAAAGAGGAAAATTTGAATTTTAAAAATAATTAATATTGTTTGATGTTAAAGTTGTGACAAACAAATCTAACCTGAAAATATGAGATACCAGCTTTTGCCCGCGACTTCGTTCGCGTTAAATAGTAACTTCCTGCAGATTTTTGGTATAAAAACTTTCCTTTCGGAGTTCCGAACTATGTCTGAACCAAATATCACAGAAATTGGTTCAGTCATTTCGGCGTGAAGAAAATACAGACAGACAGACAGAGTCACTTTCGCAATTATAATATTAGTTTGGATAATTTTGTTTTTGCCCGGTAACTACTTTTACTGTTTAATAATATGTTAACATCCCATTAAGAATCGGGAAGAAGGCAGGCAGTAAACCAAACTGAATATAGTATTTGCGCTTTTTACAACAGCACAGAAATGAGCGAATAAGAAAAACTTACTGACATTACAATGGTTGTCAACTGTCAACACATTATGTCACTGGCCATTAAGCAAAACTTTTGGACAGCCCTAACCGTGCGTTGAACGTGACAATGGGCCGACTGAATAGTTATCTGTTTAAACCTGGATTAGCACTCGATAAACCATGATTAATAGTCGCGTCGACGGACCGTACCGTCCGCAGACCAACTTGGGATATTTGTTGAATCTGCTAACTTAAACTTCCATATCTAACACACGTGATAGATTTAAAGAATGTGACCCGATTTCGTGTATGCGTATATATTGGCAGCAAGTTTTTTAGATTTATACGTTTGTGTGAAAACTATATCTACAGAACTGTGAACTTTTCAAATTAACCGACTATTTTTAATTCATCAATTCCAATAACCTGCTTTTGGTCCTCTTCCACATGCCATGAACTCTCATTGATATCATCGTCATTGATAGTCTATAAGTATACATGAAAGGTTTGAGCATTAATCCCCATGCTTAAGAAGAATTAAACTAAACTTTTAATAAGTCACCGTATTGCACCGTTGCGAGTACGATTTGGAGGACAAGGTGGATTATACGCTGGCGGTGTGCCCTTCTTGGGCTGAGCACCGCCGTCTCCTCTTTCTGCGAGGCTATTATGCTCGCTAAGAAGGAGTTGGAGCGCGTCAGGATCGAAAGACGATCTCCGGCCACGGCCAAGAATCAAATAAGTTTTCTAATTACAAAACATACATTGTCCTTACTTATTAAAAGCAAATCAACTGAAAAGTTATTTTGTTTAACAAATAAGAACCATCAGCGTCTTTTTTTAGAAATTACTACTAATGTTACAATCTATTACCACGTAATTATTTTCTCGTTGAAAATAATGGTTTTGTTCTCAGTACGGAGTGGTCCGTTCTGGTCGAAGCGCGGAAGGTTGCGGCGTGCAGCAAACAGATAGTGTTGGACCGCCGCAAAACTTCGGATTAGCCGCGCGCGGATAATTTATTGCCGCCCGCGGACATGTGCGGATATTCTTTGCCAGCTTTATTATCATTTAATTTCATAATTTGTGCAGTAATTAAGAGGTAGGTGTTAGTTTCTTCGTTCTGTTAAGAGGGCAACCCTTTATCAGTTAATGTAAATCATTTCTCAAAAAGACTAGCTTGACTATATTGCTTACTTAAAAATATTTTATTAACAGACGTTACAAACATAACACAACAACAAAACACACAACACACTGAACTCTGAATGTACAATATGTACTGGGAAAACGCTAGAGCTAGCTGAGCACATGAAAATGCCAATATGGAAGCGATGTGGATTTTAACATTATCAACATTTGATGCATTAAAAATTCCGTTTATACTAATTCGTATGGCTTAAAATCATATTTTTTAACTACGGCGGTGTGTTTCGCTGTGTAAGTGATTTTGTCGAGGCTCAATCCGTCTTCAATCCTCATCTCTCTCTTATCCCTTAATTTCAAAACTCTTTTTTCCCCAGGCGGCAACGCACTCACAATCCTGTAGTGTTGCAGGTGTCCATGGGCAGCGACTATTGCATAAAAATATAGATTACACTATAGATATCTAATAAAAAGTTATGTAAATAATAAAGAGCGTCTAATTAATCCTTTTTGGCAAATATATAAATGAGTTTTGAAGTAAATTTCACGCCAATTTGTCTACCACCTCATCTCATCATCAGACTATAATGCCCACCGCTTATCTCAGGCCGCTTCTGACACGTAGAAGGTTTAAGCATTAATCACCACGCTTGCTCAGATCGGTTAACATAACTAAATCCAAATTGTTTTCTACATCTATTCTGAATCACACCATCTCTAATCTTAAACCCGCAGTAAACATTGGCCCAAGGTATTGGTCCAACGTGTAGAAGGCTACTTGGCGACATTTTGGTAGCGATGATTCGTTTGGCGCCAATATTGGCAAGCAAACAGAAAGTTGTCGGTTTTTTGTCCACAAATCAAAAGCTCTTGGCGCGGGCTACCAGTATACCCCCAGGTAGTCCTCTACACGTTGGGCCAATGTGTACTGAGCCTTATCATTTTGGCCCAACACCTTGGCCCCATGTGTACAGCCGGATTTAGACATTCACCAATGTCTAAAGACAAACCCTTAGATACTCTGGTGGATAATACCCGTTCGTAGATAATATTCAATTGGAATCAGTTCAATATTCAACATGTTAATCTTAGATTGAATTACAACGTCGTGTAGGTGCAGGTTCGGAGTCTCAACTGCTCCTTCGCATATGTATAAAGAGGTACAGTCTGATCTAAATGTCTTGTACTATCTTCTGCCTTCGGTTTTGCCCGTATTACGCAAATCAAAAGCCTTTGTAGTAGAGACTATAATCTACATGTGTCCCATATTTTTATTATAACTTTCGTGAGACATTCTAAATGAATTATTATGTTTTTGGCTTACTCACGTAATAATTTGACGAGATACTCGACTGGTTTCAAGCCATGCTAGAGGCCCATATTCATGAGCAGCAATCCGCGACACGCGACTCGGCGACAGTAGCGGCGCGACAGTCGCCGAGTCGCGTGTCGCGGAATGCTGCTCAAGCGGGAGCATAATAATTCATTTACATGTGTCCCGTATAAAAACATTAATAGGTTAAAGTGAAAGATTAAGAAACTGCTATCCAATCATCCTTATTACCGTTCGCGTTTCGTCATACTCACACTGACATTATCAAATCAAATCAATTAATTTGAAAAGAATATGGGTACAAAATAAGCAATAATAGGTATCCCGAAAATTAACTGAATTACATATAATGCCATTCGCAAAATATCGATGCTCAGCAACAGTATTTAAGTTAAATGCTATAAATACTACAAAAAATATGCAAGCCGTTAAAGACTGGTAATAAAAACAACCACTGTTCAGTATACAAATAAATAAATTACTTACTAATACTTTTGACGTGATTTGAACTTCCTGCTTCACCATAATCTTCTATCATAAATCTATCAAAATTCAACCACCCTGTATATCAGAAGACACAGAGCTACACCGGTTTATGTAAACTCAGCCGGTGGGAGCCACATGTCGACCCACACCTGACGGTCGAACACACCCTGTATAATCCTAGCCTTAATTAAACATAGTGTTAATCTGTTTCTCCTGTGGATCAAGCGAATACGTAATTATTTCGTATATGGCTGGATCGTATTTATAATTTGAACTTAATATATCTCATATCACAATAAGGTAGGGCTAGGTAAAAAATAAATTATTTAGAGTACTATACAATCAATTGTTAACATATATAAGTCATATTTTCATTCATTGACTTGACGATAAACTTAATTTTTGAATTGTTGTTAATAATATTTCAAGTAAAAGGGCGTATGCTTTATGACATAAAACATTATTAAGTCACATAGAAAAAAATCGTTTACATATTTTAAAAACTATGTTGAATTTGACTAGTTAGAAAGTAATGGTCTATGAAATATTTTTTTTGTGAGGGAAAAATCATCAAATGACTTCTCCCGCTCAGGGTAGGGCGGGAGGGAGTGTCAGAATCTTTCTGACTAAAAACCCCCCTGTTCCTTCTCTTGCTCTAGGCCGAGATCGCGGTGCCTCATTGCGCTTACCCCGCAACCTCGGCTGAGGACTGTGACATAGCTTATTCAAATAAAAAACAAGAAAACATCATTAGCCTTTGATAGTTCTTACTTTAGACTAAGGACGTTCTTGACTTTAAAAAGACTTCCATAATTAGAAAGCAAGTAATGAGTGCGAAGCATTTTATTATTATTTGTTATTATTGATTGAAAAAAATAGGTACATTTTAAGTTTTACGACGAAAAATGTTCGACAAAATTATACATGTATAGTCTGTCTGTTTAAGTTAACGCGGTCAAAACGCTGTTCAAGCTATTTGATTAATTAACTTAGAGCAGGTTAATCACAGCGCTGAACGTCATAAGTGTCAATTCTATGATTCAAATATCAGATCCGGGGTTGCAGGGCAAACAAAATAAGGCTACACGGCCTCGACCTAGAGCGGGAGAGAGAAATGAGGGGTTTTCAGTCAGTAAGAGCCTGACACTCTCTCTCGCCTCACCCTAGGCGGGAGAAGTCATTTGATGATTTTCCCCTCACAAAAAGAATATATATGAAAACGAAAATAATTTTCAATCAAAGAAGCCAAAATCCATGTACCCAAACACGTTAACCATAAAACACATTTAAAAAGAACTATTAAAATAAAAATTCAATTTTCAAAAACACATTTAGTATATGGCACGACCACCGAAAATCAGAATCGATTGTAAGCACCATTCGTTATAAATAGATCGCGCGAATGTTCTCATATCGATATGGAATCGAATTAAAATCGTTATTGAATTTGTAAGTATCGAGTTATTTGAGTTCATTGTCCAATGGAGCGTGGAATAATGGCGGTATTATACGAATGTGAGGAACAACTGTTCGGAAGTGAAGAGGACTGAGTAGTGTGCTGTATTTGATTTGAATTTCCTTATTGGAAGAAGTTAGACTTTTTAGAGTGACCTCAATTGCTTTTATTTCATTTTTTTTACATCAATCGACAATAGGCAAAAAATGTGATGATGATCTAACAAGACTGACCAAATTCATCTGCATGTAAACATTTTACGTCAATCTTTGTCCTTTGCGGCCGTTCAATATTTTGTTACCAATATATATGTAGGTATATACCTAGGTACATTTAAAAAAGTATACTTTATTCGTAATATTCAATAGCAGATGGCGCACCGAAAAGCGCGCATTGGAAAGAAAAAATTTAGAAGAAATTGCGATTATCTATTAGATAGGTACTCATAGATACAATTTTAATAAATTCGAAAACTTCCACCAACCATGGCGATCAAAATATTACAATCATTGAATTTAACTTATTAATTTACGTGAGTAACCACAACAATTTATAAATACTTTTGTGAAATCTATTTGTTCCGAATCAAATGCTTTCAAAACCCTTTGCGTGAATAAATCATATTTAAAAAAAGTGCCTATCGCTTCATTTGGACCAGCGCATGCCGCTAAACGCGATCAAATCTAACAAAACATAAATTTAAATTTAGAAACGTAGGGTGTAAACCCTTTGTGTTTCAAAAATCAAGCGGTGTAAGCGACAACAGATCAACCAAGCCAGTAATTAAGTCAGTCATGACAAAATCGCTTAGTTACAGTTCCATTGAAGAGTTCAATGATAACGAAGGAACAAAGACTTCATACTAGCCAAGCAATGGATTTGTAACATTATTGCGTAGCCGACTGTTTTGCTACGAGACTTGTAGCGGACTACGTCCGAAGGTTGTGAGTCTAAAATATTTTCAAGCGACGAATCCGCTTCAAGCGCTGTTTTTACAAAAAAGAGTTTAATAGAATTTGGCGTATCTTACTAATGGAACGGTTGGCGTAATGAAATAAGGTATTTCTGCTCGTAATGGAGAATGTTCTAGACGATTTATTAAAAAATCGCTCGTTTTTCAATATGCGGCCGTGATTCCGAATCTGTTGCTTTATTTTTGTTCGTGTTCGATTTTAGCTGTACTAATTGAGTAGGGAATTCTGATTGCTAATTGCAAAAGTTAAATGTGTGTTAGTAACTTCGTCTAAGTTATTTATGCTGATTATAAAAACTTGAATTTCTTCTAATTCAACTATTAAAAAATGATATATTCCCATGGTAAACAAACAGAAACAGATTAAGGTGACTTTAAATAAAAAAAAAAAACAGAAGTTTAGAACACCACCTTATAGTACCTACAGTACACTACCACATTTTCTGAAAAAGAAAAGACAAAAAAATACAAATACGAAATCCCTGCCAACAGGGAATCAGTAGAACAATAAAATTAAGCATTATAAAAACACCTCGACCGAATTATCTTAATCAGCTTCCATATACCAACTGTCAAGTTTAAAAAAAAGAAAAAATCCTAAAGCTTTATCGGCGATCTCGACGAACAAAGGGGGGAGATACTTAGCATAATGAGTGACATTCCTCGCACCGTTTAGAGGGAACGAGATGGGGAGATACAGGGATGTGTACAACAGAAAGGGATGGGGAAAGATTTAGAGAGAACAATATCGCAATCTTGTTTCTGGGCCATTTCCTTTAATTAGTAAAGGACAGCAGGATTGCTAGCTTGTGGTGAGTTACTGCCGGATGCGAGTGGTTCACGTGTTAAGGGTTGAGTGCTGGAGTATGGGAGGCTATGTCATCGATCACTTTGATAACGGTATATGAAGCTGATGTTCATATCATAAGAGCTTCTAAGAAGAGTAACATTTTATGAAAATCACACTAATATTATGTTTAAGTATGGATGGATGTTTATTACTCTTTCGCGTAAAAATGGAACGATTCGGCGGATTACCCAATGGTATGGAATCGGTGCCGCCCACGGAAACCAGCAACACCAAAGGAGTTACGAGAGAGTTGCCGGCCATAGGGTTCCGGAGCTTAGGAATTGGGAGCGTGGAAGAAGGATTGGGCCTCAAGTAACTTCGCTCACACGGCGAGACACAACGTTATGGTTGCTTCAAGCCGATTTTCTGTGTGGCTGAGGAGGTCAAGCCAACTCATTCGCGCTGAAGTATGGCTCTCCGAGAACATAACTACAGAATGAATGTGAATGAAAACAGATACTGTCTTACAGTCAGTCATTAACCAAAAGACTGTTCTCACATAATTGAAACAACTGTTTATATAAGGAATCTGTATGTGAAACTGATTTAAAAAGAGTAACCATGGTGTTTCTTGCTCGTTCTTCTCCATCGGAATCTACACTTTGGAACGAGCAAATAGCTTCAATAAGAGGACTGACAGACAGACTGACACTATTTCTTCAAAATTTTGTTTGACGTTCAAAAGTGCCTGTAAGTGTCTAATTGGAATAAATGATTTTTGACTTTTGGCAGAACAATTATTGTAAAGCAAATTCATTTTTTTTACCCCAAAAAATCAAGTGAGAAATATTTAACAGATTCCTAAAGTAACATGAAAAAAATGTTTCATACATAGCTTTCCGAATCCAAAGTTTATGGAACATAAGTAAGACGCAACTCAGCCGTGATTCATGGAATCAGTTCATTGGAGACAGAATGCTGATGTGTCAGCTGAGTGCGAATGCAAAGCTGTTATGGGCTTATTTATGAGATGTTGCCAGCGTGGACTTTAACATGAATCAACTGTTTTATGGTTTCACTGCTCTATTTATTATTATTACAGGCTTTTGTTATAAAAATATATTGTTGGTGTATTTATTTAAAACTTACACATGCCATGTTGAGTTTTTGCCTTTAAATGTAGCCCAATAAATTGTTTGCTGCTTGCACTCACCGTTATTCTCATCTCTGCATCACCCAAAGGTCAAACTGATAGATTATGCCAAAGACATTAAGTCCGCTTATGTACAAATATTTAAAATTGCGGAAAGAAAATCCAATTAACTTTAAAATGTCGTTGGCTTGTCATAAAAGTACCTATCTGAATTTAAAGCCTGGTTCTACATAACTTGAAACGTCCTACGATCTTTCAAACAACTAAATAAATTTTGTCGAAATTCAATGTTGTATCGATAACACAATTCACCTAGGTACAACCCTCTTTCTTTTGTTAAATTAAAAAATGTTATGGCTCTATTCTATTAAGTCCATATTTTAGTATTACCGAATTCCAAATCTACTACGCAATCCTCATTTTCTCTACTCTACAATTCTATGCAGAATAAAATCTGTCGGTAACAATGCAGGTTGCTCGCAAACAGAGTATCTATCACAGACGATATGTCCCAACATTTTCAACCACCATTAATATTATTAAACAAAGACAACCCGTTTACAACTGCGCGGTTAGCGAGAATCTTTCCATCGAATTAACCCTACAAAACCGACTGTGGGTCATAACGACCGCACCGAGAGGGCGACGCGGTTGTTACATTAAATTGAGACATTTAACATTGAGAGCCTTTTGTGTTAATGGTTAACACGGATGACACCGAGCTTGATAAATACAGAACTGTGTCTAAAGGATATGGATGGGTTGAATTGTGAGCATAATCAGCGTTGAGGACACACGTCAATTCATGCTGATTACTCATGTTAATCGAGCGGAATATCTATGGTTGTCTAGAATAAATTATTTCTAGTTATTAGTGCTTTAAGATAGATATATTACCTCTGAGTCTTACTTTAAATACAATTTAAATATAGAAAGAAGAAGAAGTAAATGTTTTTTTTTATAATTTTTTTTTTCGATCCATGTGATGCGAGCAAAGATCGTAAAATAGAAATAAAATAATAAAATATTTTTTTTCTTTCCATAAAACTATAAGCAAATATTTTTATGTACTAAGGGTGACAAAAATGCATGGAGACCTTAAGGTCGACTATTGACTGACAGGTTTTGCATAACGCTACCATTGATAACTAGATGGCGCTGCTTTTAAATGAAAATAACCCTTCAAAGCTTGAATACTTTACACTGCAGAGGCACACAATAAGGTTTTTAATGGTTAAAATAATAATTAAGAAACAATAATATATTTATATTCAAATACACATGAATTATGTTAATTTTCTCATTTCCGAGGACTTAATATAGCGCCATCTAAGTCAAGTCAAGCAAACCAATTAAAAGATGGCGTCAATAATTAATAATAGACAATAATAAAAGTTATAAACTAACCCGCATTTTCGATATTATAAAAAATGCGATCGGTAGCTCGGATAAATAAGAATGATAGAATAATGAAGTCAAAGGGCACCGGTTCAATTCCGGGTTATCATTTTTAAATTCAGGTTTTTTAACAATGGTTTTTTTATATTTTTTATATAAAATCAATAATAATAATATATAAATAAAATATTTGACGTTTAATATTTATAAAAGATAACAAAAATAAATATATATATTATTTTAGAATAAAATTATATTAATAAATATATATAAATAACTTTTATAATATATGCTAACTATTAATGTAAAAGTAACATATTTTTCTTACAGATTAAGACTAATACTAAGTTTAATTCTCATAAAGGATAACAAATAAAACTATTTTAGTGACATTATAATTTCAGACATTTATTTCTTAAAACATAATATTTATTTCTTTCTTATATATTTATTTCTTCTTATAGTGTATACCCTAACCTAATGACTTTTCAGCTAACTGACACATTATTTATTACACTTTTTATAAGATTAATAAGTATTTTAAATCAAAGTTGTGTTGTGCTAGTCATTTATTAGTTAGTTTTAAACACAATGTTATAATACGATTCTATATGATATGCAACCTTACTTCTGCAACTATTTTACCTCCCCATAAAATTTAATTAAAGTATTGACTAAAGTGATTCATTTTGTGCATCATGTTATGACAAAGGCTCATAGCTTAAGTATTCGTTCCAGAACAAGGAAGAAATTGAAGCTAGACCTTAAATCAATAACATTTCTAATACCGGGATATAGCATTCACTAGATATGGGACGAATTGTTTATAGTAATTAATAAATAAATAATTTATTATTTTGCAATCAATAGCATCTGTAGATATTAATATTGCTTTTATTTTTATTTCTCATATTTAGTAAAACATTAAAATCATTACTGTATGACAGTTGCTGGTTATAAATTAGTCAATAAATTTATCCTACTAACATTAAGTTTGAACATTTATCCATTAAATAAATTATAGCTACCCCGGTCTTGTAATTGCTTAATCCTATAGTCAACAATATCTTTTCTTTTAAGAACTAGTGTAGCCGCCATTTTTATCGATCCTATTTCTCCTATCTCGCTGGGCAAGGAATAATCCGTATGTCTGATTGCTGACTAAACACTTGCACAATTATGGAACATTACACATAGCACAATTTTATTGTCCTGCACGAACGTTATCACTAGCACATCTTCATGACGTCTTTCAGCACATCACATATGTAGTTTTCACTGTTTGCTTCACTGAAGATGAGAATTCTCCAGTAATTTCCCTCATAACCTTGCCCCATAAGTTGAAGCTGGTCTGAGTCAATATCACGTCTTCTGCCAGATCCACTACGGTGCTCCAATGAACCCTCTTCTTGAAACAGCTTTAGATATCCATAAAGTGGCAGTCTTTACCTGTAAGGGACGTGTATTATTTATTATTTTCATGTATCGATAACCATGGATAATAAAATAAATAACAAACGGTCATTTTAGAAGAATACTTACGTTTAAGCCAGTTTCTCTAGAAATTCCAGTATAATTTAAGCTTTGATTATGCAATGCTATTATTTGGGCCCTCGTAGCCATATCAATATTTGAACGCAAACTCATAATAAAAATAAATATTAAAAATTTGTTAAACAAATCGTGACTGAACTCACTCAAAGATAGTAAAGAATGTTATGATTGAACAAAAAGGTTTAATTTTTAACTAGTTAATATTAAATTACCCTCAACTGTTTTGAGATTTATGATCGGGTTAAAGTTGCTAAACAACTTCAATATAATAAACAGTAGGATAATTTCAATACATTTCAAGGTTACGCAATGGCCTAATGGCTAGTGGCTATGGTTAATTTTATGCTACCGAGTTCGAATCCTGGTTATTGCGTGCTTTGCTTTAAAAAGGTTTGGAATATCGTAGCATTAATTTGTATAAAAAATTATTAAGTTAATTACTTTGTATCTGATAAAAACTATAAATGTATATTTTTCAATACCACTAGTATACTAGCGCCATCTATGTCATCCATGGTATATAATTAAGGCGATGAAACGCCGTACAAACGATTTTGATTTGGAATCATCCATGCACTTATGACACTGATAGTACATTTGTCAGGTATGTAAGTTACGCAAATTAAATGGAATCCAACAGTTAGACAGCTACGACCATACAACACAAAGTTGGCAATCACCAAAAAACTCACCGCCAAAAACTGCAGAATTAATTAACTCAGTTCTATCAATATGCTCTTACATTACTTGGCAGAGTTCAGAGTCTTGGCTGGAGTGGGGGAGAAAATCAACAAAAAATAGTTCATAAATCATAACGGGCAGACGGGCGGACCAAGGATTCTGAATACGTAATGAGCTCCCATTCATTTGAGGGTTACCGGCCACATTTTTATCGTTTCGTATGGATTTTTCGCGTTATTTGTGAAAATTATTATGTGTTTTGGCAGTTCTAAGCTGGCACCGCTGCCTTGGGATATTTTTATTTCATGTAATGATATGATTTGGATGATATAAACGCTATTACAATAAGTACAAATAGTTTGTTCCGATTTATTGAGTTGTCTAATTACAAAGACAGTTATTGAAATAAACTTTACACACCTATGGGTGTACAGATATCAGATATCAAAGTTTATTGGTGTATGTCTGTGTAGGTGTCTGTATACACACCTATTCCACAATACCCACTAGGGTTTCCGTCTACTCCATTACGGCGAACACTCTTAGCAGGTAAACATTCTAATTACAAATGATCAACAAAAGAAAGCGACCTCCCTCCTTTCCTGTACAATGGGGGCCACTTATTCACGCAGTGTTTCCTGCCCTGTGTTCCGAACCATTGTATTTTTCTCGTGGAACTTTTTCTCTTCATTTGTTTCCCTTTTTTTCAGCTTCAGGATTTCTTGAACCCATATTTCACGCTCATATTGTCCCCAATTTGCATCTAGACTCTGTAAGTTTGTTTGCTTTTTAAAGGTAACATTTTTTTTTAGCTTTTTGTTCGTCTTTTTTGTCAAGGTTTCCTTTTGCTTTGTTCGGTTTCAAGAATATTCTATTATTCTATGGGAATGTAAAAACAAAACCAGGATTTTCTTAATATTAATTTGTTAAGACTTGCTTCATATTTACCTCATCACTTTGAACTAAGATTACTACAGTTTATAGATGTGGTAATTCAGCACAAAATAGGAATTCTGCAGATCCCTCGAGCCCATAACGACACACAAAGCGAGTATCCCTAAATACCACATATGCCTAAGTGGGTCGTCATAATTAAAAGCCGACCACTCGACTTGGGGTAACTTAATGCAATTACAGCTGAATTTTTCGCGACATATGGCGGTGGATGCGCCTGCATAGGGTGCAACTAGTCTAAACGACGTCAAACGAATGAGTGAAGCACGTTCAAGTTTTATGGTTTTTTGATATTGATTTTATGTTTTATAAATATTATCTTGATGAGTTGATGAGTTGTGGTTATTTGGTCGAAAATTAAAAAAAAACATTTTACATCGGCTGTTATCTCGATTTATAGTACTCTTAGTAGAACTTATACTGGAAATTCTAAATATTTCGAAACTCAGGTTTTTAAAATCTTCGTCACCACAGCCGGGACCCTACAGAGCTGATGTTCAGCCGGTGTTGCGGGGCAAGACCAATGGGACACCGCGGCCACGGCCTAAAGCAAGAGAAGGAACGGGGGTGTTTTTAGTCAGTACGAGTCTGACACTCTCTCTCGCCTAACCCTGGACGTGAGGAGTCATTTGATGACTTTCCCCTGACAAAAAAAAAAATAAAATCAAAACGAAACAGCATCATAAAATAAAATTAAACATTCTTGACATGGCCAATAAATACAAATAGATATAAAACACAGAACTTTGACGTCACAATCGCTAAATCCCTAACATCGCCAAAACAAATGCGTAAAGATCCATAAGGCAGACACCATATGAATAAAAACTACAAGTGTAACAGTTTGCTACGATCATTTGACGATATTAAAAGTTCTACTCCATTTTCATTAGCGTAGGGCGTTGTCCCTAGTGGCTTTAAGCCCAAAGGTACATATGGCGTGTAAATGCTCTTCGAATTGAGTAGCAACCCCCCTCGAGAGTTCCAAAAAAATATTTATGCGGTTGCAAATTGTTGTGCAATGTTATTGTGGTTTTTTCTGTGTATCTCAAGATGAAGTATGATGACCAGTTTTTGAAGAATGATGAAGGCGATATTCGTGTTTGAATATCCGCATATAATCAAAAGCCTTAAAGAGAACAACGAATTCGTTGGAATACCAACGAATTCGTAACAAGTTCTTAATCTGTAGTTTAAAATATCCGATGAATCGGAAATCTTTACATCTACCTCAAGATAATATACAAAGAACAAATTGAATAAAATATTAGCAAGATCTATAAATAGGAATCAGATAAGACAGACAATGACTTACTTGTAACTAACAACTTAAAAAATATAAATAAACTATTTTTTATTTCTTTTTTATAAAGAAGGCTCACGTGTGTATACAAAGTTATTTAAAATATTCGTTATAGGTAGTAGGTCTTAAACATTAGCCAGTTACGATCAAACCAACATTCTTAAGAGAAATTGAAATCCCGTTATGTTGAATTCTTCAATAACCAAGCTCGGATTGCACTCATAACTAGCCATAGGGACGCTCTGCTCTCAGTGATCATTACACTCATTGTGATCAAATGGCAGTACACCAGCGCATATGTTGACTGGTCGTAACGCTTAGACCCTGAGACTGTGTGATTTTGATACTTTATAACTTCTGCCTTATTATTTCAGACTAATTATCCATATCTATGTCAAATTCCATTCAAATATTATATACTTCATAGTTTTAACGTGGAAGAAGCGTAACGTAGAAACATTCGTACATACTTACAAACTTTTTCATTTATAATATTTAGTAGTAGTAGGTATCATTTATACCAATACGAGTACCTAGTATTAGTATTAGCGACTAGATTGTGCACAAGTTAAATCCCACAAAAAACATTCTAATATAAACACATAAAATAATGTGGCTGGTGTGACTTCATACCTATGAGTCTTTAAATGTAATAATATCATGACCAATATTACTTCCAGAATACTATTATTTTAATGGTAACAATAAATTCAAAATTAATCTAATCAAGTATCAAAACTGCTTTCTTGTCGTGACATGTCCCCTATTGTCAGCGGATAGAATATGTATTATTGCGTCACATTGTCCAAAATATTGTTTATTTGCGCACGCGCAGTGTAGTCGTGCAAGTGGACAAGTGGACACATAATCATACAATGATTGTTAGAATGTTTACAGGATTCAGCTGTTGATTTTCGCAGTAAAAACTTAGTTATATAAATTTACTTTATTTTATGTTGAAACAGATCTTCATGTAGGTTAAGCGCACCTTGTAATTGGTGTACGCCTTATTGCATCATTCCATAACAGGTAATGGTCAAAGAGGATAAAATGGGAACATCGCCCGATAACCTAGATAGTGGATATGGGAATGTATACTTTTATTGACATAGCTTAGGTATTGGACCAAGTATCCTTAACTAACGAGTGTATACACGGTGTAGTAATATTTTGTATAAACATTCATATAAGAAAATTTAAACATCATCAAACATCTAATATCGATCGCCAAGTTTTAAAGGTCAAAGCAATACGAAACTCTTGAATACGTATTTAACGTGTCGCATATGGTAATGGGGTACCACCATGGGGGCGTATTGTCCAAGTCGGCTCTTACACCATATGGTCCAAAAATTCATAAACAAGTGTTCGCAAAATCCCACTTTAATGCTCGCCGATCATTCATGGAAAGCTTTTGAAGACCGTTAAATACAAAAGTCAACTCTAGTCGATGGAAATAAAGATAAAAATACCTTTTAATATGTAATGAACATTTCATTTATCAAACAAACTAGTGTCTCAGATATAAACCTTAATAACAAGGCGATTAGATTCAAAATAACCAACAGAGTAAACGCAAATACAAAAGCATTGAACGCAAGTTTTAAGCACGACAAAACTACTATAAACGCCCTTGTCAATAAGTAAACATCAAACGAATGTAAACTTAGAAATGGAAGCCATAAAGTTTGAATTAGTTTGAGGGTGACAATAAAAGAATTTTACAATTAATAGGGTGAATGATCCTAAGACCATTGAGAGTACAAAAGGGATGATTACGCAGCAGAGCTAAGCAGGGTGGTATTGTTGGTGATCAGAACACCATATGGTACGTTGGTATTAGAACTGTTCAGTATTATGGGGATTAAACTGAGCATATTTTAATGCGCAGTACAGGTGCTGTTTTGACATTTGAGGTCGATGGTAGCTTTGTGTAAAGCACGCAATGTTTTGTTAACGAGGGTTAAAAGAAGATTTCGAACAATCTATTGACATTTAATATTACATTTTCATATTTAGAATGCACTTAAAGAATTCGTTGGAAACATACGATATTTATGCAAAAAGATTGGAACTGCGTATAAAACAGTTAAAAACACCTTTATTCTTATTTGAAGACAGAACAAAAGACTAGCAATATCCTAGCTTCTAGAAGACAAATGCTACGAAACAAAACAAATTGAAACAAAAGCAATACTTCGGGGTTCACACCCACTTCATCATTGTCTAGATTGAATCGACTTCGGTCCTAAGGGACACGTCACATCGTTCAATCGGAACAGTATTAACAGTAGCGACTAATCTGTCGGGACACGTCCGAGGACCGATCGCAATCAAACTTGCACATGTGAACTTTGCCTCTACATCATCCGTCAGGAATCAGAATTAATTTGCCAAGATTTCCCTCAACGGGTTGGAAGCAATAACTCGTTTATTTTCTGTGATTTTGCTTAGGCTTTTGTTCAATTGGATCATTCTAGGAAACTGTTTTTTTCTGGGTAGTGTGAAGTCGCACCATATTCAGTAAGTAGTAAGAGTTTGACATTACCTCCCGCCACACACAGGAGAAAGTAAATCATAATCCTAATATGCCACAAAAATATATCTGTATGATCTGCTAATATTTAATTAACTTACTTTTAATATCTCTCATTTACATAGGTACTAAAGTAATGAAATTTCATTTAAAAGAATGTCTCCATTAAAGCTCTAACTTATACTTCTACAAAATACCCTAAAGTTCAACCCTCAAAATGTTGTATTCAAATCATATCATTTTTCCACCCTAACACTTATTTATCAATTTTAGTTATAAATAATGTTCTAATCTGTTATTTATCATCAAATAGGATTATGTTGGTGCTAAAGCGGTACGTCTACAAATCCTGGAGCTCTGCCGGCCCTCATGGCACGTGTCGGAATATCCGCGGCGTGTGCCTACAATTACTTATCTTACTATTTGTAACCTCTATCGATAAACCATTTAAGACCAATTTATTGTTATTTTGACTTTCTATTGATGTATTCTTTTCTTTGTCTAATACAGTGTAAAATTCTATTTTCATCTAATATTTTTCATTACAATTTGTTTTGTCTTAATTCGAATTAGGAGGACAATTGAATATCAGTAATATTTTTTCATTTAAGAAACACACATCTTTATCATTTTCTTCAGAATCATCCTCTTCATTAAAATTTGCTTTGTTGTACTAAAACTGTTTTTAAAGATCTTTTATAAATAGTGTGCAACATTGTTGTTGCCTTCGTGTTTGTTTGTTTCACAAGCAATAAGTGGTTGCGACGTAGAAACACAAGAATTCCCATCTTCTTGGGAACAAAACATCGTTTGCCCCGAAGCCACTGCTCCATCAATCTCCGTAACAGGCTGACTCGTCATTGACATCTTATTAGGAGTAAACACCGACAAATGTCCTTCGGGTAAAGACTGCTTGAAGAATTCCTTGCCAATATAAAATAGAAGGAACTTGGAACATACAAAGCTGCTTGCAATAAAATATTGAAGCAATTATTTTAATCTGCAAAAGAAAATCTTGTGTTGTTATGATAAAAATAGATAATTATAAAAGTCAGACAAAAATCAAAAAACTACTGGAACATATAAAAAGACATAAAAATAGAAAATTAAAAACTTCTATTTACCCGTTAATGATTAGTCAATTAAGGGCTGATTTTTCAATAGACAGATAAATGTTATCTGAGGAATAAAATTGTTGCTGTCACTGTCTTATACAAACATTCTGTCGCGACAGCATCAAAATTATTCCCCATCGAACTTTTACCAAACCATTGAAAAATTAGACCTTAATAAGCAGTTGATAAAAGAAAAAAAAAAGAACCAAAATTACAAGTTACTCTTAAGTTATTTACCTCAACAACAATAAAACATTGTGAGCAAACATATAATTTTCCCAAAAAAGCTACTCGGTTTTAGCTTACGAATCAATTTTATTGTGGCACCGAAGACAAATGACTCGCGAGCCTGGCTGACTCTCGCCGTCTATAGCAAACACATTTTTTACTTTTTCTTTATCATTTTTATACAATCTGTACACAATGGGTGAATAAAAAAGCTTTATTGTTAGGAATAGGGATTTGCATTTGATAACATTTTATAATTTATCATAAAATTTGTTCATCAACCAATGGTATTATTTTTAATCTCGATCAGAGTTTTAGTACCTCGTTCAGATGAAAACTAAACTTTTATATTATATTTTTTCATTGGGTAACGAAATTTTCTAATATAAAGAATACGTGTTCTAATATAGAGCATGAAAACCAATATACATTTTCTAAAAATCAATATATTACTAATTTATGAGCGGCAATCGACGAAGAAATTCAAACAAAACAATATCCAATACCAGTCCACATTAATCCTCACAATATTTCTTTAAATTTTCTCATTAACGCGCCGAGAAAAATAAATGGAACAGATTTTCATTGAGAGCCAACAAATGGCGAAAAAAATGGCTAAAATCTGACAAATGGTTTTCCTTTAACGTCTGCGCCCATCTTATTATCGTTACCCACTACCGAACAGAACTCATTTGGGTCTTCTTTTAACTTTTCTATACATTGCCCATCAACTGAATTTATGCCCTGTACTCTTATTTTTATGACCGATTTTACTTTGGCAATTTTTTCAGTATTAGCTTCAACGATCGCTACAGGATTTACTGTTTTATTGCGTTCGTGTTTGAGCTCAATTTCGCCTGCAACATCTTTAAGCATGATATCAATTTGAGGAGAAGCGTCTGTGTTAATAGCATTATTCGCAATCTCATCTATACAGTCGGGGGTTAGGCCGACTATATGAAGTATCATTTTTTATGCGACATATAAAACATATTTATTGCAATCATAATCGTTTCAGCTTCTCGAGTGCCATGTTTGGGTGAGATAAATAGAAGATAATGGTTAGAAAAACTTTTTTATTGATGAACTTAGTTTACCTATTTTTGTTTGTTATCATACCACTATAACAACTTAATATTTTACATATTTGGAAAACAAGGCATAAAAACAGCGTTTATTTTTTACAAATTATCACAACTGAGATTTACAGACAAGCTGATGATTTATATGACTGAAATTTGATTGATCTGACCCAAACAAAGAACTAAAAATTCAATACCCATCGTAAAGAACAAAATTTTGACAATCTATCGTAAGACGATAAAGGTAATAATTTTGCTGACCGTACACAATGAATAGCAAAATAAACCACAGTTTTCAATATCGCACCGCTATTGTCAAGCTGACCCTACCACAACTCAATGCGCTCTCAATTCACAGCAGTTATTATTATCTTGACCTGGTGATTGAGCTCTCCTGCTCTCTATCGTTGTAAAGCTCTCTCATTGGCCGACCGATTCCTTTCACGCCTCCCGGTCGGCGGTTATTGGTCCGTCTCGCCACGCCTTCACAACTTCAAACGCTCTGTTAAGGGTAGTTCAAAACCCCACTTATATATTTTTCACCCTTATGTTACTCACATTCGTATTGTGGCCGCCGGGTAGTACGCACGCGTCTTCTACACTACAACCGCGATATAAGTGCGAAAAGTTTCAAGTTCGTGTGCGAGTAATTAATGACCGAACAATGACAATGGACGTTCAAAATAACTATCAAAATTATAAAGAAACGTCGCCCGACTCCAAGGATACTAATTTAAATATAGAAAGTGCTAGAACTTCACAAATAAAATCTGAAATGCAGTCAACTGTTTTGAATCCTGGGAAAGCCGCCAAGAGATCATTTGATGTGGCTTTTCTGATGATGCCAGATGAAAAGGTACGTCCAAAACCTCCAGAAAGACAACTTAGAGTATCAAAGCAGCTGTTCCACAATGAAGAGTGGGAACAGGTGCCGAAGAGAATGCCCGACATTTATAAGCACAGTGATTACTCCAGTGATAACACGATGGACCTTAAGGACCACGATGACGACCGAATTAGTGCGAACAACAATATATCTCCGAGTTTTGGATCAGATATCAACATTGACGTCGGAACTGACGAGTATCCAAGTAAATCTATGTATTGTAGTGACTCGGATAATTCTGAGCGATCCCGAAGTCGTCCAAATTCCAATGAAAGTGCTGCACGCCAGCCCAAGTTCTTACCAGAATATAAGAATAAGATTTTTGACGACCCTACTCTAATTACCATGCAGTCACGTGCAAGATACGAAAGATACTCCGAAAAGGCAGACAATATGTCACCAAAAAGCGCGTTCACTAAAGTTTCAAACTTTTCAATGAGATCGCCCAATCCTTCAGTCAGCCCTGACAATCTTCTTTACCAGAACTCTGTAAGCCCGCCGCTATCTGCTGCCAGTCCACCTTCAAGCTCATTCAACAAGACACCAGGGTTCAACAATCTCCTCACTCCCGCTCATCTGATTAATGGCAGCAATTTTTTTAAAGGTCAGAATGTTCCGCCTTCTTCTCCTAATTATGCAGAGACATCCATGAACCAACGGCAGTCTGGATTTAACAAAAATTTGGAATATCAAGATAAACCTGAGACCAAAACACCGCAAATGTCGCCGAATAAATTGAATTTTCTGCCCTTTAGACCAGAGATACCATACCTACAAGCTGGATCGTCTTATCCTTTTGGGGTTCAGAACTTCCAATCGCCTAATCCGGACTTTATGAAATTTCCTGTGCCGCCGAGGGAGAATCCATTGATAGCCAATCCAGCAGCGGCCATACTAAGTACGTTGTTGCCGCCAACATTAGCCGCGTTTTCTTTACCGTCGCAAAATGTTTGTGCGAAGTGCAGCATCAGCTTTAGGATGACATCTGACCTAGTTTATCACATGCGTACTCACCACAAGAGTGAGTCTGCCATCGACCCGCACAGAAGAAAACGAGAAGAGAAATTGAAATGTCCCGTGTGTAACGAGAGTTTTCGCGAGCGACACCATTTGACCAGACACATGACGGCTCATCAGGATAAAGAAGGTGATTTAGACGAAGTGCCAGCCGGCCATAAGAAAAGTAAACAATTTTATCCTCATAACGGTAGCTCTCTTTTACATAAATAAAAATATGTTTCTTATTAAAGAGCCGAAACTCACGAGTAAAAACTGTTCAATGTCTTCGGAATAAACCAAGTGGGTCTAATAAGTGAATGTGTTATAAAGCTGGGGTTCTTCATCAGAATGAGTTTCCTGCCACTGCCGCAGGCTTACTATAAATATTTCTTGTGGTTTCGGCGCTACTATTTCAACAAAATGTATTTAAATTAGTTCGAATATGAATAGGGAATGTGTGAAGTTCGAGTCGGTTCTATTGTTCGATAATGTTAATTGTTGTTATCACTTAATCTACGTGCAATATTAGTTGTTAAGTATTTATTTTGTAAATATTAGTTATAGTAGTGGATCATTAATTACAGAGATTTAAACTTCGTCTATGATTTTATTTTCCTCCTTTTCGTAACTGGATACACAATACCAAGCAATATGTAAAGAAATTCATAAATAGATACACTAAATAGCAATCTGCATAATTGGTCTTGAATTATTTTGTGAACACTTACACTTTCATATTCCACTGAACACTAAAAATAAAAGATCTCATGAGGGTAATTAAAACAAAGCAAATAAAAATTGTAATTTCCTTTATAGCTGCAACAATAAAACCATTTAGTACCAACCACTCTCTCGGCTATTTTGAATGTATCTAATGTTGAGTTCCCCATAACATCACGCTCGCTAACAGGCCGAAGCGTATCGAATTTATGCGTAGGGTGACAGATATAGACGTCACCAAACCCCTGTTTTGGTTGATTTAATTTAAAATAATGTTCCATTTGGTTATCTTTACGATTTTATTTCTGTTTTGGGGTAAGTCTTAAAGGGTAGTTATCATAAGCAATTATCACGTATGCCATAAATATTTAAAACGCAGAATGTTCTTTTGAATGTTTCTTCTGAGCCTTGATAAAATTTCTGCAGTAAGTAATCATTCCTAATTTCTGAGAAATTATAAATAAGAGCTGACTAAGACCACCGTATAGTGGATATACAGGATTACTTTTGAACACCTTCAAAACTTGCATCAGCCATTCACAATCAATCAACGCTTAAGGTACCAAAGCTTAAATAACTAAGATATCACTTGCCTTACTGAATTAAATTTGAATCGATTAGAATTGATTGAATAAAAATAAACAAAGAAACTCAAATCAGATTTAAAATTAAGGTTTTATTACTTAAAAATATATTATAACAAACATTTATAAGAAGGAAGAAGTAACTAAACTAAGTCTTACACTATGCTCCAAAAGACAGAAATCATGATAGCAGAAAAAATACACCCACACCGACAAAAGTTCCCATACCAACCCTAGTTAAAGGCTGTCTAACAAACAACATGATCAATAATGATATTCATCATCACATCAGTGCACCCAATGACTCCATGAAGAGTCACATCCCTTCTATAATTTTGTGGCGGAACTAAAGAGGTGTGTTAAATTCCTTGCGAACGAACCGATTCCCATGTGTCGTGTAAGTTAGAACCAATGAAGGTTAGTCCGGTCCGTTGACGGAATAGCCGTAGATAATCTATGGGAAATATGGAGCAGATTCTTTGGGGGAGATTATTAATTTTTGATGGAATAGGTTTATGGTAGTTTCTAGGGATGAAATGTGATAAGGCCTAAAAAAATTGTTGCTAAAAAATTCATACTGGTTCTTTGAATGAAACGTGAGTTCATTACAAATGGGTGAAGGTGTTAAATATTTACAAATGAAATGAAATAAAATTTTTCAATAACTATAAACACCTCTTCTATGCATTTAATACAATTTAAAAGTGTTAGTACGAACATGATCGCAAATATACGTCAAAGCTTATTGTTTTTATGATACAACAAAATCATTGACGTCGCCTATAAAAAAAACTGTCACCGACACAGTGACGCGTGTCAATCTGCTACATATTTTTTTATGTTAAAATATGATAAAGGGAGTATGTACTAGAATCAAGTGCTTTATCTTTACACAACAAGAAAACAGAACAAGACGCAGTCACAAAAACATACAGATAAAATCTTGTTACACCAATTTTCACCTGCAGAATGAACTCTGAGACACTCTAACACAGAAACAAGACAATAGGGAAACAAACTGAAAACTTTTATTTCGACCAACGTCCGAATAACGTGGAATTCAAAAAGTTGACAAACATGCAGTAGTAAGTACATCTGTGTGTCGTAAATGTGGAAACTTTTGGTGTCGATGTAAGTGTGAAGAGGACAATATTTTTGGTGGACTGCCGAAGCGTGAGTAATTCAATAGAAAATATTCATACTGGGGACTGAGACCGGCGCCCTTTGCACCAAGCTATAGCGTGTTGTGTTAAAAGCGTTCCTGATTTAAAAATATATAAAAAAGTTCTAATTTACACGATGCTAGTGACCCGACCCGGCTTCGCACGGGTGTAATGTAGATACTATTTTTTCTACTGTTTTGTGGATGTTATTATGCAAATAAACTTTCTCTTCAATCACTCTATCTGTTGTTTGTAAAAACAGCATCAAATTCCGATGTGAAGTTTTAAAAATTTAGACATAAGTACATTAATAGCGACAAATACAGAGTGTGTTTAATACGATGTGGTGATTTAAATTATTGTTTTTTATTTTGGTTACATAGAATTTGTTTTAGGGATTTTATCATTCAAAACAAAATCTAGTTTTCTCATGAAATCCAAATTTTGTCACTAATACGCTTAAATCTCTCAAACCTACGAATTTAATTTTTTCTACTTTTCATTTGTAGAGACCATTATAAGTAACAAAAAGACAACTTTGTTCTTTAGAAAGAAACAAAACTTTGTTCTTAAAAGAAAATGAATTTATTCGGCATCAGACATGAAAGCCAGAAAAAAACAAAAATACAACACAAAAAACTTTAAATCCTTTACTTCTCTTTTACCATCATCCTGTAGCTACGGTGCTAGCAGACGCCTGCAATAAGACGGATGGGTCGCGTAATACTCGGATACATTTGAATACGCTTTGCCCTATTCTTCCGATATGTATTCAGCTTCAAAATGCCGAGGTCCTTATGACGTGAGACATGTAAAAATGGTCAGAGTGTGTTTCCAATCAGAACTTAACGTAATTGTTTGAAATGTTCCACCAAGAACTATGTGCAATAAAGAAATTGTTAGGAAGAACTTCTAAGCCGTTGTTCACCTTCAGTTTACCTTGCCCTTAATACAACACATAAATATGTATCTAGTTCCTCACTTGAATTAAATGATAGAAATGTGTTGTGTGCAAATACCAACAGATGGATATAAATGACTAGACAGCTACATGATTCGTTCAAAACATTAGACGGTCATGCATAATCAATGCAAAAGCAATATTTTCCACTCAAATAGCTACACAGAATACGAAAAATAATAAATATGTATTTTGCTGAACGCATTTACAAGATTACAATATTAGCGAGCACGTCCTCACGCTACGAACGCGTCATTACAAATGATAAATAGTCGGCACACTTCGATAATCAAATTCTAATTTCGAATCTGTTCTACCCTCGCGAATATTTTTTTCGAAGCAAGGGAAAGGCGGCAGCCAGCCTGTTTTGTATTGTGAGAAGATTGTGACTTTATTAACCGTGAACGAATGGTCTCTTTAACCGATTCACCACGGAGGCCACGTGACTCGGAACCGATTATGGTTCCGTACCCGATTTGTATGTATTTGTATGTAAATTGGTGCGTGGGGTGACGAGATAACCGGCCGTGCTTGATACGGATCTCTGTTATTGAATTAAGTGTTGGCGTTTAGTGATTGTTTCGATAAATGTGTCTCGTCATTCGAGTTTTTTTGTTATCGTATCCGGATCGCATCTTAATTTATGAATCTTAATATTGCTTTTGTTAGTAAAATAATCCTTCTGTTCTCCAAAATAAACAAAATGTAAATGGTACAGTTTGCACATAAAGATTTTATAATTGTTAGAAGATTTAAAATCTTGGTCTAGTCTACCTAAATATATAGATAGTCATCAAATGTCTTTTCTGCCCGAGCGGAAATACTTTGAGCAAGGAGTTTCAGACTCTTACCATCTATAAACCACGTCGTTCCTTCTCTTACTACAGGCTGCGCCCGCAGTACATTATTTCGTTTGCCCCGCATACCGACTAGATGAAAATTACCTTATTTCTTTATTTTAAAAGATTATTTGACAATTGAACATGCAATTATCCGTAACACATAATACAATCAGTTCCCCCAAAAACACTTTTAACACCAAGGAAAAACTAAAAACAGTACACTAAAGTAATCTACAATTTACAATTTAAAATGAAATGTTTAATTATTCAAGAGGATAGTACCAGGGCATCATAAGTAATAGGAACAATAGCAATGAATACTTCCTATGCAGACATAGGGTGGGCAACAAGGCAAGAACAGACGGAAAGCATTGGACACGCTCGCCGAACTCAAGATACTGTTGTCATAATATTGTTACGATATTAATTGTGTATATTATTATGTGATGTAAGGAATTGCCATAAGGTACATTTTAGTTAAAATGGTTTTTATTGCTTATAGAAACGTAGTATTTAGAAAGGTTACATAATTTTGCTCTGGTTGTAGTGATTTCTGCTATGTTAAGTTGTTTAGGCAGTGATTAGGATGCCAATGAGTGAAATCCGCCGTGACTGTGAACAGGTCCTGTGTTCATAAATGGGAGAAAATAAGCTGAGCATGGTAATGAAGATAAATGATTATTATTTTCTATACCTATTTTTTTATGATTTGTATATTATTATTATACAAAACTAGAATTCAAACCATTTTTTGAAAAAGGAAAAAATAAAAATCACTTTTCCCACACTGTGGTGGTGCAAGAGAGACTATCTGACTCTTGCTAACTGACTGATTTTCTAAGCCAAATAATTTGCTTTTTAAGATTGTATCTTATGAAACGAAAAGAAAATGTGAAGCATTTTCAATAAGAACTTAACTCCATACTTTCAATAATACATATTTAATTTTAAAATTATGTAATTCCTATTTTAAATGATTTCCTAGTAACAGAACATTATTTTACTTATTTACTCTTCTATCCCCTAAAATATTTAACAATGCATGGTTTTCGTGATCACTACAACTATAAACAAATTTTTCACCCATCCCTTAGTACAAAGTGACACCTTAACTATCACATACCTTTCCCATACCACGTAAGACAAAAGGTTATCGCAACTAAGAGCAACTAACGCACTTCCTTATCCGGTGTGACGCAACTAACAATGGAATTAAATATTTCGGGACCTTCCGATGTACTTCATTGTGTACGGTCCTTTATTTAGGCTTTTATTTGGGTTAGGAAACTATGGAAGTCAATGTAATAAAGATTGAATATAATATTAGAAATTGCTACAGAGAGTAACTGTTATGTTAGGACCTTGCTAATTCCAGTTGAGAAGAGTGTGTAACCAGAAATGAAGACATAACCTTAAAAACTTAACCATCCGAGGTAGCGGGGCAAGAGGCCGGAGGAGGAGAACGAACGGGGTGGTGTTTTGTCAGCAAGAGTCCGACACTCTCTATCTCTTGCTTCACCCTGGGCGAAAAAAAAAATTGATGAAACCCCCAAAAAAGAAACCATAAACCTTATAAATTGTGATCTCCAACCTGTCGACAAATTTTGAAGATATATTATATCGTTAAAATATATCTATGTAGAAGCCCTTAACAAAACGGTAGACTGTCATGTATGACGATAATAGCGTCACAAAAATCTGATGCCTAGTTTATTGTATACTATCAGTTAACACGATGCGGAAAGCAAGCTAGCTAGGCATCAGACACGTTTTGACGTTTAGCGCTCGGATTGGTCTGCGCCATGTCAACCAACCAATTAGATGCATGAGATAACGATCGGAAAAATAACTTCTTCTCTCTTCCATTGTTCCATTTTATTGTGTTATGGATGTACAATTTACATGTAAGTGAAAGTCAAAAGGAACACTTAAAAAAAATTTGCACAAAATATATATAGGTCAAAAAAACAACAGAAGATAAATATTTGGTACTTAGTAATAAATATCTCCATTATTTTCATTCCAAGAACATGCTACAGATAATTCTATAAAATATAAAATACTAAATAAATTAGAATATAACGCAGCGACTGTTTTCACTGAATTAGCAGATGGTTGGCTCGGAACGGATACTGTTCAAAATAAACCTGATTTATAACGCCATATTTACATTTTGGTGGGTCTACAATCTCCATCTTGGAATACGAACGTAACAATATCTTTAAATAGTTACAGTAAACTGTCGTATTGTTGAAACACGTTATTATCATACTGTTTTAATATTTTCATAAATGAGAAGTCCAAGAATCCTCGCTTGTTTTTTTTTTGTAGTATAAGGCAGCATATTTTCAGCCAGTCAGCTGATGGTAACTAATCGACATCGCTTATGGCCAGCCTCAATACCGGACTTAAAAGTCCGTTGCTGGCCTTTTCGAGATGGAAAAACCGGAGATTGGGGATCTGGTTTGAAGATGTTGAACGTCTAATATAGATTGGGAAAGATTTCTTCTAAAATAGCTCCCAGATTATTTGGTTGATGTAAGGATTAAATTTGAATCACGTTTTAAAACACAAATACGTTTTGTTTTAGTTGCCTCGAATAACAGACGAGGCTAACATTTTGCTTAGCCAGATAGTCATTTTATTTTATTTTTTCTACATTTGAGGGATTCGGTGCCCATCCACATGAAATAAATATTTAATATAAAACAGAGATGTAATTAGTTTAAGCCACACATGTAACAAACTATGAAATCTCTAACATATTTAGGTATATAACAGTACAAATAAAAAAAAACTACGTTTAAAAAAACCGACTTCAAAAACAAAAAAGTTTCAAATAATTGAAATTGATATTTTAATACCATTCTTACGTACGCGAAGCTAATACTTTTAATATTAATAATAAAACACTATCAATTCTATGTGCTACCTATTCATAGGTTTGAAGTCGGTGCCATCTTAATGTAAGAAAAGGATCTTTGCTTACGGAGAAGGTAAACATCGTAAGGAAACCTGGACTAATAATTTCTAATTATAAGTTTGAAATCGCCAAACCGCATTGAGCAAGCGTGGTGATTAATGCTCAAATCTTCTCCGTGCGAGAAGAGGCCTTTGCTCAGCAGTAAGCACTTATAGGCTGACATTGTGATGTACCTAATACCAAATAACTGTGCAAACTGCACATATTAATTTACTTGTCACAAGCAAAATGAACGTGCTTTATAACAAATTAGCACAATAACCGTGCAGTTACTGGCAATTTATAAATAATGGCACTCAAAATACCGAAACAATAAAGTTGGTAGCGAAATAGGTAACGGTTGACAAAACACCGCATCTATTTAGCATATGAATTAAATACAGTGAAATATGGTTAAAATTAATATGGATGTATGCCGTCGCGTGAAGCTCTTGTGGTGGGCTTCGTTTTGTACTCGGTGACGTTAGAAACTGATGGATAATTTAATAAAATATTAGTGTGGTATTAAATAGTACATAACTAAAATTGGAGGGGAGAAACGATGTAATTTTTGTGTTCCTTCTTTATTCGAATCTACACTTTGGAATGAGCACCTAGCTTCAGTGACGAACAGACTGACGGACAATTATTCTATTATGAAGTATCAATAGTATTAAGTATCTGTATATGGTTCAGTTGGAATAAAAGTTTTAGGTTTTAGCTTTATTTCTCTTGGTGCGTTTGAATATCATGATGATAGAAAAAACTCTACGATGTTGAAAAGTGAGTGTTGAAGAGAGTTGAGGTGCCTTCTTTTGCATTTAAATTGATGTAAGAGATACTATAGGGATTATTAAATTAAAAAAACTAAAATGCGGTCTATAATAAAAGAAAATGATCAATCTCTCTATTGTTCCATCTATTAAATTTAAACATGAGAACAATAGAGATAATGTTTTAAATTTCATTGTATTTTTGCTTTTTTATGAAATCGAAAAGTTTCCACGATATTTCGATTTGAAATATTCTGTGACGTCATGATTAAGTAGATATTATACTGAGCAGTAACGTTGCGACCTCTAACTTCTAAACGTTGATTCTTCGACGTCTAATACATTTTCATTTTCAATGACGACGAAGGTCAATGATGGCGGTCCAAATACATAGTTTTAGTTTTAAATTCCTGTTCATTTAATCTAATTCTAAAGTTCGCAGGTGTGATTTTAAGAGGGAGACAAGTGGAACGTATCTGAAAGTAAGTTGAAAGTAATAAGCGGGTCCCCGCGAACAATATTCACTGAATACATTATATTCTGTCTTGTTCTACGGTGGAACTTGTTACTATAACTCTTAAGTGATTATTTATGACTAAATATTATGTAGATATGTACGTATGTGGGCAAGTTCTATCTATCGGCGTTGAAAACGTAGCGCTTACTTTTAATCCTACTAAAATAATTGTATTTATTTTATTAATGTGAAAGTCTGTAGGGTTGGTTTGTTACGCTTTCACTTAAAAACTACAGAAAGGATTTGAATTAACTTTAACACAGACATAGATAGTATAGTCTGAAATAACAGATAGGCTACTTTTTATGGGCGAAGCCGCTTTATATTTAATTAAATGATAGAAGAATTTTACATGGCATTGCATACTCGAAAAGGAAACATGCAAATGGCTATATGTATTAGCTATTTATGTATAGATTTGCTTACTAGGGAAAGACTTTTGATTGTAATTGAAGTCAAATAGAAAATGCAACTAACGTCATATTTAATTTTATTTCTCACACATTTAGCAGAATTGGCGGTTCAACTAAAGACTAGAACGACTCGCCCGTTTGGTTCAATATGTGAATTGCTCATTCATTTGTCGTAGAGGTTCGTATGTCTTGACCAGGGTTGCAGGTCGAGCGCATTAACGTACGTCAGCTCCAGCTTGGAACAGGAGAAAGTGCGGTGAGTAAGAGTCTGACACTCCCTGTGTCAGACTCTTACTAACTAAAATCAACTCACCCCGCTCAATCCAAATGGACATCCATTTCAAGATTTGTTTCTCAAAAAAAGAATTAAGTTTATGTTCGAGCTGTAACCTCCAAAGAAATCAAATTGCAATAACACAAATTCACAGCTACCAAAATTGAGCTCCGATATCACTTATTAAAATAATAATAGTTAATTAATACAATTGGTTACAACAGACAAATATCTTCTACATAAATAAAAATTAAAAAAAAACTAAACGTATCTTTAAACCGAACAATCTTCGAAATGGTCTCCGGTGTGAATCGCTCACAAATTCGATGGCTTCTATAAAATTGAATTTAGTGTGATCCATTAAGGTTCGATTTCGGATCGTAAATCGGATATCACATTAGCTTGATGTATGGAGTGACGCGTTGTACTTATATCTGGTGTTAAGGCTATGACTGTTCTCATAAAAGATGGGTGAAAATTAGTAGAAAATTTGATAGTGAAAATATTATCTGAACTAAAATTATTTTTTTATAAAAAAAAACCTTTCTCCTGTATCGTGAGTGAGTTTACAAACATACAATTTCAAATGAACATCACACCCAGACCCGGAACAACAATTTGTGGATCATGCAAAGAGTTATTCCGTGCGGCAATCAAACCCGCGACACGTTGCGTGCCAGCCAATTGCCCAGGAATCGCGCCTACCGTGCAATCAATCAAAGGTGCAGTTTAGAATGTAATGAGTTAAAAATACGAATTCAAGTTGTTTTAGACCATCGGCGAGTAAGGGCAGCTCGCCGCCCGACCAGAACCAGGCCCGAGCGTACGGCGCGTAGCGATCCGCGCGCGCCTCAAAGAGCCATTCGACCACCACAGACGGGGCCCTAAAGGGCTGATGTTCAGCCGGGGTTGCGGGGTAAGCGCAATGAGGTACCGCGACCTCGGCACAGAGCAGGAGAAGGAACAGGGGGGTTTTTAGTCAGTAAGAGTCTGACACTCCCTCCTGCCCGGCCCTGGGCGGGAGAAGTCATTTGATGATTTTCGCCTCACAAAAAAAAAAAAAAGTTGTTTTAGACCATGGAGGTTTAATAATGAGTCAAATATTTAGCCATAAATTTGAATTATTTTCTTCTAGCCTTAATGTATTAAGTACTGTTACTATTGTGAAATTAGTGCGATGTTAATAGTCGAAAATATCCTTAACGCTTGAAAATTTGAAAATGGACTTGTATCTCCTTTCTTCGTAGATATGTGCTTAAGCGTATAATCTTACTTGGAAGAATCTTTCCCTTAAATAAAAATATGATTACTCGTTGTCAAACGTTCGCGATGTCGTCTGATCTCTGATTTATAGATTAGCGAGAATGTGCTCAAGTTGATTGTATGTTTGATAGAGGACGCTGGGAGGCTAATATATCGTCTTCCAAGAAATAATTGGCTTTTTTAGCCATTACTTTTAGTGAGGCAAGGAAAGTTTCGTGAAAACAGAGCGTTGTACGCAATTGTTTTGTTTCTGGCAAAGAATAAAAAAAAAATATTGGATACCCAAAAGATCTCATTCCTCTGGTGAAAAGTAATAGGAACAAAAATAAAGAATCTACATTTGGACAGTTGTATTATAAGTACTTTTTACCTATTCGGGAATTAGTTTTTACTCTTACTTATAATTCGTGTAATTACTGACAAGTTTTGATCAAATAATTTAATATGCATTTTAATTTCGATTTATAATAAATGAACACCAAAAAAAATAAAACAAAATGTCTTGATGGAACTCGTCATAAGTTCAAACCAGTAATTTTGCTAGAGATCAGATTTTTATTTCTGATCAAACTTTTCTATTGTTTATTTTCTTTTCAATATGATACATGCGAATTAATTTGTTTTTTATTTGTCTATTTGTAACCTCTGTGATTCATAAAAGAATTTTGTTTCTATGAAACCACAGAACAGAAAATTAAGTAGAAGTGCCCCTACACTCTTTCAAAAGGAAAACCAGTGTCGCCAAAATCACACATTCGCAAATCAAATTGTCCATTACACACATAAAAAACAGCTATAAAAATGGGTAAAAACATGAAACGCAACTTTAGCAAATCATCTTCTAAATGTTGTTAAAAATTGAGTCTTATAACAATGAGCGAAAGTTGTTATCATTTCACATGTCACAATCAATAAAGGCGTCTATCGTGTAAAAAACTTAAATAAAACAATTTACAAACGGGTTCAGCCACTCAACGCTAGATGGCGCTGTAACAAATTCATTCTATTCAAAACGCTAACTTCTTTGAAATAGATGTCATATTTGTATGCACTTGTACCAATAGACATTTACTATTTTGCTACTCAGATAGGGCAGGGTATCCCAATATATCGATGTTTTTGTATTCGTGTGAGCAATATAATTTATCGACACGATATACCTACAAATGATCAGTAATGAAAAAGGTTCTAATAAAAAAAAGAAAAATATTAACATATTTTTTGAAGATTTAATGTTTTTTGGAGATGGTCAAGTTATTATTAAAGATTTCGATTTTAACATATAAAAGCACTACGCGCTCCTACCGGTTTTATCTCCTTTCCTAAAATAGAATCATTAAAATCGGTTCATAAATAACGGAGACGAAAAAAACAAAAAAAAAATGTTACAGTCGAATTGAGAGTCACTCTCCTTTTTGGAACTCTGATAAAAATCATGTACAACATTTATACTTATAATAAATCTGTAGAGGGGTCAATTCTGTACATTAAATATATTTTCAAAATAACTACCAGGGGGTGATTAGTGATCGATACTGATGCCAAAAATGCAATCAGTAAAAATTTTGTCTGTCTGTCTGTCTGTCTGTCTGTCTGTCTGTCTGTCTGAATGTTCTTTATAGAAACAAAAATTACTCGACGGATTTTAACAAAACTTGGTACAATTATTCTTTATACTCCTGGGCAGGTTATAGGATACTTTTCATCACGCTACAAATAATAGGAGCAGAGCAGTGAAGGAAAATGTTGGGAAAACGGGAGAAGTTACTCCCTTTTGTAAGTTTCACGTGTGTAACCTTAATGTAACCATTAAGGTTACACACGCGACTGAAACTTACATAGAAATTATGTATGACGGAAATATTTTAAATAAAATTGTCAAAAAAAATGTTATACAGCATATGTCTATCTTTTATGGTTAACTCACAATAGCACGTGTAACTCCTGATAGCTTAGCAATTCGGATAATAAGACATAGCGCCGTCGCAAGTGAACACTGAATCTTGGTATAAGAATTATTTTTGTGTAGCGGTTGCCGTGCTCGACACGATGCGGTATAAAATATAATATAATATAGGTTTTATCAAATATTTGTAACTCTTACCTATTAGTT
Source organism: Spodoptera exigua (assembly GCA_902829305.4). Taxonomy (NCBI): domain Eukaryota; kingdom Metazoa; phylum Arthropoda; class Insecta; order Lepidoptera; family Noctuidae; genus Spodoptera; species Spodoptera exigua. Next base: position 15,095,062 of record LR824605.2, read on the forward strand.
AGATCCGTACCTTTCTATCTATTGACGGACGGACTGCGGAGACTTAGTAAGTAATAGGGTATTTACCCATTGGAGATGTACCCGTAAAAATGAGACGATAAATACCAAATTTTATGTAAACTTAGATTTTGTTCTCTTGCTATTTGCTGCTTTTTATCAACACAGCACGCGGGCGAAGCCGCTGGCGAAAACTAGTTATAAAATAAAAATGGTGATTAACCACCCGCACCTGCCACAGACGGATGCACGCTGTGTGTGGTTAAAACGTTGATGTGTCTATGCAATCTTAGTTAAACATTTATGAATTATACACAAAAATTGTCAAAAATCAATTTTCTGAACGATGGTGATGAAAAATTATCGATATGAACCTATTTTACGAATATGTCGCATCCCTAAATGAGTAGCGTCGAAACTACTAGAATGTATTGTATATAACGTCACATAACGAACAAGTAGGTAGATTTAAACTTAATTGTAATGAAAATAAGGCCCTTTATAGTTTGCATTGAAGTAATGAAATGTGATATTTACATTAAAATCTAATATATTTAAAATTAACAAAGGTTAATACTCAAAGATGATACGATACACCACCACAAGACTCATCTTTTTTTCTGCTTACTTTTTTGCAGTTAAAAACCGCACAACAAGGCATAATTTCTAATATATTTCGTGTTTCTTAGAGACAACCATGACAACCAATCATGACAACGGATCGAACGATTCTGACAACAAATGTGCCAAAATGTTGTATATCTAGTCATCATGTTGGTTAGCGCGCGATGTCTGAGGGGCACTTCCACTGTATTTTCTATTCCGTGTATGAAACTGATGCAGGAAAACGAACGAGAGTAAAACAAAACTATCTATTCCTTTTGGCGTGCTACTTCTTCTAGAGATTAGAACTGACTGGATGGAAGCATCATTGCTATTTTAATTCTAGCGACCGCTACTTAGAACATGCATAAATAGTACTAACTACGTACAAACCACTCACACAGGTTTTTGGCAAGGAGTAATGATGTGACTTTTTCCGACTTATACTATGGTTATTGACACCACTGACATACGGTAAAGAAAAACATCGTGAGGAAACTTGGACTTATAATTCCTAATTATAAGATTGAAATCGCCAATCCACCTTGATTAAGTGTAGTGATTAACACTCGACCCTTCTCCGTCTGAGAAGTGGGCTTTGTTCAGCTGTGGCAGTGGGCATTTATAGAATGATGACGAACGCTACATTTTAGTAAAAATGTAAAGTAGATTTTATCCTACATTTTTACCGTCCGGTATATATCGAATTTATTTACCTAAAGATCATGAGAACCTTCCCTATAAACCGTCATATATAACAGTTGACATAAAACAAATACATTCAAGTATTGTGTGGCTATAAAACCAGCGGGCCGACACGATAGCGACGTGAAATATTGACAGCAGCCATGCAAATATTGCAACACTGAAATACTGAAATAAAATGCCGATATGCTGGAGAATCGAAATGTCTTTGTTTGGCTTCATATTTAGTATAGGAAGCTACACTTTGCAGGCAGATTCTAGGTTAGCTGTAGAACTGTTTTTAGTGTATTTTTATATTCATATTTAGTTGTTTTATTTTGTTAGTGGTTATAGTAAAAATGTACCAAAAATCCTCTACGTAGATATATGATATAGATCTATGTAATCTGCTGCATTTCGGCAATGTTTGAGCTAACTATAATAGGTACTCTTTGACCGTGGTTGTTACTTATACACTGGTTATGTGTTTTTTTTAAACGTTTCACATCACCTTACAGTACCTACTCCAACTTTGATTAATATATTGTTATCAAAATATTTGCTTATTTCATCCTAAAGATATCCTGAAAGCCAATAAAGCTTGTAAACAAACAAAAGGCAGCCATTAATCTCATACAAAAAGGTGTAATACATTGCTGAAAGCTTTTTTCAGTTGTCACCGGACAGGCCGACCGCCGGCGGAAGCGGCCGAATCGCTGCACTGACGGGATGGCAATTGACGAGTTTTGTCCCATTCTGGCCTGTGATGTGGGAGAGGGATGCAATGATTTTAAAGCACAAATTGAGAGAGGTATCGTTGACGATGGCCCGCAGGAAACAATACTCGATTCCCTGAATTAATGACGAGCAGGGGTGTGCAACGTGAGGGACTGTTGTTCAATCCTTTGTTCGATTATATTGTTACTAATTTGTACTAGGAATTTAAAAAAAATGAAATACTTCAAGTATTTTAAATATAATTCTTTTTTCATTTGATAGGTCGGTCACCGAGTCAACTGGTCGCCTTATGATAAGCAAACAAGCATAATAAGATGCGTCTATCGGATGTGTAGCGCAAGAAGAAGACCTTATAGGAATTAGGCAGGAATTGAAGATTGGTCTCTAACTCCGACTTGCAGGATCAATTGCCACAGTCTTGGGCGAAATATAATGCCGACTTTTGGGGATTAGGGATGAGGAGATTTTAGGGTTGGGGGAAGGGATGGATTGGGCCTCCGGTAACCTCACTCACACAGTAAAATACAACGCTGTGGTTTTTCACGCCGGTTTTCTGTGAGGCCGTTGTCACTGAGGGCGACCCGATCCACTCGAGCCGAAGCATGGCTCTCCCATACTTTAGATATGATATACCATAATTAATGTTATTGTTCCACTCGCATCGCCACGTGTCCTGCACCCCTGTATCGCAATATTTCAGCAAAACAATGGCGATGGTACAAAGCGAACGATGCGTCGCTCGTTCGAATCAACCTGCGGATATTACGACACGACCTGTAATTACACAACCAACGACAAATGTCACCGGTTCGATTTCTGACACAGACTATTGTATTGTTTCTCGGTTGTTAATTTGTAATGCCTTCCTTTCTTGTCGCAGTAAAAATTGGTAAATGTACCTTTAATTCAACGTTATCACAGCACCTATAAGAGTTTTCTCTTATTAATATTATAAAAGTAAAATTTTGTAAAAATGTATGTTTGTTATGATTTAACGCTTAAACGACTGAAACGATTTGGTTGAAATTCGGTATCTAGAAAGGTACCCTGGATTAACACATAGGCTTTTTAAACATACCACGCGAGCCGAAGAACGCGGATGGAAGCTACAATCATATTTTTGATTTTTTTTCATCGTAACTGATTCATTGTAGCGATCCTATAAATCTGTACTATTACAAAAATAGGTATATCTATTAAATAGTTAGACAGATAGTTAGTACGTAGACTACAGTAACACAATTTATGTACAGTTAATAACAAAAAGTACAAGGGCGATCTTATCGCTTAAACTAATTCCAAGTGCCTTAGAATCAAACAGAAATCCGGCTCCAGTTACATTATTTATTCAATTCACCTTCAATGAAGTAAAAAGCATTCATAAACTGCATACTAAAAACATATTCTAAAGCTGTAAAAATACGTCCAATAAGTATTGTCGTTACATTTTATGATACACAAATAGCAAAAATCTGCCTCTCTCTCTCTCTCTCTCTCTCTCTCTCTCTCTCTTTCTCTCTCTCTCTCTCTCTCTCTCTCTCTCTCTCTCTCTCTCTCTCTCTCTCACTCTCTCTCAATAACAATCTCTTAGACAGATAACAATAAAAATATCAATACGTTTAGGATTTTAATACCAATTTATAAGTGAAGCTACCTAATCCGAATCCCCGTGATTAGCGGTTCGTTCCGGCACGTGTCCGGTGATCGGAATTAGAATGGGCTACCGAACCGTTCCGATCATTACACGTTCCGGACCGGCGACGTAACAGCTAATTGTTGATACGCCGCCTTTTGTTTCGGTTGGATATTAGATTAGAATTATGTTCAGCCGTCAATTTTATTGTTTGCAATGTTTTGTGGCTTCAATTGTTATTGTTATGTTCCTGTAGACTCTGGCCCTTTGTGTTGGAAGACTACCTAATGGATTTTTATAATAAAATATATAAGTATTTTCATTATTTGTTGCTAAAATAAATATTAAATTATTTATTGACACACTAGCTTTTGGCCGCGACTCCATTCACGTGGAATAGTGACTTCCTACAGATTTTTGACATAAAAAGTATCCTATGTCCTTTCTCGGGTTCCCAGCTATGTCGGTTCAGTTGTTTAGGCGTAAATAAAAGACAGACAGACAGACAGAGTTACTTTTGCATTAATAATATTAGTTAGGATTATGGTTGATGATGTGTACGAAAGTTAATGTGAAAATTAAACTTATTGATTGATGCAATACGGAAAAACTATTCGTAGTTTTTACATATCTCATGAATCAAATCTATATTCCACATGTAAATTATGAAGATGGTATGTCCACTGTATATTCAAAACAAATGAAAACCAACCTGTTCTAACCACTAACTAACCACAACAAACATCTTCCCCAACCCTCTCCTATCTCCAAAATTACCCATCCAATAATAATTAAAAATCGTACTAAATCGTCTGAAAGTTAATCAACACTGAACTCGAAAGTTTTCGAACAGAGTCTCGTAGCCCACAAATCACGAACAAAATTGTAACTAGATAAAAACATCATTCGGGAACAAAACCCGGAACTTTCCGCAGTGTAATAACTGCTGAGAGAGTTAATGACTTATGCCGGTGGAGTGTGAACGCACTTTCAATGTTTTTGTGTTCGCTTACCTATTTAATTTTTGGTTAGGTTTGTAGTTTTTAATGTTGGCTATATTTTAATGATTCGAATGCTGAAGAAGTCAAAAAATTCGAAGATTAGAAATGCTAACGAGTTTTAAATTATCATTGAAACAATAAAACAACGTTTTTGTTACGCGTTCCAATTCAAATTAAAAAAAATATTGTCGTGTTTTGGTAAGGTTTAGCTGTATGTTCTTTACCTACTCAAATTCTAAAATATTACATAAAAACACAATTTAAATCAAACAATCAATTTTAAGTGTGGGAGAGCCATGCTTCGGCACGAATGGGTCGGCTCGACCGGAGTGATACCACGGCCTCACAGAAGACCGGCGTGAAACAACCACAACGTTGTGTTTCGCCGTGTGTTGAGGTTACCGGAGGCCCAATCCTTCCCCCCCCCAATCCCTCCTCAATCCCTAAATCTCCAAATCCCTAATCCCTAAAAGGTCGGCAACGCACTCGTAACTCCTCCGTTGCGGGTGTCCATGGGCGGCGCTGATTGCTTACTATCAGGTAATCCGTCCGCTCGTTTGCCGACCAATTACATAAAAAAAAACAATGAAGACCAAAAAAGGCCAGATGCAACTTCACATCGCAACATAGTTGTTTTCATTAACTTGAAAATCCAATACGCAAACAATGTTCCCACTGGAATAAGTATAAACAAATGAGAAAAGGATACGCCGAAACATTATGTACTTAAATCGAGGCGAACTATCGCGGTAGGCGGCTCTGTGGCCATTATCTTATCGAACGCGCAACGAATCAGTGGGCACGCGAGTTACGACCGTCGCCGAATGCCACCGAACTTTGGCGAGGGAAACGTTTCAAAATTCGAATCCTAAAAACTGTTGTTAAGGGGATGCTGTTTTCGTTTTATATTTAATTTTCGATATCCAACCTAGAATCTAATTGTAAATCTCACTGTTTCGCTGCACCAAAATGCACTAAAAAACTTGATGCTTCAGAAAAAGTAATGATAAATAATAATAGCTTTATGCTATAACTTTTATTTATATTATAACATAATAATTAAAGTTAAATTAATAAACATAGTATCAGAATACAATAACAAGTGACTCGCGTGATTTAATTGCGAAACGCTATACTACCCTAATTTCTTTATTTGTGATATGCTATTATTGGCTATTTATGATTATTCTAGCTTTGTGCCTACCCACCACTGGTTTTTCTCTGCACCACTCAAAGGCTTGGCTGGAATGGAATGCGCATAGCATTAGCCCACCTAATTTACAACATTTTTGCAAGAAGCTTATCAATACTATTATTACAAAGAGGTAAAATGTGTAAGTTTGTATGTAGGGAGTAATCTTTGGAACTGCTGGTCGGATTACCAAAATTCTTTCAGTGATAGATAGCTACAATGTTCCTGCGTGCTATAAAACATCACGCTACAATCAAATGGAGCCGAACAGCGGGTGAAACACCGTGGGATTAGCTAAGAACTTATAACTATGTATTCTTATTCATGAGCTGCGACACGCACATTTATGTCAATTAGTCGTTTTTCATTATATCTCTTTGTATCATTTTCAGAAACTGATTGTTCTGTCTTCGCCTTAACCAGTTCACCTGGTAATCGTCACACAAGAGTCGCAACAGTCGTACGAGCGGAGTGTGTCGACGTGTTAAACCAGATACCGTAATGACTCCAACAAATGGCACGGAACGATTTGAGGCATTTTATTCCAATGTGAAAATGATTAGTATGCTCTCAATTGTTTAAGCGTTTGATTTTGGACAAAAAAACCATTCAGGTATTTAAGGCGAATTCTCCGATACTGTAGGTACGTACGTGGCGGTTAAAGTGTTAAAGATATTATCAAGTTTTATTCAGAGATTGGTTAACCGCGAATTATATTCCAAGTTTCAATTAAGTGTGGGAGAGCCAAGATTCGGCACGAATGGGTCGGCTCGACCGGAGTGATACCACGGCCTCACAGAATACCGGCGTGAAACAACCCACAGCGTTGTGTTTCGCCGTGTGAGTGAGGTTACCGGAGGCCCAATTCCTCCCCTTCCCCTATCCCTTCCCAATCCTTATATCCGCAACCGTTATCCCAAAAAGGCCGGCAACGCACTCGTAACTCCTTTGGTGTTGCGGGTGTCCATGGGCGGACTCGTTTGCCGACTTATACCATAAAAAAAACTCATTCAGTATCTGTATGGCGTGATGATGGCCTCTTAGTGTGGAAACCTGGTTAGTTGATGATAAAAGATAATCTAAAAATCCAGTAATGCTTTGCCCTTAAACCGAGTTTAACTTTAGAGACATCCACATATCTTATCCAGCCGAGGTTGCGGGTACAACCACAATTGTGTAGCGCAGCCTGGCTTAGAGTAGGAGAAGATACACGATGATTTTTAGTCACTAAGAGTCTGACACTCAAGGATCAAACTTGCTCCTCCATTAGCGGCAGAAATCCATTAAAGATTATGCTAGCTCGGGAAAAACAAATACACATTTCTTATAGAAAATCATTGGTAAACACCAAAATACTGAATTAAATGGCATGTATACGATTTCTGATTTATGTTATAGAAGCAGCCATATCAGGTGTGTCGCAATTCAAATCTCATTTCGTAAACACAACACAGATCACTGCTTGCTTCTTTGTAAATTTTAATTATGTATGGTATCACTTTAATTGTTTTGTAGTTAGGTATTTTTATGTATTATATAAGTGTGGGAGAGCCATGCTTCGGCACAAATGGATCGGCTCGACCGGAGTGATACCACGGCCTCACAGAAAACCGGCGTGAAACAACAACAGCGTTTTGTTTCGCCGTGTGATTGAGGTTACCGGAGGCCCAATCCTTCCCCTCCCCCAATCCCTCCTCAATCCCTAAACCTCCAAATACCTAGTCCCTACAAGGTCGGCAACGCGCTCATAACTCCTCCGTTGCAGGTGTCCATGGGCGGCGCTGATTGCTTACCATCAGGTAATCCGTCTGCTCGTTTGCCGACATATTACATTAAGAAAAATATCACCAGTTCAGTTTTGGACCCATTCTTTCTGTGACTCATAAATGATTGTGTACCCACGTATACACGCACAAGACATCAGAGCAAACCAATGGTGGAGGTAAAATCTTATATAGACAATGTGTATCTTATATAGAATTCATTAGAACTAACGTTAGAACTATTTCTCATTTTATTTAATTGGGAAAAGGTCTCCTCCTGTTTTAATTTTGTATCGGTTAAGGTCTGATTTTTCAATGGTTAGATAAAAGTAATCTGGGGAATAATTATGACGCTGTCGCGTCAGTATGTTTGTATAAGACAGTGACAGCAACATTTTTATTCCTCAGATAATATTTATCTGATTATTAAAAAAACAACCCTTAATAGTACTACATTTAAAGCGCTGTATAATTTCTGTAAACTGCGATGGTCATTTATTTTTGTCCAAAAGTTGTTTAACTGAAGTCAAGTACTCGTAAAACGGTAACGTGAACAGTGTAGATCGTTTTCTGTTTAATATTTATGAGTTTCGCAAAACGCATCATCGTGCGGTTTGTTTAATAACGTTGTTTTTAAACGACTATTTGACGGAGAGAGAAACCCTTTAGGCTATAACTGGGGAGCTGTAGGGTTGCCACTTTGCAGATTCACCGGTTTTTGTTTTATTAAGAGTTGCATTTTATTTTTTATTGAAACTGACGTATATAAATGTACCTTAGTACAAAAATTCTAAATATACTTTTTGAAGTCAATTACATTAAAATGTGTGTCTCTAAATGTCCATCCCATTGATTGAGCGACGCTGCAAGCTTATTGAAAATACTTTCCTAAGAGAAGAATAGACAGATTTCATTTTCTAAAGTTAGTTAAAGAAATTGAAAACCATGAATATTGTACAATGAAAAAAATCTTCTGAAAATGTAATTTTAAAAAAAACTGTCCAATACTAGTTACTTGTTTATATAATAAACTTTTCACCAGATAGAACACTACCACCATTGTTATAAAATTCGTCACGAATTCATGTAACACCGCAAACAATTTTGGATCGTTAACAAAATGGTCCCGTGCTAACCCTATGCATGACAGCGGTGGGCGCTAAACGGTAGCGTACCCGCTGAAACCGCGTTACACTGTCATCTTCCAAAACAATCTTCTCTAACTGATTTATACGGCAATTGATATCGACACTCTTTACGCAACAAATGTTATTGTGAAAAGAGACCACAGCAAAAACCGAGTTTTAATTAGATTTCTATGCATAACTACTTCTTTAATATAAGGGTTAGCAGATTACACATGCATTTTTTTTTCAAATGTTACGAAATCTTGAAATAAATGGTTTATAAAATATAAAACCTCTTTGTAACATTCTAATATGCATGTTATTAAATATACAAGATTAATTCAAGGTCAGAAAGAACCCCTAATAAATGTTGTTTTCAAACCCTTAGGAAAAAAACATTGTCTTTCATAATATAGCACTTCCATTACACTGTATAACAGGTTAAATAACATCACAACAGTTGTCTAAGTTAAAACGGATCTGCTATTTGCATATTCCAATCTCGTAGCGCCTCGGGCTACGCGCTACGTAGTCCCCAGCTACGCGCTACGAGGCTACGAAATATATAGCCAGAAGTTTTATCACTATGAGCCTATGTTTATGTAATAATTTGTTTGTGTGTTGTTGTGAATATGATTTAGTGTTAGTTATTTAACTTTTTTGTCCCATTTCGGTCACACAGTGCGCAGAGGCGATGAAAATCTGGAAAAACTGATTGTCGTTGGGAACACGATAGCAAACCAAGGCAAGCGGTCGCGTGGTTGTTCAACTACTAGATGGACCGATCAAGTAAAAGATTCATCGTCCTCCGATTTCTTCACCGTAGTGAGTGAGAGATGGGCAGAATTGAAACCCCGATGCTGATCACGATCCTCAGAAATGAGGGACTGACTATGAGAGAGAGATTTAACTTCTTTGCTTCTGTTTTTGTATATAGGTGAAGGCTGATATGAAAATATTGTGATGCAATTGTTCCAGTGATAGTATTTAACTCAAAACGATTTGCATTATTCAGTATTTTTTGTTTTATTACATCATAATATCATAAGCCTATATGTGTCTATTGCTGAGCAGAGGCCTCTTCTCAAACGGACATGGTTTGGGCATTAATCACCACGCTTGCTCAAGGTGGATTGGCGATTCCAAACTTGAAATAAGTCAAAAAATATTTTTTTACAATAAGACGTTTATGTTGTATTTTAAAACGATTGCGAAAATGTTCATCTTATTTTATTATATTACAACACAATTGCATTTTATGAACTCCATCTATATCCCTACACTTTACCAAAAGTAAACAAAAGGCAAACTTTGAGATAACCTGCACTTTCCGTATATGTAACATTCAGACGACAATCATTCAAAAGTCTACCACATAGCACAAAGGCTGCATACAATAAACCGCCTATAACATCACGTCAGCCCGCCCGCCGGGTGGGCGCCGCCCTAACTTTCCGTTTCAGACCATTAACGGAAGGGTTTGCCAATTAAACAGTTTTACATGGCTTTGCCTTGATTTTATTGTGGTTACATTTGCATGAAAATAAGCTGAAATGGATTGAGGGCTTGCTTTTGTTATCGCACGATTAGCGGGATCAGTGGAGGGGTGGTCTTAATAATAACTTATATATTATTTGTAATTCGAATCACGATTTCTATTTTCACCGTCTTCTAACTCTGTGTAATGTTATAATTTTAAGAAACACATTATTTTACGTTTGAGTGTCGAAGTCAAAGTCAAAATCATTTATTACAACTAAACGGGTAATAAATTATTGATTGATTCTTCATCGGTCGAAGAACGGGTAAACGTGTTCTAGAGTGGAGATCACGTCTAGGCAAACTTAATGCAGGGTGCCCTCCAGCTGAGTGGACTGACGACATCCGCAGGGTGGCTGGCAGTGGTTGGATGAGAAGAGCTGAACATCGAGCTTAGTGGCATGCAATTGGGGAGGCCTTTGTCCAGCAGTGGACGACAACAGGCTGATGATGATGGAACGAGTAATTTTGAAACGTCAAAATAGAATAATATAGTCTGTCAGTCACTGTCTAAATGTAAGTAGGTAAAATCAGATATTAAATTAACTGTTGATGTTCTTTGGAATTTCCTTTACAATGACTTCATACTTGAAATTATAACATGTTAGCATAAAAAACTTCAGTAAAATAAATAATTGTCACAATCCATTAAAAATATTTACAAACCACACTGAGTGTGCATCCACAACTCTCACGAAGCTATAAATCAAAAGCAATCAAAATATGAAACGTAGTGTCACTGGACTAAACGTCTTCTCCAAATCAGGGGGCAGCACTGAATCATATTTTGTTGTGTAATGAAATGCGGCGAACACCCTAAACGTTTACGCACTATGCTAGATAAACGATGGTCAGTCGGTTATTAAGTTTTTTTTTTAAATCTAATTTCTTCTACTTCTTTACTTTACCTACCTGGTTTTCATTTATATGTTTTGATATCCCACAGGAGGAGAATATGAAAAACTGTAAAGCTATATAATACAGGAATAACTATCTAGCACATGGCAGTATTTTTCTTAAAGATTCACGTGTATTTAATATAATATATTTTATTTATATTTTAATAAGTATTTATGTTAAAGTAAAAAAGAACGAAAATGGGTATTTACACTTATATTTCATTGAAGATGATCTTCAAGTAATGAGAATCAGGTGAAAAAAGTTCCGTTGTGCTTTTTCAGTTTATTCACGTAAGTTGTTTTTATAAATTTAGTATCTGCCACTATAGTTGCTATTCAAAAATATCACTTAAAACAAGAATATCGTCTAACAATAAACCAACCAATCAATTCTTCGACCAACTAAAACCGCTGCATTGTATCGACCAAGTGCGTATTCCCATTAGCGAATGACGATAGCAACGCATCAATCATAGCACGGCCAATTCATTACCACCACTCGGCGCAGATTGCCCGTAAGCATTACCATTATATACCACTGTCCGATTATTCATGGTCACTACTTTATTTTCATCCTGTTCCCTCCTGTTCCAAGTGAGAAAAAATATTTTGCATCACCCACAAATTTAAAGTAAAATTGCAGGATAGCCCATATATAAAAGCAACCAGCTAGTCGGTTTCACTCGCTACTCAGCTCCTACAGATCGTTGCGTGATGTTTTATTCCCTTCCTCGATAAGTGGACTAACGAAAACAAAATAATTGCTTAATTGGAACCAGTAGTTCCTTAGATTAGCGCGTTCAAACAAAAAACTCGTCAGTTTTATAATATTAGTAAAGATTGAAAGAAAATAATGTTCGGATTACTTAAATAGTCTTCATGTTCTAAACTACACTTACCAGTTGTAACTTTTACCTTGATATATTTGTGACACGTCCAATATTTTCTCCCAAATATTGTTATAGTAGGCGATGATCGATGTTGGTCTTGACGTATCGCTATGTTCATATTGTGACGACAACTTTGTCGGCCGCATATGTGAAGGCTCTGACGTCATTGTGCAATCTAGTAAATGGTCAACATGAAGCTAAGAATACATACAATAATATGGCTAAACATACATAAAGCGAATGTGTATAAATCTCAGTGTCGAGGTTGGCGTTTGGAAAAATAAAAAGTATAGGCCGATAATTTTTTATTACAGACTTGTATTAAAATGCTTATTAATTTGTTTAATTGATATCAAATTATTGTCAAAACCCAGTTGTGCAAAACATATTTGTCCCATTTTTTTTCATTAAATTCTTAGTCCTAAGATATTTAGGAGAAATCATGGTTAATCATAATTGTAATAAATTTCAAACTATACATATACTTAAAGAACACCAATTTAGCTTCCACCACATATGAGAACCCTAAAGGGCTGATGTTCAGCTGGGGTTGCAAACGCAACAATATACCGCACTTGAGAAGGAAAAGGAACGAAGTGCTTTTCCCCCTCAAAAGTAAAATGTATCTAAAACGAAGTTCTGCTTTTCTAACAAGCTAGAATATCCACATGCCACATCCAAGTAACATCTCTCCAAGCTTATCAAATCAGTTGACAGGTCCACTGCGTTCCGTTGTCCAATTTAATTATATTTGTCGGTTCGCCAGCCATTTTTAATATTTCCTCGTACGTCCTGACGCGTACGTATTGTGGAACGTTTGCCAAAAGTTATGTCTAGGTTGACCTGATGTCCAGGCTGACTTTCCAGGCTTGGCTATTTTTGGACAATATTTTGTTTGTCCGTATGGAATTAGGTATAAAAGAAAAGCTTTCAGAATTTTTGCTCATTACTTTATTTATACGCAAAATTGGAACATATGATTTATTTAATAATTAGAACCTTATTAGACCTTATCTTTCTCTTTGGGTTCCTGTTTAATTAAAACTATTTTATTCGTATCACCTTAGAACAAAACCTTAAAAAAAATCTTAAAGCATTAGCCTAATAACTATATCTAACTTCAATCCAATACATTCCTTTATAATTGTAACTTGTGTTCCTTAGTAACTTCTCTACAGAAATAGATTTCTTCTAAGAGCAAGTAAATCATAGTGTACACTAAACAATACGTTGACTACAATAGCTCCATTTAATCACGAAGTAGCTTATTGCAGTAACGTTATTACGACGCGAGCGCCCTCTGCCCCACTGCGATGCAGTAAATTTCAATCAAAATGATGGTAACTGCCGGACGGACCGAGTGGGAGATTCTGGAGACTTTGAGCAATGTCGAGACGATATCGTTTGGAATTGCTAATTTATTTGATGTAAGTAATATTAGTTTTCATAACAATGGGTAGTTGATTTGACAATTTTCTGTCAGACTCATTTAATTAGAGACCAATTACTGCTCAAAATATAGACCGACAACTCTGTTATTAAATAGAAAAATATATGTACTTACCTATAAGTCTAAAACCCCCCAATTTTTCACTCAAAGATATAGTATACTAATAAACAAAAATGAATTTTGTAATAATTACATTATCACGAATAAAAAAGTGATAACGAATGCTTAAAATAATTAAACTTTTATTAAGGATACATTAGATTATAGATTATCGATTATAATTAATCAGGCAACATAAAATAATATCAGATTTGAAACATTATTTCAACATTATTATGTTTTACCCTATCTGGTACTAACTTTATTTTTATTCTTAATTTAATTAAAACCAACTTCAACACATAATACGCCTTACTTACTAGAGATATTCCTCTTAACGTGGAATACAACAATATCATATTCAGAATCCGCCGTCCGGCGGGCGGCGACGGGCACATGAAATATGCGGCCCGCGTCTACCAGAGAGTACACGACACGACACTTTAAAATATTAACACCCTATATAATATACGAATAACCGGATTATCTGTTTAGTTTGAATCAGTTTAGTTGTATGAAAAATTGTTGTTTTGTTAGGAGAAAATGAGGGCAGTGTTTTTGTTGAAAGTATTAAAGTGTGAAAAGATACAATTTTACTTTTGAAAGATTCATGTATGTGCCTTTATAGGTACTTAATAGTATGCTGCAGATAATTATCTGAATTGTCTACACTCCGTCGTTATTATAAAAGATTTCAGAAAAAAAACTGTTGATCGCTTCGCTTTTGTTTTTTCTTTGTTACTATATATTTTAAGCTGATGTTTGACAGTAAGTTCATTCCAGAATTAATTAAAATGATACTAAACGAGCTGAAAGTAAAATATGAATATGCATCTACAAGTTGAAATCAAAGTCAAAATCTTGAAATTTTCCTACAGAATTGTAACCACACAAAAATATTAGGAACCAACACCAGCTTATCACTACATAGTATAAAACAAAGTCGCTTTCTCTATTTCTGTATGTATGCTTAAATCTTTAAAACTATGCAAGGCGTTTTGGTGTGTTTAATTTATATGTAGATAGAGTGATTGAAGAGGAATGATTACCTGTATAGGAACATGCTTTAAATAGGGCTTATAATAATTTTGTAGATATCAGCATAACATTCTGCGAAGCCGCTAGAACATATATAAAAAATATACAAACAATATCACAATGATAGAACAGTTATGTCCTGTGAGTATAATGGTGAACAGTTTGTAGGTAGCACCGCGCGCGGCTGAGACATGGGCAACAACTTTAAGAGTTTATGCTATAAAGTATGGCAGGCGACAATACGCCGCTCTACTCAGATGTACGCTGCGGTTGACTGGACATTCGACCTGACTATGTTCTGAAAAAATATGTTGTACCTATTTTATATGTATAAATAAAATGGTGGCATGTTTTCCATTTTTTTGTGTGTCATTCGGAGGCAGACGATTGGACGAATTACCTGATGGTAAGCATTCATTACTACCCATGGAAACAACCAGGATTTTCGCAAATACGTTGCTTCCCTTTTGAGGATAAGGAGTTTTGGGATTTAAGGGGTTTGGAAAGGAAAGTGGGAGGGCAAGGATTTAGGTTCCGGTGTTCTGACTCACACGATGAAACACAACGCTGTGGTTTCACGCTAGTAGTTTAGTGAGACTGTCGCTCCGATCAAGCCGACCCATTCAAGCCGAAGCATGGCACACTTAAAAATAAAACAACAAAGGTTGTATATTTTTAGTAAGCGTTTTGTATTTTCGTTCCGTTAGATCCGTTCAATACTAGGAAATATTTAAGTTCATATATTTATGTTTTTGATTAAAAAATTAAATCAGTACATAGTATATGGCAAAGTCGCTTTTTCTGTAACTATATCCCAATGTAGTAAATAAAGTTAAATAGTATTTAAAACTACGCAACGCCAATTTGTAATTCTGACTTTATTAGTGGGTTGCATTTTTTTCGGAATAGAGATTTGTTTTGTTAGGTAATTGATTTAAGGATTGGGAGATTTAGGCGTTGAGGTAAGGTGAGGTGTTAGGTTTAAGCCTCTTGAATTGTAAGGAATTATGTTGTCAGTAGAAACTTGCATATCACATGAAATATATTGCGTAGATTCAAAAAAAGACTTATATACTCTTTCAACAAACGATAAAATATTTTCTTTTCATTCGTACATCGTTGTATAGTTTGGCAACAATATGCGAGAACAATTCAACGTAAAAGCCTGTCCGTATGCTCACATGTGTATGAACGTAGGCAGCGACCGGCCGAGGTAACGCATTCCTTATAGCTAAGTAATTGAATACTGAGATGGAAATTATACACGAACTACAAACAAACGGGCAGAGAAAGAACTTGGGAGACATATTTTGAAAGATATTATTCACAAAGATGACGATATTTTTGTTGTAACGATCACGATATGTTTTCACCTAGGGTACAATGTCTGGATTTTCACTATGTAACACATAAATGTAATATGGAGCGTAATTTGTATAAACTCCCTACTTAAACAGTGTAAACAGTGCCCATCGTTCACTCGTTCATAGTTCACTTTTTTTTTTGGTGGGATTGGGAAGGGGAAGGATTGGGCCTCCGGTAACCTCAATCACCCGGCGAAACACAACACTGTGGTTGTTTCACGCCGGTTTTCTGTGAGGCCGTGGTATCACTCCGGTCGAGCCGACCCATTCGTGCCGAAGCATGGCTCTCCCACACTTTTAGTAGATTTTTCTAAGTGAAAAAGCATTAAGTGACATCTCCGGTTCTAGTGGTTTTTAATAGTCCCCTCTCGCGATATCCTAAGCGGGAGAAGTCATTTGATGATTTTGCCATCCTCAAAAAAAGACTTACTGACTATAAACTAACCGTTCCTATTCATACCGGTTCTGCAATAATAGTTTTTTATGTAACATGTATTTTTATTACTAGATCCGACATTCGTGTAGAATGTCAAGATAAAATCTTACATAAACTCGCAAATAAACCCTCGGATCTCAATACATAGAGGTATATAAGGCTGAAAGTCCGCAATAAACAAGTTCGTACCTGTGCCACACATCCATAAAGCACGTGCCGATTCCACTTCCGTTCCGCCCTAGGTTCCGGTGGGGCCCGCGCCCCGTATGTAAATGTAACGACTCCTAGATGCCGACTTGTTTATGTGAATTAATGGCGACTTCGTTTCAACGAGCACGACATCTTTATTGCCTTATAATAACAGGACGTTTTAATTTCTCTTATTTTGAAAGAAATTTTAGGATTATGTGTTTTTTGTGTCTTGCGATGCAACATGAAGAAAACACTATACACATACCGTAGTATTTTCTTCCTCCGGCAGTATTGACTGATTATGACTTAGATTTCAGAATTGCAATCGCAAAATGGAATTAATCTTACTTACTTCGGTTTTTCTTCTGATATTGGAGCTAAATTATAACCTTATTTAGTCATCATAGACGAAGCTAAAGACTGAAAACCTAGCCTAAACATGGACGCTTATAATATGATATAAAAAAACTATTATTTATATGTTTGTAGGTAGGTAAATTTTCCTGTTTTTATCCTGCCAGGTACTTGGAGAACAAGGCCTGGAATATGTTATTATCATATTCAAGTCGCGAGGAATGAGATGTCCGTGGTATAGTTTTACGCCCCGACTCCGCCTTCCTATTACCTCTCCGCCCGCGGCTCTCTGATAACTACGAAATATTACATGGCCATAGGAAAATTGGAAACGTCAGTTGAACACGTTGATTTGGTAGAGAAAAGTACCGTTTTGATAAACTATTAAATTAGGCTTCAATACATGCTTGAATAGGTTGCATACGGATATGCAGGGATAGTATTAAGTGCTTGTAAGATTCAAAAATATTGAATTAAGTTCTAAATTATTTAACTTAACAAAACAGAGAAAATTTAAAAACTTACTATTATTAAGTAGGCCAATAAGTCCCACTCACAGTCCACACACACGAGACTAAACACTTTACACATTTATAGGTATTTTAAGTAGAGCTTTCATTTAAAATTTATGGTCAAGCAAGCTCAATTAGTACCGTAAGTTCTTTACTTTGACCCTTTTTTTTTGTGAGGGGAAAATCATCAAATGACTTCTCCCGCCCAGGGCCGGGCAGGAGGGAGTGTCAGACTCTTACTGACTAAAAACCCCCCTGTTCCTTCTCCTGCTCTGTGCCGAGGTCGCGGTACCTCATTGCGCTTACCCCGCAACCCCGGCTGAACATCAGCCCTTTAGGGCCCCGTCTGTAAGGGAGGTAACTTTGATCCAAATTTTCGAACCAAAGAAAAACGAATATATGTTTGGTTCTCAGTTATTATTGGTTAAAGGGTTTGGATCAAAGTTACCCCGCAGGGTCAAAGTAACCCGAACTTACCCGGTATACAAAAGTTGAGTTAAATCGGTTGTCGCGTTTTCATGTAATTATCTCATTTATCATTAGTTATCCATCTTCAATATCTAGGTACCAAACTAAGTATTCAGTGACTAATTCCTGTTTTTATATCGGTGATTAAAAACTTATACATTCTTTCCATTCACGGGACCACAGGACGCCGAACCTTTGGATGGCGTACGAGAAGCCGAAGCCAACTCGCAGAGTCCCGTTGAAAACTTTTAATCTAAATGTGATGGAACATCAGCCGGCATTTATCCATATATACTAGTAAGTGCACCCAAGGACAATCCCCGGTGTTGATGGGAGTATTATGAAAAACTTGATTTTAACCATAGCTAAAAAGTTTAAAACAAAACTTATACAGAAGCGTTTCTAGTAACTAAACATAAACGTTTAGCACCCGGTGTGCAAGATAAAAAATAGGAAGAGGTCTGTCGGACGTAAAATATGTAACTTACATATTGGTTGCGGCAGAGCAGCCATATTGAGGGAGCGGTCTACTGATGGCCTTGCTTGGTACTCCTTTATAACTTCAAATACTTCATAGTATTTTTATTATTCGCAAGATATTAAATAGCATAATAATATATTTATAGTAATCGCTTAGGGGTGATAGATACCATAAGTGCTAAAAAAATCTATATTAATGAAGAATAAATTTAAAATTAGAAAGCGTAATATTACTCAACCTTTTTAATAAAGTAGTTATTGCTTAAATTTTTTGCAAGAAGGTTACAGTTCAACTTTGACTCCTGACAATATCTGGCTGAATATAAATTAGTAGGTATTTTATGTAAGCACATGCAGCCATTGCCATTTAACTTCTGATGTCGTACTAAGGACGATTTACAATTAGAAATAAACGTTTTTCAAAATTTGTAGGACTCTATAAATCATCTACGTATACTGCGACTTTTTTAGCAACAATTGTAAAAGATTTTTGTGTGGTATGGCGGCAAACACAGGCGGTTTACCCGATGGTAAACAATCGGCGTCGCGTATGTACACCCGCACCTGTAACTCCGGAGAAATTGCTAGTAGACAGTAGTAGGGTCACCAATGACCTCACTTACACGACGAAATACAACGCTGTGGTTGTTTTACGCTGGTTTTCTGTGACACTGTGGTATCACTCTCACTGGTGAAGTCGATCTATTTGTGCCAGCGCATATCAAGAAATGGTCGACGAGATGGCTGAAAGTACTAGAATCTTTATTAATATGTATATACGAAAAAAAAAATAGAATGAAAATGATCCAATAACTGTAAAACAAAGTATTTTCGAAGAACAGGCGTAGGCAGGGGTCACTGCGGATCCAATTTATGCACAATCTTACCTTCCTTAGGATATTGAATATTTTTCGTGAAGAAAATAAGATTGGCGAGGCTTGGGGGTCCAGTGATCCCTATTTGAAGACATGACTTACAAATATACAAACTTGAACTGAGAGGCGTAGGTACTTTCAATGAAGAATGTGAATTAATCTTTAAGTGTAAGTGAAAATAGTATGTATTAAATGTCTGTTTATGATTTTAAAATTAGTCATGATGTCCAAATCTTCTAGGCAAAAGCCTATGAGGATATGGAACGATTATATTTTATTGATTTATTCTTCCCCAGTGTCCTGAACCTTACAGCACAGTCTGCTTGCGACCTGTTTTCGCGTTAATACCTTGTTGCCCAGAAGATCTTGCCTCTTTCATGATACTCATATAGAAGTTGTACATAAATATGTAGTATGTTGTTGTTTTAAATAAAATTTGGATTGATAGACACAGAGATAGGGTAAAACCGATGGCAGAATATATAGGTAGAACTACTGGCTACTATATTTCAAACTAGGTATAACTTGACTATAAAATAGGAACTATACTCAGTATGTACCTCCACAACTCCAAGTCTTATTCACCCCAGATACGTATAAATTAAGGCAGAGCTCGGAATATGCATAATAATATATGTTATATGTGCTCCGTACAAACAAACAGTTGTTCTAGCGAGTATAACGCAGGAAGTGTGGTAGCGCACACAATGTCTTATGTTCACCCGACTGGATGTGCAAGGAGGCGATAATGTCGCGGGCGGTGGAGGTGGCAGTTGCACTCCTTCAATACTATATTTAAAAAGAAAAACAAATATACTATTCGGCGGTTGGTAAGAGATAAGTGCTATTGATGAATATGGCAACACCAAATTCGTCACCAGAAAAAAAACCCTTGAAGAAAGGAATGAGAAAAGAGGGTACTTCTCATTAGAAGTGCCCTCTTTCTGCTGTCATTGCTGCTTAAGCTTGTAGTATAGGCCCTAAATTAATGACTGAAAATAGCCTTTATATTATAAATTGCCAAATAATCTAACTACATATTTCTTAAGCAAGTAATTCGTCTAAAAACATTAATCAATTAAAAAAAAAGGATTTTCTCCTGTGTCGCACCCAGACCCGGAACAACAATTTTTGGATCACAACAAAGAGTTGTTCCGTGCGGGAATCGAACCAGCGACACTTTGCACGGCAGCCAGTTGCCCAGCCACCGCACTAACCGTGCAGTCATCAATGAGCGCCATTGTTTTCATTACTGTAAAGGACTGCCGTGCTGTCCAGAATATTCATTTTTCAAAGTCACTTCTGAATTGCAGTGAGATTAAAGTTTATTTAAAATTAGTGAGTTCGACATTAGCGCTAGGAGACGACGGAAGCGAGAAGAATAACTTCGACCATTTTTAATATTTTTTTAGCATTATGGCAATATATTATACTTTTTAGGGTATTTATTCTTAATGCTTTTAGAGGGTGACTTTCAATAGAAATTAACCATTATTAAACTAGAACGGCTAACATCTTAAATACTCTTTTCTTAGACTACATCGAACAAAGCAAAAAAGAATGATATACATATTAATAATTAAGAGTAGATACTAAGACAAAATTTAAAACTTGTCATCCATATTCGTATTTTGTGAGTACTGTATTTTACAATTCAAATAGTTAATATTTGTACTTTTTTACCTAATTGTTAATGTATGTGTAACAATTGTAGACAAACCAATAAATAAATAAATAAATAAAGCATAGCATTCAAACCACCATATCCATGTCAGCTCCATCTAGGCTCTGTGTTCGCGCCCCACCGCCGCCACTCACATGGGAGTTATGCAGATTCGGTCGGTATTTATCGTGAAACTTCAACAGATATGAGCCGACATCGCGAATCTGATTCCGTTTGTACTATCAACCAGATTTATTGACTGTAATAATGTTATTGGACGTTTGTTTTCTGCCGCACTTTTTGTGATAAACAATAGGTACGGGTAGCGTGTATCAGATTTTGCGTCGATGATAATACATGTATGTAGATTTGACAGATATCTCCTAATATTTGGCTGTTTTTGTTGGTTCTCGTGCGGTTTTGTAGTTTTTTTTTTGGTAAACAAATGTACGTACTATACTGTACCGATTTTTATATTTTTATGCGTCCATCTTCTTTGCTATCATATCACTAAAACAAAATGTCTTCTCTTTTCATAATTAAAATTGGCATAATAAGGTAGTTTCAAATAGTCAAATGCAATACCTTTATCCAAACGCCAGAAACTGAGTTCTGACGTCATAACATTTTTGCGTCAAATAGCGTACTTAGATATTACTTAATAATTAGCTAAAAAAAAACTAAAACGTAGTGTATCGATCGATTGATGAATGAAAGTATAAGTACTTAAACTTTCGACGTTTCAATACAATATACAAACAAAACAAAATACAAAGTATAAGTACTTAAACTTTATTTATTTTAGACCTAGGCAACTACCCAATTAATTATCATGACTCTTACATTGCACACCATTCTTATGTGCTAAATAAAATGCTTTAAATTCTGGATTTATATTACCAGCGCTACTTATTTTTATCTAACAAAAATAAAGTAATTCGACAATGCTTCCTCAAAAAGGTTACGCCTTTATCAGTAAGCGTGATATTTTAGTTGCTGCGTAGGTACTGCTGTACTGAGCCCTCTCTCGTATTCAGAAGGTGTTGCCAGTCATTACTCGCGGCAATATAGATGTTTAAGTGAGCATTTAATATTTTATTAGCAAGATTCGCGGAGAACGCGCTGTTCTGTAGGGTTGACTCTAAGAGGGCGTGTGAACCTATTTTGAGGACTATTTCTTAGCTACAAAGGCTAGTAGGATTTTTCTTCATCAAATTTGCATTGTTTAACTGACAAAAATATGTAAACGAATCAAAATTTCTTATTTTTCTTCCTACTACTTCAACTACTGTCAATACATGAATTTTAAGACTGACTGAAATGATTTATTGGGCTAAAAGATTATAATAGTTGTAAAATAAATGTACTTGTCTACATGGGTCTACCTTTTATTGAACACAATTTTAGGCTTTCCAAAGTCAAAGTCAAAGTTGAAATCATTGATTCCAACTTAACCATAGGTAAATAGGTACTTTTGAAACGTGAAAATAGAATAGCAGTCTGTCGGTCTGTTCGTTTTTACACCAACTGTAGGTGAAGCAGCAGCCCTGTACCACAAGAAGCGTACTCCAGCGTTATCTAGATCACGTAACGCGGATCGGGCTCGCGCCTTGCATATTCCTTGCCTTTAAACCTTATCGTTTTATATAAATTAATTGCGCGGAACAGAGATTTTGGTGGTTACAACGCTCTCTCTACTTAATGCTGAGGATCTTAAGACAGCGTATTTAGAAACACCTTTACTTTAAAAAAATGTAACTATTAGAATTGAATTTACCTTTAAAATGAAGTATCAGTAGAATCCGTGACATTAATTCACGGAATATATAATTAAAGTTATCTGTGTGATGTTGTGTCAAGAATAAAAGTACCTAAAGGATTTCTTAGGAAGAAATAATTATATATATGTATATGTGTAAATTATTGAAAATAACGACGTACCTAAGTACTAACGTGAATAAACTGAAAAAGCTCTACTCCACTGGATTTCAAGTCGCAATGGGACTCTTAATCATGGTCGTTATTTTGAATTAACTTAGGATAGTAGTAGTAGTACTCACGATAGTGACTTCAAAAAAGAATAAATTAATCAATAAACAATTATCACATAGTGCTTTAATATTAGTAAAAAATACACTACGTAAAATGATAAGTTGCCTGTAATCGCGGATTTAGGAGCTACAAACATTTTCTTAGTTATCTAGCTTGTTGGTTAATTGAAACCATTTTGCGTTGATTTGAAGGGGCCCTAAAATTTAATATCTACTCTTTCAAATTTCAAATATCGAAGCTTGATTCTAAAAGTTTTTAAATTTGTATTTAATCGTTATTCCTTTAACAAGTTTTTTTGCTTAGGTGTATAGTCTCAAAAACGTTTCATGTTTAATGTCATGCACACCTGTAATTTTGTACAATTGCATGCATTCAATTATTTGATTATTGAGTTTTTGGTATAACATTGGGTGATTGTATTGTTGGTGTGCTTAATTTTAAATAAATAATGCTTTAGGGTTAAAAATAAGTACCTAATAAAAATCTACATATGGACCAACATTTTTTTTAATAATTTGTGTTTGACTATAGGATAATCTGCTAACTTATTTTGGCTTTTTGTGTCTCGATAGAAAGAATACTTTTATTCAGCAGTCGATTGATGTATCTAGACTGAAAATGAAGCAGGAAAGAAGTACCCCTACAACTACTAACATTTATAGCGAAAATTATTATGAACCAAAACTGAGAACATTAACATAACCTAAAACAAAGAAAGGAAACATAAATAGTGAGGGAAAAATAATAAGCAAAAAGCGATCAAAGTTTGTCACCCCAGCGACGCAATATCACGTTTATAGTGAGAGAACAGTCCCGCGGGGACGTTATAACTAGCCAATGATTATTTTGTTTCGCTGCGTGAGGGTGAATTCTGGTAGCCCTTACAAAAATAAAAAAATAGTTTTGTTTTTTAATAACAGAAAACATAGCTAGCTTATAACTATAATATTTAGGCATATGATTTATTCGTTTTATTTTTTCTAAATCAGTAGATGTCAAATATTGTTAAACAGTGACTTTCGGTTTTGAAGGCAGCCGTGTATTTTTTTTATTTAGCGTATTTTCTATCCATTGACGAACCTATTGGTACCTCTGTTTGACACTTAAACCATAAGATTAATAGTACCTACACCAAACTACAAACAACTCAGGTAATATTTGGAAATCGAAGGAGTACAAAAGATTTTAATATGGGAGAACCAAACCTCGGCACGAATCGGTCGGCTCGGCCGGAGTAATACCATGACCTCACAGAAAATCGGCGTTTAGCCGTGTAAGTGAGATTATCGGAGGCCCAATCGTTCACTCTTTCATCCCTCCCCAATCATTAAATCTCCGAAACCCTTTTCCACAAAAACCAGCAAGGCACTGTTATGTAGTGTCCATGGGCGGCGCCGATTGCTTACCATGAGTCTGTGTGTTTGCAGTCCTACCACATAAAAAGAGAACAATAAGAAAAAAAATCAGAATGTGAATTCGATAAACCCAGAATAAGCACCTTATCATGGCACCCTCTACCCCTCTTAAGATGCTCATAAACATGTTTTTGTCGCAATAAAAATGATAAATCATCCGGTTTTTTATATGGTCAATCAGTAGATACAGTGTTTTCGCCATTGACAGATAAAATCTATGGAGTCACAGTTTTTCTTTAATGGAGGAAAAACTCGACGGAGTAATAAGAAAAGTCCGATTATGATTGATGGTGTTATGATAAGGGGTAGCTCTTTTTATTGGTAAACAGCTTTCTTTGAATTATGATTGTAATCCAAATAATGAGAGCATGATTTGCAAAAATAAGAACGCAAAAATAATCGATTTGTTTGAAATCAATATTCTATTTTAACGAGTTGAAACCAAATTTAAAAATAATAAGTACGCTGGATGGACATAAGTTAATCAATCTCAAACGGCTTGTTTTCATCTGAAAATAGTAGTTAGGTACTTATACACTTGGTAGCGATGTACTACGTACTGACTTTAATACATTTTTTATGACAATAAGCTCATGAAACAGCGTATTCTTTATACCAAGTTAGAAGGTCGTGTTTTATAGCCTAGGTATCTCATTTTTACTAAGGACAAAAGCAATAATGTATTACTTATTATGATTATAAATTATACCGGGCTATTCTGCAAGCAAAGCTTACGTTATGCCTTATTGAATATGCGACGAAAACAATCGATGAATTATTGCAGAATACGACCGCAAATAAGCCTTATATCATATTTTCTTTATTAATGTTAGTCATGGGTCATGTAATACGTTGGTGCTAGAATTGACAGTTTTTCGAATCTATATAGACTCTTCCCCGTTTCTAGACTATGCCTAGTTTGATGGACCTAGAAATTTTTCATGTACCTAAATATTTTGAAGATAAAATTACTCCCTTTTTTGTGAGGAAAAAATCATTAAATGACTCCTTTCACCCGGGGTGGGGCGGGAGGGAATGTCAGACTCTTAGACACCGACTAAAAACCCCCCTGTTCCTTCTCCTGCTAAGGGCCGAGGCCGCGGTGCCTTATTGCGCTTGTTCCGCAACCCCGGCTGAACATCAGCCCTATAGGGCCTCGTCTGTGGTGGTCTAGTGGTTCTTTGAGACTCGCGTGGAACGCAACGAGACGTAGTCTAGTTCTGGTCGGGCAGCGAGCTACACTTAGGTACTCGCGGTCCGCAGTCCCGCCCTTACGGTGGCCGGAGATAATCTCTCAAAGATAAAAATACCTAGGTACTAGATTACACGAAAAATAATTGAGAGCGTAATAAACTCGAACAGTTCCAACCAAATCAAGTTAAAATGTTTACAGCCTCAATAAAAGGAGACAGTCATGTTTTTTGGACAGCAAACACTAAAACATAATATTTTCGTCCCCCAACAAAAACTAGTTAAACAAAACGATACAATAAGTCTCAACAATAAACAGATAACAAAAATTAACTTTACAACTACTATATAGACATTCCGTTCCTTATTATTTATCCTCTACACAGTTTTCCAAAATAAAACACCGTGTCAGTCTGTGTAATAATTGTCAGTTCGAATTTTACAGTAGAGGGCGGCACTGTGTTTTAAGGGTGACTGTGTGTAGTCGCTGAAACAGTTTACATTATGGTGTTGGAATCGGCGCCAAGTTTTGATGATCATGGTTTTATTAACCAATATTGGTTGACGGAATGTTAGAGACGTTGGCACCATGGCAAGTTTGATAATCTGTGGTTTAAGTTATTTTCTGATCCGGGATCAAAACTAAGAGATTTGTGGTCTGAAGTTGCTCTCATTATTTTGTCAGTTAACTTGCTACTCGTATGTTTTATACGCGGAATAAATAATTACTGCATAAAACAAAAGTGCATATCTTTAGGTAGTTACTTAATTTGCCCAATTACACAGTAAAGGAATTTATATCGTAGTTAGCATGTAGGTACATGCGTTCGCTTAGGAATAACAGGCATAAGTGTATCTATAATCTATGAGTTAGGTTTTACACATATTAAAAATTGCATGTAAGTATTCAGAATAAAACCTCTGATTTTTGCAGATTTAACTATAAGTATTTGGTAGAACCGAGCGTCATAAGGTTCCCAAGAGAGCGGTAGTTAGTCGTAGCGTCGCCTCTTGATTGGGATCGTCGTAAACCGATCCTCGCCAACAACATGAAAGAGATTGGTGACGCTTGACGCTTGTCGATGGAACTGCATTTTTTACGTAAAAAGACAACAGGCGATAACAGACTCTATAAACACCTGGTAAATAATTTTATAGATTAAAAGAAAACTGGTAATGAGACCTAATGAGTAAAGTAGTAAGCGTTAGCAGTTAACTATAGGTACACCGTAAAATATGTGTAGAAAATTATTTACTTATGCAGAGAGTTTCTTCACTTTTTCTCATTTTTGTAGGTAGGTATATACTCATAATTCATTCAATATCATAGTGTGAGGCATCATTTCAGGTACCATTTAATATGTATGATAATGTTGATTACGTATCTAATAGTAATCTCATAATGAAATGAACAAAAATATGTTGCGTAATTGTTGTGCTTTAAGTATTTATTTTGTATAAAAATATTCCTATTTTTTTTTATTTCAATACAAAACATAACACAACGGATACAACTTTGGTAATGAAACCATCGACACAGCCCGCAACACTATTCACAGCTTTAAATTCAGCAGAGACTAAAATTTTCACCATATTTATACTCTACGATTCGTACGCTAAGTTTCTTTTGTTTTAGAGTCATTTTACAACGTTCATATCGTCGTGATTTTTGCCTCCGAAAGTGTGGATGGATTTGAAGTATTTGAGTGTGGGAGACTCATGCTAATGAGCTGGTTCCACCAAATTGATACCACGGTTTCACAAAAACCGGCATGAGACAACACTAACTTGCTTTGTTTTGTCGCGTGAGTAACGCTGCCAAAATTCCAATCCGGGGGATGCAACTCGCTGGTGTTATGGATGATCATGTACGGCGCCGATTGCTAACTATCAGGTGATCCATTTGCTCACTTCATGAATATAGCCAGTAATGTTATTACTGGCTCTCCAGTAATGTTATTAGTGGCTCTGGGCTTTTCAGAAATTACACTTATGACGCACAAAAAAAACGTTTCACATCACACCGGGGGGACCGACCAGCATAAATAAGAGGCAATGCTAGGATATAAAGAATACACTAGCTACATAAATACTTATCTATTTCTAAGTAGAGTAGGTAGCTACCTATCTAGGTAGGTACCTAGGTACTTACCCGGGCTTTATTTAATCACCAACATTGCGGCAGCATTTCGTTTTTTTAATGCAGGCGATCAAAATTACAAAACTGTAGACCTACATACCTGTATGTTTGGGCGAGCCAAATAATGGTACCTAAAATGCCTGAATTTTCAGAAAAATGCCTGTCTATAATAGGATATTTGTTACTGAAGATAGGATATTTATTACTGATATTTGTCAGAGGACATTATTTTTCTTATATGTAGTTCTCTAATACATTAACCTAAAAATCTTTACAAGATACAGTAATTTTCCTGAGTAACCAATTTTGCTTTTACAATCAGTAAAAGCCAATTGATTACCAATTGTCAGCCGATTTCTTTATTGCTCCCACTAGGACAAAATGCCTGTCTCAGACCAATGACGGCCGCACGCCTGTCTAAACCTTAAGATGCCTGTCAAATGCGGCAAACGCCTGTCATATAGTAACCCTAGGCACAATGGGTCGGCTCGATCGGAATGACATCACGACCTCACAGAAAACGTGAAACAACAGCGTTGTGAGTAGCCATATGAGTTAGGTTATCGGAGGCCCAATCCTTCCCCTTCCCCAAGCCTCCCTTATCTCTAAATTCCAGGATTCCTAATCCCAAAAGGCCGGCAACGAACTCGTCACTTCTCTGGTGTTCCAAGTGTTCATTGGCGGCTCCAAAAGCTTAGGTAACATCAGGTAATCCATCTGCTCGTTGGCCGATGGCTATGATGTTCAAATACCTACCTACCATGGAAATATGAGACACAGCATGAAGGTTCGGGTGCAAGACCAATAATGTAGGTACAGCAGCCCGCCTGGAGGACGAGGCGAGGCTGGGTACCTAGTTTTTAATCAGTTAGTCTGACAATCCCTCCCTTGCCGCACCCAGGGCCGGATAGGTACCTACTCAATATCTTTATTACTTTTCCATAAGTACTTTAAAGGTGGTAACAATTTGTGTGAGATCAATTATGGACCCTGTAGGGCACAGCAAAATAGGGCAAAAGGTAGAGAGGTAAAAGGATGACAATCCGCCTTATAAAAAAAAACTTACCTTAAAAAAAATAGAAAAAATAAAACGTAGAGTTTATACTTAATGGTAATGTTAACATCGTCTCGTATCCGCATCGTACCCCCTCGCTGTAAATGTCACAGAATGAAATTCTCAAAACATGAATATTCGCAACAAACCTATGTGTTTTGTTTGACAACTTATTGGCGTAGAAACTGTTGTTGTTCACATTATTTGTGGCGCTTGTTTTTGTTCGTCTGTAAACGATTATGATCTTTTGTTGTTCTGTGGGTTTAGGTAGGTAAACAAGTTCGTCTTAATTTTACATTTTATAAATTACTTTTGTTGAATACTTAGGTCGTAACAGAATGTATGAGTAGGTACCTATCTATCACCTTTCCTTAGTCGTTTTTCGTAGGTATCGTTTCTATAATTATCTCCTACCCTTTGTAGTGTTTACGTAGCATAACACATTACAAAATCCGGCTGTAAATAAACTTAAATAAATATTTATTCATCTAAGTATACTTAAGTAAGGTAAATAAAAATTTTGAACATTACGTATTTTTATTTTAAGATTACCTTAGAAGTCATTCAAGTGCTTTGATCAAGTTTCTAACCATATTATGTATATTTTACCAGTAACTGGTATATACATAAGTAACTGGATTCCTAACTTTCATCACCATTGCTGGGATCGTAAGTTCCAAATGTCGAGAAATTAATTTCAAGTTTTTATCGATAGTACCTACTTAGGAAATTATACTAACCTATTAAATCGTTTTATACATATACCTAAGAGCAAAATAAACGAATTAACTTAAATAAGTTGTGTTTAGATTTCCCGGTAAATGTTCATCATTATAAGATCATTCTTATTTGTGAGATTACTAGCACTATCTACCAGCCGTTACGTGCAACCTGCGCTCCACCACTGTCTGCCTACTTACGAAGAACTACATTTTTCAAGTGGTTTCACTATTTATCAGTAGATGGCGCTATACAATATTTCGGAAACAATTCTTTCGACACGGGAACAAAAATTCCAAGCAAAATATAAGATCGACTATACTTTTTATTATCATGGAGTAACTATAAAATTATTTCAAATGTTAAATGAAAAATACAATATACAACACGAATCTAACATTTAATAAACTTCTCAAGTATCCTAACATACTGACACATTAATTCTACACAATTATTTAAAATAACACATTTATTAATATTGCTTATTTTTTCTAATGACTCCTTGATACTGTTCAGCTTAGTTCTAACCATTGGCGCAATAATGTCATTGAGATTATTATCGTGAGAACATATTGCCGCAGAGTATATCAACCTACTTACATCTGTACTCTGATCATAATAGTACTTCACAACTAATAATAGACCATAGAAATTGTAACTAAGGCCTTTAGAATCTATGTATAGGTCCTTACGTAATCCATGGTTGTTTATGAAAGAAATCTGATCCTGTGATAACTTTATTGATTTAGTTCTCAAAAATGCAATCACTTCTTCAAATGTGAATGACACATAATCCAAGTCATTATCAGGTAAGAAAAACCCATATTCTGTAATCAATTTCAAATTATGACTGTCTCCGTAACATATGAATACTTGTGTATAAGGATCAAAATTGTTTTTGGTGTAAATAGAAAAATGTACATCAGAAAATAATTCTTCACTTAAATTATTCACATTTACATTTGATACATTCTTGCTAACCAATAATTTGGTCTCATTTCTCGCATTTGGACTGTGATTAATCATATCTAGGTAAGGACATAATGATATCTTTGTATTATCACATATAAGGTTTATAATTGAATCTTTTACGTTTTTTAAATCAACTACCTTACTTAAGTCCATAAACACACATCTTGTATTGACTGTAAAGTAAGCCCACTCATACGCTGATAAGGAAAAAGAGCTCTTAAATTCTTGTATTGCACTATCATCACTTACATTACTTAATAAAACATTTTCAAAAATATTAAAGGAGGAATCAATGATATCTTTTTGCTTCGAGATCACAGATAGAATGTCATTATCAATATTTTGTTTAACATCATTTGGCAGAAAGTAGGGTACAGAATATTCTTTTGGCAAACTTTCTAAGTAAATATGCCACTTTGTTTTGCCACTTCGTAACTTTAAAAATACAAGGTAAAATGCCATCAAAGATTGAAAGGAAATAGATTGCTTATATTCTACCAAACATGGTTTAGAGTTTTCTAAAAATATTTTACAAAATAAATTGTCCATCAATATCGTTGTGACATTGATAGTTAAGTTTAGGGGTAAATTCATAAGTTCTTCTCCAATCTGTATTTTCTTCTTCGTGAGAACTCCTCGGCCTGTGTCATTGAACACGGCCAGGGATAATTTATCGTTGCGTCGCATGCCATGCTTAGAGAGCCAGGTGTTCAGCAAAATTATTTCTTCTTGATTATCACAGGCACAAAAGTCGCGCTCTTTTTTGATATTCCTTTTGCGACGAGTTCGGCCCATTGTTTACTTCAACGTGCGGCACACATAATGAAGATTAATCATAAATAAGAAGCTCAAGTGTCTTCGTCCAAAGTGCCCACTAATTAAATTACACAATCCATATTACTAATGTTTTGCACTCATTATCACTAACGTGAAAGTGATAAAATATTGTTTGTTGTCATGAAGAAGAATTAATGTTGTGGGTGGTGAGGTCGATAAGCTTTTTTTGACTGTTGACATCGCAAGTCAAAATCATTGACATAGGAAATATATGGACTTGAAATACCTACGAAAAGAAGGTGCCTACCTACAATCCAAAATGTCGCATAAGATGGCTGCCGTTGCTAGGGTTGTGCCGACTAAGTATTTAACGAGTATCGATACAATTTGAGTAAAAGTTCTACGTAGGTATAGTTTTAGGGATTAGCCAGCTGATTAACGGTATTTTTTTATGGGAAATCATCTAATGTCATCTCCGGCCTTTTTCGGGACAGACCGTTACTGACTAAAATCAACTCCTGTTCCTACTTTGCCGTCGGCCTAGCTAGAACCCGGAACCCGGGGTTAACTTGGTCTCTTGATTGGCTAATGATTTTCTCAAGTCGAATTTGTATTCATATAATTCTACGTAAAGCGTCTTTTAAAAAAATAGGACTGTGTTTATGAACAGCGTTTAATGGAATGGTGAAATAGAAAAAGATAGTGTTTGTTAAATGTTTATCTTTATATATGTGGAAAACCTGTGGGTATTTGTGAAGTGCTCGCGCACAATTTCGGCGCGTCTGATTAAGCGATGATATCTTCGAAACTACGTTAGCACAAAATAGATATGTAGTGAAGTCAATCTTATTGTACGTATCTCACTTTTTATTATTACGCTTGGTGGTCGCACTGGGATCGTCGCCAACGCCGCTCTGTCAATCGCGCCCGTATAATTATAAAACATGATAATTTGAACTTCTACTAATGTAACTAAAACCAATACCAAAATACTGACGTCTTACTTTAGCTTTACACAAAACTGCGGAAACATCCATTGTTAAAATAGATTATTTAGTATAATATATGTTGAATTTTAAATGGGAGATTATATCGATACTTTTGTGAAATGGTACGTAACTATGCCATATTGACATATTATTGTAAACAACAATTTTTTACTAAAACTGTCTCACAGACAGAAATAAAAGTAAATATATATACTTTGGCAATAGATTTAAGTATCCGTGACATTTTTTTCTACCTATGTGGATTATTCTAAGTAATATTTGATGAAAACTGTTTACTAACCTATACAAAGACAATTTAGGTTGATTTTCGTTCTTTTTTGTACCACACTGCACAATACTACAAACAGGCATATTGTTTTTTTGTTTCACTATATATATTTGAAGTTTAAAAAAATGGTTCTTTGTAATTTACTGAAAAACCGCAATAATTTAAAACATAAACAACCGTTTGACAGGACAACTACCATGAAACTCAGGTACTCTGAGCGCTTAAGATGGCGGACATGGCACTTACCTACAACTTTGCTAATGTCAAAATGATTTGTTTCCATATTAAGCAACAACTTAAATATTGTTGTCTCTTTTGTCTAATACAATTATTGCCTTAGAAAGAGTGAGAAAAAATGATATTTCATAGTTTGTTTCATATTTCCCTCATATTTGTATAAGCATGTATACTTCTATAGTAACACGGCGCCTCTATATATTTTCTATCTCAATGGTCAAAATACTTTGACAGTTGACAGATCAACGTACCACGACAGTGATGTTACTGTGCTTTTAGTAATACATAGGTTTGTACTATAAATAATTTACTGTTCATAAAATAAACGTATAAAGTAACGTATTGTACGTAATAGAAACAAAATCCAAGAACGAGACATTACTATAATTATAGCCTTAACAGAGTGCTTTTATCATCAGCATGTTTCCGTATATGGAATATTAATGAATATTCAAATTGATTAAACACACAATACTTACTTGAAATTACATTCCACTGCTCCGTATTGCCGAGCGATAAGTTATAAAAAAATGTACCTAGGGTGAGTGTTGATTATAGATAAGTACCTAAATACCTTTTCAATAGGGGTCATGCCAAAACGGCCAAATCTACAAGAAAACTACTTCGTAAGCAATTCTAATTTTAGTTGAAGTTGAAAAGTAATTTAATAACACATTATTTTCCTTCATTTTGTATGTAGAAAATGTTATTCTCTTTTGTAGAACGAAACGTATTTTAGCACAAAACACAGTAGTTGAAACGTTTGGAAACTAAGACATATAGAATAATTGCTCTTAGTTTGGAAATAACAATTTAGGTATAGAAAACTTAAGTAGGTATATACCTACGTACTTTTTAATGATATTTCTCTACTTCAACTTATATTCAAATTATAACTATATTTTTATACCTATTAAAACTTCAGCCTAAGAAAATATATTTTTGTACTGAATCTGAATTGTAACAATTTAGTTCGTCCAGAAAGGTTATAAAATTGATGTTAATGTTACTATTTCAAAATTCAACAGTCAAACGGAACAACGTTCGTTTTTGTAGTCGGCTTTTGTTTATTTGAAAAGTTTTGTTTTATAATACTTTGATTTGATCAACTAAACTTGTTTGCTCTTGAAGATAAACAATAGTCTTAATTGCATTAAAATTAAATAATTTTTTGTCGAACTATTTCAGAAAGATGTCTCAACAACAAACTAAAAATTGTATAACTCTTCGAGGATCGGCACAAATTATTTGTGAATATCTCAGTAAGTACATAGTGAATTAACGATTAAAATAATTGAATGATTGTTATATGTTGTTTTTAAATAAAGAATTTATTGGTGTTTTATATCCGTGAAGTACCTAACTTTTACCAAAACTTTCAGAATTCGCTATTAATTCCGTGCTATTCCAAAGAGGTTTATATCCGCCGGAGACTTTTAAGGCTGAACAACAATATGGAATCACACTTTTAATATCAGAAGACGCTCAAATCAAGAGCTTTTTAACAAATCTATTAACACAGAGTGAAGGTAAGTGAATGATATTTATTGACCTGCTATGCTACTAAAATAAAGTAAGAACAAAATAATGTACACCTTATAGGTACTACTTGGTCATTTCTCCTGGGTAATTTTATGTAAGCATGGGCTTGATTTTGATTTGTATTGTTTACTCAAAAAGTGTTGTGTAGTGTATTAAATGTAATTAAAAAGTTTATTTATGTTTTACTTCCAAACTTCACCATTTATTGTTGATATTTAATCACTATGCTTAAACTTTTTCTTAAAAATTTCAGAATGGATTATAAACAAGAAAGTCAGCAAGCTATCCCTTATAATTTTGAATGTAGCTAATAAAGAAATACTAGAATGTTGGGACTTCAATGTTCAATATGAAGATGGAGATGTAGCTTTATCTAAAGAGAAGAATGAAACCGTGGGCAGTAAAGACTTAAAGAAAATCCAGCAGGAGATCCGTGATGTAATGTTGCAGGTAGCTGCTACAATATCATACTTACCTTTCTTAGATTGTAGATGTTCATTTGATGTATTAGTTCACGCTAAAACGGATTGCGATATTCCTGAAAAGTGGGCGGAAGCAGAACCAGTATTGATAGCCAATGCACAGAATGTTCAACTTAAAACCTTCTCCACTAGTTTACATAAAATGGAAACTGTTGTTAGTTATAAGCTCGTAGATTAGCCAACATTTAAATCTCAGTTCAAACAATGTTATCCATACAAAAACAAAATGCTGCATGATTGTTTCTATGATATCAACAGTATTAAATATTTGGATGTTATTTTTAACCAAAGCTTTCTTTTTGTTTTTTTTTTAATCATGGTATCATGTTTCTGGCCACAATATTGTTATTTATGATCTGCTCTTAAATTCAAAGTTAGTTGCAAATTAGTCCCATAGCTGGATAAAATACTACATGCCTTCGATATAATTGTAATGTCTTTGTGCAGCTCTTAAATTCAAAGATACATAATTTAAGCCACAGATTTTATTCCTTTGACTTTCCCAATAAACTGTTGAATGCATTGTCTATCACTTTAAATAATGGTTTTATTATTTTTTTTTATAATACATACTATGTATGTGTTTGATTATCATTGCATGTTAGAATGGATTTACATAATGAGTTTCAGAGTATTTTATACTAAGATACCTACCCTAAATATCTACATGATGGATGGACTAATCTTCTCTCTCTGTTATAAGAGTTGTCCTATCATCAAAGGGTTTTGAATGTGTTTTAATTATATAATTAGGTGTAACTTGTAACTACAGCTACAAAGCTATTACATGTTCAATCAAAAGATACTGGTAGATAGTGTTTAACATAATTCAATCAAGATTCAACTTTATCAAATTGCTATAAAATGGAAAATTGAATGACATTTGATTTCTAAACTCATGTAATGTGGTCTTTCAGTACTTAACTTTTTCTGCTTGCTTGATTTTATGAGTAAAAATTCAATCCTAATCAACTTATATGTTATTTTGTTCAGCTCATTATAAACAATCCATTCACATTTATGTAAGAATTAATTAGAATATGTAGTGTTTCTAGTTTCTAGCTTTTGTACATTCCTTTATTTTGTTTTAGATGTCTTTTTGTACTCAATAAGTGGTTTTTAATAAGTATAAAATTAGATTTAATAATCTTACTTTTTTGTTTTGCCTTTATGCCAAATTCCTATAGTGCGGAATGCTTCATCAGATAAGCTCTGGGTGCCAGAGTAATATACCTTATAGTAGATTTACTAGAAGTGGGGTCTAGCTATCAAAAATGTCCATCAGTCACAAAAACAAACACCAATATTCACATTTCGTTTATTATATAACAAAGCACTTAAAATAAGCAATTACAAGCTACAATAAATAACACCTATTCAGCAAATAATACTGTACATGACTGTTAATACAACTTAACATTTTTATAAAAAATCGCCTTATTCGATAATGTAGTCACAACTCTAAATAATACAAACTAAACAAAAAGGGAGACCTACCTATTGAGTTTGGAAGGAAGGGAGACAGGAATTGCTTGCCTCAGAGGTAGGAAACATAGGAAATTCGACCAACACTTATTTAGTGTCGAAAGCGAATTATGTTTATTTGCTTTTTATTTTTTGCCGCCAATCGTAACATCTGCCTACATAGAATACTAATCCTTGAGACAACCAACCTCCTCCATAATTTCGCCTTCTCAATGAAAAACCTAAGTACCAAACAAAAATAAACAAAAAATTTCAATGTTGCAAACCCTAACAAAGGAACTAAATAAATACCTGCCAAAAACTTTTGGACAGAGGGCAAAAATTTTGTTTATGTAGAAAAAAATATGGCTGATCAGCTACGGGGTCACGTTCTCAAGTCAAGTATCATAAAGAATACCTTAGTAAGTAGAAAAAAACATAATGTCTATTTTATTGAGCTCTACAGTCTTTAGTTTTATTGTCATCGTCGCAAGTCGCTCGATAATTCTTGTAGAATTCGGGTCGCTGTGTTTTTGCCGTCGAATCGTTTTGCATTTCAGGAAAAATGCCAAATACCCTAGGTGTTTCGATAAAACAAAATCAAATCGTACTATTCTTATAAATCTAAGCGTTACTACCGTTCGAAATTGAGGAACATACATTGGAATCAATTAAGTTAAATTCACATTTTCAAGCACCACGATATACTTATATCTAGATATCGTACAAAATGTAGTACAAAATTAAGCTTATCTTAAGCACAATACATAATATTACATTGGTGCATACCTATCGGCTGATGATACGTATAGACTGGGAAATTTTATTGCATAAGTTATCCAAATATTTCTTATTAATTACCTAATAAAAAAACCAACCAGATTATGGCTCAAGTTATAATTGAATCGATACCTTATCTAGTTGGGCCCTCTTCATGCAACAACTAATACATTATCTTTTTTGTTTTATCTTACCAGTATACATTACTAAAACGAAATAAAATACAGTGGGATTTCGTGTCTTTAGTTATTGTCTATCGTAGGTAATTATTTATAGGCAACAATATTATATAAATAAATCGCAAAATATCACCTACATCCAATGACATTTATATGCAGGAATGCTTTTTTCTTTATTATAATTTAATATAAAATGCCAATATAACCATAATTATTTATAATTAAATTTTCAGTCGCACCATTTCGTTACTTTCATCACCACAGAGGTTCGCCTTTACCTGCGTGCAGAAAAAAGAGCGTTATACATATTGTTAATAATAACATTTTTCGCATGCAGTGTTATACCTACAAGTTATTGTTATCTCACAACAAATAGTAAGTGTATACAAGAAACATGCATACTGCATGCTGTACCCCTATAGATTAGTACCCACGTTTATAAAAGCATTAGTAGGCCGTGAGGATATTACCTAAATGAAAAAATGTAACAACCCGAGAAGTGTACGGTCCAAAATAGCAGTTACATTTTTCCATTCAGAGAAAATGAGTGCGGATTGTTAGACGAGTGCACGACATAAAATAAATTTCGAATATACATACCATTTCAGATTTTCTAATTCCCCATGTTCATTCCGTCTCGGTATTAAGGATTAAGGTGATTGCAAATAAAAACAGAACATTGTCGCCTTTCTGTTAATT
Organism: Spodoptera exigua; assembly: GCA_902829305.4. Taxonomy (NCBI): domain Eukaryota; kingdom Metazoa; phylum Arthropoda; class Insecta; order Lepidoptera; family Noctuidae; genus Spodoptera; species Spodoptera exigua. The sequence continues at coordinate 15,133,041 of LR824605.2, forward strand.
CCAACACTCATTCTTTTATTGTGGTTTTGGTATATCCATTACATTACATTTTGTTCGCGCCTTAATATTTGTTGTGAGAATACAAAAACTCATGTTAAAAATGCAATGACGTCATTCAAAGGAAATACTGACGTTTCAGTATCTTAGTACTAAGTCATTAAATGAAATGAAAAACTTTAATTAAGTACTTGATTATAAATTGAATGTGGAAATTAATATCTTTTGACGAGTTCAGAATTTTCTCGAACGACGCCATATCATTTTAGACGTATAAATGCCCTAAAAATCCTCAAAATTTTATTAAAAATAAATAGTCGGTTTACTACTTTTAATTACATAATATAAATAGTGAACTTAAATCATTAGAAACTTTATACAAAATGAAAAAAAAAAACGAAAACAATTAAAAATGGAAAACTATTGTGCAAGTTTCGGTCCCATATAGCGAGTTAGAAAAAAACAGAGAAATAAAAAAAATGTTATCGCTATATCCACAACCATACGTCCAATTAGACACACTCGTAAAATTATATATAAATTAATTTATTTATTACTACCTAGCTATAGTTAAAACTGGTATCTGACTAGGTGATGTAACGGACCGGTGAAAATATGGGAATTGCCTTTTTGACTACGATTTTGACCGTACTTGTTATGCTATATTAGTCCTTTTATAAAACTTATGTGTGCACTAAATGTTTTAATCACAAAACTTGCCTCAATTGTGAAACAACCTAAAATAAGTGAGTAGTAGTTTAAAAATGTTCAATTTTAATTATTTTTCTTTGTTATTGAATATAACGCTTATGTACCTACACATTAGAGAGTCAAACGCATAACAAGTACGCAATGCTATTAACCAGAATTGTATTTTTTGTAAAAAACCCTTACCCTAATAGATATGTACAAAAGTTGCAAGTCTCTTTATCATAATATTACATACTACTAGTTATCAAACTGTAAGGGCTTGAACCCTTACAGTTAATGTTGGATGTTAATAAAATAAATGTTAATGTTTAAAAAGGTATTTTAATACGAAAATGCACTAAAATAAAAAGAAATTAATTAAAAATGTTATAAAAAATGTTAAAATGTTAAATGTTGCGCGAGCTCGATATTATACCGAAGACTGGCCTACTTGAGTACGTGACTATCTTATATTTTATTATAAATTAACATAATTTGCAGTATTCTAACTAGGCCAAATCAAAGTACAATGTGCGGTTGCTTAACCGTACATCTTGGCGGGGCAAAAAATTAAGAAAACTTATAAAATATCCTATCAATGTAAATAAATTCATGTAAAACAAAATGTAAATAAAATTATAAAAATGTAAATAAAGTTATATGTTAAAAGAATGAGGTGTCGCGTAGGTAGATGCTGTAGCTCTTGGTGGTTTTTGGGGCGGTGATCTGATTGGCGTGTCGGCGGCGCTGACGGCGAGCTTGCCGCAGCGTTTGTAGTACACGTAGGCTCCTCCCGCGACGAATATGGACAGGATCAGAAGTCCCATCGTAGAGTACGAAACGATGTATTGATGGACATCGTGTTGCGACATTTCAGTCTGTTTGGTCTGATCTTCTAATTCTTTTAACGAATTATGAAGTTTTTCATAATCGTTTTTCACAAAATGCGTGTTATGTTGGCTTGTTGATAAGTCAAGCGGTTGTATCGATGTTAAATTGTTGATGTCATCCAGGTCTATCAATGGTATTTCCGGGTTGACATAAATTTTGTTCGTGTAATAAACTTGTGTGTAATATGTTTCTTCATTATTTCTAATTATGCATCCTTTTTTGGCTTCTAAAATTCCCGTTGACCGTATTGCCTTAGTGGTCATACGACCTTCACAGATGATCTGCAGTTGACAATCCGTGCAGCAGACATAGAGCCAGGTATTTGGTTTTTGTAATGTTATCCATTTGTTGTTGCACGACTCGGATGTGTAGATACATTTTGATAATGTAATATTTGTTATTGCGCCGATTTCGCATGGAATTTGATGATTTCGCATGTTGCGTGTTGGTTTGTTCAGTGAGCATACATATGTCCTTGGTTCTATTTTAATACAATGTTCCAGGTCACTGTTTGTTAGCTGCATGTATGTCTCTTTTCTCACATTTACTGCAACATATTCTGAGTTAGTTTTCATTGTAATTGACTGGTTGTTATTTTTGATCATAGGAATGGGAATTGTTTTATATATAGTGAATGGGGTGTCGCCCGTTAGTGGTAATGTTATTTCGATGATGAAATACTTATCAAATAATCTAGATTTTACTTCAAGTAGTTTGTAAATATCGGCTAATTGGTTTTGAATGTTGTCAACGGGTAGCGATAATTGTTGTGGCAATTGTCCAGATATAATGTTAAGCTCCTGAAAGAGTTGGTTCTGCGGTAAAAGTCTGGTGTCTACATGACCATGGTGAATGTTAATAGCTGTGTCTAACAGCATCTGTTGTATGTGGCGGAGTTTGGACAGAATTGTTGAACTTGTCAGAGCCATGATGTTAAAGTAGTTCAGCGCTTCGTCTTGTTGAACAGCTTCGTTCAATTTCTTTAGATAGTTCTCTGTTGCATTAAGGTGTTGCTCTAATAGATTGAACTGAGAGTTCATTGCTTCTTCGTTTCTCTTTAAAATGTTATTGTGTGCCTCAATTATTGAGGTTTGACTTTTGATCAGATTTAATAAATGGTCTCTGTTGTTATGTAATGTTTCTATGTCCTTTTTATATTGTGTTGCGAACCTTTCATCTAGCACGCCGAATAGGCTGTTTGCAAGGTAACCTACTCCATCGACGAGGCCTCGGGTAACGCGCCCCCTGGTTTGCCCATGATGAGTTTCTAACATGTAGTTGTTATGATCTAGTTCATTGAGTTCCTGTTCGAATTCAGTCATAATTGTTTTGCACAGCGTTTGGTAAGCAAATTGCTCACATCTTTCTCCTAGGTGTTTCACAACTCTATGTATATTTTCCATGCCTTGCCAGTAAGTTGTCATGTTATAATAAGTTACTATCTTCCAGTCATCATGTACGGTTTGCAAATTGCCGATTTTGTCAAAATACACCCCTCTATTTGGTTCAAACGGCGTGACGTTTATGCCGTCACTGCTCTGCCTTGTGGGCTGAAATAATGTTAGCAATGTTACGAGGATACATAGCAGGCTGGAACTTATCTTGCTTGATTTAAAACGTTGTTTAGTATTATTTGTTACAGCCTTTTGTGGTTCACTGCAGCTTTTGTCATTGGAGGTGGTGGTGTCAGGTACTTCTATAGGAGAATTTGGTACTGGGAGTTTCACTAATTTTGTTATTGGTCTTGTTAGTAGTCCTGTTTTAGTTTTTAACGTCACTACTCTGACCAGATTGTCCTTCCCAGGGTGAACTTCCTGTATTCTGCCAAGTGCCCATTTCGCAGGAGGAAGGCAGTCTTCTTTAATTAAGACAATATCCCCTATTGATAAATTATTTGTTTTGTTAAGCCATTTACTACGAACTTGAAGTTGTTGCAGGTATTCTGATGACCATTTGCTCCAAAACCCTTGTTTCATTTTGTCTAACAACTGCCACCTATGTCGAATGTTGATGTTTTTATTTTCGATATTTTCCGTAGGTAAGAATGTTAAAGGTCGGCCAATTAAAAAATGTGCAGGTGTAAGGTAATCAATATCGTCTACATCCTCTGTTAAGGGGCAAAGTGGTCTAGAGTTCATACAGGCTTCTATTTGCGTAAGAAGTGTTAGAAACTCTTCGTATGTCAACTTTTGCTCTCCTAGGACACGCTTTAGGTGATATTTCATAGACTTAACTGCAGCCTCCCAAAGTCCTCCCGCAGTCGGCCAGCTTGGGGCGTTGAAATGCCACTCTATCCCCATCTCGTTACACTTTTTCGATAAGGTGTCGTTGTTAAATGTTTGGGATATATGCAGTTGTTTGGCTAACTCCCTTTCGGCTCCAACAAAGTTTGTTCCGTTGTCCGAATAAATATGTTTTGGACAGCCTCGTCGCCCAATCATGCGGTTGAGAGCCAGTATAAATGTTTGCGATGATAAATCTGATGCAAGTTCTAAATGCACCGCCTTTGTTGTCATGCACACGAATACAACGACGTAACCTTTACTCGTTCTGACGCCCCGGCCCTTGTTTAATTTAACATTAACAAACCCTGTGAAGTCCACACCTGTGTGATAGAATGGTGGTGATTGTGTTATTCTCTCCCTGGGTAGGTCAGCCATTAATTGGTATTGTTTGGTTGGTTTGAAGCGACAACATTTAACACAGTCTTGCAGGTATTTTTTCACAGTGTTATTTCCTCCTGTGATCCAGTATTTCTGTCTCAATGTAGCCGTAGTTAGTCTCGCTCCACCATGTAGTGTTGTAGCATGCGCACGGGCAACTAAAAGATACGCCAGTTTGCTGTTTTTTGGGATGATAGCTGGGTGTTTTGTTTCTTCTGGTAAGTTTGAATTCTGTAGTCTCCCTCCGACCCGTAATATGTTATTTTTATCCAGGTAAGGGTACAGTTTCTGGAGTCCTATATTTTTGCTTATCCTTCCTTTAGTCTTTAATTCATGGATTTCTTGTTCGTAATATTCGTTTTGTACATGTTTTATTATTATGTTAGTAGCGCATCGAATATCAGAGAGTGTTAAATTACATTGTTTTGACGCGGCCGGGTCATTCATGTTTGGATGATCCATAGCTGCGTCTTCCCCGTGCCGACGGCCTTGCGACGTGATTGTTATGAAACGCGACACCCAAGCTACGATGCGTATTATAGTCATAATACAGCTGTTTTTGTTAAGTAGTTCAGTTACAAAGTTAATGTTTTTGTTTTCGGTAGTTTGTAACGTAACTGCATGCACCCTTTTTAGTTCTATTTCAGGCATCTTTATCGTGTCATGTGTTTCAGGAATGGTTTCACTGTTAAGCCATTCAGGTCCATTAAACCACAGAGGAAAGTTGTGCAACTGAGACGGCAGTAGTCCACGTGACGCACAGTCAGCCGGGTTTTGTTCCGATCTCACGTGCTTCCAACTCCCTGCGGGCACTACAGATATGATCTCTTGAACTCTGTGTCCGACGTAGGCTTTCCATCGCGAGACATCTCCCTTTAGCCAGCCAAGTACGATCATCGAGTCCGTCCAAGCTGTTACTTTAATGTTAGGCTTATCAAAGCAAAGTTTTATTTTATTTACCAGTTGAGCTAACAGGTGAGCGCCGCATAACTCAAGTCTGGGGAGTGTTTGATGTTTTTGTATTGGAGCGACCTTTGTTTTTGCCGCAACCAATGCAATCTGTTGCTGTTTTCCTTCAGTAATCTTACTGTATACTACGCACGAGAACGCTTTTTCTGATGCGTCACAAAATGCGTGTAATTCACAATTCTTGTTCGCTCTTAATCCAAGCCATCGGTTAATTTTGAAAGGTTGCATGTTTGTTAATTCTGTTTTTAATGTTCTCCATTCCTTTTCTATTTCATCTGGAACAGTATCATCCCATTCGATTTTGTACTTCCAGATCTGTTGGAATAAGATTTTTGCCTTGATTGTAATTGGCGATAATAACCCCAATGGATCAAAAATTGTTGATATGTCGCTTAAGATTTGCCGTTTGGACGACTTGTTGTTGGTTTCCGACTCGGTTTTGTTTTTTAGTGTGGTTGAAAATATAAATTCATCTTGTTTCGGATTCCATGCCAAGCCTAATGTTTTAGACGCTGATGCCTCAGTAAAGGTTAAACTGACTGGACTAATCATATGTTCTGGCAGATCTTCTAGCAGTTGACGTTCGTTACTCGACCATTTTCTGAGATTGAACCCTCCTTCCTTTAATAACTGTATAAGTTGGTCTCTTGTATCTCGGACCTCGTCCATGGTATCCTTTCCGAATAACGCATCATCTACAAAAAATTGGTTGAGTAGGATGTTTTTAGCCTCCGGGTACCTGTCACCTTCGTCCTTTGCTAGCTGTTGAAGTGTTCGGAGTGCTAAGAATGGAGCGGCCTTGGTACCATAGGTAACTGTACATAGTTGATATTCTCTTAGCAGTTGCTGTGGACAATCCCTCCACACTATTTTCTGTAGAGGTTGATGTTCTGGATGCACCATTATAAATCGATACATTTTTTCAATGTCTGATGTTAAGACATATTTGTATTGTCTCCATTTCAGCAAGATACTAAAAATATCTTTTTGTAGGTTCGGTCCTGCCTCCATTAAGTCATTAAGACTGCGTTTTGAACTTGTTTTCGCCGATGCATTGAACACAACTCTAAGTTTCGTTGTGATAGCACCTGGCCGCACTACCCCATGGTGTGGAAGATAATATTCCATGTTGTTGTTCTCAGTGTTGTTTACGACTTTCTCCATGTGACCCATTTCTTCATATTCTTCCATAAAGGCCTTATAATTCTTTGCAAACGCACAGTTTTTAACCATCCTTCGCTCTAGCTGTTGAAATTGAGCGATGGCCTGTGGTTTCGATGTTCCTAATTGTTCAATAAAATTGTCCTTGAGGGGGAGACGAACTTGGTATCGTCCATCAGGAAGTCGCGTTGTTGTCTCTTTGTACAGCTGTTCGCACTTGTTGTCTGGGTCGAAATCTTCTTTCTCTTCTTGCAAAGACTCCTGTTCCCAGAATTGGGCAAGATCCTGAATGTTGTTGACAATTACATGGCAATTAAATGTTTTGTAATTACCACATACTATCCAGCCTAAATGTGTTTGTTGTGCTATAACGGATGACGTGTTTGTTTTTAGTAGCCCCTCTAACAATATTTCAGAATATACCTCTGCTCCCAATAGTAAATCTATATTCTGAGATATGTTAAAATCTGGATCAGCGAGTTGCAAATGTTGTAAATGTTCAAAACTATCTTTATTTATTGTCTTACTTGGCAGTTTGTTTGTTATTTTCTTCATAATAAACGCATTAATGTTAATGTTAAAATTGTTGTATATCGCTTGGCATTTGAGATGGAGCACTCCTTTACAGTTGGTGGTGGCTGAAGCACCAACACCTGACACCACCGCGCTCATCCTTTCCCGTTTTAACTGCAATTTTTGTGCAGCATTTTCTGTAATGATGCTGACCTGAGAGCCCTGGTCCAATAAAGCGCGTAAAATGACAATAGTTCCGTCATTGGCTATTGTCTTGACCTGGGCAGTGGCTAGTAATACCTCATTCGAGTTGTCATGAGCTAAATGCGTGTTTACTTGTTGACCTACATTAACTCTGTTAGTTTTCGATTTCGCAAGTCCAATCGCGTCATGTAAAATGCTGCTATGCGACTCATCGCAGTGCTTGCACCTTTTTTCCGACGTGCATTTTTCGCCGTTATGACTAAACAGGCAATTTAGACATACATGTAGGTTGTTAGCGGTTTTTAACCTTTCGTCTGGTGACATACTTAAAAATTCTCTGCAATTATAGAGACCGTGTTGCTTATTACATTTAGGACAAGTTATAAAAGAATGATGAGATGTTTGTTTGTTGTGGTATGTTCTCGGCATGTTCTTAGCTCCACCTGGACTGGTCTGTTGCTGCGCTTTAGGCTTGCTGTATGTTGCATTATGTACTGTTTTCGGCTGAGTGTTTTGCTGTTGACTGTTAGAGTTCCGCGGGCGGTTCGGATTTGCACCCGATTCCATTGACATAAACTTTGTTTCGATGAATTTCAGTAACTCGTTTAATGATGGCATTTCCTTTGGTTTTTCCATGGATTCTTTGAAGGACTGGCATGTGTCTGCGTCTAGCTTTTGCATTAAAATGTGAACCACTAAAGGATCCCAACTGGAAGTATCATATTTCAGGTTCTGAATAGCCTGAAGGCACTCAATGGTTGTGTCATGCATTCTTTTCAGTAGTGATGCCGTTGGGGTTTGTATGCTGGGTAGACTCAGTAACATGTTGGCTTGGTAGGTAAATAACAGTCTCTTATTGTCGTACCTCTGCTGAAGAATCCGCCAACTGGCTTCGTAGTTGTCAGCACTAATGTTCATGTGCTGTATTAATCGCTCGGGCTCTCCCTTTAACTTTGCCTTTAAATGTTGCATTTTTTGAGCGTTAGAAATAAAAGTGTTACGATGCACGATTTCCACGAACAAGTCTTTAAATGTTGTCCACTGGGCATAGCTGCCACTGAAAATCGGTAGTTCAATTTGAGGCGTGGATTTTTCCTGGTGTTTGTTCTCCCAAATCTTCTTGTTAATTTGTTCCTTACTGAATTCATACAGCCTTTCTAGTCTGTTATAATCACTTTCAAATGCTTGCATGTTGACTAATATGTTATCCAGCTTCCAATACGTCGTATCGACTTTTTCCCAACGTTGCGTAACTGACCTCAATTTATCTTCAAGTTGCCACTTTTCTTTCAAATTTTCAATGTCCATGTTACGTATTGTTCGCTCAAACGCCTTGATGTTTGACCGCTGCTCATTTAACATATCTTTAGTCCGTTGATCAACGACTAACTCTTCATTTGACGTCGTGTTCTTCACATCATATGTGACCTCTTCTCGTTCCCGTTGTTCTTTAACCACCTCTTGAGCACTCGACCTTTCTTCTTGTTGTTGCAACTGAGTAAACGAAGTAAATTTATCGTCTTCGATTTTCGCCAATAATCTTTGTTTCGACTTATTTATCATACTCTTCGTCTCTTCGTATATTTGTTCCAAGCGCTCGTAAACGCGATTCTCATAATAAGGTCCAGACTTCTTGCCTTCAAATAAGGCTAATTGGATGTCGTTGTTTTTAAAGTCACTCCAATACTCCTCCAGCTTCTGAAGTCTTTCATCGTGATACTCAAGAGTGGTTTTTCGTGTAGGACTATCTTTCTTAAAGTTTTCATTTATACGTTTAATAGCGTTAAGATTGTCCGATTGAGAGTCAAGTAAAGCATCGTAAGAAGACATTGTTGTTTCGCGGTTCACAAATCCAAAATTTTAGAAATTTAGGTAATATGGAACGTGCTCACCGGATTCGCTGCTTACTGCCTGCTGCTTATACTTCACCTCGTTCTGTGTACTCTCACTGATTATCACTGATCACACTGTTTGTAATGTTCTGTTGAATGTTCTGATTAATGTCTGAGTTTAATGTTCAAATGTTCCCGCGAGTGAAACCGTACCACGGCACTGATTTTACACTTAACGGCTCGAAGGACCAAAATGTAAGGGCTTGAACCCTTACAGTTAATGTTGGATGTTAATAAAATAAATGTTAATGTTTAAAAAGGTATTTTAATACGAAAATGCACTAAAATAAAAAGAAATTAATTAAAAATGTTATAAAAAATGTTAAAATGTTAAATGTTGCGCGAGCTCGATATTATACCGAAGACTGGCCTACTTGAGTACGTGACTATCTTATATTTTATTATAAATTAACATAATTTGCAGTATTCTAACTAGGCCAAATCAAAGTACAATGTGCGGTTGCTTAACCGTACACAAACCTTACAGTTAATAATAACAATAATAAATTGCAAATATTACAAATAATGTTTAAAATATTTACATCTTCAATAACAGAAGAAATAATGGATTGCAAAAGTCATCGCTTCTAGGAAAATGTTAAAGAAATAACACATTTTGCAATAGTTCATACATACAATATTCAAGTCTTACAATAGACTTACTGTTATCACGAAAGAAAAAAAGATGAAATTCGTGAAATGTTACGAAAAATCAGTTCAATTATAAAATAATTATAGTTATTAAGTGGAAATAAAGTGTAAAATCTCATTGGGCTATAGTGTAAGTACTCGTAAATAATTTAAAGCTCCGTGCAGTTAAAATGTTGCTGATTAAAAAAAGTATATAGAGTGATAGATATATTAACAAATATAAATGAATAAGTTAGCGTATTCAAATCAATTTTCAGACTCGAGGTTCATAAAAACAGATTGATTAAATTATTATTTACAAATGCCACGCACGGCTGCCTACTAAATCCTAAGTATTCAGCATACACTGTCGCAATATTTGTGACAGTTCGTATTTGCAATCATTATTCTCGTATTTTTTTTCCTACAAACGTTCGCGATGGAATCACTGGGCTTTAGGGCTGTGAAAACTATAAAACTGTAGTCATAAAACAAATGGTAGCATACCAAACAAAATTGCGATACCATTAGTATAAATTATGAAACATATAAAAACGTATTTAACATTGATAATTTAAAAAAATATTATGTTAATCTACAAATAGATGCAGATATCTCGTAAAACGTAGAAGTTTTCTCAGTCCAGCCGAGTGCGTCGGAAAGTCGCGAGCTAAAAATTTTAAATTTAAAATTGGAACGAGGTGGGTTATGCGCCTGCGCTTCGCTGGCTAACAGTAATATGTGATCGAGAGGCCCAGTTTACATGTGTAGGAATGGGACATACTGCTTCTATTCGAAATATCCTTGTTCTCGCAACGCTGCCCGTTGAAGCCTTCCGGACATCTGAAGTAAAACAAACAATTATGTCAGAAAATGTTTATGAAACCCGTGTTTATTGTATTATAGCTCTTCATTCTGATTTCACCTATTGTTATTGTACTTACTTGCAAGCTTGTTCCTGAACGATTTCGAAGAACAAACAGGTGCCTCCATTGAGGCAGTATGACGACGGGTCGGGCATCGGACATGGCGAGCCCAGCGTCGCTGAAAAAAGAAAAACATTTTTTTATTGAAATGGCTTAACGGATGATATAAAATCAATAAATCACATTGACATTGAATTTGTAGGTAAAATCAAAATGCGACGTAATTGATTGCTTCGACTGTAACTGCTAGCAGCCAATCCTGTTAGTACCCAACAGAAGACAAACAGATAATACAAAAACCTCGTTATACAATGTAACTGATCACCCTATTGGCCTGTATGCAGACATTGTTTTAAGCGAGGTTCGCGGAAGAATCAGCGAGTTTCCCAAGTGTTCCCAGTACAACGGTATGAGCATCGGTAAACAATGTGACACGGTTTGATATTTTCCTTTGTTAACCGGTCGATACTGTTGAATCAATGCGACTACTTGGACTTGAGTAGCTACTCACATCACATTATACGTTATACCCATTGACATTTGAACCAAATCATCAAGTACAACGGAAACTACAAAAGATAATATTTACACGTCTGACTGAAATTAATTGGTGATTAAATGTAAATTGCTCACGATTGGGCTGAGCGTCGAGATTTGTAGAAAACTACAGTTTAAATAACAACGCTATAAATGAGCTTAACTGCTCACGATCAGGAGTCGTTCCTCAAAATCCGCATGAATCAATGATATAACAAAATTGAATGAGCTAGAATTGGAAGGAAGTTGACCAGCTAATAAGAGGGGCAACTTACTCGCGTCATCAGGCGCAGCTGTGACTGGAGGTAGAACGCTGACGTTAGCGCTGGCGATGGCCGGTGGGCCTACAGCGCCCTGTGCCCTGCATTCGTACGATGCGGAGTCTTCACTGCGCGCGTGCCTTATCACTAGTACCGAGCGCCTCCTGAAATATTTTGCAGACGATAAATTAAAACATCATATTTCCATGACAACGTAGTAACTTTGATCATTTTATTATACTAGGCCCAAGAAAACCTTCGTAATGTCTTCATGCTATTAATCGGCTTGATAAAATGTGTGACAAAGAATCACAAAGCGATGCCATACTGGGTAGCATTAATTGAAAACAGCCGTCTTGTGCAAAATATCTAAATCATCATCAAAATGCCCAACAGCCCATGAAATTGTCCGTAGCGCTCAATCATAATAATTACTCCTACATCCATTTTGTCCCCCAAAGATTTCGCGCAAACTTTAAAACTTCTCGGTAAGGTTGATTCTTGCTTGATAGGACAGCAAAAGTATTTGAGGATGCACTTCCAGGTCGGTCAATGACAGCTGTCTGCAGTTGCGATTAGTTTAGTAATCGTTGCATTTAATGTTAGCACCATATGAGTGCATGCCTCATTTGTTTGCAAACAACATTGTTACTATTTAGCTGGATGTGAGTACTTCTATAGTACACAAACATGCTCTCATTTTGGATCAAGATCAACATTGCTTAAAGTCAACTAGGTCATTACGGTAGTGGTTTGATAGATACATACTTAAGATTTAATATGCGTTTACTGAGTATTAATGGTCATTATTATGATTGTAGTTACGAGAACTGATACAAGCGCAAACTTTATGACTATAGATATGCTACAGATATGCTTGATACGTCTCATATCACAATAATACCAAATAGAAATTACAATTGTTTCCAAAGCCAATATCTTACCTGAAATTCTGCACCCGGAATCTCCTCAGCGCGATATCGGCGACGGGTTTTCCGTCCTTATACCATGAGATGCGAGGGGGTGGCCGTGCGCTTGCCTTGCACTCCAGTCGCACCCGGTTGCCTCGTGTCGTCCGCACAGACTGCATTGGTTCTACGCGTGCTGGGCTACCTGGAGAAAGAATTCGCCTGTTACAGATATTTGAACATCAAGAATACACGAAAAAACATACAATATCAAGTATCAAATATAAAATAAAAAATATCATGACAATGACGATAATAATCATCAGTTTAGTAATCTTCTCGAAAGTTTGAGTGGGATCTAATATTTTAACACGTCCATCATTAATCCAATTCCCAGTAGTCGAGATCCAATAACCTAAATTCAGTTGCAATAATTGTACGTCATTGCAAAATTAAAACACATAGAGGAAATTGGAAAAGTTCGTATCTCCACTCTACTGACATTAAGCATGTCGCCTTCAAAAGTCCCGAACTAAAAATAAGCCGCTGTCATTAGGCCAATGGCCTTATTATTTTGTGTGACGAGTAACATATGTAAGAACCAAAATAAACTTGTATTATCTAAACGGGACTCGTTTGGACAACATCCCATCCACGGGCGACGAGAAAAAAATTGGCTGTGCTTCAGTGTGTAACGCGAAAAAAAACGAAAAGCGTTCGTAGTAAATCATTAACTATTTCTTTAGGATGTGTCATCCTTAATGTCTGTCGGAATAGATAGGATTGCGAAACCCCAAACTCATTTTTGTTGGACACATATTTTTATATGAATTCAGCTTCCAGGCGCCTCGCGGTTGATGAAAACTTTATAGAAATGTGCCTATTTTGTTCACTTTGACCAAACGTTAACAAAATTTGGCACCGAGCCGCGTTACGTAGAGTTTTGTAACAGCTGCATCTCTTCCTACAATACTACAATTAGATTGTATCTAGGTTGTAATAAAAAGATATCTATAGGCAGGCAGACCTTGATTGAATGCGGACAATGTCATTGTTATTGAGCTTCTGCCTAGATGATGAAGTCAATGATAACAATTGTAATATTATAATATCATAGGTAGATAATTAATTTTGAGGATGTAAAGTTGATTTTGTTATCAACAATTAAAATTTCTCTGAAAGTGGATTAAACTATTAGTACAACAACCCGACAGGATTTCTAAATTACCAAACCACACAAAATATTCATCAGTAGATATATTATTATGACGTCATTGTAATGACGTCACCCATTGAACCTACCTAATCACCGTTTCATTCATAACTTTCAGTAACCAGATTAATCGTCTGATGGTTCTCTGATCGCTGTTTTATCAAAGTGGTTGGGTTAGTTGTAGATCAAACGTATAGTGATATTTCGTAGAATGCATTAGAAACCTGCTCCTCGTTTGTACCTCATCGTAAGATAAAACTATTATGATGATCTTTAAGTTCCTTCAGCATGATTAAAGACCGATGATACGTATACCTATCACCCATTTGCTTGTGAGAATGAAAGTTTGAAATTGGAGAGGTTCTCTGCAATTGTTATCTCCAGATTTTACCTTTTGATACTTTTTCTAATGAAATGTCGTGTTCTCACGTGTCTTTTTAGTTTTCTCATAATTTTAAAGTAAGCAAAGTAGGTCACTTTTTACGCGACAAATCTCCAATATCACCGTACCTATAATATATAAAGTAAAAGACAATATATTTTCTGCCATGTGAATTAGTACCTAGTTGCTATTCAATAGGTACTCTCCAAGTTTTTCACTAAAATCGAATGTAGGCGTTACGCAGCAATTCGGTAACGTTCGTCACGAGTGAATGAAATGCCATAAACCGATATGAATGGGGGATCATTGACATTCATGCCAATCCTACCACCCACGCTAAGCGACTAAACGTCACAGGTCTTTAACCAGCAGTTTTGGATTTATGAATGGGTATTTACGCCATTTCTACCGACGAAAGTGGCAATTACGTCAGATGAAAGTAGCTTAGAGCTGCCAAAGTAAATAGGCACGTCTTAAGGAAATGCGTCACATTTCAGAAGTGCCTACTTACAGACTACTTATAGCTTTCCTCACAGGCCATTTTGCTAAGTTTTGAAGCCCACGCTGTATTACAGTTTTTATTAGTCCACACAAAATAAAGACTCGTAAGTATTTTCGTGTATTTAATGGAATATCTCTAAGCTGTCATAGATCACCATGTCACCTCAAGTGCCGATTACATCAGACCTCGGCAAAACACCTACTAAAAATCAGTCTACGAGCGTAGACCGTGGCTAATCAAATACATCGTCACCTCATATAAATAGTCTGGGAGCTAGGGACCACATCCTGAACGGAAACTGAATTGGAACATCACAGGTGAGGTGAACTGGCTGGCAGCCAAGTGACTCAGAACAGTGTCGTTGGAGACGAACGAATGACAAACAATTATCCAATAATGTGAAGAGCCGAAGGTCGGAGATTCATTACCTGTTACGTCTTGAGCACTCTTAAGCAGTATTGCTAAGCTGAAAGGAGTATGGCTAATTAAGAATATGGATGCTCTCAATTTAAAGTTTTCTGAGAAGCAGTGAGTCGTCGGGGACCTTTATATTGTTTTAATATATACATATACAGAGTTTTCGTAAAAATACAAGTGAAGAAAATCTTGTAATGTTTGTGAAAGTTTATCACAGTTTTACAGTCACAACAAACTCTTGATGCAGTTTGTTCGTTTGATAAGAAAAATCTTGTTGAAGTTCTCTAAAATACAGAGTGTCTCAATCTACAATCAACAAATTTTTCTGATATTCTTTATCACAAAAAGAGAAAGACAAAAGTACACTTAAAAGGTAAGGCTTTAATTTTAAGTTCCACAGGTAAAATACAGATGGCGTTACTTGTGCCAAAAAGGTACCTCTGAGGCGCTATTGTTAGCCAACTGCTCAACTAATAAGTATTTATCCTAAGCTTTTTTAGAATGGAACAGAGTAAATATAAAGAAACACTTACATTATTTACTGACAGAAAAATATCATAAGTGTAAGTACTAAAATAACGTCCACAACAATGTAGGTATCTAAAAGCTGAAAATTAATCACAGATTGATATGTTACCCGAATCAAAAGAAACTATAAAACAAATTGTTTACCCAGCAATGAAAATAAGGAGCGTTAGTGTGCTTGCCCGATATAAATATCCAGTGGTAATTAAAGACAGCGCAGACGGGCCGACAGTTTCAAAATAAACGGCTTTTTATTTTTAACCGTGCAGCCACAATAGGTGCAGCTTAGCTTGAGTGTTTAGGTATAGCTTTGTTGATAATCAATTATTAACAGACTTCGAAAGAAGTCGAGATAAAATAACGTTAACGTTCAGTTTCCTTCATTGGGTCGTTCCTTCCTTAGCCTTATTAACAATGGGTAAAATCTTCTGTGCATTGAAAATATCTTAATTAAATATTTCAATATCATTCTTCATTTGGCATAAACAGAATAATTTTGAATTGATCTTTAAAAAACATTTACCTACTGGATTAATGTTATGATATTTTTACACCGATATTGGAGGTTATAAATTTGCTAAATTTATTTTTAAATCATAAGTTCAATAAAATCCATAATTAAATAATGAAACATAAAGCATTCAAGAGATTAAAACCTTAATATATAAAAACCAATTGTCTGGAGACATCAATACAAACGATCTTCATAATGCTACCAACTTGTTGTTCACTTTTTCTCCCACATAATATAATATCGACAGCAATTTATATTTTACTGGGGATCCGGACCAATCTCCACCTACCGTGGTGGCATCGTGTGTGTTCCATCGAGAAATTGCGTTACAATCGCCATAAAAACATGTGTTTATATCTTCATTGAGATGATCGGGTGTGAGGGCTTTCTTTATTGCTAATGCACAGTTTTACAGGAGGTAGTTTGTCATACGTACTTACATTTACCGTTAAAAATAATAAATTAATAGAAACACGAAAGCTTCGATAGTAATAAGCGTAATTTAAGCCTTCAAAGGTTAATAAAATTAACAATTTGTAAAAGGTTTAATGTTTAATGCAAGTTAAAGATGACGTGCGTTGGTTTCAATTATTTCTTAATTTCTAAGACTATGTTTTCTTTATCTGAATTACGGTCAGTCATAAACCAAATATATTAAATTAGGATGAAACACTATTATAATATCACTTGATCAACAAAATATGCGTTTTGAACTGCATTTGCATTCCATTCGTCGATCTGTCGATAGATTCAAGTTACGTCTTCATATTAAATGCGTCGGTGGTCGATCAGGAGACTCGTCGTAAAAATTTAAGTGCTTCAGTAATAATTCCATAATAAAAAACATCATTCAATCATGGAGCGGCTTGGTTTTCATTATACTTATATTTAGCTTTAAATGAAGGATGGGCATTAAAATTCAGGTGGTTATTATACCTACTATTTTATTATACTTTTCTCCTGATATACGACTTTCATTAATATTCAGGACACACACGTTGGAGGCAATTAGTAGATAGATTTTAACGTACTGAACATTTAAACGTACCTACTGTAATAAAATAGAAAATAATAGGTTTAAAATAAAAATATAGTTCTAACTAATACTTGGGACATTAAGCCAAATCCTGGGAAATATAACATCTCGTAGTGTTCATTAAACACTGATTTAATTTCATTACGCTACATATAACACAACTTATACATGTTTCTGTCTCTTCTGAACATCGTAATTACAGTGGCCACTATAGGTAGTTCCCGAATGACACGAGTGCCGTAAGTCTTGTGCGTAAATTTAAACGTAATGACCCAAACAATAAAATACGTTTCCCTGAGTCACAGGTTTTCGTCGAAGTGCTAAGATGTGCACTGAAATCCTTCACAGATTGATTGAGCCCTGATTTCCCAAGATTATCCCGTTTTTATCTGTAGTCCTATGTGAAAAGGGTTTTGTTGTCATTGTCTGATCAATTTTCCATATTTTTTAGGTTGAGTCGATTACAAATTGTAGGTGTGAACTTATTATTTTAATTATAACTATTTATTGTTTTCCAAAATACATGACTCAATGCAAAAAGGTCAATACGCTTCAACGCCTACCGAATGAAAACATTAATGCTTTAAAAAGTAATTACGTATTAAAAAGTTGGCAAATACGCAACCCTATTAATTTTGTGAACGCCCACTTTTATTTTATTAGTGAAAGGGCAAATAATTGTGGGTTACGATTCAATTGGATCATGAAATGAGCTGATATGTTTACTAAAATCGTTCTGAAAAAAGATGTAAATAAATGGCAGATGTCTCTGTTGTCAAATGAGGTGCTGAGATTTTTTCTTTTGAAAAAGAGACTTATTTATTTAAACTCGCTATTTGTATACGCGACTGCCACTTCACATTTGAAAGGAGGGTAATTTTTTAGAAATAATAAGGACCTATCGCAGTACCCGATTTTCTTAATGTTGAATGTTTTATTTCAACATAGAAGCTATCTATGGTTAAGTTTCTTACATAATATGCGTACAACATCCTATGTTAACGTTACACCATCTCGAGTTCAGTCATTTGTCAAAACTCATTCGAACGAAATTGGCACCGTCTGCTCACGTTGATATATTTACCAGTCACAGGCGTCATGTGGACGTCGCGACGTTCTGAGAAAAATAAAGTAAAACATCGTAGTGTAAGGTTTCTCATACTTAGAGGAACGAAAACGAAAGCTACGATACAATTTAACCGTTTATTTATTAAGCATGTGATGGTAACGAAAATGTGTCAAAAAAGGAATATACTTTAATAATTAATTATTAAATTAAATCTTTAATCCACAAACTAAAAACCGCACAACAAACTTAGTTGCGATTGGTTTGTTTACGCTGCGTCCGCGCAGGCGAAAAAAGCACGTAGTACGCATGCGCGACGTGCGGAGAGGGGAGGCATTCTACTACGCTACGGCGGCGATGACTTCGTTTTTTACCACAATCGGGTTTCCTTTTGACTTGAGCGCCTGGTTTTTTCGTTAGCGCCCAGTTTGGCGTAGCAACTCCATATACAGTTACACTGGAGAGGCAACCCCGCAGAATTGTTTTTAAATGACGACTGCTTGCGCAGACGACGCGACGCGCGATACTTTAGAGTGCGTCCCTTGCATGACAAATGGTATTTTACTTAAAGGCACACCAGCATGATGCTTCAGTCTTAGCAATATTATCAGAGTGATCAGATATTATTTATACAAACTTGAATTTTAATTAAAAGTCACTATGAGTCAAAACATAAAAACTAGTCCACCATTTCTAATACTGCACCTCCTCTTTACTTAAAACTTCGTTTGTCGATAATTTGAGTAACTAAATATCGAATAGTAAGTAGTAAACAACGACCATATAAGAAATACTTAGCTATTTAGGATAAAAAAAAAGATAACTAATAAAAATTGTCAAGGCCTTAGTTACAATGCAAACTATTTTAATAATAAGTAAAAATACTATATGAACATGAAAGCCAATATAATAAAACTGAAAGACGCAAGATCGCACCAGAATGCCGCGCTCGGACTATAGTCGGCAAATAAATACAATCTTTTGTTCATCCCCACATGGTTCGGAGTTACGATAAGCGAGTCCATATCCCATCCCGGCCGAGGACAGTAAAAGTATCCATTTATTGTTGTTTTTTATTTATTCCATTTTACTTGCGTTTTTCCTTATTTTGTGTCAATACGATTTCAGATGCTATAACAATTTTGCTAGCAAGAATCATCAATCACACGTTGTATCGTTTGAGTGTTGCTTTCAAATTACCAAAGACTACAAAAAAACTACTGTAAAAGTCAACGTTGCTGAAAAAATACTTCTGTCACTGATTTAATAAGATAGCAGCAGTACATACAGGTTAAATGAATTGCTTTCATTAGATAAGTTTACAATTATTTAAAATGACTTCAGACACGAAAAAACTAAATTCAAACATTCCAATAGAATTTTAAGCATTCACTTGAAAGTAAAACGCAAGCTCACATTTACCAAATTATCACTATTATAAGCGTATAAAAATTCGTATGAAATCATCAGGCCATCGGAATATCTTGAATTCACGAACAATACCTGCTTTAGGCGGTTTAACAATTTAAATATTTATAGGGCACGCGTGGTAGCGAATTTTCGAATAATTTTACTGGATTCCAGTAATCTTATTGTGCATTGATTGTGATCGCGTGTTATTTGGATAAGTAGGGACTCCATGAATTTTGGTCGACTTGGAATGTCGAGTCAAAAAATTTAGCTTGTAACAAATAAACAGCTGCGTAATATAACATTTTTGATTTTATTCGATCAGCTTTCTATTTAAAGGAATTACCATGCGCTTTTTTGTTACATTAAAGTTAACTTCGAATAGCATGGCTTCTATTTACTAACGTTATTTTATTGTAATGTTTACCTTACTTATAATATTTGTTTCTAGATAATAAATTAGTAATAGATTTACCGTCGATTTTAAATCAGCAATACTTACATACATAAGAAAAAAACCGTATTATACGTCCATAAGAAAAAATGGCCACACTATTTAAGCGCAGTCTACAGTCCATTCGCACCCTAGTAATTGGCAACCCATTCGGGACGTTAACCGTTTTAGGAAATATTTTAGGGTTCGATGACTCTGGCTTAGAGGTCATGGTAGGTTGCCATGCAGAGGACAGGATGAGACCAATCATGGTGATAGCATGAGACACCTGCCTTTCTCTTGCTAATCATCTTCCATCCATTAGTAGTCTGGAATTATTTAAATACGTCATGAATTGGTAATTGTCTGATAGTTCTTTGTTCGACTATTTTGATTGGTTGATGATAGATCTTCTTGCATCTTTCTACAGACAGTAGATATTTCTTTATTTTGGGTCACTTCCTATTTCTGGTTACCGGTAAGACGGGGTGAATGTAATTCGAAGGGTGAATAGACACAGAATAGGGGTGAATAGATACTAGGAAAGTTCGCAAACATCTATTCACCAGTGCATCTATTTACCCCGTTTTACTAGCATTAGTAGGTACTAGTATTTTAGTACCTTTTACTAGTTCCATTACAATCACTACTCTTACGTATAAATTTGTCGTTTATTTGCCATCGGTTTGAATAAAACAAACATTCTCGATAAACACTTATTGAGATTTTGGAAGCTTCGTCCAAGATATAAATAACATGTTTTAGCTTTACAACGTGTCCTAATTTACACGAATTAGATGCGTAGCAAACACGCTGGCATACATAAACTACGTGTAATGATTGTTTCTGTTGCAGTGACAGAATAATACATATACATGTGCTGGAATATAAGAATGAAAATGCTACAGGAAAACCTTTTAAAGAGTATAATTTTTAATGTATTAAAAACAAATAAAAAATATAATTTTAATACCTACAAAAACATTACAAATTTATACAAAAACTGTCATATATTTTTTAGAAATACTCTATATATACGTACACATAATACAGATGTCATCGAATCTTAGGAATGCAGTTCAACCAATTGAACAAATAAACAAGAAACATATAAAATCCATATAACTCATCGGTAAACATAATAAGTAGGCGGTTATAATCAAAAAGCCAAAACGTTCCCAAAACAAACAGAAACAAATTGTTGAAAGGATACCTTTATATGGTGATGTTTAAACAAAATTTAATCACAATACTGAACCTACTGTATTTGTTTTCCACATGGATTGGGCATATTATAAAGAGAGAGATGCTGATACGGAATTTGGTTAAAATGAAAAAGGAGAGAAGATAGAAACACTTGAGACCACAGCGGTCTGTGATGAAAGGACGGACAGAATACAAATGAGACCTGGTGACAATGCAATGGAATCCAGAGACGGCAACAAGTAGGTTAAAAGGTGAACATGGCAGCTATTACTGTAATTAGAGGTGTGTTGGCATAGTAATGCAAATAGCGAGGCTATGTGGAGCTAGCTTGAACTTCGACTGGCTCATTGGAAATGTTTCACTGGTTATTGAATTACTCCTACGACTTTCTATTTCTCCAAATGAGACACGGTTAGTAAATTGTTAATATTTGTTTCAATAGTGCAGTTGCTATATCCATTATCATTATAGACTCACTGGCGCCAATTGGAAATTAATAGCAATGTGTTTGTGTACAAAACCGAATTGTCCGTAAAGTGAAATATTTAAAGTTGACAATCCTTAAATGGACTATTATAACAAGCAATAAATTTACAGACCGGGTTCTCTGAACTTACTGAAAGTAAGTTTACATTTAAATAATTGTTTTTAAGAAGCCAGAAACCTTAATCCTAACAATGTTTCTTATTCGGATGCATTTGAAGACGTCGGAGAGGTCTAATTAAACAGTTTCGTGAACTTTTTACTGGGGAAGCCATAATCGGCCTTAATCGGCCGGTAATTAAGGCGATTGCTATCGATTCGGCCGTGGGAGATGCCAGCACGACGTAACTGTCTGTGAGGCCGATTTCTTTTAATTTTCCGTAAGTAACACACAAATTATTGAAACTTAGGGATAAAATAATCGAGCCGTTTGTGGATTTGCTTTGATTACACATGATTTGCATTAATCTATTAATATATTATAATTATGATTAGATCCACAAAGAAAAAATGAATCAAATAAATCATTATAAGAAACTACATTCAGTATTTTAATAAAATACTTCATATCAATATGCTCCAGGCAATCTGTTTTTCTGTGTTATTTCTTGTAGTTGCGTGACAACTCCACTGTAATATTTTCTCTACCTGTCATTGCTAAATAGGTAGGTTATCTTTAAAATACCTCATGTTTATCCGTTGTCACGCATAAGCAATTTGCAAACTATTTATTATCTGAATAGTCTTGAAAAATCCAATTCACATGAAGCATACCAGAATGTCACATTTTTATGTGACAATATTATTAGCGGATGGTTCATTATCTATTTTACTCTACTCATAAAAGAGGTGGATAAATGAAAGATAAATATTATCCTAACATTAAACAAAGATGCAATGAAAGTGGTCTCGAGGAATCTTGAGAAAACCTTCGATAAACATAATAAAGCTGGAGCTATTGTGAAACAGCGGAAAGTGGTGAAAACATGACACGTTTTATTTAAATCTCTCATTCAAAATAGTGCGGCGTGGCCTCAATACTGGATGGACGACTATACCAAGTGGGCGGGAACCTTGACACTCTGCATACTGCATTGTCTTCTGATCTTCAGTTCTTCAACCCAGTAGAGAATTTTGTCGTCTTTGTAGTCTTAAGTACTTATTTTCAATTTACTGTTAAATTTGAAAATAGTATAGTTATTTCATTCCTGTAAATTTAAATCTGTAGTTTTGTCGTTAACATTTTAAAAGACACAGAATTTAATGTTACAAATTTATCGACAAATAACTTCAATTGAGACACCCGAAAGAATAAATCAAACCATTATCTTTATAGAGGCACCACCGACTTCTCATCTAATTATTGACACTAAATGCGTCAAAAAAATAATAAAAACGAACACAACAAAATCGTTTATCTTTATCGCTGAATCCCTAAATCAAACCCTGGGTTCGGACATCAGACAAAATAAAACTTCGAAAAGCAATGGATAAAATTGAGATACTGTTAGTTCAGCAAAAAGCATTCCGTTAGTCCTTGCCGGAGGCGCCTGCGCACAAATTCGAGAAATTGAAAGTCGAAAGTGATTTTTTAGTGCAGAAGGGCTTTGTTATTAATGTCAAATGTTAATGTTAACTATTTATTATAGTTAATTAAATGACGATATAAAGTTTTCAGTTCGTATAACCATAGGTATACATATGAACATATGTTTTTGGTTTCATTTGGTATGGTATGAAAACGCTGAACTTTTTGCTAGTGTAAGGTAAACGTTCCAGTGCATTTACTTAAGCATGTACATAAGCCCAAGTGCGAAAGCGTCACAACCCGAAAAAGAGAACTTTCCCCTCCCACGGTTTTTTGCCAACTCACATTGTTTTTGGTCGATGGTTGCTGGCATTTTCGGAATTCAGCCATTTACATAAATACCGAGGAGTCTTTGTTGAGCCGCTAAGGCGCCGCAGAGGGAACGAGTTGCTTCGTAGTTGCGTACGCGCCGTTGTTCGTAAATGGCCAACACTGTTTGTTTTCTGTTTTTGCCAGATTCAAAAGTTGTGACATTTGTTCCTTGATATAATATGCCTGTGTTTGTACATGAAAGTTTTCGAAAGTCGAATATTATTGTTTGACTCAATAATTTATGTATTTTATCAATACTGTTGACAAAATTTCTAAAAATTAGTAAATCGGATTGATTTTACATAATATTCTACATTTTAATTCAACCGGTGAGGGATGGTCACTGGTTAATGCTTTATACTAAAATTCAATAAGAGTCCAATAGGTTGTACAAGACATAAAAACCTAAAGGTATCGCAGTTCATCGAAACACCTTACTGCTTAAACTATAAAGTTGAGACATAACAATCGAAATTCTAATTAGTTTTCAATATATTCTACCCAGGAGTCGAACCCAAACAGGTCATCAATCTTAAAGAGCCATGGCGCCGTCTTTTCACTGACCCCAACACTCGATTTTGGTCAAAAAAATCGACCGACGCTACTATAAAGAATGAACAGCAAAAACCATAATATTCTTTACAAAACCAAATTCGTTTAAGTTGACAAAACTGAACTTTATGCTGCTAAAAATAACGTTGAGACTGTTGGCAAAATGAAATCGTAAGTTTGGTAATTAGATTCTGACAGTTTGAAATCGGCAAAGAGGCCGACTGTCAAAAAGTCGGCGCCAGCATCGGCGTGTTGTAAATAAAACATTGCAATTCTAAAATTTACGATTCTTAGGTTTGGCACGATCTGTTTTTAGGTGGAGAGCATTAGGCGTATACATAATCATTATATTCACGCGTTTTTATCCAACATCATGTGAAAATCTCCTGGTAAAATGGCCTAAGTATATCAGTTCATTATAAGTACATTATCCGATAACTGAATCAACGGAGAGTTCTTCTCTATTCCAATAGTAACAATTGGCACAAGTAGCCACCGATTTCATGCGACAATATTGTTTTTTCTATTAATACGAGAATTGATTCATCCAGTGTGGTGTTGCCCAGCCTTTAAGCCCACGTAAATATATTACTCACACCAGCTCAAAGAAAAATACGATTAGTACTTTTTTTCAATTTTAAGATCGCACGTATATCTTTCTTCTTAGGCTTGTTTAATTTATGTATTTTTAAATCGTTTTGGAGCAATGTCATCAGTAAATTGCCTACATTATGGGTATTTATTTTAAATGTATTATATGAACGTAAATAGACTTAGGTAAAAATGGCTTAGTTGTTGCTAAAATAAGGTCAATCTGAAATGTTGTACGTAATTGTGTGTACATAAAAAAAATTGAGATTTTTTACCGACATTGAATATTAAATCATTTATTTATCACTAATACCGCTAAAAACAAATGAATTTGGATGTAATGTGAAATCTGGAAATTTTTCAGACGTTATAAAATTGTTGGCACCTTTACCCTAAAACAAATCGATCATTAACCAAGCTTTCTTTTACTTGGTATATAAAAATATGAAAGTAGGTACGTTATAGCAATCGTAAATCACACACACACACACATATGTATTTACAAAACGTTTTCTTTGAGAAAAAAACAATTTGCGAAATTGATAGATGTTATGTGCTCTGTAGTAGAAACGGTGGCTTTGTAATAAATATGTTTATAACACAACGCCTATAAATCTACGCCTGATTCAAATTCACGTTTTAGTTTATCAGATAATAAAATTATAAGGAAAACAGAAAAAAACTATATTTTTAACTGCAAAGTGTATCATAATAATTGTTTCTTAAGTTTTCGATGACAATTTCTTATAGAATTTAGATTAATTGCTTGATAAAATACGAAGAATAGTAAGAAATGAGTGGTGACTAATTGTTGTATCTACATTTAGGTATATTACTACATTGTATTAAACAAAGTACCTATGTGACTTTTTCCAAGTTATATGTACTTTCTATGATTATTCAGACACCACTGACATACGGTGAAGGTAAACATCGTGAGGAAACCTGGACTTATAATTTCTATTATAAGTTTGAAATCGCCAACCCGCATTGAGCAAGCGTGGTGATTTAATGCTCTACCCTTCTCCGTATGAGAAGAGGCCTTTGCTCAGCAGTGGGCACCTATAGGCTGATAATGATGATGATGATGATGTATTTGAACAAAATCACTTTCTCTGTCCCTCTATCCCTATGTATGTCTGCGCAAACCTGCATCTGTAAACCTGCGCAATATTATTTAAATAGAGTGATTGAAGAGGAAGTTTTATACCTATAAATAGAAACATCAATTAAATTGAGAAATTTATTATCAGCATTGCACCCGTGCGAAGATGGGATGGGCACACACGTAACAATCAAATCTTATACGAACCAATTTAACAAAAATGATTTCTATTTATATACCATGAACAAAACCTTACAAGACAATGAAACCACACCTAAAAATGCAAAAGCAACTAGAAATACGTCTGTGTTATTAATGGTATACTACAGCACCTGCTATTTCCTATGATCACCGTTACACTTGTCTTTTACCATAACACGTTTAGTAACAGGTGAATAACATGTCGAAGTTCCCTCAACTAAAACCTCTAGAATTGTTGATGCTACCAATATTTTAGGTTAGAAGAAATGGTTGAAGCTACTTTACACGAAGAACAGCAGTGCAGAAGCTGTTGATGATGATAATATTTTTATGATGGTAATACGTAACTGACTTAACAACCTCTGTTGATTATGGAAAGTGAAAATGGCAGTCAATTTATTATTGCCTGTTATATCTACTTAAACCTAGTTTATGTTTTTGAGAAGTGTCTTCTCCCCCGTCCAGGGCCGCTTTATACGTGACATAGGAAAGCACAAAACAAGGAACCCACGATAATGTACTATATGATAAAGCTAGTAAAGTAATGATTATATTCCTAAGTTCGTTCTCATTTGATTGTTGTACACTTTCAAAGTCATTATAGAGCAGTGTGAGTCAAAAATTTTATCTCCATCGTTAAAGCAGGTGGTTATAAAGAACTATAATTTTCTTAAAAATTTATTACCTACCGCAAGTATTTTAAATATGAATTATGTACGAGAATATGAAAATGTGTCGTGTTTACTTGTGACTCACGAACTGAAAGCTTACGCAAAAATTTTAGTAGTAAAAAATTGTTTTACGCTTGTTTCTAGATAAAATAAAATGCAATACTTAGTTGCTATGTGAATCATTTGTGTGCAAGATAGAAGGATAGATCACTGGGGATCACTGAAGTAGTATTATAACACTGGGAGACTTGAATAAAAACATTATTTAATATTGCCCTCGGACAGTTTCGTTGCTTAGAATATTACATGTTGCACACTGATGAACTGATGACCTAAAAATCATTAGGTTACTTGCTTATATTAATTAGTTTATATTTTATTTTATAAATCAATAACATTGGTAAACAGAACCAAGTGTTATAAATCAAGTCGGTTTCACCGACGGTTCTAAATCCGAATGTAACCTGTTAGTATTTTGTCTATGAGTAACCAGTAGTCATAATTTTCATTTGCGTAAAACTGACTCAGAATGTCAACTTACACTGTTGCGCTGTTTAGCTTTAGATGTACATAGCATATATTTGTATATTCTAACTTTTACCTTACGCTTAAATCTCACATATAATAGCTTTATACATCATAGACATATAATAGAAATATACTCCTAACTGAATTATCAGTAAATTGGTTTTTGTAGGGTCTTCTTCGTGTGTAAGTCAGTTTCTAACACACACATAAAATATTTGTTTTTTATATGTAGTATATCTCCATATTCATCATCCTGATCCCTGATTGTAACTTTTGTTTGTTCAATAACAAAATATTTACATAACCATTACGATTTATGACATCGTTCCCAGTCTCTAAAAGCCATTACCAAAAGTCCCGCTCTGGTTCTCCCAGAGAAAAAACTTACATAACAATAATAAATTTTCATTCATAAACTATTCAGCTGCAGTTCATATTCCGTTAAGAACTGGCTCGCTCGTCCAGACGTATTATATTTAGACCAAGTGACTTTTTTCGTCGCGTCGAGTATTTTGGTTGCAAAATACCGTTCCGACTCAAAGTGAGAATGCCCGAG
The DNA here is from genome assembly GCA_902829305.4 of Spodoptera exigua. Taxonomy (NCBI): domain Eukaryota; kingdom Metazoa; phylum Arthropoda; class Insecta; order Lepidoptera; family Noctuidae; genus Spodoptera; species Spodoptera exigua. Next base: position 15,160,573 of record LR824605.2, read on the forward strand.
TTATAATTTATAGTGTCGTACTATTCCTCAAAATTAATGTGCAATACAGAAAATAATATAACAGAGACCAATAAACTTTTGAAAATATTTTTCTCTCAGTTCGCGTCGATTCATATTTCTCTGTAATCATCATAATTCCATTCTATTTCGGAAACTGTCTCGAATAAACAATTATTACGTTAGATATCTACCTACATAATGATGTGTTTGTGTTGCTTTCTCCGTTGTTTATTAGTTCGTTATGTAAAACGATGTCAATAACTCCTCCGTCTCGAAGCGAATACATTATTTCGTTTAAAAAATTTGCTGACAGCTGCTAAAGAACTTATGTCACTTCATGCAATCGTCGAGTGCGACAATTTTAACGTGTATTAAGTTATTTTCCCTTCCTGTACAACGTGACCCGAATTTTTCAATATATTCCGAGAAGATGTTGGATTTTCTGGAAATTCAATGACGTATTTTTTGAATTATTAAGATGCCAAATATATCACTTGTACGCATAATTAAGAAAGCTAAATGATGTCATATTCAAATGAAATATTTCTTTTTACATTTGTAAATTGACGATGAAAGAACACTAACAACCCATCCGCGGTAATCAAGACGATATATATTTATTGTGTTATTTTTGTTTATATCCTGGTTATACGTTTGGATGTTCGTTCTTAACAAATTATATTATCTTCACAATCCGTAAAATTAATAGTAATATTATAAGGTTTTGAGAAAGACAAAACAAATATGAAGCGTTTTTAAACTTTACGTTCGTTATGCGTTTATGTTGAAGCATGCATTAAATATAGAAGAAAACTTATATCCATTTATTATTAATCTATAAATATCTCACAAATGACACTCCATTCTTCCCTGTCATTTCTAAATCTATGCTTCCTAAGTGCTAGTTCAAAGAACTACCCACTAAATCATGCAACCAAAGTGGCGTATTTACACGCAATTACTCTCAAGTGCAAATGTTATGATTTCAGTGATACGGTACGGAGGGCACTTGTTAAAACTTGGTAAGGGGACACCCACTAGCCGAACGTTTGTACGGAACCACGTAATGTCTCAATTTGAATGTGCACTATAAGGAAAAAAGAAAGAAGTTCGGTAGAGTTTGCAGACAAATTTGGGAAATAGTGAAACAATAACCGTTTTTGAAGTACCTAATTATTTTTGAGAAATGTATGTGTGATATAGATTGATTTCTGCAAAAAACGAGTGATTGATGAACATGTTGTTTTCTATAATCATACACACTTATTGTTAGTTAGTTACCTTACTGAAGCTCAAATAAAACGTATAATATGTACTTGTTTACTTGTAAGTTACAAGTAGCTAACCATATTAGGTGTAAATAAAGAGTATGATAGCAAATTTCCAAAAGTTTTCACAGTTTTCCTTGCCGACGCTATCGCAACGACGCGCCGTCTCGACCGCGCTATTTCGGTCCACGCCCGCCCTGCCAAGTTTATTGACACGACTTAACGCGCTATACTATGCCGGGATTTAACTGCTAATACCTCACACTGAAGTGCTTGCTAGTGCCGTGCTAATATGTGGTCCTAACCCAGAGTTTGATGTCCTTTTAGAGACAGGCTTTCAGACTTAAGTACAGCTGTTGTCGAATACTTTACGCCTGCGTTAAGGATTGCAAAATTATCAGCAAAATAAAATAGATGAAAACGTAAAAGAAGTTGGTAAAGATGTTTTAGACAATGCCCGCTGCTAAAACGCAGCTCTGAAAGACAATAATAAAATAGATATATAAATGAAAACGAATAGTTATTTTGATCTAGGAAAATTGGTTGTGATGAAAGTGGAATCATCTTATTTTTTTAGGAGAAACACATGCGTCGTGTATCTGTACATACATACATCCATTGTATTAAATATTATATGGAAGTGTCTAGAAGTATCCAGGTAATAGTTTCGAAAAATGTTCTTTCATGTAAAAGTGCTACCTACCTCTACCTGTGTTTCAAAGTAACCTACGTCAAACGTTTTATTAATAAAATCATGAAGAATTGTTTGTTTTATAAAAGTTTCATGTTGTATACTCACGCAACCTAAATTAGCTGCTACATAAACATGTTTAGAAACAAAATAAGTTTAATTTACCCACCTAAAATAAATAGTTTTTTTTAGTCCAATAAAATATTCCAAAACTGAAGAGATACTAGATACTAGTTTAGAGAGTTATTGTCCGTCGTCTCATAAGTACTCTGAAGTAACCCTGTAAGTCTTAGTTGATAAAAAGCAAAATACTTTCTTAATATTTTATTATGTTATAGTATAACAATTTGATCTAAAATTTAATCAAAATGGGAAGCATTTAAGACAGCAAAAGTGGCAATTTTGTATAAATTACATATTAACTTATCATCCTTCAAACTGTCTGCTTGGCTGCCAATTTTTATGGCAGGAGACATAGAGTATATCACAAAAAGAGTATACATGTAACAGTTAACAGGCTGAAGATAAATTTACTTAATCCATCATATACTCCCGTCCATTTAGAGGCCAGCCAACTTCACTCGGTCACAAGTAGTCGCGTGCACAGGGCAGATGTTCAAGCAGCTGCGCGGGCGACTCGCGAAATGTAACGAGATCGCGTCAACGATGCGCCGGTGACGTCATAATTATGTTGTTATGACCGTTAATGTTCGTTCTGTTTGTTTAGGTATACTTTTTGTGACGTGTTTTGTTTTAGTGTCGCGTTTAGAGGTAGGATTACATTTAAATTATGCTTATTCAGTTAGGTGTACCTATATTTTGGCAGATTTGTTGAATGTGTGAATATTTGTAAGTATACTTACCTACTAGGAAGGGAAGTAAAAACGTAACATTAATCCGCCAAATAACAAAACCAAACCCTACTTCAACTTAAATTGAAAATAACGTCTTACTCACGTGGATAAACTGAGATAAGCTCTACAAGTTACGAGACACAGCGGGATTCTCATTCATGAACACCATTTCTCGACATCACCGCGAATCACCAAATAATAATAATTCACGTATTTTCAATAATTTTGTGCCTCACTATAGTTACTATAGGGTATATAAATTAGTTCTAAGCTTTGTTTTAACGAAAAGTATACCTATAGGAATAGGTATATGCATAAATAAACGTCTATCCCTATTAACATGCTGTAGTATACAAGTAGGGCAGCTCGCCGCCAGGTGGCGCAGGTGTGGCCCCGCCCCCCGGCGCCTGCGCATCGAGCTAACGTAAACGATTCACTTTTACGCTAATCATGTATTGATCTTTGTTTAGTTTGGATAATGTTCTCTTTCGATAGGTTAAAGAGGATATTACGGTTTTGGAATGAAATCCTTAAATTTTGAAAATTTGGTTCAATGTTATAAGCAAAAATAATAACAGTATCATTATTTTAATGAACGAGTGAACATTTACTCAGTAAAGCTCTTTGCGCCAAGATTTCCACATCAATTATAACGATACTGTGAAAATATAAACCCTATTTCACTGTGTTTATCAGTAAAACGCATTCAAATCCAACGGCAACGTGTAAATCGGCCTCATCGTATGAACCGACTTAATTAACACTAACCAGTGCAAGGCAGTTCTTAACTTCTTACCGCCATTGTGCCAACGGTACACATTCCCACGACCCCGCACCACATATACGTACACACATACAAATTATTATTTATTTTTTATAGTTCCTTTATCTTTCTAAATTATTCTAGGAAGAATTTTGTTTAATTGCAAGATCTCACATGACCGAAGATGGTTCTATTGAACCTGAGACTTGTGGGTATGTTTTGTTACAAATAGGTAATTGTTTTTTTTAAGAATTGAATCGAAATAGGTTTAAATAAAACTGGTCTGTATTATATATTTCTTTTAAAATCAATCCTGCAAGTAGTAACCAATATTATAAAGAAAGATTAACTTATTAGTATTTTAGTATCTTTTATAAAAAGAGACAGAAAGCACCTCATATACCTTACATCTCTTCATTCATCAATTAACAATTTAGACGCAAGACACCTACGCAAAACTCAGATCAAAACTATCAACTAATTTAAATCGAACGATTAAACATACGATTATCCCTTTCTTCGTAGAAGTGTTAAAGCAAGACAAGAACAAGTATCACGTAACACGATACAGGCAGCAGAAATCTCTTCCACGTATTCCATTGAACGGTTTACAGTGTATTTGGGTAACACTGCCAATAGTAATTAGTCGTAAGATAGGTCAAGGTCGTATGTATCGTTTTGCCAACAAACCTGTTTGCTTTGAATATTTGCGGCTCATTTGAGACTAATCGGGTGTAAATTTAAGGCCAATAATAATAATTGAGCTTTTTGGTTTTTGGACTAACCAATGGTTTTATGAAATATTTTCTCTCTCTTTTCCTCTTATGATGTTTCTTTTGTTGTCATTTACCTACACGAACAAAATCACCTATTTCTTTATATTTCTTATAAACAATGCGTTATTTTCACAATTTCAAAACGTATGAAGATAGAGAAAATGGTGTATCTTTTTTAAGGCCACATCTTTGGTTTCCCACTCGATTCTTTTATCAGACTCGCTTGTAATATAAAAGCGATTTAAAGATGTAAACTGTTGACGAAAAACATATACCTATTTTTGCATAACTGTTCTTGATTTTGGTTCCTAGTTTCAATTTTCACGCTAGTCGATTCGCAGGGCATGCTACACTAGGCTACATTTTACCTATGAATGCGGTATGTTTGTAATTTAATTTCACGGTTCCTTACCGTCACACAATACCAGTATATGTTATGTGTAAATCTCTATATGTATGTTTACTGTCTAGACTACCGTCAGACAGGAAATCACAGTGTGTCATTCAAACCATTTATCTCGTTAATATGATACATCGTCACAGTGTACAGTTTACAGTAGGGTAATGACATTTTTGGGACTGCGAATTCTATGTGGCGCGTCCATCAGTCATTTTACTAACCCGTTATGGGTGATTCTTCACATCAATTAAAAAAAAATTAATAATGTCATTATCCTCAACCGAAAATTAACGAGTCTGCTGATTAAAACATGGATAATTATTTTATTTAATTAAATCTCACCACTGCTTACAAGCAACCGATTAAAAATATTGTATAAAATAAATTACTAAGATGCTTAAAAACCTGGGAGGATAATGACTTGTTAAAAAAAAGTTAAGGTTTTTTGGAGAATCACCCTTATGTATACAATAATATCGTATCCTAAAACTGTAGGCCTCCAAAAACAAACATTGGTCACGATGATACAAATAGAAATATTAATTTTGTCTACATTATAAATATAAAAGTCAATCAAAATATAGGTTAGAGCTGCTATTAAAATCACATCGACTTTATTTTTAGAATGTAGGTATTCTCAATATTTTTAATTGCGAATTTAGCACAAGTTGGGTTAAGTAAATATGAAATCTAAAGTTCAGTAACCCAGTCATTCATTACTATTTCTAATCTAAACACGATATATAATTATTTTTTTGACATCAAATTATATTAAAATGAGCGTACTGATTATTTTACACTGTGTTCTCATCAGCGGACACTCGATATGCATTCTTCGCCTTTGTTTACAATCTTTATCTTGTTCCAGAAATTTAGCTAATGTATGACCTTTTACATGGCAGGTATGGCTGCGTACATATTGTCATGTGGGTCTTATTTTACTAACCACTGTTGTACATTTAGAGTAAATGGTTAATTGCCATTTTCTTAATGTTATAAATTCAAATTAAAATTGTTAACGTGGCACAATGACGGTAAGAATTATTAAAAATCAACGCATTATTAATTAAGGAGGTTATTAATTAATTAATCCAAAACAGTGATAGTTTTGGAATATTTTAAGGTTTTCGGAAGGATGAAAAAACCTTTATTTTACTGAAAAAGGTATAAATCAAATGTTAAAATGTCGAATACACCATAAAACCGCAAAAAGGAAATGCTAATTGAATTAAAGTACTCCATTTATTACAACTATAAATCTTGTATGAAAACTGACGCTTCAAACAAATACTATAAGTAAAATTATTTATTTCTAGTACATGTTTACTTAAACTGACAGCTATAGATACAAATATGAAGAGAGATTGTTTATTTAATAGTTGTACTGAATATGAAAAATTCTACAATTTTTTGTTGAGTTAAATTTCTCAGATAGGAGGAAGGTTCTTATTTACATATTGAAGCAGTTTTTTTTACGTCTTTTACACGACGTATCCACAATGAAGTCACTAACTGTAACAATAAGACAAACAACCAGTTTTTTATATGACTAAATGACGTATAAAAAACATTTTTGGAAAAAAACAATCAAATCAGTTTCCACAGAGATTTTCCCACAAAGTTCACTGAACTCAAGAGACTTTACTGCCTAACATAAATCGGCCTCACCGATGATAAACACATTTACACCGATCGGGAAAGTAGTTTGTTGTTACCCAATTGTGTAAATCTTTACACGCCGGTAACGACGTAACATTGCTAGAGTGTCCTTTGATGTGTCTCATTTGTTTGTGGTTCATTAATCAATGGTTTCTTTGTTGGTTTTGTTTTTAAGAGCAAACGGGGAGAATATAGCCGGATTTATCTAGTTGAAGTCATGTGATGTATCGATGTGGCTTTAAGTGATTTTACACGTTACCATTCGGAAGTAAATATGTAGTTTGTTTGCCATATGTTCACCATACGTGAATCGTATTAGATTTTGAAAGTTCAAATAATATTATTTACAGATAAAGTGACTTGTTTTATAAACAATAATGTATAGTGATCAAACGAGCTTATGATTTCTATAACGAGTAAATTATTTCCGACGAAACATTTTAATGTCCTAACCACAAACAATGAATCCTTTTATATCCCATCATTGATTATTATGCACTAAAGATTTGAAGACCCATCGCCTAGCATAAAAGTTATTACCTAATTTACGATCTCCTTTACAATATTTGGATAATATTAATTTGAAGTATACTTTTGATGGGTCATAATAATTTTATATCGTGATCAATCAGATGATATTTTGATAAAGTGTTTATAGGTAGTAAGTGATTTACTGTCTGTTTGTATTGATGACTGGTCTGTGGCCCGTTCTGTATAACGTCGGGTGATTGGCAAGCCAGGGAACATTATGCGGCGTCAGCGGTTAGTGCTCAAAATATTGCTAGTAATTAGATACGAACCTGTATACTTGTAATTTTGGTTAACCTCTATCAATCACTTAACTTGATTTTGTTAGTAATTAGTTGGAGATAACAAAATGTGATTCAATGTAAACCGATATGTAAACAATTTGTTGATCTTTTAAATATGAGAGAAAATAATATCCATTTAAAATGTTAAGGTTATTTATTTAGTTTTTTAATTAACAAGACACTTGGTCATATATTTTTGGATCTTAAGTTTTCATTATCAAGTATGTCTTGATCAAAAGATTGCTTTTTCTGTACAGTTTGATTCTGTATTAACAAGATCGTAAAATCTAGTATCTATCGTGGACTGTGTTTCCCACGTGTGAAACCGTTATGTAAGTTACATCGTTGTGAATAACGTAGCAATCTGTTTTAGTGCCGGATTCGTGCGGGGATTTTATTCGGGATTTTTTGATACACCAATGACTAATTTCATGATACTTATAATTAGCCTGTATTTATCACAATGTTTAGCAAAGGCCTTTTCTCACATGGTAAAGGAATAAGCATTGATTGCCAAGCTTCATGCTTTTATATTGAAAGTCCACGTCTCCAAACTCGCATATATTTTAACACAAACTGACGTTAATACTTTTTTATTTTTAGTAAGTTTGAAGTGTTGTAATCATTAAATTATGGTTTCTACCCTTAATAGAGGTTAGAAACCATAATTTCACTTGAAAATGCTTTCTCTCAATTAGTAATTAATTCTTACGACTAATGGTATAATAATATATCTCGTCAACATTTAGGCAGGTAATCTTATTAAGGCGAGATTTGGAACTTACCCGAAAATTAAAAGTATTAAAAATTTCCATTTAAAGCGTCATCGTATTTTACGCTTTTAATGGAAATTTTCACACTAAAACTAACTAAATACATATGTCTGAAATGAGATTACATTTATTAAAAAGATGGCCTTACAACAAATTTTCATTCATGCTCAATAGATATTCCAATATTAAGGGCTGATTTTTCAATGGTTACATAAAGTTATCTGGGGAATAATTATGATGCTGTCGCTTCAGAATTTTAGTATAAGACAGTCCCATCAACAATTTTATTCCTACTATTGAAAAATCAGCCCTAAGTCGTATATTTTAGTAACTAAATCTACATAATATATATTTTAAGGGTATCCCTATTTCCATCGCCCAGCCACTCGAACGTTGCATGAATCATGTTTCAAGTACGCAGTGGCTACTCATCTGTTTAGCAGTTAGTGAAGCGCGCCATCGACAAATGAAATTCGATAATATTATTATGTAGTGCCGTAACTCGAGCTCGAGTGCTGTGATGAAAACTGTTATCGATATTTAAGTAGTGTTGTGAGTTCAAAGTGATAATATGTTGATATTTATATTTTGTTTGTTTCTTTCTTGAATTTATTGATGTGAGGATTTGATTCGTGTATGTTTTCAGGGGAAAACTATACTTAACTACATTATATTTTAGATGTTTTTGATAAATGTGTAGCAAATACAAGATTTTTATTTTCTTTTACCAATCAGATAAGATGAGTAAGCAGACAGTTTTTTCATTGATGTAAAAAATATAAAACTAAACACTGAAAGAGACGATAGTGACTAAGCGTTAATGAATTTTAGTACATAGATATAATTGTTGTGTTTGAGTACCACTTTCGTTCAATTACCCCCTTTCAAATGTGCGCCAAAATTCCACACTGGACAGGAAACATATCGATTAATCAACAATTAAAATTCTTCAGTGCTTGCCTACCATCAAATGCTAACAGACATTCACAAACTTTGTGTTAGAAAAAAACAAGAAACTATTAATTACATTGAACCATTAGTAGTTTTTGTAAACAAAGCGTTGCCAGCTATTAATATTAGTTATCAAATAAACTGACATTGTTTGTGTTGCTAGTCTCAAAAAGATCTATGATTTAAAATTTGACGTGAGGTCAACGGTCCGTGTAATAACATTTTTTAAAAACAGTGATATTAAAATTTTTCCTTATAATCTCGTTACACAACCTAATGAATCAATTTCATATTTTTGTAAGAAGAAAGAAATCGGAGAAAATAATGATATTAAGTACTTATTAAACATAAAGCACATTAGATTGATTATAACAATAATCACTGCAATCGAGTTAAACTAATTCACAACTGGTGGTTAGTCAATTAAAATTATAATCATTAGCGTAGCGCCACCGCGGGGCGGGACTGGCAATAATTAGTGCCGACCGGCTGACTCGGTAGTCAGCGACTAGTCACGGTCGTTTCCGTCGAAAAAAACACGTCACAACAATGTTATATCATCAGACCAGACGATGGGACCTGGGTTTGGACGTAGGTGGGCTTGCAGACAGACTAATTGCTAAGTTACCTGATGGATTGGGTGTTAACCTCTGATAGAACACTGACATTCTCATCGTTGTAGGATTTTCTCATAGTTTGGCTTGAAATATCTAGTCAGTAGTATTTGAACATTATATAAAATAATTTCCTTAGCAAACCATTTCATTATGAGCAAACTAGTATGTTACTAATAAACTAGAACTCTAATGGGAAACGCCGGCTTAACTGGAGTGATATTCTGTAGGCCGTAAGCCTACAGAATATCGAAGTGAAGCAACAATTACGTTGTTTTTCGCCGTGTGAATGAAGTAACCGGAGGCCTAATCCTCCACCCAACCTCAATCATCAAATCTTTTATCTTTAAATCCCTAATAACCAACTAGAGGCAATACATCAATCCATTTTGTACTTGGACAAGACGAAAGCGTGGTGTATCATGCAAAAAATACTTCGCACATATTATTATAGTTTTACACTATGTGTGGTTTAGCGCTTAAAATAGTTATTTATGTATCTTGATTTAACCAAAACCTTTTTTAGTAAAATTAACCAACAATTGTATTGTTTCACAGCAAATATCTGTATTTTTTTACAGAAATATATAATTAGCGTCGATTGTCGGTGTGAACGAAATCGATAGTTAATGCAGTGAAGCGTGGCAACACTTTTTTGCTCTCAGTTCCTGCAAGTTGGGGGCGAATAGTGCTCTGCCAACTGACGGAGATATGCTGGAAGATCATTTAGCTTCTGTTGTTTGCACGTGTATATGCTGCAACTTTATAATTGCACAAGAAAGTCCATAGTAATGTGAAGTAAACGTCAAAATACAATATAGGCAATATAACCAAATATATATTAGAATGTGTGAATGAAAATGTTTGCGTAAAATAAAAATCACCGAAATATATCGTCTATAATTATATTATTAAGCTTTAATTAGATATAAAATCCTTTGAACCTTAACTAATCCTCTGAGCTACATAACTGTAGCATACTTTAATAGTTTTTGCTTGACCAAAATCAACTTAGACATTTCAATGAAAAAACTCTAGTTTCTTAGAAAATCTTTATTTAAAATACGTAAAGTATACAACTAATGTTTTTTGTTTTCAAGTTATTCACATGGTTATTAAGTCTGAATGAGAATCGCATAGAATGTTATAACTATAAAATATTCGTATAATGTTAATGATGAAACTATTATTGTTAGTGTGTAATGGAAAATGTGCAATTGTTCTTAGTCTTCTTTTATAATACATTCTGATCCTACAATTAGAATTTTTGTGATAAAACATAATTTAATAGGTAAAACACCTAAAATATCGCTTTTCTACATACTCTAATTTTGGCTTTAGTTTCTATGAAGACATGCAATATTTGCCAAGCTAATCGCTAAAACTACAATTTCACGCACCCAACATAATTCTAACCTGCACTGTTAAGAGTTCTCAACCGAATAAAAAAGTGCTTAAAATTTCGTTTCTTATATATAATTATAATAAGGGCTTTCCTAGTGATAATGTGAGAACTATTTGGTTAGTTTGTCGACATCGAAGCACGTGGTGGCATGAGGTTAGGAATGTTCAGTTACGCGCCTTACGCACAGCGCTCCCGCTCTTTGATCCGTCGGCAGCACATAACTCAGGGAGGTGGGCGGGCGTTAGCATGCGCTTCCAAAATGTTCTAACACATCATATATCTACACATATTAAGTCTAAGACTTGTGGCTGAATTGTTAACCTATTCTCCATTTATTTAAATTAGTCATCTGTTAGTCTAAAAGGTTTTGTAGTATTATTTTTTATAGTCTGAGTTTTATTCCATTTGTTTAATAAACACAGTAATCTTCCACCTGAATTCAGATAGGTCAAATCTCCAGTTTTCAACATCTCACTACATGTATCTCTATGTTTCTAAGCACTCCACTCAGAAACGCTACAAAATCGAATGTTATTGTTTAAAAATGCTCTTGAAGGTCAGTGTTTAGTGGCACTGCTAGTAAAGTTTATATAACAAAGAGCTCTATCTCCTGTTTACCTTCTAGTTTAAACAAAAAAGTAACAGTATAGCACATCCATCTACCTGGCAGCAGTTTGAATTGACTTTTGACTGCTTCTGACTAGTCAGTTTGACGTTAATGGGATCAGGCTGATGGATACATGTGATTGAATTTATGAGAGAACCATACTTCACTTCACTTTCTACTTAACCATAGTTGAGTGGAACAAACGAGATATAATAGAATTTTTAGCAAATAAAATAGACGAATATTACTTCCACGAGTACAATTGCTATAACAACAACAATCAATCGCGTCCACAACGAGCTTCTGTTCTGTCATGTCATTAAGTGTTAGTAATTGTATCGTGTACAGAAGCACCGACATCACGGACAAGACATCTGTACAAACAGACAAACATCTGTCGTATTAGTGCGATCGATTCGTGTGATGTAACATTTACACCAAAAGATCACGAGTTCAGCGTATAGACAGGTGTTCTCATTTATACTTCCTAATTATAACAGTTCTCATTCAAGTGATAAGAGCTAATTTGGAACATACAATCATCCAAAGCTCACATTTTGAAACTAAACCGCTTAAAGATACAGTTAGGGATCAAAATCCAATAATCTATTATTTAATATGACTTTGACGACGAGCAAGAAGTCGATGCACTGCTAATTCGATATAAGCATCAGACAGACATTTCTACGCAAAATTTTTCCCGGAAAATGTAAGCCTAGAGATCTCGTGAGCACCTGAGTAGGTGTCAGACTAAATAAAACGCCGGTAGATACGCATGTTTCAGAATGAAAAACAATTAGGCCTTTCATTGCTTTTCGACGGTACATTTTAAGTATCTCTGGTACCATGTTTTGATTTGCATTCTTTTTTATTTGAGATCTGTGAGAATTAACTGCAGTACACATAACAGAGTTTACCTGTGGCCAATAGATAAGGGCTATTTGCTTAATTGAATTTGAATTGCTTTGGAAATGAAATGATCGTTTTTAAATCCATAGTATGTACAAGTTGGCAAAACTAGTTTTATTATAATAGATTATACCGTACAAGATAAATGTGGTTTACGTTTCTCCGGCAAGATCCTGTAAATATGGCTAGCAGTGGAGGTATACAATAAACACTGTTCCTTCGTTTAGCCATGTTGCCGCTTGGACTACTACCGACTCCGTTGTGTTAAGCGGTATAGCGAACGTCTAAACCAACATTCTTAGCTAAAAATACACGAACGCATCTAAAGCTACTACTGACTGGATCTAATAATAAGTCTAACAAGTCATTCGCTAGGCTGAGTAACTCATCTATTGTTGAATTTGCACTTGCCAATGTTTTAGTTTTTCATTTGCTTTGGCAGCAGCGTGACTAATGTCATTGATCACAAGTACTCTCTGGCGTTACCTCTAGCAGCTTTCTTGGCGACAAATGCATACAATGTAAACTTTTTAATTATTTTCCAAGTTAATGGATTAAACTAAATGTTTATTTCGTTGTGCACATTATTTAGATCAACAGTTATAGTTCGGAAAAAAATATAATTTTACTTTTACCTGTAAAAACATCGAACGGAAATAGCGAATCTGAAGTCAGTTCAGTGTTGAGTTCGAACACGTGGTTTCATTAATTCGGATTTTTTAACACATACCTACTAACGTAATCGACTATTATAAGCTTACGTTTATTTAATGAATGAAAGGATGTAAGTACCTACTGAAAATTTCACGAATGTATCTGAATATTGTGATTAAATGTTACCTAAATAACTTTTCATATAATAAGTGTAAGGTTTTTTGTTCATACTTTTATTTCCATTAATGCTTGTGAGTGGGAGATTTTAATGTTTAATGATCTCTTATGGACCAAAGTGTGACGACTGAACTGAATTTTATTACAGAGATTGACATTATCATATGCATTCGCACCTAATAATGCATCGCATCTTCACTTTTAAATGGAAATTGGTCTGGCATAGGTCCAGGACGAAAAAAAAGTCGTCTGGATTAACTTTTGTTTTTAAATTTGAGCCATTCTTTTATTTTGTAAAAAAAATATATTAATTCAGGAAGAGTATCTATACCTATACGTGATAGGTACAAGACTTACGTGAAGATTTTTTTCAGCGTTAAAATCTCTACACTTAGAAGTTGCCCACGTTGAATTTCCGTATATCACACATGACGTAGTTAAGTACCATTAATGAAAAAATAATATTTTCCGTATTTCGATTTTTTTTCTTACATAACTTTTTTATCGATATAGGTATGGAGTGCCAAAACAGTTTCTCTTCCACACAATAACCGTCAAGTCTCTCTATATGTCTACGTAATATTACTCATGTAGATGAGTGATCTTGGATATTGAACGTTTAACCTTTTGCATTGTAGCCTTCGCCTACTTCACCGACCGTGTCATACATCACACATCAAAATTACCCTGCATTATCTTGTTTACCTGATTTGCGATCATTTATCTTTTCATTTGAATATGATCGTTATTAGAAAAGCTATAAATTGCTCTATTGTTGTATCAATCGTCACTTCGTGGTTCTATTTGTACTATTATATAGCTTACTTGGTATTTTTAAGACTATGGAGTTTCTTGTCAAAGTTCGGTTTTGTGTGTAAATCGTCAGTTTTGGACTTACGGTTAGTGTCTGAGTCTTTCTAGCGACAGCTTCGTGAACTGCTATGAAGTGGCCGGCTTCATCTAGTTTTTCACATATAAATTGTCGTGTAAAAGTGCCGTTTTATTGCCTATTTGCAAAAATAAATTCATTGTTTCCTTGTTTCATTGTTTTTGTGCATAAAAACTTTCATAACCGGTTGATACATAAGCTACATATGAGAAAACCTATAAAAACAATTAAATTGATACCATTTCATTGTTTTTATTTTTTACATTTTTTTCCTAAAACCAACAGATTCTAGCCGACGAAGATCAATTAGTGTCCAGCGGACACCTGTCAGCGGCTGCCACCGTCCTCAAATATTACGTCACCAGTGCGAATGTCTCGCAAACGTCTTTATAATAAACGTAAATAGACAATCAGCCGAATGATTTATTTCCTTTGTTTCACGGCCCACGGCTCTGTGAAAAATAATGACCATATAAACGTGCAGTTACTATAGGAAGGTAATGCGCGTAGTAATATTTCTATATACAGATAAATGGACATAAATATGTTTGGTATCTGCGATTCGTTTTATCACATTTTTATTAGGTTCTGTTTAGTTCCCACGGCGTGTGGGTAAAAGATAAATGCTATTAACATGATTTAATATGCCATCTGCTGATCTGCCTATCAAAGGGTTAGTAGAAATTGTTTATTACCTATAGAGAAATTGGTCTGTGTACTGAAAGTACCGCTGAGGTTGCGGGTGCAAATGCAGTCGTTTATCGTGGCCCGGCTAAAATTAGGAGGTTAGTGAGAGTCAGATAACATCGCTTCACCCTGGGGCGGGAAAAGCCATAGTATACTTTGCCAAAAAGGTGATACTACTCTAGCTTCTACTGTTCGGGGAAAATCATCAAATGACTTCTCCCGCCCAAGGTGAGGCTAGAGGAAGTTTCAGACTCTTACTGACTAAAAACCCCTCCGTTCCTTTTGCTGCTCTATGCCGAGGCCACGGACTGTACCTTATAGTGTCGTAACAAAACTGAAAGTCCCAGTAAATGTTACTTAAGGCGTTTTTTATTACGACAAAACGGAGTAACAATAGTATTAAAACATTACATATTTAGACGAAATAACAATGAAATATTGTAAACCGCAAATTGTGGTTTTGCTGATAAATAAACGGAACGTATTATTACATAGATACACTTCGTAGTACGGCTCCTTGATCACTTGTTAGTAAGACAGTCAAACTGTCATTTGAACTAGTAAACAAAGGTTACTAAGCTAAATTAAAATATATAATTAAGTATCTATCTATGTATATTTTATTAATTCATATAAATAGGTTTTCCTAAGTCTATTCTTTTGTATTGATATTATAAGAATACCCGAGCATATATAATTGCGCAGTTTTTTGGTACAGTCTTCTAAACGATCACATTTCAAAATTTTGAAAACATCACTATTTAAATATTGTATATCTAGATAATATTTTCATTAATAGCCGCGTACAGCGTACCTTATAAGCTGATAAAGTCTTACCAGCCAGTAACCATCTAAATCTACTCACAAATTCTCATGACATTATTACGCAAAATCAGTTCACCTAAATATAATAGTCTAGACGAGTAAACTGAAGTATATAGTTTTATCTACGGAGCTTTATAAAAATGGGTCTGATCTAATGTAAACAGACGGGTCAACGTTTTGTGGCGTGTTGGATTCCGCGAATACTAAATCTCACGATTCGATATGTTTCTATTGAGCCACGATCAAGGTAAGGAGTCGATCTATAATTGTTCCATCATATTACGTCACACAGGATACGAGAAACGTTTTCTATGTATAAAGTTTACGTGGGTATGAAATAGAAACGCTCAAACTGTAATTCTGGCGCCTCCACGTGCAAAACGGTGTAAAGTTTTGCGGCACTGTGTCTGGTGTTGGTTTTTTTTTTGTTATTTTATGACTCATGTTATTTACCGACTATAAGTAAAGTGAAAAACTATTGCTCTTTAAATTTCCTAATGGGTTATTGAGATTATTTTATGCGATAGGGCGGCAAACGAGTTGATGGATTACCTCATGGTAGCCATTTGATGTCGCCCATGGATACCCGTAATACCAGAGGAATCACCAAGTATTTTCCGGTCGTTTAAGGGATTTAGGAATTGAGGAAAGAGTGGAGAAGGGAGAAGGATAAGAATAAGAGGGAGAGCAAGATTAGGACCATAGTAAGCTTACTCACATGGCGAAACACACAACTCTATGGTTGTTTCACGCCGATTTCTGTGAGGTCCGGTCAAACCGTGTTCATATGTCATGAAAACTTTCATTATTTTGTATCTCATATATGGTCATTAGAATGATAAAATTTAATTAAGTTCATAGTTTAGTGGAAGTATTAAAGTAACGTTTTTTAAATCAAGATGATTTCATCGTATTTAAAATTCAAAACATGATAACACTTCAGTTACAACTTATTACGTTGCCTTAGCTTATCTAATAACTTTTATGCTTAAGTTTAAAGTTTTATGACCGGTATTTATAAACAAGATGTAACTAGGATCATAAATCATTAAATTTTTATGACTTTGATGGAAACTACCGCGTGCTTTAAAATAGTGCTGTCATCGGACACCCTTTAGATTTTATTACCTACCTTTTAAATTAAAATTATGTACAAGAGACAAAAGAATAGGAACAAATGCTCTAAAGCGACTAAATATAAATAAACAATAGATTTACAAGCATGTTGCGCAAGAGTTCAAAGTTACAGGAAAGGATACCAAAATTGATTGCGGTTACAATTAGTCATTAAAAATATGTGCTTCTGAACTAAAATGTATTAATCTTCGTTGGATTTCCCTGCTAGCAACCTTACTAAGTATCCCATAAAACACAAAGATAGATATGATATGTACTTATTCCTAAAGAAATTTCCATACAAAAACGCACTTACCAAAAATCTAAATTAGATTTTTTTCTCTTCTTAAAACATTTCACCTCAAAGTGTTGAACCCACCTTTTATCTGCGCCGAATGTTCAGTTCATTCATTGTTTACATCACTAGTCAGAATATTGGCGCCTATGAGCCAAGATTCTCAGAACATCACGAAACGTATCAATTATTATAAGTTTAGTTCGGAAAGTAAACACAAGAACACCGCTTTGTTTTGGTCCGTCACTGAGTTGAGAATTTATGGAATATCCTATGTGTGTATTTGGAATGATTTTCCATACCACATGCCTTTGGTTTCGTAGATATCTATCAAGTATTTACCTATACTAGTTTTACTAAAGTAAACTAACTAACTAGAACATCTAGTAACCAAAATTCAGACTGTTCAAAACAAAAAGAAAAGCGTCTATGAAGATAAACGAAAGCAACTGTTATACTTGGTCTCGTAGTTAATATCTGGCCGTAATCGCATTTACACCTAACACGGTATCCATCTATTTATGACAGTGTAGACTAACATTACGCAAACTTTCAATTGGGAGCAGTTAGAAAGATTAATGGACATGGCGTAGTTACTAACCATTCATAAAATGTTGACTTCGAATATGTACATACTTGCTACGATGCTTTGAAGAATTCCCTTTAAATGTTTACATAAGCGCAGACAGAGCAGGGCCGGCTGTTTAGTCTAGTGTTTTGTGAAGTCTAGATGTCAGGTGGAAGGAAAATGGACTGAGAAATTTCTGGAACAGTTGTCGTCGTTCTTGCTTACTTTGTAAAAAGATGTATTTCCGTAGATGTTTTTGATCTTTGTCGATGTTGGATGATTTTCACATAGCTTTTATATAGAATTATTGTTTGATAAATCCGCGTATTTGTTAGATAGAGAAATAGTTCGCGAACAGCGGTTTGAATAGCGCTGACGAATCAGATTTACCGAAATCGCTCAGCTTACATATATTCCTTTGCAAAAGCTACGCACGAAGACCTATTTCCCCACTTTCCTAAACGTAGTCTGAAGCCGAGTTTCTGAGAAGCACATGTATCCTCGTACAATACATAAATATACGAGTGGAGTGACTCAGATTTTATAATATGATACACAGGGAATAGGTGCCAAAATGTATGGCGCCACTCATGATACCAAGAAGTGCTATGCATCAATTTATCGATTTCTCATCTGCAACGACCCTTGGAAACAGTCCCGGGGCACATTTTGGAATGGTTTGTTAATTACGAACTGTCACATGTACTGGTTGTGTTTATATTTTGATATTGCATTATGTATGACTAACGCTCTTTCCAAGACTTTGGCAGCAGGATTTCCCAGCTTTCAGTTTTTTTGACGGACCTTTTCCAGACTTGTAGACTACTCTCTTCTATCGGTTCTATATTGAAGTTCTCATCGTTGTATGGAAACAACGCTCCATACAACAATGAAAACTACAATATAGGATGCATAAATTACAATTAGACGCACACTGTTACCAAAACAGCAAGCGAGGGTATCAACAAACTATATTCACTGTTTTGATTTCTGAATTGAGGAATGTAAAGTATGCACTAACTATCTGCTTATTGTACCATGTCTCTGTGGAAATAGGTTACATTCGATAGACTGCGAAAGTAAATCCTGGATTATATTGTTGTGGGGTTATTGATAGTGTCGAAAACTAGCTGATCCCTGGGATGTAGTGGCTAGAAATATTGCAAACATAATATCAAAATGCTTAGTTGGGTAAGCTGGATTGGCTTTGTTGATTTGTTATTCAGAGAGATATAAAACAGTATTGATATTCAGAGCTCAATACTGTTTTATATTTTCATCAGATGTCAGACCTTCATGAATATTTAAAGACCTTTCTATTCAAAATATCGACCAGGATTTACTGAATGTGAGAAACAGATCATTGCTTAACCTATCTCAATAAAAATGATAACCTGTCAATCAATATGAAATAAATAAACCGTCAGTTTGCCGGTAAGATCAGTCAGCACTGACAAATAAACGGTACTTATTTATATAAAAGATTAATGTGTTAATGTCAACTTGTAACTCTATAAACGTTAGATTGATTGGGACGTGTGGTCGTGGTCCAAGTTAGAAGCTACAGAGGTTATTTCAATAAAGAGATAGAAATAGAACATATGAGTGAGTCATACGGGAAACAATACAATTTACACGTTGGACATTAAATAATGCAAGTATTCATCTTAGTGTTACGGTTGTCACTTCTAGACTGCTAATTAGTCTAGTGATTACCTACGTAAATTAATTTATTTACCAGTTTTACGTGTAGAATTTTTTTAAGTTTGAGCGTCATACGAGTCTGTTTTCGTTGTTATAGCAAAATAATGGCATAATGCATAAGTAATTTATTTTTAAATAAAATTTATCCTAACGAATTTAAAATTTGGCCGTGTTTAAGATGAAGCCTGGAGCAGAAGAAGGAACTGGGTGGTTTATAATTTATATTTTTTCATGGTTACCTATTCATGGTTTAGTTGGAATAAATGATAATAATAAATAATAGATTTTGATTTTGACTTTGATCATTCAGTCGGACCATTTCGCCTTAAACAGGGCGAGAGAATCCTTTTAATGATTTTCCTCTCCAAAAAATTGCAATTGTAATTAAGTGTTGTTTACACGAATGCCGTTTCTATGTCGATCTTCTCAGTGATCTTATTTATTTAAATCCTTTGTATCCTCATCTCTTGATGAAGGAAGTTCATTTTCCTTCTCACTATTAATTAAGTATGTTAATTAAATGGCCATTATGTGTATACGTTTTGAATCCGGATGTTTTTGTTACATGTGTCTTGCATTTTTATATTAGCTGCACGTTTTCTAATGCAGTGTGATTCACATCTCACTGGCATACATTTGCATGTTTACATTAAGAAGTAGTTTTTATGAAATAGGTCGGTAAACGAACAAACAGATCACCTGAGCGTATGCAATCGGCGACGCTCATAGACATCTGCTGCGCCGAAGGAGTAACAAGTGCGTTACCAGCTTTTTGTAGGTGGTTTGGGATTTGAGGATAAGGACTGTAGATACCCTGCACATAATGCGAAAACAGCGCAAGAGTAGTTTGATGTTTATTCTCAGTTAGGCCTCGGTGTCACTTCAATTCAAGTGCCTTGGTTTGTTCTCCCAAACTTAAAGAGTTTATTTATTTATCGATTGACGTAACAATAATAATTATTATATATTTTTGTATAAAACAATACAACTAGGTGAGTTGCTGTAATTGGTACGTCATTAATAGTTACAGTTATGACGTTTTATCAAAAAGCTTGTTGAACTAACTATATTGACATTCGTTATTCATTTCCAACGATCATAGAATTTTGCAAAGGAGACCAGAAGTATTGGATGGCGCTGCAGTGCACATCAGTGCTTTGATGACGAAGATTAGTGTGTTTTCAATAAGACCGCCTTATACTTATAAGTAGGTACTTGTCGAGAGATATACAATACAAATATGTATCTTTTTGAAATTTACACAATGATATTTTAATATGGAAAAAAATGAATCGCGACCCCTTCAGTTTTGCACCGCACTTAGTGTGACCGAGGTCGTCCATACATATTAGGCGCTGGTCAGACTATGTGACGCGCGTTAGCAATGAGCACTCGCCTTACTACTGGTACTACTAACGCTACTGGCTACTAGCTTCTAGCTACCGAGTACTACTTCCAATCACTATCTTATTTTGCTATCTCAAGGAACAGTGATACCGTGCACTGTTCTATGTTCATGCGGATTTTCCGATATGAAATCAAAACGGGACAATTCAGATTCACTTATTTCCTTGAAATGGTTCATTAATGCATCATGCAATTCAGCTTAAACTCAAAGACCGTTCGGTGCAAAATTTACTGGGATACGATAAAGATTTGCGAAAATGAATTCTATTTCATTTTCTCTAGAGACTAATTGTATTAGTACAATAATAAATATTAGTTTCAAGCAGCGGCTTCGCTCGTAGCACCAATTTAAAAAGTAGTCTATATTTTCAATCCCAACTACAGTTTATTTCTGTGCCAAACTTCATTCGAATCCAGCATTTTTTACGTGCAAGAGTAACAAACATCCATAGGTACTTTCAAAGTTTCGTGCTTATAACAATTAATATACAAATAGAATGATAACAAGAAATTCACATTTATACAAATATTTACTAGATGACATAACATTTAATTGTGGCTTTTAAAAGCAGTTGACATCACAAATTATTCCAGTAACCAAGTTATGTATTAAAAGGTCCGTCTGATATCAAATAGCCTAGTTGCACGAGATGGATTGATAGCAGAACACTTAAATGTGGTAATTGAATATGTATCATATTTAATTGCGTAATCAGAAACCAGTCGGGAGTAGTTAAGATGAATTACTTGAGCGAAATTTAGACTTACTTATCGGGTGACTAAGGACAAAGGGCGATGGGACACGGAAATAAAGCGTATGATTGAAATGTTGGCTATTTTTATATTCTAGCGACTTTTGCACTGGTACAATGCTGATACTAAATTTCTTTACTATATAATTCATGTATTATACCTATAAACGTATTTCCCTCTTCAATCACTCTATCAATAAAAAAACACATAAAAATCAGTTGTGTTGTTTCAAATTTTAGCATCCATAGGGTTATAGGGCAAGGCGACTTTCTTTTATATAGTTCTTTATAAGCAGCTCTCCAGTCTAGCTAAAAATTGCATTTCTTAGTTGTAGGTAATATTTGCTTGGAAAACAAGCGCTCGTTCGTAGAGTCACATCATTGTTTTAGAGGTGCATAATTTGCCATTTATATGTGGTGCATAATTTGTCGTGTTTGTATAATAATATGTGTGTATTTTAATTTTAATAATGTAATTCTGAATTTAATAATAATTTATGTGATAAGTATCTCAACACGCCAAATTCTATGTTTGCCGTCGTCAGTCGGTAACCCCTAATTACAAAGAGATTGCACTTTCGTCGACATTTTATTATATCGGTCGACATTTTCACCCGTTCGGCGCGCCCTGCAATTAATTCTAAATGTCATATGAATCGCCCACTTTAATTTTAACTTAAGTTATTTACTGACAGCGGTTATCGTGGGAATTTGTGTCGCAACGGACGAACATTTTATTTATGTCCATGTTTTTAATTTTATACGTAATATTTTTGTGTGACTTTGTTCAATGTGATGTGACGATGGATGAGGATGTTCCACTGTTTGGGCAGGTTTTTATTGTCTTCTATTGCAAAAAGTCTAATATTTGTTTATCAAGTTCCCTATGAACTAAGTATTGCATTAATGTGGAACGTTTCCAAACTTTACTATAGCTAAATGTCTTACAGTATTCCAATAAGGTTACGATGAATATTCTCCGCTACAGCACCTTGCTTGCACCATACATACTCGCCCTCGACATTTGCACGTGGTAAATTTTACCGAAACGAGCTGCAACCCGGTCACCGGTTATGCAATATGTCGGGCATAAGATCGTTCGAGTTCATTATGGAGGGAAAAGTGCACCCGATTTATAGTGGACGGTTCATTTTCCATGTTTTATTGGTTGATCCTTATCATACGATTTGTTCGTGTTATTTACAACGAAATTTACAAGTGCTAAATAGCTTTACAGATGTTATCGAGTTGAAGAATTTGTGTACTACAAATGTTACTTTCATGACAGCCATATTTTCGTCGAATAAAACGGTGTACTGCTTTCTGATCCTATCAAAGAATTATGATAATGAAAAGTTTTACCGCCCAAAAGATCCCTACGTATTTTGGGAACTTTTTGGCTTCCCGAATCCACTTGGTAGTCCACCTAGCTTCATATTAAAAATCACCGATACTTGTTCTAAATGACATAATAACTAAACGCAAGAGTACCCGATGTTTACTGAGGTCGATTACGCATGCGTACAGGTGCGCGAGCCCTCATTATAGTACGCGGGTGGCCACTAATGTCCCCTGTATTACCATACCTCCCTGAATTTAACTGGATAGATAATGCAAGTTACCTAACGTGAGATTGCTGAGCTATATCGACTCTGTTATTGTTAGTGGGTGAAGATATTGCATTAATATTTTGTTCATGAAATTAAAATATGACAATGGATAGAGACAGAGAGTTTTTGTTGTTGGAAAAAGGTAGCTAGGTTTTTTTTATTATTCTAATCTAAGTACTTAGGTTAGGACCTACAGATAAAGTAGCATCTAAATGCGACTCCATCACACAAACTCAGTTGAACAGATTTCTTCAAGGAAAAAACTTTAGCAAGCAAATAAATTCTTTCGCTCCCAATTCAGTATTGTAAACACAATTAGTTTCCGCCAATATCCATATTCAATAATATATAAACAGGCGGCTCACGTCGTTCTGATCGTACGATCAGGTAGGCGCCACTCCATAAAGGGATCACGGTTTTTCTAGCGATTCGAAAATTAATGTCTTCACCTTAGATGTAAGTAAGAGGGAATACATGGCTTAGGAGCCGTATATAGACACAATTTGTTCTATTCTAGAGTATGTTTTAACTATGAAGATCTTACAAATCTCCATCTGCCTGCCAAGAGCTGATATCAAATCCCCTTTTTGGTAAAGAAAACCCTCAGTAGGTACCTCATTCGACTACTACGGGCTGTTGGTGATGATGTTTTGCCCTAGCATTGCAAAATAGGTCTAATTACTATACTTTAAGTTAGAAAACTTAATGCGTGCTTCTCTTTCTTTCGTTATTAAATTGTATTAATGTCCAGTTTACTTATTGTGCCTGTCGCGTTGGCTTCTAGGTTTCGACTTCTGCTTTTCATTCGTCAAGTCTCAAACCCTGGCAAGTACCAATGTAAAATTTTCCGAGTTATGTTCTTTCTTAGATTTCTTCCTGTAACACTGTGAAAGAAATCATCATGAACAAATCTGGACTTAATATTATAAGTTTGAAATAGCCGAGCTACCTAGAGACAGCGTTGTTATAAATGCCCAAATTTTATCTGCGTGAGAAGAGGCCTTTGCTCAGCAGTGGAAACTAATGGCTGGTGAGGACGATGTACATAATATATGTATAAATGTTCAGAAGTTCATCTTGACATTTTTAGTTTCGTTAGCAACATATTATAATGTTTCTTGTGTGCCCTAAATTTAATCACTCTGTAACGTATTATTTTGACATTTCCGTAGTGACTGTAATGTCTTCCTTATTGCATATTGGTGTTGGCGTATTGGCGTTATCTTTATCATTCAAATATTCGATTATGAGAAAGAAATCTATTCCTTTTTTGTATCCTATATTTATCAACTCATAAGAAACTTAAAAAGATGATGATTCTTAAAAAGTGGTTTCAAATATAAACCAGATTCTTGGTTATTTTAGATGTGACCGTTAATCATCGTAGTAGTTCTAAACCCCATTCCGAGCTCACCTCAGTTTGATGATCAAACGGTCGATTCGCGTTAACTTTGCCTTAAAACTTCGTCCTAGCTTTAATTATAACGTGTGTTGCGTAACATGTGAGTGGTCCGAAGTGAATATTATTTTAGGAGTTCAGAGACCGTGCTCTGGCTTTCCCATCTGTTGCAATACCGACCTTGTCTCCTCAATCATAAAGTTTATTTTGTTCAGTGAAATATGATGGTATTTATGTCCTTTAAATCTCAATGTACCGTCACATGTCGCATATCACTCAACGGCCCGCTTCCTTTTCGACAATAATAAAGAAAAAAGTTTGAACGCGTAAGATTGTAGCCGTTTCAATGAAATTAAAAGGTGATAGATTGGTATTTGGGAAAACTTTGAATGATACGTAGTACCTACATATTTTGTAGTAATGCGATTTGCATACAAAACATTGAGAAATAAATTATAAGTACTAGTCCTTGGAGTTCAAATCAGGTTTTGACCTAATTTGATGATTTACTGCAAAAGGCAGTTCGCTACTTTTAATAACGTGAGCATGTGATCTGGTCTCTGTCTTCCCTGAACTGGAGCTGAGCTTTTATCTTTCCCGTCAGCTCGCTCTGATAGAGCAATAACGTGGTTTTGTATGTTTTTGTATATTAAAGGTGAATCCGATCTATACTTGAGTTTCTTCGCACAATTCTATTGACCTCGTTAATAGCGCTTTATTTATTTAAAGAAGATCTATTTTAGAGTGGTATAGTAAAGTTTCTCATCTAGAACAAAATTGGCACTTACTTCTGCATAGTTACAATGCATTATGATTAGATTGTAGTCTTATTTACATGAATCATCACTGTCAAATTGAGAATTTTTAATTTGAAAATCGGCCAACTCATTTATGATTTTGATGTGGGAAACTTCCAGTATTGTATGCATGCGGAATTTGTGACAGACGATGGCGCCTAAATAGTGACTTGAAATAAACTGACTCATGCTAAAGAATGCAAAGTATTTTTGAAAATATTGATTGGAAAGCTTTTAATCCAGAAATAATCATACATTTTTAACATTTTCTTGACATTAGACATCAAGAAGGAATTTTAGTGTTTACATCGATCAGATTCTACATACATTCGATTTGTCTTCACAAAATGCTGGTAGTTACCCATCGAGATGAATTTGTAATGTATTTGTATTTTTGATTTGACATTTGTTTACATTTTGGAATCAATGTTAATAGTGCTCTGTATTAGGCTTGTCATAAATGTTTCTTTGTATAGCAAATATATCATGGGCAATCTTTAAAGAATATTTGGTGTAAAAATCTACTTTAATAGTACCTAATAATATTTGGGTATTAAGTATAAAATTATTTTAATATATTTTACCTGCAGCATTAATTTTTAAGAGTACAAATAATGTCGTGAATGTATTAAGACAGTTAGTTGGTAGGTATGCTTATTCTTATGAACATAATTTTTAAAACTTTTCACAATTGATGACAAATTATCAAGTTATTTTTACGGAACGTTATTTCTGTAGTGACCTATCAGTACTCAAGTGAATCTGGGGTAAAAAGCCTATAGTAATAAAATGGCGAACAGTAACGGGCCTCGACCGCGCCACTATGTGTGGCAGACGCGTCCAGCAAAAAGCGGGCCTGTCAGTGTTGCCATATTCGTTGATAACGATTATTATGCGGCCAGCAAGCGTTATCAAATGATCACTGCGTCGACTGTTTTGATTTAAATGAAGATTTTTTATCCGGGTGTCGAAAGGAAAATGCTTTAGTTGCTTCTAGATACGTTGGATGAGGAAAAATTAATTTGGTCCTTCGAGGCGGATATAAGAATGTGTGGATAACTATAACAAAGGACTTGGCTCTGAGGAAATAGTAGCACCTTAGTACCATAAGTATTTCAACTGCAAATAAAGAACTGACAAAAAAATCTGATCGTCAGTCAACTGAGTTATGGATACTACAGCAAACTGATGAATTAGGCAAGGTACGAAACTCTTTACCAAAAGTTTAAACACGTCACTACACACTAACTGAATCATACAA
Organism: Spodoptera exigua; assembly: GCA_902829305.4. Lineage (NCBI taxonomy): Eukaryota > Metazoa > Arthropoda > Insecta > Lepidoptera > Noctuidae > Spodoptera > Spodoptera exigua. The sequence goes on from LR824605.2 coordinate 15,187,196, forward strand.
TATTCTCTCAGCATCCAGGAGCTTCTAACAATTACGTAACCACGCAGATCGTTATCAAACTTTTTGTAGACAGAATAGAGACATAGATAATAAATAGCACAGTTGAACCTGTCAATTGAAGCTAATGGGTAAATTGGACCAAAAAACGTCTCCCAGGACAATTGTCTAATGTCCAGTACTTACATTTTATTTACCATTTGGTCTGTAGAGGACTAGTGACCTAGTCGTTACTTTAACTGCATATTGTGGTACTTTATAGCAAAATTTAGCTTATTATTTCGACTTTTAGTTCTTGAAACCACTGGTCCCTGCCAGTGGATGAACGGACAAATACGACGACAGAACGAGGTATTTTAACGGTCTGTAATATTAAATCATTTATACAATTCATTACCAATTAGTAAAATCGTTAAATAAATAAACTCTCGCATAATAATTTTAAATGCAACTGACTGATTTACCTACATCATAGACCGAATTGGGAAACTGATTGAAAAAGTGTAACCATGGAGTTTCTTGGTCTTTCTTTTCCATAGAAATCTTCATTTTGGAACGAGCAAATATTATATATAGTTTTGACTTTGATAACGTTGATATTGTCAACAGAACCAAGGTGATACGTACTAACATTGTACAGTAACCATCTGAATATTGCAAATTATAGACATTTCAGAATGTCAATAGAGAATGTTAACTGATTTATTAGAGTTGTCTCTTATACTTCATACATGCCATTAAGCCATAACATTTTATTAGCTTCGTCTAATATTAAGATAGACAATAGTCTAGTCTCTAGAGGCCGCAATGACTATGTTATTTCCTAGGTTAGTTACCCGTAGTCATTAAAGTCAATTTAGACATTTATGGATTAACGAGATCGCTATTATGTTTGCGACAAAGAATTTTTTCTTATTAATATAATTAAGTATAGCAAAACGATATCCTAAATTGAAAGGTTACCATTGATGACCTTAGACTCGCTCCAATTACAAACGGGAGGATTAAAACACCAATGGATAGTATGTAGGAACTTTATATCGTTCTCTATTTATTCAATAGCATATGAAAGTAAAAAGAGCAGTGCGATACAGTTAGATAAACCAATAGTTCTGACGTAAATACAGAAAAAACAAACGTAAGCGTCGAACCGCACGGACGTCGCGCCGTCTAATTGGACCCGACGAAATACCTAGACGACGTTATGTGACATATAAAAATTCCACAATTTGGATATATCGCCCAGTCTCAGCGGTTTGATAGTAAAACGTATAAAATGTTCTTTTCTTTTCATCTCGTGTGTGTACAACATAAAATGTGATTGCATTTTAAAAATAACAGTGCCGTGCTTCGCGATAACCTAGTTGGAAATACTTGGAGGATGAGAAGTATTAGACGATCTAATTGCATTTTTGTTTCTTGATAGACAATGCGGTCGAAATTTGACACTACTTCAAAAAATACCGTAACAGGAGCTCCAGAAATTGAAGGAAAAACAAGTAGCATAAAAGGAAGGAACTTAAAAATCGATGGATGGAAGAAAACAGAAATACAGAAGACAAATGAACAGCTACCCAAGACAAAGCAAAAATATAAAAAGAAATTCTTGTAGGACAATCATTATTAACTTTTACTTGTGCGTGGACCTTAAGGCGTTTAATATAGGTAGGTAAAGGATAGAAAAAAAGGTTACAATACCCTATGTGCTCCATCGTTATTTAGCTGCAGATGTCAAATGCAGATATGACCTAAACACAGAACTTAAAGTACACAATCAAATTTTATAACTGCACTAGATGAACGAAGTCTTTGTTAACGGCTACCTACTTGACCAAGTCATAATAGTCAGCTGAGACAAATTGATTTCGACTATGCTAAATTCTAGGGACGACAACCCTGTCCTATTCGCTATGGACTCTAAAACCCGATATATTAGTACTAGCTTACCTTTGTAAAGACGCCTTAAACAATTTATATTCCTTTTACATTAGCTAGGCTAGTTAAATGTAATGAAAAGCCAACACAAAGGTGTTTTTTAGTATTAACTTTGGTTCTAACTACAAAAGTAATGATAAGTTAAAAGGATTTATTTGGCAGTCCGTCAGTTTTGTTTTGAATAATGTTGAAGAAAAGATGTTTTAAGGTGTCAAAGAAAAGAGATCGGTTTGTTGGTGAGTTAAGGTTTACATTACTTTGAAAGAATATACGAGTAATATTAGGTCAAAATTAAATAGCATTACACTAGTTAACAGCTTTGACAGGGTAACCGGTTATATATATAACAAAGAAAATCTCATAAGTATTGCACTCAAAAAAAGGTTACCTAACCACTAACTCTAACTAGTATCACTACTTAAATTAAAACCAATACATCTTTCTACGATTTGTTAATCGTGATAAAAACTAAAACTCATGAAAATTCAATATATGTATGTACCAATTTTTCAGAGTAGGTAAAATAATATTATGATCATCGGTACTAAGGGAATTACGTTAATTGGAGAGACTAAGAAAGCATTTATAAACATTACAAAAAAGTTCATAGCTTCTATGGATATGAAACGAACAATACGAAATATAGATTCCTTGTTAAGTTTACCTACAATGTATTTAAAAGTTCGCTCTATGACCTTATCATTAAGGTATCAGATGCATTTTCATTACAGCTGTTCATTACGTGGACTTAGCTACCAATGACACACAATTAATGTAACCGGACATTAGGGACGCCACACATTATGAATTGGGCAGGATAAATCCTGGATACTCGTAAAAATATGTCACAGAAGTAAAATTAAAACTAACTTTCTAATAAGAATTTGAAATAAACCGTATTATTATAAAACTTACCTAAAAGACTTAAAACTTACTAAAAATCATTCGATTTCAGGTTATTGATGCTCTCTATACCTAAAAGACAATGTTTGAAGCTACATATTTAATTAATCTATTATTAAGTGTGTAAATAATATTTATTATCAAAAATCCTTAATCCATGGTAGCCCTAGGTGAGGAGGGCGGGTGCGGATATACGCGTTAATTGCGAGGCCACCGTGCCCATAGATCGATCGACACCATTGTCGAACTCCGACCATCGTGTCGCGGGCCCCATGGATCCAACCATAGGTATAGCTAAACCAACTGTTGCCATGAAAAGTGCAGTTTTATCTTTTAGATAGAATATAAAATAAAGTAATTGTTTTTTTTATTTACAATTATTTGCAACATGCTGGTTTACAGCTTAAAGTAATGATACAGCCGTTGCAATAAAGTTAACATGTTGTAAAACATGGTCTAACTAGAATAAAACAAATCTTATTAAACAAAATGACTAAGTTTGTGCAAGATAAAATTAAATTTTACATCCAAATATTTTACAATATCGCCGTCGTTTGAAAAACTAGTTAATTCCGCTCTGAACACACATTAATAGTTTTCATAAAAGTTTTATAAAGATATTTTTGTCTTGGGAACACTAAAACCTAAAAATACTCCTTTATTATTATGTCTAATGCACAGACATAGCTTTCCATTCCAAACTTTTCCACAATTTGAAACACTATTAAAACGTCATTGGAAAAAATCTTGGACTGTTAAAATTCCATAGAGTGGAAAAAATTGCGTGGAGAACCTACTCCTATTACTAGGATTCGTTTGAGTTTGATTAGAGAGGTTAACAGGTGGAAATGTCCTATATGCAGATTGCAGAGTTTTACTTAATTTGTGGTATAAAAATGAGACAAAATATACGTTTCATGTCCTTCATCGCGAGTGATTGCTTCTGTGGTTTTCTAGATAGGAACATCATTTACCGACAGTTAAAATTTAAAGAGACGCAAACGTAAATAAAGTAATTATGACCAAAAGTAATTAAATTACAAATCGTGAGCCTCACCTCAAAAGTATTCTAGACGGACAAATACGTCTTGAATTCTTGATATCTCATTTATAGCAACAAATGCACAATAACCCCGTGATGATACTAACGAGTGGTGTTTTATAAAGATAGCGGGCGTCGTAAAATATAATAATTTTACGTATGTTAATATATAATAGGACAGTAAAGCCAGCCAAGTGAGACGCGGTAATGGACGTGTGGCAGGGCGGAACGGCGTGTTAACAGCCATAGGTCTTGTACCAAGAAGTTTTAGCGTTCAATTGTTCAATTGTCGTGGATTCTTACAAAGATGTTTTATTGAAATTTTTTGATTTGCAATTTGAGCTCAAGTTAAACGATTAAAATATTTTGGGTATATTAATCTAACTGTTTTGCAAAGATATATAGTATATAGACGTATTCGTAGATCGCAAGAATTTTATGCCAAGATTTTTTGCTGATATTATTATTCAGAATTAAATACGATAAATTTGCATTACCCATAACATTGCAGCAAGCTACGTGCGTAAGTAGTTGTGTATCTTGCCATTCAATAAACTAAATCTTGACATGAAGAAAGTAAGCGAATTCCAAGTATAGCTAATAGCCGATTTGAAGAAAGGTCTTAATTTTTAAACACAAAACGTTTCAATACAAATTTTAAAACGAATTTATTGGCAAATGCTGCAACTAAAATGTCGACTCAAAGAAAACGTAATAAGCATTATGTCACGACGAAACATAAGACAAAAAGTTATACAGACCTACATCAGTAATTCGTGTATGACATGACAGGTGCAAATACTCAGCCTACGTTACCAAAGTTTACTAAGAAAACGTGGAACTCAAATTATATTGAAACACGATTAATCATTAAAGGAGATGATACATGAATTAGGCGAATTGGTAAAATAAGGTAACTTAAAATTGTTCTACGTTTAACATTAGCAAATAATGTTAGAAGAACAACAACCAATACGTTCTGGGTACAATAAGGAATGATTCATAATTAAATGATTAGTAATTAATATTTTACAGGTATTGTATGGCTTAAAAATATAACAATCTGGTAATGTCATTGATTTTCCTTGTATTGCAATTTCTGCGACATTGGCGTAATTTTGATATTATGCAAAAACTGCTGGAATGATTTCGTGGAAATTTGGTAATACCCTGGATTAACACATAGGCTTTTTATCAACATACCACGTGGGTGAAGCTGGGATGGAAGGTAGTATTCAATAAATCACCGGAACGAGATATAAATCAATAGTTTTGACAATAAAGCAGTAGCCAAAAGTTCATGTAAGAGATCGCAACTGGCAGCGACAAGTCCGAACTAGAGCGTGCAATGACGTCACCCCATTGAGTCCCAGCCGCAACGGATCATCAGTTTATCATTATTGAATTTATATCTTTATACTCATTTTTATTTTGTACGTATCATCGAAATTTTATAAAACGAACAGAATTTTTTTGGATAATTTAGACGTGCAAATTAATAGTTTTTCTTTATTTTTTTATAAATATTACAAATATTTAAGGTCATTCTTATCAGCCTGTGTTTTAATTGATTCCATATTCGATGGCTGATGACAAAAATTTCGGGCACCAATGCAATGTGATTAGGTCTTTTATTTCTGTGTGTATTTTTATGAAACACGTGGTTTTGTGGTCTCAGTGAAGCGTTTGAAATTAGTTGAAGTGTTTGATTTTATTTTATACTTTTTTCTCATAGTGTTATCTTAGCGAGCTTAAGTCTTGTTTTTTTTTTGAAATGAGTATTTTTTGATGCAACTGTATTCAGAAAGTTTGTGAATCTGAACCTTTACGATAAAGAGCGCACAAAAAGAAGCAATTTTATGGTAATTAGATCATCGTCTTTAAAGATTTCAATTAATTTTACCACGAAAACTAAGTGATATTCGTCGCACGAAAATTATACCAATTGGCGAGAGTATCGGTTCCGTGGTATCTCGTCCCACTAACAGTGGAAAAGCTTCGCGAAATGATATTAGTATAAAGATAAAGTTGTCGTACTCACAAATTACAATTAGGTAGGCTATAATTTATTGCGCTGTTGTGTTCGATCGGCCTATGTTCTACGTTGCTTCTTTGTTTTATGTAGTGTTCTACTTAAAAAATAATTTCGTACCCATTTCGTAATTTTTGAATCTCATCTCATTTTTTCGTGTTTCATTTCATAAACAAAATGTGTCAAGGATTTGTCAAGAAAAACAACTTCATGGAACTGGAGGTGGTTGTGTTTCATAACATATTTTCATTTTACTCACAGCGAATGATGTAAGTAAAGTTTAAGTTTCGCTTGTGTTATCTGTTTCCTATCCACCTGACCGCTTATGAAGGGTGCATAAATGAGGTCCGGCTTTGTACGAGTAAGTGGCATGCGCTTAGTATGTTTTGCAGCCGACCACGTTTGCCGACCACTATTCACTGCTGAGCCTAAAATGGACTCATAATGGCTACTTGTTCCTACGATACACCTGCTGTCATCGCATATTTGCTGCCAGTATTATTCGTTTTAAAGTTCTATGTACGGCTAATGATATATTCACGAATCGACGCGACTTATTATAGCATGCATGATCACATGGAATTTGATAGAACGTTTGATCGGAAATTGAATTAAAAACTGTGATATCGGTATACCTTTGTACGTGTCTTCAAGTTCCATATGACCGCGCGGCTCGCATCACACCACGTCCTAATAAAACACTGTTCACTCACTGTAACCCGGCTTGTAGACAGCACGAATCCTCTTAACCAACTTGCCGGTCCTCTTGATGGGCGGGCCGAGGGCGACGGCGGAGTGGCCGCGCCTCTCGGCGAACACGATATAGTTCCGTCTATTTTTCAGAGGCACTTCGAAGCGACCCGAGCAGTCGAGGTGGTCGGGCGGCAGCTTGAGGCGGATGACGGCGTTCTCGTGCGGCCAGTGTCCCTGGTGGCGGAAGACGCGCTTGATCTGCACGGTGGCAGCGTCTTTGGCGAGCGACTGGACGCGCGCCTCGAAGGCGGCCGGCGCGCGGTAGGCGCGCCAGGCGACGTCGGCGCGGTCGCAGTAGAGGCGGCGCGGCGCGGCGAGGGCGGCACAGCACAGGGACAGCAGAGCCCACAACGCCGCGCGCCTTTCTGTCTTCATCGCGCCATCGCAACAGCGCTCGGTGACTCCCTGCTCGTTCGCGGTGCGCCTATGTTCTCCCGAGAGCGGTCGGCGCGCGACTGGCCCCGACTGAATCATTCCCCGCCCACACCGAAATAGTCGCGGTACGGACCGAGCACGCGTCGCTAATTTATCTCGTCTGATGATTAATTTGCGCTTGTTATATGTAATTAGTGGGTACCGTGTCGATTGTTTGATTGGGCAGCTATTGATTCAGGTTCAGTGAAAGTTTTCACTATGAAAATAAGTTTGAGTAAAAGTTTTATTCAAACTTTATTATTATTTGATTTTTTAATTCTTTTAAATAAATTGTTTCTTTTATGAAATTGAAGCACTGTAAAAAGAGTTAGTTACTAGTCTATTAATGTTTTTATGTATGAAAATTGGCCTGAGAGGACGCAGCCCGTGTCGTCTAGTACCTAATAAGTTGTTACCCACTGTAGCCGAGATTTTCAACTAACGACTTTCGCTTCGTAGCGATGTCTACGGAGACGGTGTAGCGCCGCGCGTAGACGTACCGTAGCTTTGACCTCAAGCGTAGACTCGCGACCTTGTTGCTGTGCTTCAAAATATGCATTATCCTTATCACTGGTGTATTATTTTTCTTATCACTTACCTAATTAAAGTCGAAAGTTTTAATATTTTTTTGAATCTAACAGAAAAAAATTACGGCGTTATTGTTTCCAGTTTTAATTCTTTTAGAATTGATATTTATGGTCCACTTTAAAATAAATTTTCCTTAATCAAATCGTCTATATGTAATTCACTTAGTAAGTACCTAATACGTGCTATCTAAAACATATCTTAATAAATGTCAGCTGATCTGTTCACTTGGTGCAAGCACAGTTTCTTTCAGCGTCTGAACATTTTATGACGTATTATTACAATGTAGTGTAAAATCACAATTTATATTCCGATTATTAAATAAGCCAACAATTTTTGATCAACATAAAGCACACGTTTGAAGAGAAACTGATAATATTTCTCTAAGATCTGCAAGGGAGCTATTAACTATTCCCTATTAGCAGTAATTCATTTATAAACGAATGCCGCCTTCACACCGTGACGCACGTGCTTCTCTCAATAGTAAACGACAAAAGGTAAGTTCCGGCCACCAGGGACGGACGTTTTTGTATTCGATGTAAAAAAAATTGTGCCCTTTTAATATCGGGTTCTGTACTATGTAAATTATAAGTTTGTGAGACAGCAGATCACTAATAGACTAGAAACGTAATAAAATATACGTGAAAGTATAGAATTATATTGTTTTTAATATAATTTATGTATTTTATTTTGTATGCGATGTGAAAATATTGATGTGATAAGAAGGTGAGAATAGATCTATATAATAATTATATAATATAATTTTAAAGACCCAAAGATTTCTTCGAAACTGAGTGAATAAAAAAAAGTTTTAATGTTTTAACGTTATAATTTATATACTTATTTTTATATTACGCTCCTCTACAAATAACAAATCAGTTGCGTCGCCAAGTCTAAAAAAAGAACAAAATAAAAGGGTCGGTTTACAATCACGCTTCCAAAAGACCCCTAAAGGAGCGGTCATTCATAACCAGGATGAATGAGATCACCTACCTGAGAGTGCAATCACCGAACAACAACATAGTGTTCACACTGTTTACCTTTTTTTATCTTTTCTTACCGGATGTGAGGCAATTGGTCTCAACACCGTTAGGTCTCAATCATTCATTCTTCCTGTGGGAAACGAAGATCCTGATTCCAGGTATTACGGATGTCGATCGGAAGCCTTAAATATGGTCTATTGTTATTCATGTATTTAAAACTTATAATCTTGAATATTGTTTGTCGATTGTTGTCTTACAAATCTGCGTAAGAAATCTGACAAGGGATGTTTCCGATGTGTGGTAGCACTTCTAATGGATTGTAAAAGACAGGTAGTGTAGACAATAGTTCCATTTCTATGTGCTTGGGATTGGATCGGAAACGTCCATAAGATTATATATAAAACCAATAAGTAATTTTATTTAAAGAAATTTTGTACAATTAAATTGTCTCAAATATGTAATAAAATAATATATTTCGCCTAATAATGTTGTAGGACATTAATAGGAGGAAAGTTTATCGCAAAGGGATGCAAAAATGTCTTTTTAATACGTTTTCTTTTTTACTAAATACAATACCAAGATCTTTACTTTAAAGTTACTATATGATCAGAAAAAGTAATATTAATAGCTTGATTAAAATAAAAAATGTGCTGTGTTATAAAAAACCCAAACTAATAGAAAGCAATTAGAGAAATCACAAAAAAATATCAGGTCCGCCGCACTCATCCGACAAAAATGGGAATTTCTGCCAAATCCGAAACATGTGTTACAAAATCTACCTTACAAATAGTTGGTCCTAAGCCTTACTAATTACTTACAGGTGGGGATATCCTTTGCAACAAAACCCCTGAAACTGTTCAAAGGTTTTTATAAAACAATAATATCCAGCTTTAAAGGTGTTATAAAAGCGTATTGTTTGACAACACGTGTTTGTAATTACTGTTGTGGGAACGCCAAAAACAATTGTTTGGCAAAAACCCGTTTTGTTTTGTTTTTATGCTCTTTTATTTTGTAAAGATTTCGATGCATTCATTGGAGTCACTGTGTATTCTTGTACTTGTGTAGATTGTTGGTTTTATTTTTATTTTCCTTCGATTCTGACGTTTTCTCGGAGTTTTTTTTGATGCGTTTATTCGCCTTTATTTTTAAAAGGTATTTATTTAGTTGTGTATTTTTCAATCTTTAATAGGACAATTATTCCATTATATTATACGTATAAAAACACATGGTTTTCAGGCACTTACCGAAGCTCATGTTACTTCAATTAATTACGCAAGTTTATTAATGACTTTTACCTCAAATCAAAACCTCACAGTACTTACTTAAGGAAACCTCAATAAAAGTCTCGAGTTCGCGTAAAATTGTCCAGATGGTCGAATTTCGTGATGTCTTCATTGCAGCCTGCCCGCGGTAGTAAGTCATCTTAATGCAAAAATGACAAAATAAATTATAATGTTGGTGCGCGCGCAAAACGCTAACATTCGGTGGGCGAGTGCGGGTGAAATGTGGCTCTACTTGATGTTATAATAAAGTATTTTGATGATGTCTAGACGTCGTCTGGCAGTGGAGGATCATAATATAAATCTAGATGGAGAATGTGCTTATGCTTAGATATTGTCGTAAACCAGACAGACGTATGGACCTGAAACTATATCAATAAAAAATGGTATTTTGTTCGTGGATATCGGAGTGTTTCAACGATGTTACCGGAAACTAGTAGGTGTACTACTAAAACTTAATAATCAAGGACTTTATAATACTAGATTTGAATCCCACACTTTCCAGACAATTAAAATCCTTAAACCCCAGGTATTTGACCTAGACCAAGATGTGAGCTTATAATTAAAATAACTAAGATTATATCTAGATATGTGAGTTAATTAAGAAATATCTATCCTAGAATAGAGGTTTTACGAATCTATTTCGGTGGGTATTTGTAAAATTGTTTGTAACAAATTTTATTAATTACTGAAGGAATTTTAATAGTGCAAAATTAGGTAAAACTGTTACTCATATATTATTAAACCATTTTATTTCAATTATATTATTTTCATTGTTAATAAGTATCTTCTATTTTTGTACTATCATTTTTTTCGGTTCATCACGCCTTAGTCAATTTAGTGATAGATTAATTTGTTTACTTTTAAATAACTGATTACCTACCTACGAATCAGAGAGCATGTAGAGCTACCTCCCAGCATCAATATCTCGGCTGGCCACCCTCAGTGACGTTCGTTTCTCGTTAACCGTATAATTGTTTAAATTGTCATAATTTCGCCCGCATAATGTTGCCACATAAATATTTATTTATCGGCCCACTACTGATAACCAAATTGCTGATGACCACCGCTCCTCACTTGATTTAAGACCTTCGTAACTGTTCTGTTTTTATTGTGGGAACACGTTATTTAATGTTGAATCAAAATCCAAATAAGTAGCTAAGAATATAATGAATTGCATTTACCCATATCCTAGTCGTTACAAAGTAGCAACGTAAGCTTGGTTCTGGTATCTAAGCATGAAAAAGCTGATGAAATATTACGACATCATTGAATATTTATTACCTGGCTTAGACATAACGCGTCGTTTCTGAAATCTTAAATCAATCATAGATACAGTGGCCACTAAGCCATTTAATTGTTTCTGGTTACGAGTTACAAAAACACGTGTTTCGAGAAGACAACAGATTCAATACATGTGCCATATGCAACCATAATTACTTATTTGGTTTAAGACCATGATTTTCTTTAATCAGCAGCTTATATTAATAAAAATACTATTTGTCCTCATATTATTCATATTCTAGACACAATCTAAGTCATCATTATGCCAAAATTTTAGTTACAACTAGCAACCTGGTCGCTAGACCAACAGTTGTTGGTCTCACCTTTTAAACCGTCACTGGACTTCCACGAATAATTCAAAACCAAAATTAACCAAATCAGTAAAGACATTGTTGAGTTATAACATTTCGACAACGAAAAGTGACATTGATTTTTACATACTCGTATACAGATATAACCAAACTTTTGCCTGAAAGAAGCAAATACGAAGTTTCACATTTAAAACTAGAAGGATGGTACACGTTAATGTACTAGTTAGTCCTAGATAGTGTAGCATAGAAACAAAATGATTTGTATCACCACCTCTAGTTAGTAAGCAGAGCATCATCGGCCGCCAAAGTAGCCATCGGTAGGTCGCGTGTGGTTTATTTCTCTCGCGCCCCGGAGTAAATATAACTCGCATGTTATGGGTGTTACCACTACCATGTGTTCTCGATCGTACCCGTACAGTTTTTGTTATGGTAGGTACTTAGAAGTTTTAGCGTATACGGTTTGACGTTTCACCTATTCAAATTTAAGGAAAATATCGATTTAACTTTTAACGTCGCAACCACAGAAATTAGGAACTTTAACTTAAACGAATAGACAATGAAATAATTTTTAAATGCTCAGATGTCATTTTTTTATCTGTGTCTAACAGTAACTAAGAAGAGAATAATTACATTTACAATATTCTTAAATAACAGCTAGCGGAAGGCATTCAACTAAATTTAAATTGGAAATGAAACATCTATATACTATATTATAATTCGTAATTTTATCACCTCACTCACAGTTCACCGTAGAGTTAGATTCGAGATTAGAGACAGTAGTGAGGGCGGCGCTCTCACCTTAACCACGTGACTGAGTGACGTCTATTTTCTCTATATTTGTTAGCCATATCTGGGTATTAAGGAGAAACGAATTCAACTCAAATCTTCAGCCTTCAAATAATATCCAATCTTAGGTTTCATCAATTATTACAACGTACGGGACGAAAGCTCTGAAACACGTGCATTATAGTTCTGTGTCCCGCGCCTTTGCGCTGTGAACTTGTGATTGTGAAATATTCCGAAACGTATGCAGTATCATGTAGAAATGGTTTTACACTTTTTACAAATGTACGGACTTTTAAGATCTACTAAGGTGTTTTTGTGTGCAACAAAAACAAATGAACTCTAGTCACACATTTTTGTTAAGCTCTAAATAATAGCACAAATAAAAAAATCGCAAGAATTGAAAACGTAAGTTGGCAATAAAGTTTCATCTACACCTCAAACGTTTAAAGCTTTGTAATGTTACGGTTGCTAAAAGTTGTAATAAAGTTGATACGACTTACTTACAACCCCGCGTATGGAGCGTCTTAAAAAATCGTCTGTCGTTCCAGACTGGCGTTTAATTAAAAAATAAACACCGTAAGGGCGTCTACGGGCGAGCGGCGAGGCGCGGCGTGGCGGCGCGGGTGCATCTGCGGCCAGTCGCGTGTCGCACTCGGCCGCCGACTTAATTAGATACCACCTTACTACTACAGTGGAGACTACATCCACATTTATTTTAATTTTTGCATAGTTTTTTAAACTATTGTATATATTGGTTTTTGTTTTTTTTCATGTTTAATAAAGATATGGAATTAATATGGCTGCCAAAATGCGTGAAAGAACTTTAGAAAATAATCAAAAACCTAAAACGGTGACAACGAAAATATTACATTATATCTAATATTATATAAAAAAATAAAGTTGACTGTAAATTGTAATACACACAGGTGTGAGGCCTGTGTGTATTACAATTTATTCGTGACTTTTAATTAAGAAGATTTATAAAAAATCCTATACTTATAATACCTACTATTTTTTCTCAACTCATGACATGAGTATTCTAGAATAGTTAATCTGAAACTGAACACACGTCGTCGACGCTGCAGATTAGTCATGTCAATTAGGAATTATTTCATAATTACGTATGTTTCTTTAGTACTTTATACTTTATATTGTAGTATGTATTATTGGGTTATAACATAGGTCTTTGTTGCGTGATACCAATCAAAATTTTTATTCTTAATGGTACTCCACGTATGTGACTGTTCAAACGGTTTCAGTTCACCTGTACATTGACGACTTTAATCGCAGAATTGACTTGTTTAATAAATACTTTTTTGAATCCCATACCTGCCTACGTAAATCCATTTTTAAAGGTCTCAGCGACACGTAAAGTTCACGGGTTCCAGTATTTATAAGCCAATAGTCACTAAGAAAAGTTTTTAATTAATGAGACTTTTTTAATTTTACTTTGTGTCCGATACTAGCTCTTAATAGTTGTAAAACGAACAGACTTTTTTACCTTCGAGATACCTACGATCGAAATACATTGTTTTGTTGCCGTGGTATCACTCCAGTCGTGCCGGCTTTTCTGAGCCGAAGAACGACTCTCCCACATGACCACGTTCCACTTTTCACCTCATTGAATAAAATTGATTTATTTTAGTATTCAATTAAGCAACCGATTAACAAAGTAAATTAATTAATAGCTGATTTTTTAATGGTTAGATAAAAGTTATCTGGAGAATAATTATGATGTTGTCGCGTCAAAATGTTTGTATAAGACAGTGACAGCAACAATTTTATTCCTCTGATAACATTTATCTGACTATTGGAAAAATCAGCCGTAAGTAAAAATAAACTAAATAAATTAACAGAAACACTTTTGAACAATATCGGTTCTACGAACAGCAAGTGTGGGAATGAATATGAGCCCCGGGCGTGTCTTGAATCTAGTCGAGTTGGTCGTCCATCAGATACAAGAGTTAATCGTCAATAAAATATGTCTCACAAAAGTTATAATACAAAAGCTATGTAAATATAAATTTTACTTCAACAATTAACATCATATCATCACCTACTTTTTTTAAAAGTGTTTATTGCCAAAATTTAATTATGCTGTATCCACGCATTCCTGTGTGTTCTCGTACACCTGTAGGTACATTGAATGATGAAGGTATGGGAATGTACTGAATGTACGCGCTACTCACATACTCACATACTTATAATATCTCGACGTTATTTTCATAAATTCAGCGGACACTGGTACTTCTGCCCCAGGCAATACCTGCTAAAGTCGGGTGACACTGAAAGCTAATGTTTGCTGCGATGATTTTTTACTTTTTTTTTGTGTGCGAATATTCTAACAATGTTATTTTGTTAATAATGATAATTTATAATTAACCAAATAATATTGTTAGAACGTTATGTTTTTATAGTTAAATTCAGATTTTTAGGTAGCTATGATTATCAAAGTTCCAACTTAGCTTCAGGCTAAACTCTTCGAATCTTCGAATTCTTGAAGAAGTAAAGCCAAAAAGCATTATGTAATACCTACTGAAATATCTAAATTATGATAATCAAAAACAACAAACCTACTTAAAATAGACATAAAAATCCTAAATATAATAAAGTTGAGGCAAGATATACTTAATACCTAAATATAAAAAAGCTTAGCTTAGCATCTTTATGTGTGCAGATTCTTTAAATTTCGGGAGGTCATCATTACTTTAGATAATAATCGGGCGGCGATTCGGATCGACATTTAAAATTGTTAAATTCGATATCGTGTAAACTTATCGTTATTCGATTTTCGTATCGATTTAAAGTGTGATGTTGAATTTCGACCCCAATAACTTGACTGGATTTTATTTATTAATATTTTATTTAAATAAGAAGTTTGTATTTTAGGTATTGCAATTTCATCTTTTAAGTTAAAACAATCCATCAAGAAACGAGTGAAGTTCTTATTCAATAAAAAACGTTAATTTTTAAATTGAATATTATTTTTTGGTTTCTGTCTTTATCTAACATAAATAGGCAGATGTAACGATAGGTATATAATTTGGAAAACTATTTTGCGCACACGTTTAAGTACCTACAAAACGTACCTTGACTTATAACCTAAGACAAATACTAATTTAATTCAGAAATATTTTTTGCCCGCGACTTTGTTCGCATGGAATAGTGAATTCCTGCAGTTTTTTGTTTTAAAAACTATCCTATGTCGTTTCTCGAGTTTTAAATTATGTCTGTACCAAATTTCACACAAATAGGTTCAGTAGTTTAGGCGTGAATAAAAACAGACAGACAGAGTTACTTTCGCATTTATAATATTAGTTTGGATTCAGGTCGTCACTGCGTAAACCAATTGAAACGAAAAGAATCCAATTCAATAACAAGGATGAGTCACAAACACAATAAAAACTATTCAAATGAAATAACAATAAAAACACAGTTAGTTAAAACCCACATCAGTCTGACACTAGCCACTAATTAAAATACTTCTTTGTAGAAACTCAAGAAACAGAACTTTAGCGGGCTAAGTGAAGAATCCCAAAAAATATACAAGCTCTCGACTTAGGTGGCAATAGATTGTTTTGCTTTTAATAATAAATTAGGAATTTAAATGCTTAGCCATCGTTTGTTCAGCTTTAGGCTATGGCCTATAAGAATACATAAAGTGCAAGTCTGTTAAGTCATAAGAACTCTTAAGGAGTTTTCGCTCAGCCCCTAATTGATAGGTAAGGTAACACAACATCTAATGCCTAATGATAAACATATAGTTAGCATATGTAATACACATTTTTCCTACTTATTTTTTATACCTTTTATCTTAATTTTTTTTGGAGTAGGTCGGCAAACGTGCAGACGGATTACCTCATGGTAAGTAATCAGCGCCGCCCATTGACACCCGCAACGGAGTAATTACGAGTGCGTTGCCGACCTTTTAGGGATTAGGGTTTTGGAGATTTAGGAGTTGGGAGGGATCGGGGGAGGGGAAGGATTGGGCCTCCGGTAACCTCACTCACACGGCGAAACACAACGCTATGGTTGTTTCACGTCAATATTCTGTGAGGCCGTGGTTTCACTCCGGTCGAGCCGACGTCATTCATATTAAGACCCATCAAAAAGTCAAAAATCATTTATTCTAATTAGACCTTTACAGGCACTTTTGAACGTCAAACAAAATTTAAAAAAAAATAGTGTCAGTCTGTCGGTCGGTCCTTTTAGTGAAGCTATTTGCTCGTTCCAAAGTGTAGATTCCGATGGAGAAGAACGAGCAAGAAACTCCATGGTAACTCTTTTTAAATCAGTTTCACATACAGATTCCTTTTACAAACATTTCTGTCAAAATAGTCTGTTGCTACTTACAGTCGAAGTCAGGGGTTATTAGTCTGCCGGGGTTGTGGGGTAAGCGCAATGAGGCACCGCGACCTCGGCCCAGAGCAAGAGAAGGAACAGGGGGGTTTTTAGTCAGTAAGAGTCTGACACTCCCTCCCGCCCGACTCTGGGCAGGAGAAGTCATTTGATGATTTTCTCCTCACAAAAAAAGGGGGTTAGTCTACAGTATTATGTTATAATCTACGTTTTCGTAAGCACATCTCAGTTCAAACATTCATAGGATACTTCGTAGATGTGCTGCTCATGATCGGAATGCGCATAGAATGGATTTATGTACCATTTCTATCTGGTCTGAATCAATTGTATACACTCTAGAAGCCGATTTCTTGTGTACTATCCAACGACTTGACATCACAGTTTCCTTGTAGAGTTCAGTACAGGTGATAGACGTAGGTATATAGGTAACAGGCAGAGGTTACATTATAATGTGACATCTTAATTTCACTGGTAATTAATCTCAGATAGGTAATGAAGGGAATGCCCAATGCCACACACAGTGCACAATTTCAAACTTCACACTTAGATAATTACGAAAAAAAGAGTGTTTTATTGATATGAAAGAGTAATAAGATATAATGATGAACAACCCACAGCGTTGTGTTTCGCCGTGTGATTGAGGTTACCGGAGGCCCAATCCCTCCCCTTCCCCTATCCTTCCCAATCCTTATATACGCAACCCCTATCCCCAAAAGGCCGGCAACGCACTCGTAACTCCTTTGGTGTTGCGGGTGTCCATGGGCGGCGCCGATTGCTTACCATCAGCTAATCCGTCTGCTCGTTTGCCGACCTATCCCATAAAAAAAATGATACAAATAGACACAAGAGTCCCGTTGTAACTTAAAACTAGTAGAGCTTTTATCAGTTTATTAATGTAAGTAAGTCGTTATTTTCATCATTGTTGGTAGTATGTCTCACTATTCAAAAATCAAATTATTCTTTATCCGACTTATGAAACGGATCCAAGTCTCTTTCTACTGCTATAATCAGATCGGACGGATCAGTCACCTAGGTACCTAATACCTAAATAAATACTAGGTAATAGCTAGTAGCTGTAACACGCATATTAATTATGTGTTCAGCCAAATTCCTGACAAACAGGGTCAATTTAAAAGTAGACTTTATTATTAAGCTATAAATCTCATTCTTTTACGTTTTGCATGCATCGGTAGCTGTTAAGGGGAAGACGCTCACACTACACCTTCAAGAAGTTGGCGAATTAATGTGTACCTAAATTTTAGTTTATAAAAATAAATTGAAATTAATTTATGTACGTAAGTTCTTAAATACCTAATATTTTACTACTTAAATATTAGTCTAATACTTAATTAATTTATGACTATTGATATTAAAAGATATAAAATTGATATTTAGATAAAAGTTACCGATAGTAAAACTTAAAAAAAAAGGAAACAATAAACAGATAAAATAACATTTAAAATATTTGTGTTGGTAAGTACCTATGTTATTTTTTGTTAAGTAGTCGGGTAAAATAAAGTCCGCTGCGCAGAACATCCCCTTAACAACAAAGGCTGGATCAAAAACGAAATGCATATAAAATGGATACAAAAAATATTGGAAAATGCGACGGGAATGCGTGGGAGTCCGATCGATGCTGTGTTCTGACTCATTTGTATTCGACACTCAAATAGGATCAGATTTAAAGAGGATTTATTCAGAATATGGACACCTTATTTTTTTACGGAAGAATTGAGACCTAAGTTGGTGTTGGCATTGATTGTACTGGCACAGTAAGGCCGTCCCTCATCTAGGTACAAATTGCGAGCAAAAGCTTTAACCATCTGAAGGAAGGAGCAATCAGTGCTACACTGTATTTTTTTATTTGTAAATAGGTATATGTTCATTTTGTTCTATGTTCAATTTATGTACCTATGTATGTGTAGCAAAATAAATGGTTGTAACAAAAGATTCTGACTTCAAAGAGTTAAGTACGGAGTTGTGGGTAAAGGTGCAATGAGGTACCGCGATCTCAACCTGAAATTAGGGTAGGAACAATGCAAACAAATGCCATGCTCATACTATATTTCTCCACTATCTAATGAATGCTATTACCTTATAAAAAATTCTCTTCAATCACTATATCTACCTACTTATTAAAAACAAGCTAATCCCGCGCGGTTTCACTCGCTGCTCGGCTCCATTTGATTGTAGCGTGATGTTTTATAGCCTATAGCACTCGGAAACATTGTAGCTATCAATAAGTGAAAGAATTTTGAGAATCCAACCAGTGGTTCCAAAGATTACTCCCTACATACAAACTTACAAACATACAAACTTACAAATTTTACCTCTTTATAATGTTAGTACGGATAACCGTTTCAAAATCCGTTGCATAGTTTTAAGGACTCAGAATCATACATAGCGATATAGGGACAGATAAAGCGACTTTGTTTTATACTCTGTAATGATTATCACTACTAGAGTACCAATATAGAAAAAGAAGTCAATGTATGTCTTAAATATTCACTTAAAGACCCTTTTTTCACTACGTGCACCTACTGTAAAATATTCGTACTCTTTGGTGGAAAAAAACGTTAATCCTTAACTGAAAGCTGGTTTGTAAATCAAACATAGCAATTATGGAACGATTATAAAGATCGGTGGTATCTTAAGATACCGCGTCAAGGTCTGGTAAGCACGAGGGTAGATTTGCAATAAAGATAGTTCGCACAATGGAACAATTTGGGGGAGGGAGCTTTCACTGCACTGTTTTGTGTTGTTGAAAATGTTCTTTCCAAAGTGCCGAATAATATAGAAATGTCCTTGGAGGATTGGATCAATTTATAACATTATAATCAATGGCATCGATTGAAATTATTGATTCATTGATTGATAGATAGTTTATCATCGTGTGAATAACTGCAACAACTACATCGCTTGTACTCAAAGCTCTCTTGAAACTGAATTAGTTTCGATAAATTTTTCTCTCGAACACAAGGTCTGTAAAATACTCTGTATCTACGACACCTCCAACAAGTAGGCAGTAGCTAGTAAGAACAGCTATACATCCTGAAGCCCGTTTATGCAAATGCGGGCCGTTTTGCAGTTCGTCATACATTGCTCACGATGCTCATATGTTTGTAAGACAATCGCACGAAGAGCGCGCGACTTACTGCGTGTGCGTAATTTGAGTCTTAATTACGTAACATCACATCAATAATACTCAAAACACCATCGCAATAAAATCGCTCATTATCAAAGCAATCTGATCCTAATGGCATTTGTATAAACTGTATTAAGTACTCACAGAAAGCGTTCTAGATTTAAAACAAATAATCCATCGAGATATAGAAAAAATGGCAGAGGTTGGCGGTGGTCGCCTTCACTCCTCACCTCCGTACCTCCGGTCACACGTCGCGACCTCTTCACGCTCCACGGCGCACGCCCCCAGACGAACTAATTACGAACGATAACATCCAAGTCATCCAACGCGTAGAACGCATCCACCGCGACGACCATCTTGATCGCATGAGAAAGTGGGACTGATTGAAGCTTTTATAACTTTTTAGTTTAGGTACTATTCTATTGTTGCTGTGGCCATTTTTGCAAGAAGACATTTCTAATATTGCGTGTGGTGATGCAGTTGAAGTCAAAAGTTCTATTCCTAACATTGTCGTAAAAGCCGACTTGTATGATAGACAAAAGGCAACAGCAGTTTTTTAATTTTCACAGACTTCGCGGATTTAAAGGTTCAACCTTTAAATCCGCGTCATCAACAACAATCCATTTTCGTCTCTACAATTGTTCGCCATTGACCTCAATCTTCGCTTCTTCGTATAGTAGTATAGTCATATCATATAGGCCATGTTAGTGCCTACAACAAAGTCAGACAAAACGTGTATTTTTCTGTAAGAACGTTATTTGGTTATCCAATTTAGAAAATAAAGTAGTACAATATTTATTTGCACCGTAAAAAAATACAAACACGACAATTAGGTACCTACAACTTATATGGAAAGTATACCTACACGGCGCAAAAAGGCCAAGTGCTCAGCTAAAATGCCGTGACCCGACAGCAATACAGTCGCGGCGCTGATTTTCAGCACTAGTCCGTCACTACAATAATAATATTAGATATATAATTTGAAAATACATCATTGTTATACAAAATTAATTTTATAGTAATATCGTTCTATTTCGAACGTGATTGATTACCCTTAGGGATAGAATGCCTAGTAACTAGAGGTTGGTCCACTGAGATCGTGCAGACACTGAATTGGTTCGTAAACCTATGATATCATACCTGGCGTCATAGTAAGAGGTAATGGGCTAAATTAGCCTCACATTTAACAAATTACTTAGAATTATTATTATATCGATTTGATACGATTATAACGTGATTGAATTGTTACCCAATCATGTAATAATTATTATTATTGTACATATTCGCGAGTACTTACTTAATGTATTAAATAGATGTCGAGACCGAACGCAGTTTAAACTTTTCGATGTATTTGTAAGAAATGTAGCAATGTAGTAGTTTTTAGTTAATATTAGGTTTAAGCGGTCAAACTATAAAGGAGCCGGAGAAGGGAGTGTCAGACTCTTGCTGACTAAAACCCCTTGTTGGGTTTCCCGCTCAAAAGCGAGAGAAGTTATTTGATGATTTCCCCTTCACTGCTTATGCAACATAAATCATGTAGCAGTGTATTAAAAAAAAAAAACTCTTAATCAATTCAGCTATAACCTCCCAGCTATGCAAGAATAACTTAAAGAAGAAGTACTCAAAACGTTTTATCTGGTCAATTATTTGAACACCTAGCTCGTTATCTGGTTCCTATAGCTCCTAGTAGTCAGAGCAGATGGTAGCCTGTGGGTACAGACAGCGTGCCAGCCTCCGTGGCGCCGGCGGTTGCCTAGCAACCAGGCGCCGTAACGACGCGATCGTCTTTACTATCTGCTTACACAATGATACTGACCTCTGGAAGTGCTATCGTAGTAATTAATGATTTATAATTAGTTTTTAGAGCTCGCTAATAATAATAATATAAGGAATATAGTAAAGTAAGGTTTGAATTTAATATGATACCAGATTTGGAATGAGATTCCAAAGGTTTCAAGTTTTTTTTTGGTAATGGAATTCTTCAACCTTTCCATATCTATATAGATTTATTGAAAATTACGACTGAGAAGAGCTCTCAGTTAATTCGGAGTAATTCGTTATCCAAACTAATATTATAAATGCGAAAAGTCGGTCTTTTCTTCACGCCTAAACTACTGATCCTATTTGTGTGAAATTTGGTACAGACATAGTTTAGATCTCGAAAACATAGGATATATTTTTAAACCAAAAATCTGCAGATACCAACTATTCCACGCGAACAGGCAAAAGCTAGTGACTTATAAGTTTTAGCGCTACAGTAACACCCTCCAAAATTGCTTCATTCGCCATTTTAAGTCAATTAGATTAAAAAGGTAAACTAATAACAATGAGACACTTTCAGTTAACTTGTATTGCCAAAATCGTTATATCCAACATTATCGTGAATTTAAACAGGAACTTTATATCCCTTGCATTGCCCATAACATTGGTCGTCAGTTTACTGGCGGGCGGCGGCCATAACGATTTGCCTGTGTGGCGACTTTAACGATACTATCGTTAAAATGTTTCATCAAATTAGTTTTGACAACTCAATGCGCCAGCTTTATGGTCAACTTTATAAGTTAGCCGTCTGGTGAAGTGGTGACTAATATTTTGATTCCGGTTTCGAGTCGTTGTAGTCAAATTAACTGCGGGAGAGCCATGCTTCGGCACGAATGGGTGTGCTCGACCGGAGTGATACCACGGCCTCACAGAAAACCTGCGTGAAACGACCACAGCGTTGTGTTTCACTGTATGAGGTTACCGGATGCCCAATCCTTCCTCTGCTTCAATCCCTTAATCACTAAATCCCTAATTCCCATAAAGGTCGGCAACTCACTCGTAACTACTCTGTTGTTGCGGGTGTCCATAGGCGGCGCTGATTGCTTACCGTCACATAAAAAAGTGACTAGAAATAAATCAATCAATTAAAAATATTTGTAAATTGAATCTTTTATTGTGCGGGTCAATAAGTCCCGGGACATCGAGGCAGTACAGCACTGATGTCCTGTAATCTAATTAATGTCTTATAGAATCCTATATCTCTTTATAGAATTCCATCTTAATCGATAAATGATATCTGATTTAACTTCACAAACATACCTACATACATTTAATTAAAAGTTAGTAAAATTCTATTTCGGGGTAGAATTGCCTGTAAATTCTGTAATATCTCTATATTAATTATTATTTGTTTAAATTACAATAACCTGGCGTCGGTAAGTTTGCGTCCTGCCTTCCTTTAAATCTCGCAGACATAGTTCTGTAGTCGGAGTACGACTTCCCACGGCAGACCGTCACCATTTTTCACCCCTCCATTACTATTCGCAGCTCCCATACAAGTATCAACCTTATTTCCCTTTAAAACGAATTTATATAAAACCTAAACTTTCCCACATCTGTACGTATACGCGTATGTGGCGGTGAAATGCTCAAATTGGGCAAAGCTGGAAATGGCCAGAGCTCGACCACCCAACGCCATTGTCCAGTGTCGGTCGACCAAGCAATTTACACTTGTGTGCGTATGCTTATTGGCGGGCTACCGGGTCCCCTCGCGTTGTTCGATAGCGAATACTTTATCGAAGCGAAAAGTGCAACTAGTATTTTATTTCTTGTCGTAAAACTTCAAATGGTTACATGTAGAATGGCACGTAGAATTTTAAATATAGAATTGAAATAAATCCTATAGCAAATTACACTTGCATTATCCGTTGTAATGGTATACTTATTATCCTATAAACTTTTTGGCATCTAAATACATCTTACGATATTTGATGAATGCCTTATTTCAGCTAAAAAAGTATTACTGATGGACTATCTAAGTTGTATGCTTATTACCTATATAGAATCGTTTGTAATTCCTTATTAATTAAATAAAAAAAACATGTAGGGCTGCTGTGAATATCAAATATTTTATACGTTCTAGAGCAAATATTTTGAATTTTCGCATTCGTATCGAAAACCATCAGCGCCTACCAGGCTTCGCGGGCGACCGTGGGAACTCGCAGATTCCGTAAGATTAATCCATCGGTCGATGCTTCCCGCCACTTTGCATACTTTATTTATGTCTTTGAGCTGTTTTTGCTTATAACCAGACTGTCGCATACTATGGGAAGATCATTAAGAGATTATACCACGATTTATATGTGCAGTTAGAACAAAGATCGTCTAAATTAATGAGAGCACTTTGTTATTAAGATAACACATTTAATACAAGTCCTATTGCGTGAGTGCTCGACATAAAAAATAATGACATCTTAATTAATTCCTTAACACAACTAACAAAGGAAAATTATTATCTGTATTAGGTTCACAAAGATATCTCTTTTGGTCGTGTTTTCCAAATAGAGCATTTAACAACCGCAACTACAGTGGTTGGGTGTTAATAGTGACAATATAATTGATACAATATTTCTATAAAGCCAACTGCTACGTACTGCGGTGGTCATGCCATAACTTCTGACAGTTATTATGGGCAATAGGCGCATTGAACATTATAAATAGGACTACTATTAAATGGGAAAATGTCGCACTAATTTATATGTCTATCTAAGTGCCGACGTTTATTTGAAAAGGCGTCTAGATTTTTACCTAATTAAAACCTCGTTGGTCAGCATCAGCACCAGTAGGGGGTACCAGGTCTTCTCATAGACCTGCTTCGAAAAAAAGTTCTAGTCTTCTAGTGATAATTAAAGAACAAATGCGAAACATTTTGCTTATTTCATCCTTGGGCTTTAACCACATAAAGAGGGACCTACTTTAAAAACGTCTTAGCCGTGACACAGAATACAGCAATTCCGATAGTCTTAACAATCTTTGAGCATTAGTAACATCAATCCCAATGATCGAAGAGTAGAAATATGTGGACGTATACGTCACTGGTAATGCGAACGTAATTATTGCGTTTTAAATCTGTTCACACACACAACGTACGTGGAACCGTACGATACCATAATCCTTCACTCGTCCGCGACGCTATTTAAAGTCGGCCCTTACACCGTAGAAGCGAATATTGCATTCTTTGCATACCTGAGCTCCTGGTACAAGTTAATAACTGTTAGAGGGAATTTGATATTAGAAAATGGCTCAGATACAATATTTTTTTTTAATCCAGCGGTTATGTTTGATTTGATTAGATATCTTACTTCTGTCAAAAAATGTTTTTATCGATTAGTTTGTGATTGTGTTAATTTGTGACAAAATAATAATAAAGAAATCCTCTGTTATAAATAAATGTCCTAATGCTAGCCCAGCTCAAAGCGTTTGTAGATTAAATACCTATCACTGAAGTCATGTTAAAAGGTGTATAGTTCTAAAATCGCTAAACCAACATATACTTACCATTGAATTCGCTAGTCTATACAATTATGTAAACACAGAAGATAACTATTTATTGATATCTACTACTAGTAACTCCTCTTGGCCTCCATAATGTACCTTCACTAATTAATCATTCTTTGTAACGTGCGCTCTCTGCGTCTTCCACTTCAGACCGCACCATAAAACAGCCGATGTGAGAATTTGCATCGAATGGACTTGGGACGCGGCACAGCCTCTGCTGGGACGCGGTTTGTATGTATTGTGTGTCGTTTTATTATCTCTGATACGCACCTAGATGTTCCACGGATATTGGGAATGCGTTTTACATTTTTAGTTAGGCAGTTATTAGATAGGTATCCCTTTTGTTTGGGTAATTACTTACAAGTGTACGTACATAAATACCTGATAGTTTCCACTTTACCTGAAGTACCATTCAACATATACTACTTTCTATAGATATCTATGTCTTCTACGTTAAGTTTATTTCGAACTTCCAGCAGATATATCTAACTCTGCAAATAAATAAGCAAGTAACAGATGATCCGCAGCCGTGATGACAGATGTCTCCTAATTGTGCAATTATGAGTGCAATAAATATCCACATGGAGATAATATTTCCACTAACACCAATGTCACTTACTCAATTTCACATTCCATAGGATCGTTTAAAAATAATTAAGGTGCTATAAAAGGGAGCTGAGAAGCTACGTGAGTGCCGGTCCCATCCCAAAACGTGTCTTTACCGACTTTTAAGGGATTAAAAAATAAAATTGGTCCCACTACCGGGAACCACCCCATGCCGAATAATACCTTTTGCATTAAACCCTGGCGGGAACACGTTTGTATGGGCTGTCATTGATGATCATTTTTTTGGACGCTACTCCGTTTGTCGGAAGTCACGAATTGACTGCAACGTAATGTGGGAATCGTAGCAAAAGTCGACCGGTAGATTTTTTTTTTGTTTTGTTAAGGTAGGTCCATTTAACCGTTCTTTGGATTTTGGACTATGGTTGTGAGGATAATTTTCTAATTGATATTGCTGGTCATAAAAGAGAAAAATCAAGTTTGTGAACGTAGATACCTAATGAGATGTAAAGTTAAGGTGTTGGTAGGTACATATTTTCTTAACTCATGAATGAAGGGATTAGGGTTACTTACTCCAGGAAGCGAAGTGACATTTTAATTAGACACCAAAGATTCCTAAAATAAACATCGAAAATAAGACATCTTGTTACAAGAAAGTAATCCGTCATTACCGTCCAGGAAATGTCTAATGACACCTGTGGATGCTTCAAGTACCTCGGCACCTAATTCAAAACATTATTATGAACTGTCTTGCGTTGGATTAAGGCTTAATCTCTAAGTTCTAAGAGCTAATGGACAAAGAAATGATATAGACCAGTATGCCCCTTAATCGGGCGAGACAAGTCCGGCAAATTAATCGGAGTTGCGCAGTGGGTCTCGTTAGGTGCGACGCGCAGGGCGCGGGGAAGACCACCGCTGCGCACGCGGCTCGCGACCACTGTAATATGAACGCAAGGCTTTTGCGCAGGACCTTTATTTCTGTAGCGCACGGGATTTTTAATTAAGACACTGAAATTATAACTGTTTTAATTGGTGATTAGAGTAATAAGAAAACATCGTTATTTGAGTATATTGGTAACACGGTGTGTCCGTGGCATTTTAGGCAAAATGAAAATTTGATAATGGTTATATTTTGTTAGGATTTAGTTTAGTTTTGAAATTTGCATATTGATGACTTTATTCCACATACCAGCGGCTTCGCCCGCGTGCTGTGTTGATAGAAAGTAGAATATAGCAATAGAACAAAATCGAAGTGAGTATCTATACATAAAATATGTTAGTAATCGTCTCATTTTTATGGGTAGGTACATCTCCTATGGGTAAATATCCTGTTACTTATACTAAGTCTCCGCTATCCGCTCGTCGTAAATTAACAATAAAAGATAGACATATTTCCGCCATTCATAATTTCTACACACGAGACGGAAACTTAAAAAAGGGTGTAACTTATCCCGTTTTCTCAACATTTCCCTTCACTGTTCTGCTCCTATTATTTATAGCGTGATGAAAAGTGTCCTATAACCTGCCCAGGAGTATAAAAATAATTGTACCAAGTTTTATTAAAACCCGTCGAGTAGATTTAGATTCTATAAGGAACATACAGACAGACAGACAAAAATTTTACTTATTGCATTTTTGGGATCAGTATCGGTTACTTATCGCCCCCTGGTAGTTATTTCGAATATATATTTAATGTGCAGGATTTACCTCTCTACAGATTTATTATAAGTATAGATGAAGCCAAAAAACCAATCATCTATCAAATTTAATACACTCCCTATTTTAGTTTTCTCTAGTTCTAGTTCGAGATATTTATTTAGATCTTCAAGTGAAACTATTAAGACATTGAAATAAAATAAAATTCGCGGTACCGTTCCCCAGCACACTAATAAAGACGCGTACGACTTTTTTAAACTTTATTTCCATCGCGTTGTGCCTCCAAAATTGAGTTGTACGGCTTTCGCGGACTTTTTTTTGTATTTTTTTCGACTTTTTTCAACTCCCCGGCGGTCGTCGGTAATCACTTGTATGTTTATTTATTTATTAACCGACTTGGAAGACATGGTGTGATGATTTTGACGATGTTGGAACAGAATTTAATTTTTAATGATTTGTTTTATCGGATTGTTGTTAGTCTTTAGTCTTAGGTAAAGTTTGATCTTATTCATTAGGAATTTTAAATAGGCTAATGTCATTCCTTATGAGTATAAGTAGGTAAAATGTGCATCTAATAAACAAAACCTAAAGAAAAGGTTAAGGTAAACTTTGAAACCACTTCTAGTCTTGAGCATGTAAAAATCTTAGAATCACTTTTAGTTTTATAAAATGAGTGTTGTTACTAATTATTATCATAATATCACTAATGGGGCGTCATTCAACCTCACAATACGAAACTCCCAAATAAATCCCATTCCTCTATCTGCCGGTCCAAATGAAAGGCCTGAGACAGTTGCCTTCATGAATAACGGCAAAGCTAAATTATATCGAAGCAGATAAAAAAATTACACAGACTTATCACCGTAACAGTACTGCGATGTTGGTGGCATTCGAAGCCTTTTTTCTCTCCCAAACACCATGTACAGAGGCGAAGACATGTGATTTGCGAGGCTTAAAGAAGGTGAGCTCTTTTTAAGTGAGAAAAACACGTCACTTTGTTCCTAACACTCTACTCTAGAACAGAATACTACTATTAAACAAGACAGAAATGAGACAGATAAACGGACTCAATAATTTCCAATTTAGTCTAGTAAATAGTACAAGAACTTGTAGAAGTAACTTACTATTTACTTTTCATTCCTAAAAGGCACAAAACCTATGCTAGATCGAATGTGACAACTTAAAGCAGCTAGTATGAAATAGCAATTTTACAGGAGTACCCCAGGGTTCTTTTTTGGGTCCTCTGTTAAAGTTAAGACGAGGTATTTAAAACTGCGCTCGGTCGTCTTTGGTATTAATGCAAAATATATTTTGCGAACACTTTTGTACCCACGAGTACATTATCGGCAAGGTAAAAAGTGGCGGGTAGACATGCTCCCTCCCCGCACTAAGGCAATAAATCATATGTGTAGTTAATTATTTTGATTAAAAGAGAGGGCGCAGTGAAATTGTACCGCCCGATATCTGGGCCACATACCTTACTCACAAATATTTTAAGGGCAAGATTCGTTCTCTTGGTTTTTGGTGTTTATTGTGGGAATTTGTTTGGCATCGAAAGAAAGATGAGCTGGTCTTAGCGATGGGTATAATTATTTGTGTTAATTCGATGTACCTAATACTTTAAAGCTAAGCAGGTCACGTGTTAGTGTTACATTAAAATTTGCACCTACCTAGAGTTTCCCGTCTGATTTCATAAAAGTAGGTAAGCACAAAGGTGTGATCTTATAGGTAAGATATACAATTGCCTTTTTATGACAAGATACTACGACGACATTAAAATAATTTCTACTTAATAATCGCAGATCTGCCCACTAAGACAGCCATCCCATACCTAATTACGCTTATAATCTGCCATAACAAAAATTTGAAGTCATTAAACACGAAAATAGCGTTACCACTATAACACAGTAGGTACATCGTTAACGGCTGACCCGATTCGCTATATCGAGGTAGGAGCGTTGTAAATAGAACAACATCCACCTGTATTGTGCTTTGTTGTCAAAATATGGTGCTTTATATGCTTCCTTCTTGTTTGTTGATGGTGTGAGATCTGTATTGACAGCCTAATTACCAAAAGCCTTTACTGGCGTCTTTATAGCTTGTAGGTCGATCGAGAAATGCTTATTTATGTTGTCTCTTCCAACTATCTGTTGACTTTTGACTTATCTCTTTATAGGAAATAGGTGCGTGTAAGGCCAAGAACAAGTACAATCGTCCACCAGAATAACTTCTCTAACATGGATTAGAATAGAATAGAAAAGAGAGTAGCTACCCAGTCTAAGTTAATTCCTAGGTCCATTACCTTTAAAGAGCAAATGATTTTTTTAACTTTGTATAATTCAATTGTCGTTCTAAATCTTACTCTTTCTAAACATTGCGTTACTCTCTGGCTGTCTGTATTAGTAAGATACTATACCTCACTTGTCATTTAATTACAATTAGTTTGACGTGACGTAAGGTATATATCTGTGATCTGGCAGGTATACATATTATAAATTACAAAAAGCTTTTACATATAATTGACTTTATAAGTTAATTAAACACATGAATCTAGTCCTCAATGGCAACACTGACTCCGCCCGCAGTTTAATTTTATTTCACCAGGACGTAAAATTCGTTACAGTTAATTTTTTTTTCTGGCAATATTTCATTGAAATAGATTATCGTTGTCTTTAGACGCCGCACTTAGGCGCGCACACTAACCTGACGATAGTCTGACTAATATAACATGTCTCAAAAATCTAGGACGTCATCTAAATATAACGCTTACGATCAAAGGGTATTACGCGGATGCGGAAGACTATTGCATATAGATATTTTATCGAGTCGACAACGTAACGGGCCATTAGTGTTTTGGGGTTCTGTATGTACGATAAAAAGTCTGCTTGCTTTTTGTACACAGAAAACGTTGTAAGCCTTATTGTACAGATGATCAGTTGTTGTTAGCGCAACTGATCATCGAGATGTCCTAGGTTACTAATTTTTGTGATTGTTATTTCGATATTTTTTGTGATTATAGGTTCGCGTTTGACCCTTTTTCTTTCTGTAGTTTGACTTCTAGCTCGCCTTGGTGAGCGATCGGATTGCTAGATTGATATCGGGACTAACAGAAAATTGGTGTGAAAATATCCTTGCATTAGGTTTCGTCTTGTAAAACTAAAATAAACTTAAATCACTAACAACCTTTAACATGGCGGTAACCGGTGATCACGGGTAGAGCCGATTATTTCATACCGAAGAAGAAAAATTAAGTATAGGTATCCAAATTATGATCATACAAAGATAGCAATAAAGTGTTCAGAACCATTTTACTGCAACCTGAATCGCACTTGCCATTTTTCCGATCCGGATCGTATATTTTTATTGTTAGAAGCTTACTTAGTAAATATTATGACAATGAGAGATAAAGTTAGACGAAATATTTGTATTTGACCCTCCCTTGTTTTTATACAGGAGCCAACTAAACGATTAAGGGAATAGATGGGTATTGAGAAATAAACCTTGCCTGAACTTCACGAAGATGCAAAGCGAATGTTATTTCAGGTATCTCTGTAAAGCTCCAAAATACTTGTTGGCCTGATAAATCCTCTTCAGCTAAAAGAGCGGTTTTGATGTGAAGTACTTATTTTTTGCTTTGCTTTCTCTAGTTGTTACTTTCTCGATTTGACGTTCAAAAGTGTCTGTATGGGTCTAATTGAAATAAATGATTTTGACTTTGACTTTTGACTTTGTGTCTTTTGAGTTTTCTAGATAAGGTGTCAAGTCGTTAATATAGGAAAATATATTTTTAATGTAGTGTTTTAAAAGTGAGATATCGTAATATACAATTCTCATAAAAAAACTACAGTATACTAAAAAGTCAAGTAGTACAAATGAGAACAGGCGAATCTGGATAACTGTTGGATGACTAAACCTTCAGAGGTTGGGTGTTGGTGGCTTAAGCTATGAAGTCGGACAGACAGAACTATCAGCATAATGATTGTTGAGTGTATCATTTAAGTTATTTAAAAAAATACCTATTTCCTATGTATTAGCTTCATTTTCTTTTGAGAGCGAAAGTCATCAAATGATTTCTCTTGCCATGCTTGGGGCAAAAAGGATTGTCAGACTCTTACCAACTTAATTTAAATAATCCCGTTCATTTTCTTGAGGCCGAGGTATATCATTGCCGCACGATCCGTAACCTTAGCCAAAGACAGGTTACTTTCGTTTTAAATCTAACATGTTTTTACAAGTTTCAAACATATAAATTATGCAAATTGGTGAGTTTTATTAAAGGCATAACGTAATATTTCAATCATACATAGATAAAACGGTAAGAAAAACAAAATACGATGGCTAGAAACAAAATTACATACAGTAAAAGTAAAAACAAGATATTTATCATTGTAAAATCAGGCAAGTATTAAGAAAATATAAACACAAACATAGAAAATAATTCTTTGAAATAAGAAGTTAAGTGTGCGGCTCCAATATACATTTATCTGTAGTGTTTAGTAGACCAACGAAGCAAGGTGGCCTATTTATTCCGAAAAAGTTTGCTAACAATAAAAAATATCATGTGAAGCGTTTATTTTATTTCGTTGGCAACGGCAACATTATTTCGTTGTCAAATCCGAATTTGACGTTATAGACTCTTTGACAATTAGCGAACTGTCAAAGCAGTTGTCAGTTTGCCACCATGGCGGCCGCGATGCTGTCAAACAAGAATTTGAGCAAATTAATTCGACATCACATTAAATTCGCCAAATCTTTACACAGTAAGACATTAAATATAGTAAACAAGCCACCATTAAATATAACATGTCAACAATGTGCAGCTGCAAGCCATTACAGGGTAATGTTTTGTGTGGATCGTACTCATATTTATTTTGTTGTATTTCTTAATGTTTTAAAGGGATTTGTGTGAAGAAATGGTATTCATTGTATTAATTAACTGTTCTAGCATTACTCTTCGTCAAGCCCAAATCCTTCTGGTGGGTCAGATACGGCAAAAAATGTGTTGGCAGCAGTGTTGGCAAACAAACCTAAATCCGGAAAAATACCTGTTGGTAAGCATAAATAAATACTTTAAACATAATTATATTAAAAATATATTTAAGGAATTCGAAAAGAATAAGTTTTCAAAAACAGAAGTTTCGGGAAGTAAAGTTACATAATGTTTTTGGCAATGACCTTGTATGGAGTGTTAATTTAATCATTAGACTACATTGTGAGCATACTTGAGTGATAAGCACCAAAATCAAACTTATATTAGCTCACATAACAGTACACAGTACAACTACTTACTGGAATAAATTCTTAATAGAAGAATCCAACTAGACAACACTTTAAAACAAAACAGCATGAATAATAATATGAATTTGATGACTATTACAATATTTATCTCACTTTCATCTTAATTGATAAGTAATATTTGTTGATCTGAGTCCTATTTTATGGTAACCTGATTAGATATTGAATCTAAGATCTGTGTGCTGATAAATAACTGAAGATCAAGGTTTTATTTTGATGTGAATATGTTGTATGCTAGACTTCCTTCCCTTGTAAAAGTTCACGGTAGCATCATCAGATATTAAAACAAAATAATACTGCACAAATATTATCTTAATTTTAGCATTATCATATTTTACTTACACCAAAAAGTTTGGTTGTATATTGTGTAATGCTTTGTCATGTAAGATAACTCACTTATTATTTTTGTCTAAATATGTGACTGGACTTTAATATACCAATTACAAATAAAAATGTCTATTCATGTTTATTTTAATATCATTCATTTAATTAGGAATAATTATCAAGACAATGTTAGTTTGTAAACAGTAATTATGATTAGCTTTGTATGTAAATAGAATTGTTTAGCAATGCATTTGATATCTAACTTCTTCATAATGTGTTCTCACTGTGAATGTTCATTCGTTAATTCACGTAATACCTGTACATTATGCTTTCAGATTAAAATGTGCATTCACTCCTGTTTGCCATTCGTACTTCGTACTTCGTAGTTAATAGAACTTGCTCACTATTTTTAGCTTGTCAGAACTTTTGCTATTGTTATTTTTGTGTATTGTTTGTTACTAATACTTGGTTGGAACGCAGCTCTTTGTTTTTCCCCTTCGTCCTTATTGTCCCGCATGTGTCCTGCCCGCTTGTCACCTATCCTTTCACATATAACCCAAGATATATCCTAAAACTTCCTCATTGTATTCTCCCCTTCCTAGGTATCCAAAAAAGAGACTGCTTTCACCCAGGTGCATCTGTTTTGTCTCGTGAAGATATAAACCTGGGGGATGCGAAGCCGGTCTCCGGAATGGATATGATCCGCGGGATGATGGAATATGTATGGCCTAAGGTAAGATATTTAAATTATTTATTACTCAGAAAGAATTATATGGAGCAGCTGTTTACATAAGTACTAAGTTTACAAGCCTTGAATATTAATTAGTAATGCAAAATTCATTGTCATTATTATTTTATGGAAATGGAAATGATTTCTTTTTTGAAATTGTGGTTTGATCCTTAGTATAGTGTATGTTTATCACGCTCAGGATGAATTGTCACATAGTTTTTATTAGCTTAGCAAAATCTGTGTCATATTGTTATTGAATGGTGTTTTAGCTTGAGGTTGACTTAACATAGAGTCTTGAGTCAGTTTTTCATTAATAGACTAAACAATATAGAAGTAATGGAGGACACTTAGAGGCATTATTCATTAATTACATTTATTGTGAATATCATGAACTTACTTTAAACATTGAAAACATAAATAGAAAATCAAATTCAAAGTTGTAACTTTTTTACTACATAAATACATAAAACATTTAGTATCATACATCCATATACGTTAGTCTTTTCTAAACCAATTGTCTGATCAATCTTTCAATCATATTACAGGACAATGAAGCAATCAGAAACCGCGTGATGCTCTCCCTGTCCCTGTTGTTCGGAGCCAAGGTGGTGAACGTGTCGGTTCCCTTCCTCTTCAAGTACGCCATCGATGAAGTCAACGAAGCCGCTGTCACGCCGGCCGGGGAGGCCCTGCTAGGGGTTGCCACCGTACCACAAGCTGTGGGCACTACAGCATTTGCCTTGCTAGTTGGATGTAAGTGCCTTTGATAATTGAGTTTATTATGATTTTTGACTATAGTATGTAATGCTGCTGCGCAACGTGTCGCGGGTTCGTCTCTCACACGGAACAAAACTTTGTGTGATCCACAAATTGTTGTTTCGGGTCTGGATGTGATGTGTCTGTGAAATTCTATGTTTGTAAACGCACGGCACAGAAGCAAATCCTAGTGTCCACACACAAAACGAATATAATATGTAATAACACCCTTCTTTTTGCGTCGGGGGTTAAAAATAAAGCATAACTACTCCTATTTTTAAGAGGCTGGCAGCGCGTTAATGGTTTCTTTAATGTTGATCAAATGCCATCAGATGCACCATTCGTTGTTTTGTCATCGTCTATGTTAAAACGCCTTTATTTTGGCAGTAGGGTATTATAATACAATAGTAATTACGTCCACTATCATTGCGGTCTTCGTCAGAGACAGACCGACAGATCAGTTATTTTTAAGTAGATTCACAAACCTTATCATTTTTTCAGATGGTATAGCCCGTGCGACGGCGGCGGGTTTCAACGAGCTGAGGAACGCAGTGTTTGCGAAGGTGGCTCAGCACTCCATCAGGAAGCTGGCCTGCAACGTCTTCATACATCTGCATAATCTCGATCTCAGTTTCCATCTCGGCAGGCAGACTGGAGCTCTGTCAAAAGTGAGTCCACTTTTCATTGTTTTAACAAACATTAAATTTCACAAAATCATCACACTCAGACCCAGAACAACAATGTATGTTTTGCAAAAAACGAGTTAAATGCGGGAATCAAACGCGCATCACGTCGCTCAGCGATCAATTGCCCAGTCATTACTATTTTCATACAGGTGAATGATAATGTCCGAATGGGAATTTGTGTCGAAGCAATTTTGTAATTGGGAGAGAACTATTCTCCTACCAAAACTAATACTTTTTGTGCTTGAAATCTTGTCATACAATGAATCTCTAAACTTGTGAGAGTATGCATTTTTAAATTATGAATTATTTCTATTGTAATTAATAATGCAATATAATAATATCTCTGTTGTGAGGTATTAATATTTTGTCAAAATGTATGTTCATTATAATTTATTCTTAATTCTTCACAGACTATAGACCGTGGCTCCCGTGCCATTAACTTCGTGCTATCAGCGATGGTGTTCAACATAGTGCCGACTATATTCGAGCTGACCCTCGTTTCCACCATACTCGGGCTTAAGGGAGGACTGGCTTTTACTGGTAAGATATAAGATCACTCCTCTGATCTATTCTTAATAATGGTAATCTATACTAATATTAAAAGAGGCCTTTGCTCAGTACTGGGCACTTATATGCTGATGATGATCATAATAGCGTACTTATTCCCAGAAATATATGAATAACTTATTTAAGTGTGGGAGAGCCATGCTTCGGCACGAATGGGTCGGCTCGACCGGAGTAATATCACGGCCTCACAGAAAACCGGCGTGAAACAACCACAGCGTTGTGTTTCGCCGTGTTAGTGAGGTTACAGGAGGCCCAATGCTTCCCTTTCCCCAATCCCTCCTCAATCTCTAAATCTCCAAATCCCTAATCCCTAAAAGGTCGGCAACGCACTCGTAACTCCTCCGTTGCGGGTGTCCATGGGCGGCGCTAATTACTTACCATCAGGTAATCCGTCTGCTCGATTGCCGATATAATAGACATAGAAAAAAAAATGCAAAGAGAATCAGATGTTATCTGATGTCATTGATATTTGCAAATTGAATATTATATTTGAAAAAGCACATATTATACATAAAACAATGTGTTCGTTAACAGCCGCATTAGTAAAATATAATAGCAGTCTATGGATTTGAGTTGGTCAATGACTGGTGCTAATATACATATATCTATTTTACACCAGTGAAAGATAAGTATTCTAAATGTTATAATTCTATCATTAACTCCAACTAATGTCTGCAGGTCTGGCGTGGGCTTGCGTGGGAGTGTACGCCGCGTTCACGTTGGCGATCACGCAATGGCGGACCAAGTTCCGCGTTTATATGAACAAGGCGGAGAACGATGCGGGGAACAAGGCCATAGACTCACTCATCAACTATGAAACTGTTAAGGTAACTATATCAAGTGTAAGAAAGAAAGAAAGAAAACCATTTATTCCCGCGCAAGCGCACACACAGAAAACTAATATACAAAAAAGAAGAAAAAAAATTATACTAAAAATGTAAACTAAATGATCCAGATAAAAATAAAATTACCTAAAATAAATTAATAACAAAAAAAAACTTTTGTCTATGGTCCACAGAGTATAACATTATGCTTGTTGACACTCGGTACATTCACAGATTCAGAGCAATTGATAGTACCTTACTGTGGTCCTCTTCTAGAGCAGGAGAAGCACTGGGATGGTTTTTAGTCAGAAAGAGTTTCATACTCCCTCTCGCCTTACCCTGGCCGAGACAAGGAATGTTACGAATTTTTTTAATTTTAAATTCCGTAATAGCAGTCGGCGTCTACTTCCCACGGGTATTTCAAACTATCTCGGTGTCTATCGTTTGTTTTCTCAGCGAATCATCATGGCATCGAAAATGATTATATCTAGATTTTTTGTCATAAGTCTACTACTCTGCTTTAAACAGTAAAAATGAAATTGCTTAAACTTTTCTCGAGATTTGTGTTTAGCGACACGTTTATTTTTATATTGTAGATAGATGTAACTCTTCAAAATTTACATAATGTCTACATAGAATGATGTAAACAATAAATGGTTATTCTGTAATTGATACAAATACCACCACATGTGATTTTTAATTTTAATCTCATTTATTTAAGGTGTAAATGTTACTAGCCTAGCCAGACCATGCTAGACTAGTTGTTCTTTTACTATTTAAAACTAAGCTACTTCAAATTAAAACAATCACTCTGAACATTCTCTCCAGTACTTCAACAACGAGAAGTACGAGCTACAGAAATACGACGTCAGCCTGAAGAAGTACGAGGACGCGTCCCTGAAGACTGCGTCGAGTCTCGCACTCCTCAACTTTGGCCAGCACGCCATCTTCAGCGCGGGACTCAGTATGATCATGATCATGGCCGCCAACCAAATCGCTGAGGGTAATTCTACTGTCTCAATTTCTTTATTAATGAAAATGAATGTTAATATTTCAGGGCGGTCGTTTTTGTGTTCACTTTCTATAAGTAGACTATGCAAGACGATTGTAAGTAAAATTTTTAACATTGAAATTAAATTTAGATGTTATTAATGCCCTTTGAAATCGAAATCTTGCTTAGTCGATGAGTTTTTATGCAAACTGATCTTTAATGGCGAAATATGGATGGTAAGCAATCGTCGCTGCCCATGGACACGCCGAAAATTTGAGGATTGGGCCTCCATTAACCTCACGTATACGGCTTAAC
Organism: Spodoptera exigua; assembly: GCA_902829305.4. Taxonomy (NCBI): domain Eukaryota; kingdom Metazoa; phylum Arthropoda; class Insecta; order Lepidoptera; family Noctuidae; genus Spodoptera; species Spodoptera exigua. The sequence continues at coordinate 15,225,032 of LR824605.2, forward strand.
CCAACGTTAGCGTTGTATCACGCTGGTTTTATGCGAGGTCTATTGAGCTGCCCTATGCCCAATTTTGAAATAGTTACCCAATTACACATGAAAATGTGCTACTATTGTCTATTAAAACCTCAAAATGAGTTGTTTGATGTGTTGGTACAACGGATGCAATTGCCTGCGACAGGTAACATGACGGTGGGCGACCTGGTGATGGTGAACGGTCTCCTGTTCCAGCTGTCCATCCCGCTGGGCTTCCTCGGCTCCGTCTACCGCGAGGTCCGCCAGGCACTCATCGACATGCAGACCATGTTCACGCTCATGACTGTCCAGTCTAGGATTAAGGTAAACACCATCTGCAAAATACTTCTTTTTAGTGGTTTTTTATGGGTCCATTTCTACGCAGTGAAGTAATACCAGGGGTGGAGCTACTCGATATCTACTCGGAAGCATGATACTGACCCGCAAATTTAAAGTACGATGACCGAAATTACGATGATGGGAATACATTCTTTCCTTAAAAAAACGTTGCCCCACACTAGGTTTTTTTCCTGTGGTGCGTATACAAAAAACAAAAAAGTGTTTGTCGATTAGAAATAAAAAAAAAAAAATGAACGTGATTAGAACATACATAGTCACGCTCAAAACAATATCGGCTAAGAAGCTTTTCTCATCACTGAACAAAAATTTTGAAACAAATTGGTCGCATAATATACTTCTGTTCACAGGAAAAAGATAAGGCTCCGCCTCTCATATGCGACGCAAAGACGGCGACGATAGAGTTCAAAGACGTCAGCTTCAAGTACGTGAACGGCAAGCCTATCTTCAACAACCTGACTTTGACTATTCCTGCTGGGAAGAAGATCGGCATCGTCGGCGGGTCCGGCAGCGGGTGAGATCTCTTTCCTATATTATTTCATGATATTTTTTTTAAATGCGAGTTCGAAACCTGGCAAGTACCGATGTGACTTTTTCCGACTCCGACTTGGTGTTACGGCTGTCTATGGTTGGCGCCGATTGCTTACCATCAGATAATCTGTCATCTCATACACATATTTTTTCAAATATAATAAGTTAATGATGTAATAAGACGGTTGGGTAATAACAGAAAATATCGCCTTTATGTATTTGTCTTTTGCCCTTTGCTATGAGATTATCAGATTTCTGCACTACAGATAAAATAGTAATATAAGTTATACTAAATGTCATGTCTGTTGCAGTAAGTCGACGATGGTGCGCCTCTTGTTCCGTTTCTTCGAGCCCCAGTCGGGCACCATTAAGGTGGCCGGACAGAATATTCGGGACCTCGACCTTGCTAGCCTAAGGAAAGCTATCGCAGTTGTTCCACAGGTATCTAACGATTAAAACCTCGAAAACAATCGACAGACAGATACACTTTTCTTTTTTAAATACATTGTTTGATCATCAGAATGATTTATTGGTCTAATTGAATCAAATATTTGGTTTTGACTTTAAAACAAGTGTATTTGTAAAGTGATCCAATCAGGTTACATATCTTTTTAACGCGTCCAAATTGTCGCAATGTTTTAATAACAACCGTTTGAATTTGCCTGGAGTGCGTTTGTTATAAATGATTTAACTGTATAAAAATCCTTTGAATAAAACACTGTCCACAACCTAATTTTATCCATAGATGTTGTATTTAATTTCGGATCTAATATACACAATACAAAAGGTTTCAAATTATATCTTTAAAAAGCAGATCTAAAGTAAGTTATAAAACTTATACTATGATTAATTTAATAATTCCTCTTTAGAATGCCTACGTTGACAAGCCTTTCAGAAACCAGGCGGATTCTGAAAGGTTTGTCAACGCTAAAATTAACTAATCTCCTGTTGAATCTCTTGTCAAGTCATCTGATTGGTTGTTGATAATTCAGTCAACCAATCAGATGACTTGACAAGAGATTAAATTGATTTTAACATTGATCGGCATTTCGGAAACCGGGTTTTAGTCTTAAAGCCGTTCATAGAGCAACTCCAATGGTTTCCAGGACTGCGTACTGTTCCACGACACGATATTCCACAACCTGCACTACGGTGACCTGACCAAGTCGGAGGAACACGTCTACAAGGCCAGCAAGATGGCGGAGCTACACGAGTCGGTGCAGACCTGGCCTAAGGTACCACTACTATTCATAATTTACAATTACTTTAGCATTATATTGTTACCAAACATATTATGCTTCCCAATTTATTGATTTCCAGACCAGAAAGCGAAATGACTCCATCAGCTCTCTGGTTTATCTTGTATATTTTTTTTTCTTGTGGGGAGAAGTCATCGTCCTCATTGAGCAAGAGAGAGTCTCTTTGACTAAAACTTACTCCTTTTGTTCCTGGTACTTCGGCTTGATATAAGCGTTAAAGGGTCCTCGTGTAGCTGGGATAAAAAACTTGTGTTCTTTACGATTATTGTTTTCCGTCTTCCACTTCAAGTTTGTACCGACTTGAACATGACCATTAAATATTTCCTTTACTATTAGCCTTAATACTTACCGTCTTCTAAGGCATTTAATTTTGTGTAGTATAGTCTTATATAATAATATAGACCCAATATAATCAAACTATCTCCATTTCCAGGGTTACGACACTCAGGTAGGTGAGCGCGGCCTGAAGCTGTCCGGCGGAGAGAAGCAGAGAGTCGCCATCGCGCGCGCCATACTCAAAGACTCGCCCATCATCATCTTCGACGAGGCCACTTCTAGTTTGGACTCACTTACTGAACATGTACGTTTATATATCATACTTATACCACAGTAATCTGTTCGTGTTATTATTCAAAATTACTGTAGGGGTTTTGATGCGATTTTTAATAGGAAAAAATATTGTTGCAGTCAGCAAAACTATTATATTGTTTCATAAATTTAACTGTGATAAAAATACTCAAAAATCTTTCTTTATCATTAAACTGAATTTTAATGTTTGTTATAACAGGCTATCCTACAAGCGTTGAAAGCAGCGACAGTGGGTCGGACCTCAATCTGTATAGCGCATCGACTGTCAACAGTCGCTGACGCGGACGAGATCCTTGTCCTAGAAAACGGGAATATATCGGAGCGAGGCACTCACGCGGAGCTAGTGTCGCGGCCCAACAGCCTCTACTCGCGGCTGTGGGAGAAGCAGAAGGAGTCCCCTCCCACCGCGACCTCCCCGCGCCCTCCCGTCCCTGCCGCCGCGCCGACCACCGCCGCTAGTGCCGCCAGTTCCACGGTATCCGGAGTACCGAAGTGAAACCCTAGTCAAATCCCTAGACAATTTCTATCGAAGACCTTCTTGTGATACAAAAACGGTCCCTTCGTTGAGGCGATCGTTCTAATAGTTCAATCACTGACTATAAAAACGTGTCATATGCCCTATGAACTTCAAGTGCTGGCTTGTTTCCGTATTTTCAAAATTTAGATCTAAAAGATTTGGGTCTGAAATAAAATTGATTTTGTTTACTCATGACGATTGGGTTCAGTGCTATGTTTATACCAAATTTATTTTAAGCGTGCCGTCTGAGAGACAGCTTGGATTTTGTAAGAGTTAGCAATATTTGCACAATATTGAGAAACCTTTTTGTTCAGTAAATGAGAAGCTGGACCTAAAGGAAGTTTTAAATTATAATCTTGTAACCATTTTACTGCGGCTTAAGACACAATGAGTCGACATGTGACGTTCTTGTGATGTTATTTATTGTGTACGTAAAGTGACCGTGTGTTCTAAGTCCGTATATAACGCAAATTTCGAAGATGATAGCCGGAGATTTCGTCCAAAAGTGGCCTTTAAATGGTTTGCTTATTAACACAAGGAAGAGTTAAAACTATGTTGAACGAATTTCGTAATTTGAACTATATTTTTTCCTTGTATTTTATATCGAATATATAATATATTTTAATTAGAATATATGCTCATACAATTCATTCATTTGACATTTTCAAATATATTTTTTATTTTATTAATTTTATTCTATTGTACGAGGCCATTTTTGTGACGTCACACCTCAGTCAAGGACTTAGCAAACTGACACGAGATAAAAATAAATAAATGTTGAGAATTGTGAAGTGTTTATGTATATAAAAAGTTGATACAATGTACAGTAAGTGACTTGTTGATTAAGTATATTATTTTGGTTACATTACATGTGTTTTATTTGATAACGATATAGCAGCCTGCCCCTCTTCGTGCGGGTCGGTATCCAATTATTTTCAGGGTTCAGGGTTGCGGGGTAAACGCAATGAGGAATGGTTGGGCTTTTAGTATGTAAGAGTGACATTTCCTCTCGCCTCACCCTGAGTGGGAGAGTTCATTTGATGATTTTCTCCTTACAAAATAAAACTATTTTCCGTTCTTCTCTTCTACGTTCCTAAAATTGTCTTTTATAAACACCTTGTCGTGTGACTACCTATATCAAACACGATAAAAAATATTGACAAAATAATTGGTCCAGGCGTTTTTCAGTTATACATATTTTGCGATGAATTTTTATGTATGATTATTTAGATTTTAGGCAGTCCCTCGATGTAGTATTTTTCCTCGATAATCCACTGAATGTATGCGAAATTTCTAAAAGATCCGATTTCTGTGAAGCTCGTCCGGAGTGGTCTCCGGGCCTCATATATCGAAGCATCTTCCACATTAATTAGCTGGTTGAGTAGATAGGGCGTGAAGGGGTAGCAAATGGACTGCCGCATTTTATATTGATATAATTGATAGCCGAAACTGTTGGTTAGGCGTCTCCGAGAATTTTTATCGAAGGCATTATGAGAGGATGATAAACTTTAGGTCTAGCTATTTATCTAAAGGATTTTAAGTTTTACAAGCCTTTATTCAGTTTTTCACATTTAGGTTGCAGGTAGGTAGGTAGGTACAGTCAGCTCCAAAAGTCGATGAACAGAATCAACTTTCCAAAACACCTGTTCACAATAAAATGCCATAAGTTATAGTCACAACTAGGAAACAAAATAGCCTGTACATCAGAAATTTACAAAAGTCGTTAAACACGACTAATTCAAAAGTATCTGTGCACTATAGTATTCCTAAAGTCGCTGTACACCATCAATCCAAATGTCGCTGAACATCATTGTATCAAAAGTCAGTAAACAGCAGAAAAGTCAAAATTAGGTTAACAAAGTATATTTTTAATGTTGCACTGTGTTAATATAATTTTGACGCTTATGTTGTTCAGCTACTTTTGGGACAGTGCTCGCTAGACCTTAATAATGTATTTTAACACGTAAGTATCCATTTCAATACTTATTTACACAAAAATTATATTTTTAACCGATTCGATGCGTATTTTTTTTATGTATGTACACCGATTACTCGAATACGACTGGACTGATTTGCAAAATTCTTTTTTTATTTGATAGGGTTTACCTGCCATTTGGTCCCATTGTCATGAGGTCAGAATCTGATGATGGAATTCTGGAGAAATCGAGGGGAACTTTCAATAATTGCAGGGGCGAGTAGTTCTTATGTATGATGTTTAAGTAGGTCTTTTACAACACTATAACTTGACAAAGGTCGAAGTCGACCTGATGTTGGAGCTGGAAGACAGTCGAGGGATCTCCTTGACTATTTGGAGTAGTTGCCTTGTGTTTGAGCTTTAATGATTCGTATTGGCACTTTGCACCAGGCTTGGTCGTAACTATCATTAAGGGTCTGATGATGAGAACGAAGGACAAGGAACTCCTGAACGGATTATAGTGACTACTTCGTGTTTGAACTTAATTCATATTGTTAGTAATAATACTAATATATAATATGAAATAACATAAACATCACTCTAACAATCTACGAAGTAGACAACTTTGTACACAGAAAATTTATTTTTGATATTTGTGTTTACTTTTTGAAGTCGTTTGTTTTTTTTCATTTAGGTAAATAGAAAATAATAATAATAACTTTTTTTATAATCTCGCAGTAGGTGCCAAGTAAATGCTACATACCAAACAACAACAGTTTTAGAAACGTGTATTGATCGGTACCTAGCAATCATCATTGTTTTACTTGGTACCTGGCACTTAATTGGCACCGACTTCGAGATTATAAAAATAGTTATTAATATTATTTTCTATTTACCTAAATGAAAACATGTATTACTTTGTACACAGAAAATTATTTTTTTTGTTAAAAATTATTTTATTGCACCATTTTAAGTGATATGCAGAGCAAGCAAGGATAATGCGTTTCGAATGAGAAGACGACGGCTACTTGAGACCGAAAATCACGGTAATAGTAGTAGTCCTTAGTGTTCAGTTCTGTAAATTGTTGAGGAATGCCCTCGACTGTCAATGGTCTCCATCACTATGTATACTGTAGACCTTCAACATAGTTACATAATCTATATAGGTGCAAAGTGTTCACCAATACGAATCATTCCAGCGCAAACACAAAATAATTACTCCAAATAGTCAAAGAGATCCCTCTACGGTCTTCCGGCTCCATCATCAGATTTACTGCATAACTTCATTGTAACTCATGCAGGTGCGAAGTTTTTATTGATATAAATGAATTAATTCCAAACACGAGGTAGTTACTGGAAACCGTTCAGGCGTTCCCTGAGCTGTCCTTCGTTGTCATCATCAGACCCCTAGTGACAGTCACTACCAGTCTTGGTGCAAAGTGCTCACCAAGAAGAATTATTCAAGCCCAAACACAAGGCAATTACTCCAAATAGTCAAGGAAATCCCTCGACTGTCTTTCGGTTTCATCATCATCAGGTCGAGTTCAACCATCGACAAGTTGACGTAAATACCTGAATAACCCTATAAAATTTTAAATTTCCACTCGATTTTTTTTTATATGTAATAGGTCGGCAAACGAGCAGACGGATTACCTGATGGTAAGCAATCAGCGCCGCCCATGGACACTCGCAACGGAGGAGTGACGAGTTCGTTGCCGACCTTTAAGAGATTAGGGATTTGGAGATTTAGGGATTGAGGAGGGATTGGGGAAGGGGAAGGATTGGGCCTCCGGTAACCTCACTCACACGGCGAAACACAACGCAGTGGTTATTTCACGCCGGTTTTCTGTGAGGGATTTTTCTGGGTTTCCATCGTCAGATCTTGACCTGGTGAACATGGGACAACCTGGAAATCATACTGAACAAAAAAAAATCCAAATCGGTCCAGGAGCCTTAAGTAATCGGTTAACATCAAAAAAAAAAAAAATCCCGACGAATTGAGAACCTCCACCTTTTTTTAAAGTCGGTTAAAAATATGATTAATTTTTAAATAGGTAAGTATTGAAAAAGATACTAACGTGTTAATATACATTATTAAGTTACACTGTCCCAAAAGTAGCTGAACAACATAAGCGTCAAAATTATATTAACACAGTGCAACATTAAAAATATACTTTGTTAACCTAATTTTGACTTTTCTGCTGTTTACTGACTTTTGATACAATGATGTTCAGCGAAATTTGGATTGATGGTGTACAGCGACTTTAGGAATACTATAGTGCACAGATACTTTTGACTTAGTCGTGTATAACGACTTTTGTAAATTTCTGATGTACAGGCTATTTTGTTTCCTAGTTGTGACTATAACTTATGGCATTTTATTGTGAACAGTTGTTTTGGAAAGTTGATTCTGTTCATCGACTTTTGGAGCTGACTGTACCTACTACTGCGTAGTTTCCAAAATAGGTACACTTAATAATTATGTGTCTCCAAAACCTCAATAGATACACAACACGACGTTAGTTGAAATTACTTAAGCATTACATTATTAAATTGTTACCTACTGTAGCGGTGCAGACTTTTTATTAGTCGTCAAGCGCTAAAAATAGAACCATAACTAAGTTCGATCTATTTCCACCTCATTTGACACACATACGAGTCATGGACACACATCTATAATAATAGATAATAGAAATCCCAATGTCGCAACCTGCCAGTATCAATACGAATTTCGAACATATCGATTGACATGTTATCGGTTGCCATAGCAACCAGGGTAACAACATTTCGCTGTCGACAGAATTTATTTTAACAATAAATAATTTGCTCGTTTTTCGAGCGTTTGTTTTGTAAAAAAATGGTGTTTTATATTTGAAAGCAAAGGATGTCAGTGCTGAGTCTGATCCCGGAAGATAAACGTAAAGACCAAAGGTAAGCAAGGAATTATTTTCTTCTTATTACAAGTTGCAAGAAAATTGTTTTGTTCTGTAGTTCCAGTGTTATCGATGCGAGGTAACAAGCTTTTGCTGTTTACTAAGGAAGTGCAGTTGATTTATGTGTTTTTGTGATTGTAATTTTCCATTATTCAACATGGCAATGCTGTTCTCTTTCAAAAAGTTCTAGATTGAGATAGTTCCTATGGGAGGAATGGAGTGGAATTTCTGAATGAATTCCGTACTATGGAGATCCCCAAAGGACATAGATAAGAACATTAAAAAAGTAGACACTAAGGACAGTAGGTATTTTTGTTTAGTTCGCCCATATCCACCAGTATTGCAAGTTCTTTTCGCAACATTACTACATTAATGTTCTTAGGTCGTAAATATTTATGTGAAATACGAAAACAGTTTGAACATAAAGGTTTCGCTCGTCATCGGCAATTGTTGTTTGTTATCAAAGGCATCCTTCATAGTGCCTATAGCTAGGTATTTTATGCACAGTTACAAGGTAATTTTCAATGCTAGCTATTTTGCCTAGCGACTATCCTTGCAAAGCTTTTGCGTGCTTATCCCCTCATAGCCGTAGTATTGGTGTCGCTGCATAAGTTTGACGACGGCGAAAAATATTTAAACGCTTCCTAATTTTTTCAGGATAAAAGGTAGGTAGTGTAGCATTCTTAGATACCTCTCTCTCTCTCTAGTCTTCATCAGCTTGTATTCGGGTCACTAAGTGGTTAAAAGAAATGCCTGTTATGGCGCATTCAAAGTTGAATCACATCATCACCCTGTAAGTGCCCACTGTTGAGCAAAGGCCTTTTCTCACTAGAAGAAGGTTTAAAAGCATTAATCATTACCTACGCTTGCTCAAGCAGGATTAGTGATTTCAAACTTATAATTAAAAATTGTAAGTCCAGGTTTATTCACGATGTTTTCCTTCACCGTATGAAATTAGATACACATATCTCGGAAAAAGTCACATTGGTAGGTACTTACCAGGTTTCAAACCAGCACCCTTAGGACCATCATCAGCACCTTGCTCCCTAAATATATATTTAGTGAGCAAGGTGATTATTGACTAACGTTTTGAGGCCAGTGACTCCGCGAATAGACAGGAAGCACACCTACAGCAGTTTAGTACGAGTGCAGTGCTTTTCTAATTTGGATATAGGCAATAATATCCAGTTCTTTGGATCCCTAGATAAAACAACATTGAATGTATTTCATAGCATAGTTTAATTATGCTATTTTTGGTGACCTGCTGCTGTGTAGGCATAGTCCTTCGATTGTAAGAATATTACCTAACTAGAATTCCAAAATTCTCATTCCAGCACGTTCGGTTTGTGGAATACTTTCATTAGCATAAACCGTATTAATGTTATTGTCATATTTGATGTACAACACATACCTGTGTACTCATCTCTTCGCCAACTAATAATTTATTTAACCATGATGTTGCTTATTCTAGAAAAGAATCCCTGGAGAGCGTATACAGCAGCAACTCCCGTTTGAACCTGTTGAACAAGCGCAAACGTATGAACCCTTTAACGATGGACGCATCCAATACATCGCTTGGCAAGTCGGGAGATAGATACGTGACACAGAGAGTGCTGTCTGCAAAAACACACAGGGTGAAGCAGCTGCAGAATCAACTGTCTGATGCGCATTATCACTTGCAGGTATTGTAATTGGCAAATTATTATTATAATGCCATTTTTTATGTGATAGGACTGTAAACGATGTGGCGGATTAACTGATGGTGAGAAATCGGCGTCGCCTTTTGTCACCCATTACACCAGAGGAGTTCAAGTGCGTTACTGGCCTTTTGGGGATTAGGAATTTGGAGATTTATGGATTGCGGAAGGGGAAGGATTGGGTCTCCGGTAATCTCACTTACATGGCGAAACACATCGCTGTGGTTGTTTCACGACAGTTTTCTGTGAGGCAGTGGTATCATTGAGGTCGAGCCGACCCATTTGACAAATTCATAATCCCATCCCGAGATCGAACCCTATTTGTTTTGGAAATATAGAAAATAAAACGAGAAACTAATAAATCCAATGGAGATTTTTGTTTTCTAGGAACTAAGCAACGAAAACAGAGTACTACGAGCTATTCAGAAGAAACAAGAAATCGCCTTGCAAAGGTAATTGGTTCGTAATATGTTAAACTGGTTTATTTCAGTAGCCTTTTTTATTCATGGGATAAGTTGGCAAGCATACGGCTTACCTTATGGTAAGCAATTTGCTGGACTAAAGTCGCGATGGCCCGGAAAGGGCGTCCGCTTGTCATACATGCTCCCTGGGTCTCCCATGGACTGGATACTTGGCAAGTACCAATGTGGCTTGTTCCGAGTTATATGTTCTTACTTTCCATGATTATTTAGACACAACTGACATACCGCGAAGGAAAACATCACGAGGAAGCCTGTTCTTATAATTTCTTATTAAAAGTTTCAAATCACCATTTATAACCAACAGATACGAAAACTCGAATGCGGAACTGCCGCAAGTCCTGAACTCTCACAACGAAGAGATGAGGATACAGCAGTCGAAGTACAAACAGCTGAAGCAGCAGTATAAGGAAGCGACCATGAAGTTGAAGGAGAGAGACATGCAGTTACAACAACTGAGGGACGAGCACCAACACCTCCTGGAGCTTAGTAAAGACAGGTATCGAGTCATAAAATGACTTCTCTCGTTTAGGGGTATAGAGAGAGGGAGTATCAGACTCATTCTGACTAAACCCCCCAAGTATTCCTTCTCCTGCTCTAGGCCGAGGCCGCGGAACCTTATTGCGCTTACCCCGCGTCCGAAAAGTCTAAGACTTAATTGGGTAGTTTCCTAGGTCAAAAATAAATTATTTCGACGTTTCAATACTATAAAATATTCCAAAATATATACTTTTATTCACTGATCGATTGATACACTAAGATTTTGAGATTTTTTAAGCTAATTATTAAAAAATAAGTAAGCTATTTGATGTAAAAATACAATGGCGTCATAACTCAGTTTTTCATACAAATTTCATAGAAAAGTATCGTTTTTGACATTTGGATAAAAGTATTGAATTTGACTAGTTGGAAACTACCGTATTTGCGGTAATTAGAAACCCCAATTGCCATCCATGTAGGTATGTTGACAAGAATTATTCCAGATTTCTTTTTATGACAGATCTCAAACCTGGGTTTCGGGAATGATAATTTGTAGGTTCATGAAATCAAATATTGATGATTTTATATTCGTATTTACTTTGCATGATTGGAGGAAAATATTGACTGTATCATTACGGGTTTTCATTACCTGTCAGATAAGATAATTTTATGCCAATTTTTCCTCAACTTTTTTGCGGAATTGTACTTACGTCCTTTAGTATATAGTATATGGAAAAATATCGGTTCAACATTATGTTCGCAAGTTGTGGATTTACAAGAAAATATTTAGGTACTTATTCCATGCACATACATTTTTTTTGTGTTTGCCTTATCTTTTTACTCCAAAAAGACGTTATTTATCTTAGTTTAGTTAATTAAATTTGTACAATTCTTTGTCGCTAGTATTAAATTAGTGCCACGCGTGGACTCGAGCCTACATATCCAACAGCACTAAGCTTAGTAGGTATTTCTATGCTGATAGTAAAACAGCGTGAATAAATTCTATTTTTATTAACGTTTATCGAATTTACATAGAAACCTCCTTGAACGTGAGAAACTCCAAGCTCAAGTTACCGATCTGACTGCCAAAGTACAGCAACAGAATGAGACGATCACGATGCTGCAGCGTCGCATTGCTCTCGAAGCGAAGAACTTCAGGCATCAACTGCAGAACGAGATCAACAAGCACAAGGACACCAGACACGATTTAGACCTCGCCATCAATAATGCTGACAAACTTACTACTATAATTGAGGTAAGGTTTTTGTCACTAAAATTAATTTGAGACAGTTCTGGAGCAATTTAAAAGACCCGTTGACGGTGTTGATTGTGGTCACCGAGCTTATTGTAGTGATATAAAAATATTACACTCCTTGGCGTTTCATTCAAAGGCAAAGCTACTTTTGAAAATTTTCTAAAATCTAAAAGTAAGTACTATGAATGGTAATGAAATGAAATTTATTTCGTCTTGGTTTCGAGTAACGACGTCTTCTGTATTTTTAGTGATATATCTAATTGCGATGCTCAAACTACAAACTCACAAATCGAGGAGGTTAGCAAAATTCTCCCCCATTCTATATTATAATTGACTAGTCAGGTAAAAATAAAAATACTTGGCTGTTAAGGTTTTTTAATAAATATCATAATTATTTATTTCAGATTTACATTTAAAAGATGGAATCTTTTGAAATCTTAATAGCTAATATCTTTTATAGCTATTAATAGGTAGCATTTTTTCCTCAGTTATAAAAACTTTTTAAAACAATAATTAAAAATAATCACACTTTCGTGCGTTTAATTTTGTTAAATTTTTTATTTGCAGTTTTTTTTCAATAATTTAAAAGAAAAATGTACTTTTTTGCGGTTTGACGTAAATACACAGTTTTTTTTTGTGATTCGAAAATCATCAAATCACTTCTCTCCCCCAGGGTTGGGAGGGAGTGCCAGACTCTTACTGACTAAAACCCCGTTCGTTCTTCTGATTTAGACTGAGGCCGCGGTGCCTTCTTTCATTTTGCATTCAGCCCTATAGGGCCCTGTCTGTGGTGGTCTATTGGTTCTTGACGTACGCTCGCGTCTGGTTCTGGTCGGGCGGCGAGTTACCCTTACTCGCCGTCCGCAGACCCGCGCTTACGGTGGCCGGACATCGTCTCTCGATCCCTGATGCCCGGAGTGTCGCCTGCTGCGGCGGCTGGGGCGTGAGGAGGAGGATTGCTCATTCACGCGGTCCTATTCACAAATAATCTATTTTTGACCTTTCGAAAAAAGGTATAAAACTTGACTAGTTAAAACTACCCTATTGTTACTAACAGACACTTACTTTTCATGTTCCGTGTAGTCTAGAGAGGACAGATTACCAACAACTTAATAAATCAACGAGGCTGCTTTTCAAATCATTCGATGTGTATAGGTTCAGGCTATTCACCTTTTAAAATAAAACAGTAAAAAAAGACACGGCCATTTGGTATTTCCTGTTTAATGTTTTTTTCATTATACGTAGATACGTATGTACGTAGGTATAAAAGGAATTATTGGGGTGTTCACAACAGATATATTTAATTCAATTGTGTGCGCAGTGAATAGGTTTGGCGACGTGAACGTGTATTGTTTGTAACAATTTCCCTTGGAATCATTGCCTGTCTTATAATGTAGATATTTATTTCATTGTAACTAATTAAAATGTTCATTATCAATGTTCTTATTCTGTTTTTCGTTGGCGGTTGTTTGTTGTGAATTTATTGTTTTTGAAAATCGACGCTGTTCTTTTATGGTTTTTTTTTTCTATCATTTTTATATTAATAAATATCTAGCGAAACATTTTGTTTGAACCTATCTTCTTTTGATTGTAACTGTTATGGTATTTGAAAAAGTATAAGAATTATGCGTCGCTAATATTTTGGCATCGCTATTTTCTGGCTCAGTGTAACATACATTTGAAATTAACTAACGAATGGTTCCCCAGTATTTTCCTTTGCCAAAATATATGAATTTAGGTATATCCTGGATTCTGGGCTTATGTAACATTATGTCTGACAGGTGAGGAGTTCTGGATGGCCAACCCACTATTTCATTTTGCCATTCTTGGGATACCATTTTCTATATGGTCCACGATGACGTAGTCATAGTATGTACTTGATAATAATTTGAGTTGTTGTAGGTTTAGGTACTAATAGCAAGGGAGGGGTAGAGAATTTCTTAAAATGGTGTAAACAATATTTTGTTGACAGATGAAAGAGAAGATGCTAAGTACAGCGGCGAGTAGATCGGTCAAGTCTCCGGTGAAGACAGCGTCGGGGACCAGCTTATCACTGTCGAAGCAGTCTGTGAAAACTAGGTCGGAGACAGACACGAGCGCTGCCAGGGGAAGAGACGATAGAAGGGAAGACAGACATATTGTAAGTACCTACTTGGGGTAAATAAAGGACCTGTTTATTATTTTATTCGGAATGCTTCAGAACTTTTGCACAAGCTCTGTATAAAATCTAAGTCATTTTTTATATAAGTAATAGATCGGCAAACGAGCAGACGGATTACCTGGTGGTAAGCAATCAGCGCCGCCCTGTGGACACCAGCAACGGAGGAGTTACGAGTGCGTTGCCGACCTTTTAGGGATTAGGGATTTGGAGATTTAGGGATTGGGAGAGGGGAAAGATTGGACCTCCGGTAACCTCACACGGTGAAACACAACGCTGTAGTTGTGTCACGCCGGTTTTCTGTGAAACCGTGGTATCACTCCGGTCGAGCCGACACATTCGTGCCGAGAGATTGCTCTCCCACACTTCTTATATTCTATCTCGTCATATTCTATTTCTAGTATTCGTATGTAACGAAATGACCCTTAACCCTAAAGGCTTATTTTTGATCTTGTAGTCGCCCAAGAAAAACTGTCAGATTGTTTTATTTATATAAAATATAAATGTTTATAACCATTTCAAGCTAACAGATTAAAATTTCTACGAAATATTGCCACTTTTGTAAACACCTGTCGATTATGATTTTGATTTGAATTATGAAAATATCCAAAATAGGATTAATATTTTTTTGTGAGTACGGCCGACTATTTTTAAACAAGTAAGGGTCGATCCCATCCTTAGGTTTAAGTTTTGATAAGATTTTTATTCTGAAGTGAATACCTATTACATTAAGTGTTCGTTAAGTTTTTTTATGAATTTTAAACAATTTGTATTTTTAGTTGAGATTGTGTTATCTATAATTTATTAATCCCATTTTCATAAGGGTTAAAGTTTAGGCCTAAAAATAAAATAAAAGATAAGTTTTCATAGTTCTATGCATAGAATTATACTAGCGTGGATATTTGAGCTGCAAATAGAGTAATCCTTGTTAGTTTAGACCCAGATTTTAGTATTTGTATTGAGATTACGTTGACAAAATCTGTCTCGTCCAATTTACGAATGCGTACATAAATGTTTGCGCGTATTATTTCCCCGGAGAATCCTTTTGTTTTGAGGACACCATTGTTCAATTCTGTGCGAAACGTGTATCCATTGTCTTTTATGCTACTTAGATATTTATTTATGTAGCCAAGGAAAGCAATGTCACATTCAAGTAGTTGTTAGACCATTTACAACAAAGAGATTTGGTGAAAACAGTTGTACTTACAATTGTTTGTGTTTCAGGTGGACCAAAATATAATGGCTAAGTTGTGCGAGAACTCGCGCAGTATCAGCAGTGCATTATCTCATGATGAAGACACGTCTTCTTCTACTGAACCTCGCTCTCGATACGCAAGGAGTAGAACTAGCTCCACCCTTTCAAGATCTACTCCTAACCCCGGAACTAGAAAAAACTCCAAAGGATCTGATGATATGATGGAGTTAGCTAAAACCGTACAGGATGGTATGGCAGACCTCGCCATATTTGACGAAGAACTAGATTTCAAATCTTCTCCAGATGAACTGCAGATGAAAATGGAAGCAATGAAGACAGAACTTATGAAAAAAATAAAGAATACCGACGAACCTTCGTCTAGGAAGACAAGTGCTTTGAGAAGGAAATCGACAGAAGAATCTATAGACGAACAAGTGGAGTTAGAAGAAACGGAGCGACCCAAGTCGAGAGGCAGGAGGAACTCTAATGTGTCTTTCTTTGAACAGGCGGCTATTGAGGATTCCATCACAACTGTAGCCGTACATCATGAAGAAATGGAAGTGAAAATGAAACGTGAGGGTAGTTCATTAGAACGAAAACTATCCAGCAAACCTTTAGAAAAATACTGCAAAGATATCATTCAAGACATAGAAAAGAGTAGCAAAGTCATTGACAAACATATGAAATGTTTTAATCAATCCAGATTAGAGAGTGATAAACTTGTACAACAACTAGAAGCTGTAGATAAAATCAATGAAATTGTCAACGCGAACGCAGAAATTCCCGATTCAGCATTAAACGAATTGAATAACAACTTCAAAATGTTGACGGATCAGGTATTTACTGAAGTTGTTCCCATGGGACGGAAACGGTCGATCTCTGGCAGACGAAACTCCAAGACGAATCTACTTGGTGACGTCAATATGACCAATCAAGAGATGTTAGACGACCTATTGGGGAAGAAATGATATACGGCCTTAGAAACGAAACTATTACATTCCAACTGACGTTAGGTGCGGCAAATCTCGCTCGTTTTTAATTACAAGAAACGGCTTGACTTGCCGACAGATTCGCTTCAAGCTAATTGGGTAGTTCAGTCAACGCCCGGCGTTCATTAGGCTAAACCAACATTTTTCACTTAATTAACTTGAGTTTAATTTTTATTCTGAACAGACGCGACGGTTTTCATGGTAAATTGGGGGTCTCTTGTGATTGTAATTAGAAAACAACTTTGTTCGGAGATTAGACGACGGATTTGTAGAAGTAAATTTCGCAGAAGTTGTACTAACTATAAGCCCAATAATGTTACATAAACGTCTCTAATTAAATTAACTGGTCACATAACAACTTTAACTACAAATGATTGAGTTAATCGACCTGAGCAAACTTGAGCTACGCATAATTTCAAACCGACATTTTTGACTGATCGCTTTTGTTTTAGTACTTATAAAATTGCGTTGATAATTTTGGAATTGCTCTTTTTGAAAAATGTCTGTTGAGATTGCAGATTTTTTTTTCTATAAAGGTATATTGAACAGTGAAATAACTTCCTAGAGAACTTCTTGATAGCTACAATACTACGTAAAATGTTTTATTTGAACAAAACTAAGTTGTAAAGAGTTTTCCACTTTAGTATTTGGGAGACTAGAGACTAGACTACGCCAGTAATCTTTTAGAAAATAAATGAAATTTCTAATTAAACTTAAACGTACAATACCTAATTTCGGGAAACCATTTCCCCAGCTAATTCGGTTGAAAGTTTCAAAACATTAAATGTCACTTGGAAAGCAAATTAAGGAGTTTGTAGATATTAGATAACTTGAGAGAGCCTAGATAGATGCTTGTAAAAATAACAATAATTAATATTTTCTATAAAATTAGAAACTATGTCTAGGAATTATTACGATTTAAGTTATTTATATTTTTAGTGGATTTTGCAACAAGGCCAGAATCAATCTTAAATTTACAAAACATTAAAAACTATCTAATTCCTCAAGAACAATTTAAGTAAATTATTTCTGTTGCTTATGAAGGAATGTTGGTTGTAATAAAAATGATTAATCATGGTAAAAATAGTTGGTTTGTCGAAGCGTTTGTTTAAGTATTTGTTTAGGCAAAATTGTAGGTATGTAAAAGTAAAAGGCGTTTGAGGAGAACATATTTATCAGGACTAATCTCAACAACCTAATTATAGACAGACTTAGACTAGACAACGAAATTTCAGACATTACTCGTATATACCTGCTTTAAATAAAGAAGGTTTCATGTAAGACCGTTTATCCGTTAGTATATCTCGATTGGCTGTACTTATTTCGAAAAAAAAAACATTAAACAAATACGTTGGCCCACTCCAGGATTTTCTCCTGTGTCGTGGGTGCGGTTACAAACATACAATTTCACATACACATCTCGCCCAGACCCGGAACAATAATTTGTGGATTACATAAAAATCTTCTTTTGGCTAATACGTCTATCGACGGATAGGTTGTTAAGGTTAGCCGTTGGTAAGTTAAATATCAATATGCATGAAAAGATCTCTTCGTCGAAAAATAATAAATATATTATATATGATTTGTATGTATATGTATGTATCAAAAAACCTCTTTTTCCAATAATGATGATAAAGTGTATTTATAGAGTATATTAGAGTTATTATGTGTGATTGTTTTCGTGTGAGTTTTTGTATATCGATGTATATCCGAGCTCTTTATATTAATTGTTATTCAATATACCTGACCATGTGATTGAATGATGAATAAATATTTTATTTTTGGATATTGGCGAGTTTTATTTCTGTTCTAAAGATATGATTTATTCAAATAGTTTACATTACAAGTGAATTTAACTTACTGTTACTTTCGAGTCAACCTAGTTTAGTCAAGTCCTTAGACTAGGGTCGGTGTGCAACTATTACGTACATAGATTCCGCCCACGTGACGGTTTCTCCCTCGTTGTGGGTAAAAGTAGCCTATGTGTTAAATCCAATGTACAAATTTCAACCACCTCGGTCCATCCGTTTCTGCGTGAAAGAATAACGAACATACCTACCTACATTCACACACTCTCACAGACAGATATTCCTAATCATATTTTGACGAAGTATCTTTTGTAAAAAGTATAGGAACTTCATTTAAGAATGTGACATTTTGTTTTCAGTAGCTTTCGTCCCCGAATCAGTTTTAGAAATATCTCTTGCTCTCTGAGTGCCCTTCGTTGATCTTATCAATTTAATATTTTTACTTGTCTGAACTTGGATTTTGATCCTCAGAAAGGATAATTCAATAAAAACGGGCACTTTTCGACTGTTGTACCTTTGTAAATCGATAATGGGCCTTACTCAAACGAACCTAGTCGTAGTTTACTAACTGCCTCCCTTATGAATCAAATACTTTTTTATATAGAGTTCATAATAAGTATAGACGAAGTTAAACGGAATTGATTATAAACTCAATCTTTCAATCAATCAATCTTTGTTCTATTTCTAGGTATTTTTTTTATGTCATAAATTGGCCAACGGTTGTAATTAATCAATCAATCAATCTGGTGGTGACCAGTCTGCTCGTTTGCCTCCTGTCCATAAAAAAAAAAACAATGGACACTCGCAATACCAAAGGAGTTATTGCAAGTGCGTTGTCGACCAGTGAGGTATTAGAGATTTAAGGATAAGGGATTTGAGGATGGGGGAAGGATTGGGCCTCCGGTAAATTCACTCACACGGCGAAACACAACGTAAGTGTTGGTTCACGCCGGTTTTCTGCGAGGCCGTGGTGTCACATTAGTCAAGCCGGCTCATTCATGTCGCAGCATGGCTCTCCCACACTTAAATGATTTGCTATTGAAAACTAAGCAGTCATCGGTAATTTACCTAGATAGGTACACTTTTATTATAATTTTACCATTAGTGTAATAACCATTATGGAATTTCGTAATGAAAATAACCATTATCCCAAACTAAATTATCTACTATTTCCACAAGGATTTAGTTTTCGAAATCCATTGATAAGAACTGGAAAGCTCTGAAGTATTTGAAGTATCAATTCTTCGTTTGAAAGCGTAATGGAAGGTTTCAGATTTCAATACATACTCAGAGTGTATGCATACATTCGTAAAAAATGACTAATGTGTTAGTCTTGTGTGAAATGTTTGATATAGGTACGCAAGTGGAATGCAATTCGCATAATCGAGTGCTAATGTATTTGTAAAGTAATTTTGCTTTACATTTTGTTATACTTATAAAACAAACGTTATAAAACACAAAATTAAAATCTTTTCGACGTTAATGGCGTTGACTAAAGACAATATTTAATGGTAAAATTGTGTAAATATTAAATAAAACATATTATTATGAATATTGCATAAAAAATTAAAGTAGTTAAATACATTTGAATTCAGTCTCTGATTTTACGTTTTTGGTAAGTAATATATGTAGGTAGTATTGTCTCTCGTCAGCCCATTGCAGTAAGCTTTACTGCAATCTCAACTTCTTTCAAAATCATATATTCGTATGCAGAAAAACAAACAAGAAACTCCGGTAAGAAACTTTGGTTGATTACGAAATCTAGCTTCAATATCACTCAACACTCAAAACCTACTGAATCTCTTTAAAAAAATCATCTGTTAAATGCTACATACATTCTGACGATTGATCTTGATTATCTATCTCGATCTATGATTCTGGCTGATTGGGTTTAAGTACGTCTAAACCTGCCACACAAGTAATGGAGGAATGGCAATAGCAATTAAAGATGACCGTGGCTTCGGCCGTGGCAGGAAAAGGAACGGGATTTTCTTTAGCACGGAGGAAGGACCAAGGGCTCTAGTCAGTAAGAGTCTGGCGCAACCTCTTGGGTGTCGAAAAAAATCATTTGAAAATTTTTTCCACTCAAAAAAATACCGATATAAATGTATCAGCGACCGAACTGCTATCCCCAAGTCGCCTTCCAAGCGTGTGCAAACTTCTCCTCAATAACGGACTTTGTTTAGCATAGGACGTCTTTTGGCCGATAATGCTGATGATAACATCCGACATTTGGATCCTACTAAAATGAAAAACTTAGAAATATCCTTTAAGACAATGCCATGAATAGAAAGCTAGTTTAAAATAAAAACTTGGCACTGTGTATTCGAGGAAGATGCGAGCAAACATCGTGTGGAATGAGGTCGCTCAGTTCAGTTTACACTGTAATGAGCGGCTGCTTAGTTGGCAAATTTTCAAATGATTTTTTTAGCACATTCATAGTCTTGTCTGATATGGGCTTCTGGTAATCTCATTCACACGGCGAAATACAACGCTGTGATTTTTTCACGTTGGTTTTCTACAAGGCAGTTGTATCACTCCGGTCGAGCCGACCCATTCGTGCTGAAGTCGTTAATGTGTCCCAGAATGACAATACTGTTGAGCCGAGGCCTCTTTTTACAAGGAAAATATTTGAGCATTAATTACCAGGCTTGCTTAAGTGGTTTGGCGATTATAAATCTAGTAAGTCCAGGTTTTTCACGATGTTTGCCCTAACAATACTGACTTAGAAGATAAACATAACTCGGCGAAAGCTACATAGGTACTTGTAAGCTTTCTAACAACCCACCCGTATGTATGCATAAGAAACGAGCGCCGTAAACTTGAGCCACTACGACATTTCAGACTTTACTTTGGGCTTATAAGATATCTGAACCCTATATTATAAAAAAAATTGACGAGTAATTTTTGTGAGATTCAAAATTCGTCAACAAAACAGTAAGACTATGCATGCAACAAAATGCATGGCGAGTTCACATCTCGCATTGTTCCCGAAATACAGAAACGCGAAGATTTGCCTGAATGTTTATTTTGAAAGTTCTTCGTTTCGGTAACAGTTGCTTGCTAGTTTTAGTTTTAAAACAATACAGCAATATTGTGGTACGCTGCAGTTTTATTGCTCTTTAGAAAGTTTCCTCATGTAGAATTTTCTCGGGTTACTGACTTTACGTACGTATGCATGAAACGTTTTCGTTCTTAACAATAGACGCGTTTTCTTCAGTCATTTCCATACCTACAGTTTTGTAAATATAATAGCGGTGTAGTAAAGAATTTAACGAATGATAACCTCTTCGCATAGGCATATGGTAGGATGTTTTTATTTAGTTTAAAATGTTTTTACTTTATTGTTTTAAATTTAGTTATTTATTGCAACGTTAGTTATTATTCGCGTGTCTTATTATTCATTCATACTTTTCCAATAAATAGCAATCACCTCATTCCCCTAATGAAACAATATTGTTCTATTTTGTTATTCCAACAAATGGAACCGCTTTCCGGGTATAATGCGCTGCTTTGATACGATTTATAGAAAACGATAGAAATAATTATTGAATCTGTAAGCCGGCCTTTTGCGGATTCCCATTGTAAAACCCTTTTAAAGAGCAATTAAACTGAATTGCCTGTCGGCGAATTATATGTAAACACAAACAACATAAAGGGGAACGCGCCTGTTCACTGTTTATGTCGATTTTAGTTTATAGAAGATATATCTATCATTTTGTAGGTATTGTAAACATACCATTTGTACTTCATAGAAAGTATGTACCTACAACCAAGGGTAAAATTATATGTAATACTTTGAACATTAGTCACCTGTATAAAATGATATGTGGTTACAGATAGCCAGCTTGAAAATAGTTCGAAGATTATTAAAGTCTTTTATGAGATACTAGCTGTTGCCCGCGACTTCCTCCGCGTAGACTTCAGTTTGCAGCGTGCGGTGGTTCCCGTTTCCGTGAGAATGCCAAGATAGACGCCTACATTACTGGAAGGGTTCCTCAAAATACATTCAGTAGTTTTTCGTGAGCAACAAACATTCAAATGTCTTCACAAATTTTATAATATTAGTAGGATTATAAAGAAAAGGTTTATAACGTTAATTCTAGCGGGTTTAAAGGTATAGCAAAGGAACGAAGCATCAATATACTTTTAATTATTCGCTTTGGTTGGTGTTTTGGATATGCTTGGTATGTTATGAAAATAAGGGTTAAACAATATTATGGGATGGGATATAACGGCAAACGCGCGGACGGGTCACCTGGTGGTAAGCAATTATCCTCACACATGGATAACCGATTATATCTTCTGATTTATTTCGTTGCGGGATCCAAGACAAGACAAGCATTCTTAAAAATAATTGATTTGATACAATAAAAACAATGTAAAATGATTCTGAATATAATATTATAATAAGCCAACCCACGTTAATATTACGTAGCCTTAAACCCATTTAAGCAACACGTTGTCTTCCTGTAGTAAGACACAGGCGAATGCAAATCTATGCAAATATATACTTCATATTAGCTCTGTACCTACATACATACATATATGCAAACCAGTTAAGTCAGAGTCAAACGAAGTTTGTGGAAGCAAAGGTTGGGAATTAAACTTTTGATCTTCAGGGTCGCAGTTATCATGCATTTCAGATCATGTTTTAGTTAAGGGCAGATAGAATATGTTTGAAACAGGTTCTACGGCTTCTCATGCATTAGGGCGCGTGTTTGAGCCTGGCCCAGTGTGACTTATTTTTAATTTTATTTAATAGGTCGGCAAACGATCTGACCGATCACCTGATGGTAAGCAATCAGCGCCGCCCATGGACACCCGCAACGGAGGAGTTACGAGTGCGTTGCCGACCTTTTAGGGATTAGGGATTTGGAGATTTAGGGATTGATGAGGGATTGGGGGAGGGGAAGGATTGGGCCTCCGGTAACCTCACTCATACTGCGAAACACAACGCTGTGGTTGTTTCACGACGGTTTTCTGTGAGGCCGTGGTATCACTCCGGTGGATAATTTCATAACCAGACCATTCATAAAATGCTTTGCAACTAAGTACATATTTATTAATGTCGTTAAATTACATAGGTAATATACGGAAAAAACAAATCATTGTTAGTTGGCAAATTTGTATAGAGTTTACAGAGAATAAAAATTGACCTACTATGTTCACGCCCGGGACAGTGCAAAATATTGAATCTTATATTTCCTAACAAAATCGTTTCATCGCCTCAGGTTCTGGATTCGTTATAACTTTTATAATCGATACGATTTCAGATTCACACCGATTTGGTACTACATAACATCTCGATCATAAAAGAGGATGCAAATTTTGATTCAAATTTCGGAATATTGGATAGTCGAATTTCTGTTACTGTCGAATTTCTGGTAGCCCAGAGGTTAAGAGTTAACAGGGTGCGGGTTCAGAACCTGGCAAGTTCTAATATGACTATTTCCGAGTTATATGTACTTTCTATGGTTATTTAGACACTACTTACATAAGGTGAAGGAAACATCGTGAGGAATCCTGGTCTAATAATTTCTAGTTCTTCTTCTTGAGCAAGCGTTATTCTTGAGCGATACTCAAACATTCTCCGTGTGAGAAGAGGCCTTTGCACAGCAGTCCGCACTTATAAACGAAAATGATGTGAAAACTTACTGTGAAGCTGCGTTCCGAAGCTTAATTTATTTTGAGTTATTATTTAAATTCAAGTAAAATCATATTACAAAGTACTCATTTTAAAGGTTTATACACAAAGTATTATTGTTAAAATCATTATCATTGTTTTATTTGTATAGTGAAGCCCTCATTGGCATTATTTTAAAACCCCTATTTCATAATATATATATATATATGTTATATATCAGTGTATTTTATGATTAATTTAAAGTATAAAACTAAAGCTTTTGAAGAACAAAATATGAAGCAACTTTTTAGCAAATTAGTACCTACATTTAGAGCTGACGTTACAGTGAGACTAGCTCTCTGAATTGCTGTCTCTTAATGACGTCTACTCAAGGTATGCAGACTGTGTAGCACTGCTACGAATTGCTACGAGTTTTTATTTGCTACGTCGACCCGTGCTACGCTAACGCTACGATTTTATTTTTACTGCTTTTTTATTTGAATGTATGTTGTTTTTAAGGTAAACTTTGATATTTAGTCCGTAGGTGTTTTGTACAAAATTATGAAGGAATATGTTCGTATTTTGATACTTTCGGAAATAAAATTAAAATATAATCTATCTAGAATAACAATACTTGCTTGTTTATATTAATTTTATATAGACCTCAATATGTGGAGTATATACAATAATTGGTGCCGTTGCTATGTAACTGGCTGCCGTGCAACTTGTCGTGGGTTTGATTCCCGCACGAAAAAACTCTTTGTATGATCCAGAAGTTGTTGTGGGTTTGTGCCATGTTTATAAACGCACCCACGATACAGAAGAAAATCGTAGTGTGAGATAAAGTAAAAAAAAAACGTGAGACTTTGTTTTACTGCTAAGAAATTTCAAATTTAAAAACCTTATCGATCGTATTTGTGACGTACAAATACAAATTTTCAATCCTTCGTAATAAAGGGCAACCCTACTGCTAAACTTCGACCACAGCCCTAGTATTAATACAAAGTAAATCTAACTAATTGCTTACAATATAAATTCTAAAACTATAAGTTACCTAAGTTTTGGCTTTAGTAATAAATTAACCACCTTATCCAAGTTTACCAAACTAAAAGCAAATATCAATTTCCTTCTATAATATGTAATTAAAGTTATAAACACACATGCGAAATTAACTAGAAATTAAGATTTTAATAATATAACCTACGTATGTACATGTAGTATTAAGGCTTGAACAGACTGGATGCGTATATCTAAAAGTATGCGTATGGTCGAGCTTATTGGATAGAGTTTAGATTCCATGGACGGTGTGCTCTGATTCGAATGGGCTGATGATGCGAAGGGCTGAGAGATTTGAAGAGAGCACGAGTTGGCTGGCTCGACTTCTTTTTTATAAAAACAATAGGATTTTCTCTAATGTCGTGGGTGGCGTTACAAGCATACAATTTCACATACACATCACACCCAGACATAGAACAATAATTATTAGATCACACCAACAGTTGTTTCGTGTGGTAATCAAGTTGAGCGGTAGCCGATTGCCTAGCAACCGGGTCTAATTTGCAGTCAATACAAGATTGATACAAAAGCAAAGTCACACTAGGCACTCAGTTCCATAAAAAACTCATTGGTACGCTCACGTCTAAGCATAAGCATCCAATGTACTCGACCCTTAAGATGGAACAAACGCTTGAGTTTGTGTGTATATAGAAACCACAGCGCGCCTACTGCGATCCTTATAACGTACTTAATTGGCTTTTCTTCATTCATACATATATTTACCGACGCACTAAGAGTCATTTAAAGGTTACGTAACCGAGTCCTTATCAATAATACTTTAGATGAGTTGAAAACATTTGATACTTCAAATCGTGTAAGTAGTACTGTTTATTATAAGACAAAAAAATCGTGCCTAATTTATTTTGTTATAATCTAATTGACACTTTAATATTTATTATAACAACGCAAAGTTACAACAAATAATTGTACCTTATAATAACAAAATTTTAAGGTAAATTTATGTAATTGTGGATAAATACATTTTTATTATTATTTATTTATTATTATATTTCATCCTGTCATCAAATGTTTCATTCTTACTCTGCCATGCCATGGGACTCTGCTCAATAATATAGATACTAAGTCTTCGGCACGGAGTAGGAGTAGACACGGGGTGGTGGTGGTTTTTAGATTGAGTAAGAGTCTGACACAAAACGAGCGCATGTAACTTATAAAACCTGCAATCTACGATAAACTTAATTCTTAAAAGACCTTGAGATATCTTAAAAAATGGTACAATCAAAATTCCCCAACACTTCAGAGAAAAAAACATTGTTGTATCATTTCTAATAGAACTCATCAAACAACAACTTCGTAACAGAAAATAATATGACTATAGCTAGTCATTCACTATCCAAACTAATATTATAAATGCGAAAGTAACTCTGTCTGTCTGTCTGCCTGTCTGTCTTTTCATAATTCGACTGCACGGTTGGCGCGGTGGCTGGGCAACTGGCTGCCGCGCAACGTGTCGCGGGTTCGATTCCCGCACGGAACAACTCTTTGTGTGATCCACAGATTGTTGTTCCGGGTCTGGGTGTGATGTGCATGTGAAATTGTATGTTTGTAAACGCACCCACGACACAGGAGAAAATCCTAGTGTGGGGCAACGTTTTTTTTCTTTCTAAAATAAAAAAAAAAGAAAAAAAAAAAAATAATGCCTAAACTACTGAACCGATTTCTGTGAAATTTGGGACAGACATAGTTTGGAACTCGAGAAAGGACATGGTTGGTTACAACAACAGGATGGTTTTTATACCAACAATCTGCAGGAAGTCACTATTTACTGCGAACGGAGTCGCGGGCAAAAGCTAGTAATTATATATTTATCTGTTTTATAGTTCGCAAATTTTTCGTACGAGTGTAACATGGCGGCGAGCCAACAGTTCGCTCTCGATACTGATTTATATTGTTTATGTTCTATTCAAGAATCGATTTGTGTCCGACTTGTGTTGCGAATTGAAGACGGAATTCTGTTGTGTAAGGTTGCCTGCATAATTGACTACACGGTTGGCGTAGTGGCTCGGCAACTGACTCCTGTGCAACCTGCAACACTTTGTATGATTCTAAATCGTTCTTTAGGGTCTGGGTGGAGTTTATATGCTTGGGTCACACTCACGATATAGGAGATGATCCTATTATGGGGCAACTATTTTTTAACTATAGTGTTTTTTTTTTCTCGTAAAACCACGACGAGATACTCCGCTATCTAAGAAGGTTTGATATAGTAGTTATTAAACATACCATTATAATTTGCAGTTTAAAAAGGTTGGATTTAAAAAAGAGCCCTTTCGTAATTTCGTCATAAAATTCAACAACCATTTATTTTCAAAAAATCGTACGGAATTATAATCACAAATAGGTACAAATAAAATAATATCAAATTTTTAAATAAGCTAGCTACATCCACAGTGTGCACTACCCACTAGTTTTTATTATAAAGACTTAGGAAGTTGATCTAGCATGAATTATAGAGGATATGCCATTCAATTGAATTTATTTACGCAAAATAAAATTAAAATGCATTATAAAGTTTATTTACAAGCGATCAGAAAGTTTTATAGAGTCGGTGTATAAATATTATGTTGAATGGATATGTTGCAAATATTGGAGAGGAAACCGTAATTATTTTGTTGGGGTATCGCTTTGTTGATTTAGTCTGTGTCTGTTTGGTTAACTGGAACTAGTTTTGTTAAGTATATTGAGTAAGAACAGTTTTATTAAAATATTTTGCCGTGGTTGGATAATAAAGGCTGGAAATCGAGCTCAGTGGCGTGCGCATAGATAGGCCTATGTTCAGTAGTGGATTTTTTTTTATGGGAAAATCATTAAATGACTTCTCCCGTCCAGGTTCGGGTGGGAGGGAGTGTCAGACTCTTACTGACTAAAAACCCCCCTGTTCCTTCTCCTGCTCTGGGCCAAGGTCGCGGTGCCTCATTGCGCTTACCCCGCAACCCCGGCAACCCCGGCTATGTTGTATATGCCTATGTTCAGAAGTGGATGAAATCAGGCTGATGATGTTGATGAAGAATTCAATTTTGTCAGATTTTCATATACATATAATGTGAAAAGTACCGATTGTGAACGATTTTTTATGTTATTGTGTGGGAAACGAGTAAAAAGAACCTGATTTTAAGCAATCGGCGCCGTCCGGGGATATCCCAATTTCCAGGGGAGATACAGATAAGGGTGTTTCAGGATCAGGGTATTGCGGAATGGGGATAGGGAGAGGAAGACTGGGTCTTTGGTAACTTTTCTGCGGGGCTCTGGTATCACTCTGGTCGAACCGATTTGTCTCAAAGCATCAAAACATTGCTCCCCTACATTAAATTTTATGGTATTAAATAGCTCTGGATGACGTTGAAGTATTTTTAGTTTATCCTATCTTGGTATAATGTGATTTAATGTTAGGTCAACAGTAATAAAGCAGTGAACGCCCACGAAGTATAATTTTCTATTAAATTTTTTGAAAGTTCTTTTAAATGTATTCTCAGAAATGTGTCTAGTCCAAAAACTTGTGTGGCTTCAATTAGATTGTTTCTAAGAAAAGTGTAATTTTCAGGGATTGCAGGAGGTCTCTAGGGGCGGGCAGAGGTCTTGCGTGACATTTTAGTTATTATTTTCAATTGCTTTGTCGTAATGAATGTCAAAAATGACACAAAAAGATACAACTTTGTTAATTGGTTACTGATAAATATAATTAGAAAATATCTTTTTATCATTAAATAGAAATGGTAGTTATAAATTTATGGAGCTGTTTCAAAATACCTTTTAATGTAGGAGAACCATGTTTTGGCACGAATGACGACCATAGTAATATCGCGTCCTTACAGAAAACCAACATTCGCCGCAAGCATATTCATTCCAGAGAATTCATTTGCCTACACATAAGATAAAACTGGACAAACCAATTTCAACTCTAAGTACACTGATAAACGAAAACATTTTGTTACTGTGCACAAGATTAAGCTTAACATATTATTATAAGTACTTATTGAGGTCTACCTGTAATATAAGTATATGTATGTGTGCATAAAAGTAACAAATTAATACTCGGTTTATCGCGAGAGACACGTATCGGCTGGATAAATCCAACACAGTGCGGAAGCTGTACCCTGTAAGCCTGCTTCAGATTGGCTGAACACGACATTGGGAACGATGCCCGCAGTAATACCATCAAATCCCAATCTACCCAGTCATTCAGCTTTGGGAAATTCCCAACGTATGGATTTGGGCTGTGAAATAAAGATTAATTTATGCTTCATAACAGTATGCCAGATCTTTAGGTATAAGTGAAAAATTGTTCACAATGAAACAATGAATTTATTTTTGCAAATAGGCCATAAAACGGCACTTTTACACGTCAATTTATATGTGAAAAACTAGATGAAGCCGGCATTTCCTATCTGACTACTCTGAGAAGAAATGCCGAAACAAACTCAGAGGTCAGTCTCTTTTCAAGTGCAGACAATGTAAAAATAACATAATGTGAGAGAACCGTGCAAGTTCATTCTGTAGTGGTCTTTTGATGAAAGAACCACACGAGCACAGTATTGTGCATTTGTGTTTATTATGTATAGGTAATGTATTCAGATAGATTTGGATGCTTGAGTTTTCACCAAGAATTCGATTTTTAAAATGGTTGTAAGAGAGTAACCATTAAGTCTCTTGGTCGTTCTTTTTGGTAGGAATCTTCAATTTGATACGAGCAAACATAGCATTCACTAAACGAATAAACGACAGACACATTTTTTTTAATTCTAGTAAGTATTTTGTTGGACGTTTAAGAGGTACTTTTTATATCTATAATTTCACATATAAAATGAGACATAAGTATGTAGTTTTTTTACAGATTTGTTATAAGCACAAATTTGCTTCACGTCAACCATATTTTTCAAAATATGTGCTAAATCATTCACAGTGTATTACCGAACACATTGATATACCGAATTAAATTTTCCGACCATAACATAATATTGAGGAGATAGCTAACAGACGCATAATTAATTATACTTATTATAAATCCCGTAGGAAAATCATACTCTATATCGAGAATTAAAAGATCAATCATTCATTTATTCTCAACAATTATTCATTAATTACAAAAAAGTTATTCTTTATAGTTTTTGGCGTTATATCATTAACATTTTTAAGTTGCATAGTTTTTATTTATTTATACATTTCATCGAAGGCTTAAAGAAATTTTAACAATTTTAGGTTATGTAACCTAATGTTAAAAACAAAAACTGATTAAAAGCATACACCATATTTTATGGTAAAAAAGTTACATTAAATGTATATGAATGATTGTATTTTTGTTTATCTAGTAATTCACAGTTTAAGAATATTTTAGATAGACATTCAAAAATTATCTCTAATAACAAATCTTGCATTATTGTTTAGACAATTTAGCTAAAAGTCAAATCGTTGTGTTTAATTGCTAAGTAGACATATTTTTCTAAACATTAATTTCAATGTATCTCATAACATTAAAATTGCAGTAAATAAAGAAATACTTAAATATAAAATATTGTTTTTAAAGTTTCCTCGAGCGAGCCTCGAAAGAGCTTTTCAAAAGTCATCTTTCCCAGAGTACACTAATTAGATAAACTTCACAGAGCTAACAGTTTTCAAGTATTTGTATTTTTATTTTGTTTTAACATATTTTTTATCAGGTAAAATTTTCCATAATATAAGATTATCTTATTGGTTTCGTTTATTGGTTTCATTCAACAAGTTAACAACTATTATAATTGAGGTCATAAATATAGTATACGCTAATATTTATAACCTCAATTATACTAGAATTTCCAAATAATGAAATTATTCAACATTAGGTTTTGTAGCATTTTGTGAAGAAATAAATAAAATTGAAAAGAAAGCTTCAGTTTTCTTTACGCAATACAAGAAAAGTTGCAAGTGCGTTGCCGGCATTTTGGGTTTTATAAGGGGTTTGGAGATTTAAAGATTGGGAAGAGATGGGGTAGAGAAGGATTGGGCCTCCGGCAACCTCACGTACCCGGCTAAACACAACGCAGTAGTTGTTTCACAGTAGATTCCTGTGAGGCCGTCACTACGGTCGAGCTAGCCCATTCGTACCGAAGTATAACTCTTTCATATTTACATTGAAATTGTGGTTAAAAATGACTTTTGAATTCGTAATACACACTTTTGGGCTCATTGATCCAGAAACGTCATTGATAATACGGTAGTTTCCAAATTCAATACTTTTATCCAAATGTCAGAAACGATAAATTTCTATGAAATTTGTATAAAAAACTGAGTTATGACGTCATAGTATTTTTGCGTCAAATAGCTTACTTATTTCTTAATAATTAGCTACAAAATATCTTAAAGTTAGTGTATCGATCGATCGATGAATAAAAGTATAGTTATTTTTCAATATTTTATTTTATTGAAACGGCGAATTAATTTATTTTTGACTTAGGAAACTACCCAATTATAACATACAATGTAACACCAATTGAGCCTGTTTTTTTAGGAAACAGTAAAGTTCCCTAAGATCGAAAGAGGAGGATCTTCTGACCAGGCGAGGAGAGGTAGCCTGGCGGTCAACTGCCCCCGGTCGTACGTTGGGATATATTATTCTATAGGTGTTAAATCAGGCGCAAACTTCACTTGCATGATCTAGGATTTGTGACGTCATGCGTTGAATATTGTCGTCGATCGGCACAGTTTCAACTAGGTACCTACATATAAGTACTACCTACACCTCATCTAGCAGATGTGCCTATCACAGCCTATTCTATTAGCGCTAGAAGTTTGCGATATAATTTGTAGGTAATTCACCACGTAGGCCCTAAAATTCAGTATCTATGAGGCAGGTGCGATGTATTTGTTGCTTATAGAAATATTTTTATTAAAGAAAAACAAGACAAGGTACATATTACACAAAATGAAATTTTCTCATTTTATAGAACAAAAAATGTGTGGAACGTGCTGTTTACCCTATCCAATGTTCTTTGTCTGGTTCTAAACTACATTTCCACAAATTTAATTCTCAACGTAATCGGTTCAGCCGTTCTTGAGCAATAAACAGTGTAACTAACTTTGTTTGATATATAATATAGATTTGAAACAAGGGCTGTGGCATCGATAAAAGAGATGTATTGACTATTTTAGATGTAATCTCAGATTAATAGTGACATTAAAATCAGGGATATGAAAATTAACAATTTAAGTACAGGAGTGGCAGATCGTAAGAGGTGGTAGGCTCAGTTTAAAATGTATAGTTAATTCAAAATCGTGACGTCATACAATATTTCAAGCCAATATAATTATAGTTAAAAGTATTCGATTTTGTAAGAAATAATGTGGCAAATGTGTGACTAGTGGCTTTGTTAGTCACCGACCTTGTCGATTAGCATGGATTAAACAAGTTAAGTGATGAAATGAAAATAATGTTTTATAAAAAATATGGTTTTAGCGTTAAATTATCCGGGATGTAAGCGCAACACTAATTTACCGCTACCCAGGAGAAGAAACGGGTTGGTTTTAGTCTGTAAGTCAGTAAGGAAGAAAGTAGGCATCTAATAATTATTGCATCTTAAAAACACTTACAGGGGGGTTTTTAGTCAGTAAGAGTCTGACACTCCCTCCCGCTCTGGGCGGGGAAAAAAATCAAAAACACTTTTAATTTCACTAGATTTCTTTGCTTCTAAGAAAATAGCAACGATGTTACTGTCGACCGTAGGTACCAGAAGCTCATAATGGTGGAGGAGGTTTGTCGATACCTACTTCATTATTATTCCTGCCCACTTCATTTAAGCTGACGATGCGATGTCGAATGCACTTGGATAAGCTCTTGACAAGTCCATCATCATCTTCCTGCCCTTGTCCCGTTTTATTTGGGGTCGGCGCAATATGTTTTTTTCTTCCATTCTGTCCTGTCACTCGTCACGCTATCGCTAACTCCTCTCCATATCACTTCTCACACAATCCATCCATATTTTCTTTGGTCTCCCCCTGCCTCTCCATCCATCCACATTTATACTCATGACTTTTTTTGTAACATGCTTTTCATCCCTCCTTTTCACATGGCCATACCAAGACAAACGGTTCCCTTTCAACTTTTCAGTCACTGGCGCCACTTTCAAACTTCCTCTAATATACTCATTTCTCACTTTATCCAATCTCGTCACACCACACATCCATCTCAGCATTCTCATCTCTGCTACATGCAATCGCTTTTCATCCGTCTTTTTCAGAGCCCAACATTCTGACCCATACAGTAGGACAGGCCTTATCACTGACTTGTAGATTTTACCCTTCAACCTGAGGGGCATTGACAAGTCCATCAAGTAAGTTAAATAATTTTAGATTTGAACTGACGGAAAAGGTTAAAACTTTAGAAGATAGTGTTATAAATGTGAGTATAATAAAAACAGTAAATTAAAAAAAGATTGTTCGTGTTTTTTTTAATTTGAAGACTTAGTCTGATTGGTTTGAACAAGGTGTATAGAACAGTGAAGATAACATTGTCTTTTTATAGAACCAACAGCATAATACATAATTTAAAATAACACACCCCAATGTTACAGAAAGTCGGCAAGTAACATTGCTTGCGTTGAGAAAGTCTGTACTAATTTCAAGTCACAGCGGGTCTTTCATTGCAGTGCCGTGTGCATTGCGGTGACGTCAAGCAATACTCCACCTCAGTCATTATTCACCTCGTCTGGTCGACGATCTTCTCTTTTCCGATCTTAGAGAACTTTAATCTCATAATCATCATTATCAATAGCCTCTAAGTGCTTAAAAAAAAGGTTTTATTCAACAGACGGGTTGAGCATTAACCACCACTCTTGTTCACGGCGGATTAGCGATTTCAAACTTATGATTATAAATTCATTTAAGTACGACACAACATTGACTGCACGGTTTGTGCGGTGGCTGGGCAATTGGCTGCCGTGCAACGTGTCGCGGGTTCGATTCACGCACGCAACAACTCTTTGTGTGTGTCATGTGTTTGTGAAATTGTATGTTTGTAAGCACAGCCACAATACAGGAGAAAATCCTTATGCGGGGCAACTTTTTTTTTAATAAAAGAGAAAGAAATAAATTTATAAGTCCAGGTTTCCTCACGATGTATTCATTCACCGTTTGTCAGTGTTATCTAAATACACTTAGAAAGTACATACAACTTATAAAACGTGACATTAGTACTCGCAGGGTTTCGAGCCCGCATCCTTATGTATGAGAAGCGGGGGCCTTAACCTCCGGGCCACCGTAAATCTGTAATCTCTAAATTAATTTCAGTTTAAACATGAAAATGAAGTAACATCAACAAATATTCAGCAAGGTCAGTGACTTTTTTCATAATTAAAAAGATCTTTAGTGCTTTATTCCAGTGAGTTTGTTTTTCATTATTATGTAAAGGCGGTACCTACATTCACTGCCCGCGATAGACTTAAGTTATTAAAAACTTAAGTAATACTAAGACTAGAATCATGGAAATTTCAATTTGAAGGGAAAAATAAGTTATGGTTTTTTTTCGTAATGGGCAGGCATTTGGCCGCAGACATACCTGGTGGCAAGCAATGATGGGAACTACTATGGAGCACGCCTACCTATAAGCTCGGTCATGAAGACACCTAAGTCACATCCTTCGGGGAACACAGACTGGCAAAGAATTCTTAAATCCGTCAGCTGGGACTGGTCAGTTCCGGACTGTCTATTGTCCTTAAGGTTATTTTATGTTTCTCTGAATAAATATTAGTGTTGCACTATTCTCCCATAATTGAATCAACTGTTTGTATAAGGAATCTATATGTCAAACTGATTTAAAAAGAGTAACCATGGAGTTTCTTGCTCTTTCATCTCCATCGGAATCTACACTTTGGAACGAGCAAAAAGGACTGACCGACAGACTGACACTATATCTTTAAATTTTGTCTCACGTTCAAAAGTGCATGTAAGGGTCTAATTGAAATAAATGATTTTTTACTTTTGATAATAAAACTGGAGGCGAACCGTTTCATTTGCTTGGGTGGGATACCCAACATGAAGCGTTAACGTTAAAAGGCATTTGAAAACTCTTATCAGTATAAATTTCAGTAATCGCTAAGCTACCGAGCATATCGCAATGAATACGGAATAAGAATTCAATAACATGGACATTTTATAAGCAGAAAATTCGTAACGCCTCCAGAAGGTCGGTTACTCAATTGTAGCACTACTGGTGCTGCAGTTGTCTATTAGCGGCACCAATAGCTTACCAACAGGTTACGCGAATGCTCGCTTGCGACTCAATAACATAACAAATCAATACAAAATAGCATAAAAGTATAAGTCGTTCATGGTGCGAGTTCCAACTCATCACGTCGAGACATTCCTCAAGGAAGAGTTTTGGCCGAAGGGTGTCGTATATCGGAGGTTCCGAGGATGGCTACGCGACACCACGCAGCGTAACACGACGCCGACACTTCGTGTGCATTAGTGTTTAAGTTATCTATGTAACATACGTATTTATGATTTATTGTTATAATATATTTATGTATTGTATTCTCTATGGGCCTCAGATGCCTGACTTAAATAAATAAATCAAATAAATAAATCCATTTAGGCGTGAACTTACCCTAGTACGACTTCTTTTCTTAATGAACCTCTTGATTATTATGAACTAGGACAAAATAATTATAGCAATAAAGTCAAAGATATTTCAAAACCGCATTAACGAAGGTTTTACAGCACTATCAAAGAGCTACTTACATTTTAGAGAGTCTGTTGCGACGGGACTTGAAGTGAAGTTCAAGTTTGTTTGTGTAACAAAATAATTTTATTTAAGTAAGCTGTTAAGTTCAGGCTGTAGCTTAGTTAATAGTTAATGAGTGTCGTTGCTTTTTATATCCCCATCTTCCATGAAAGAGAAATATATTTAAAAATTTAAGGGTCGTTTGTTGACACGGAAAGAATTTTAATTAAAGCGGTCAATCATGGAAAAAAATTAACTAATTTTCATACAACTTGCTCTAAATATCAATTAAACATATTTTAAAAAGAGGTCAGACAGACAAACAGAGAAAAGGTGTGGGAGAGCCATGCTTCGGCACGAATGGGTCGGCTCAACCGGAGTGATACCACGGCATCACAGAAAAACCGGCATGAAACAACTATAGCGTTGTGTTTCGCCGTGTGAGTGAGGTTACCGGAAGCCCAATCACTCCTCCTCCCCGATCTCTCCCCAATCTCTAAACCTCCAAATCCCTAATCCCAAACTCGTTTAAACTCCGAACCTCCACGAGCTCTCTTGGAAATAACTTATGTATATTAACGAAGAGTTAGATTACATGTATATCTGTGGAATTTATGGTTATAATCTTACGACACATTTAGGGCACCCATGTGAAAGATTTACATATTATGTTTTCATTAATTTTTTAAATAAGAATTTTGACGTTACTGAAGATGCTAGCAAAACCTATTATGTTTTATTACACGTAGGATATCTTGAATGTGTATACCGACGGAGACGTATCAATATCTCTTAACCTAGTTTTTTTGTAGTTTTTTAAAGTAAATGCCATAATATGTTTTGGTACTTTTGATCTGTGGTGGCCCGGAGGTTAAGGAGCTCGCTTTTCATGCATGAGGGCTTCTGTGGGTTCGAAACCTGGCAAGTACCAATGTGACTTTTCCGAGTTATATGTACTTTCTATGATTATTTAGACACCACTGACATACGGTGAAGGTAAACATCGTGAGGAAACCTGAACTTATAATTTCTAATTATAAGTATGAAATCGCAAACCCGCATTGAGCAAGTGTGGTAATTAATGCTCTAACCTTCTCCGTGTGAGAAGAGGCCTTTGCTCAGCAGTGGACACTTATAGGCTGATGATGATGATGATGATGACTTTTGAATAGTAACTATCGTGAGACATACAAAATCATGAATAAGAGTCCAGTTGTGACTTTAAACCAGTGGAGTTTTTCTCAGTAGATTCGCAGGAGTACGTCGTGACTTTCAATGAATTATTTGGTATTGTAGGGAGGTGATTTATTAGAATGTTGTTCCAATTAAATAAAACCATTAAGAATTTGATCCAATCCAACAAGGATCAAATTCAAAGTTTATATTGTTCATGAGAAAAACCTTCCCCTCCCCAATCCCTAAACTCAAAATCCCTAATCCCCAAAAGGTCGGCAACGCACTCATAACTCATCTGTTGTGGGTGTCCACGGGCGGCGCTGATTGCTTACCATCAGGTAATCCGTCCGATCGTTTGCCGATTTATTACATAAAAAAAAAGAAAACCGCCTCACGATAATCGAAAAATCAGACAGTCAGTCTCTAGAAAATTCAGATAGCAGGTCCGCTCCAACGTCGATATACAGGTATATTAACATCAAGCGACAGACAGACAGATTCACGTACACTCGTATATCAAACTGCAATCCGTTTTTGGTCACGTTCATGTTTAATGTACGTGTCACTAGGTAGTATCGAAAGTATTGTAAAATTGCGATCGTAAAGAAAGATTTTATTTATACTTTGACGCACATATGATGAGCAAAAGTACATAAAGTCAGCTTAATTCCGTATCAAGTCATTCTCTCCCTCTTTCAACTGAACCATGAATAGGTACTTTTGAAACGTTAAAACATAATAGTAGTTTGTCAGTCTGTTCGTCAATGAAGCTAGTGCGCAGCTCAGCTCAGAGAAATGTTATACAATGACAGCCAGCATAGGTTTTTAATTTAAATTAATTATACACATTATAATACAATACCTATATATATAAATGAATACCATTTTTTTGTCAGGGGTAAATCATCCAATGACTTCTCCCGCCCAGGGTAGGGGGATAGAGAGTGTCAGACTCTTACGGACTTGTGATATATTATGGTAATGCGGGTAAATTAACAATAAATCAGTCTCGTTTCAACCGTCTTTCATTGAGCATCATATTCTACAGTGGCGACGAGTTTTATTTCTTTAAATTAAAAAAGAACAAGATGCCTATCGGGAAAATTCATGCATTTGATCTCGACGGAGGTGAAAACTGGCCAGCATATGTGCGTTTAGTGGAACAATTTATTTTACTCAACGACATAAAAGATAACCTACGCGTAGCCACGTTGGTGACACACGTGGGAGCGTCGACCTACCGGTTGATGTGCGATCTATGTGCTCCAGATAATCCAGAAGATAAAACATTTAGCACCTTAGTGGAGCTCGTGAAAAATCATCTGGAACCAAAAAGATCAGAAATAGCTGAGCGCCACGTGTTCCGCCAGCGGAGGCAGGGGGAAGGTGAAAGTATTAAGGTGTTTTTACAAAACTTAAAACACTTGGCTACTCATTGCAATTTCGAAAACCAGTTGGAAGTTAACCTGCGAGATCAATTCGTGTCGGGTCTCCGTAGTGAAGAGATAAGATCTCGCCTATTTACGGAGACAACTCTCGACTACAAGAAGGCGGTTGGGCTGGCGCTGGCGCTGGAGGCGGCTGAGCAGCACGCGGCTAAAGCCGTGGCACCGGCCGCGCTGTGGGCAGCAGCCGGTCCGGCGGGACTCCAGGCAGACGCGGGCGAGCGCGTGCACCGGGTGAGCGTGGCCAACCAGGCCAACGCCGCCGGACGAGACGACGCGGCGCCGCGACGCGAAGGGTGCTGGCGCTGTGGCCGGGCCGGCCACGCAGCGCATAGGTGCCGATACAAGTCGTATGTATGTGAAAAGTGCAAAGTGAAGGGCCATTTAAGGTCTGTATGTGATAATAAAAATGTGAGTGCGCGTCGGTCTAGTTCTAAATATCAAAACTTCATAGAAACAGACTCCGGTGAGTCTGGCAGTGAGGAGTTTGAAGGATTGTATACTATTAAAGGTGAGACAGTTCAAAATGTTAAAGACGGTCCCTATTATTGTGAGTTAATTGTGGAAAATATAAAAGTATTATTTGAAATCGACACGGGCAGCAAGATATCGGCGGTATCGAAATTGTTTTATGATCAACATCTTTCTACCTTACCAATTGAAAAAGTTAATATTAAATTGAAGTCATATACAGGTGACGCAATAGTACCGTTAGGTCGAGTATCTGTGCGAGTCAGCTGTGCGGGAGCGAAGCATACCGTACTTACATTGTTTATTATCGAAAACGGCGGACCGCCGCTTATCGGCCGCACCTGGATGCGCGAACTTAAATTAAAATCATTAAATTTATTTAATCTTAAAGAAGATGTTGATCCCGTTGTGATTGAATTAAAACAAGAATTCCCAGAAGTGTTCACTGATAAAATTGGTACTTATAAACATAAATTGACACTATATTTGATTGATAACACGCCGATATTTTGCAAGTCACGCCCCCTCCCACTTGCATTGCGCGAGCCAGTGGAAAATGAACTTAAACGCTTACAAGACGAAGGTATAATTTACAAGGTTGATAGATCTGATTACGGAACTCCAATTGTGCCAATTATCAAACCTGATGGTTCTATTCGTTTATGTGGCGATTATAAAGTGACGGTTAATAAATTATTAAAAGATGTTCATTTTCCATTGCCAAAAATTGAAGAAATGTTTGCAGCGCTAAGTGGTGGGGAGCAATAATAATAATAATAATAATAAAAAAAGCCTTTGACAGTGTCCCACATTCTTGGTTGATTAAAATATTAGAGATTTATAGAATAAACAAAACAATTATAGATTTTCTTCGTAACATAATGCCTCTTTGGAAAACTACGCTACATATCCACACTACTGACAATAATGTTAGTACGCGACAGATTAGCATCAAGAAAGGTATCTATCAAGGAGACTCCCTAAGCCCCTTGTGGTTCTGCCTCGCCCTGAACCCTCTTTCCCATTTGCTCCACAATTGCCAGGCCGGGTATTGCCTCAAACATAGTTCTAAAGAAACAATAATTTCACATTTAGTATATATGGACGACATTAAACTTTACGCCAAATCTGAAAAAGATATGAAAAGTCTAATAGATATTACAGCAGCTTTCAGTAAAGACATCAATATGCAATTCGGCCTAGACAAATGCAAGACTCTACACATTGTAAGGGGC
The DNA here is from genome assembly GCA_902829305.4 of Spodoptera exigua. Classification (NCBI taxonomy): domain Eukaryota; kingdom Metazoa; phylum Arthropoda; class Insecta; order Lepidoptera; family Noctuidae; genus Spodoptera; species Spodoptera exigua. Next base: position 15,264,919 of record LR824605.2, read on the forward strand.
AAAATACGACCTGGTGATTATGCAGTGAATGGTAACGATATTATAACTGCATTGGAACAAACCGACTTGTATAAATATTTAGGCTATTCGCAATTAAAAGGCTTGGATCACATTCAAATAAAAAATATACTTACCGCTGAATTCAAACGACGATTAAACGCTATTTGTAAGTCCCAACTCTCAGGCAAAAATCTGATTAAAGCCATCAACACCTACGCTATTCCCGTATTAACTTATTCATTCGGTATAATAAAATGGACAAAAACGGACACAGAACAACTAGAACGCACAACACGCACTACCCTGACCAAACATAATAATTTACACCCGAAATCGGCTATAGAGAGGCTCGCCATTAAAAGGCAAGACGGAGGAAGAGGCCTAATAGACATCCGTCATTTATGGCAAAAACAAATTCGCAATTTAAAATCATTTTTTTTATATTAAATCTCAAACAAGCCATATCCATAAAGCCATAGTTGCTAGCGATCATAATTACACGCCACTTAACTTAAATGAACCAATAGATACAGAAAACGGTAACGAAACTGACCCACAAAAAGAAAAGTTAGAAGCCTGGAAAAGTAAAGTTCTTCATGGCCGACACCCACATGACTTAGAGCAAGCTCACGTGAACACCATTGCCTCAAATAAGTGGTTGAAGTTAGGAAATTTATTCCCGGAAACTGAGGGATTCATGATAGCTATTCAGGACCAAATCATTAATACCAAAAACTACCGAAAATATATAATTAAAGACCCTACAGTAACCGATGATAAATGCCGCAAATGTCACAACCAGCCGGAAACCATACAACATATAACAGGAGCTTGTGCAACTCTCACACAAACCGATTACACACACAGACACAACCAGATAGTAAACATTATTCACCAAAAACTCGCACTCAAATACACACTTATACAAAACACAAACATCCCTTATTACAAATACACACCAGAAACTGTTTTAGAAAACGCTACGCACAAACTCTATTACGATCGCGCCATACTTACCGACAGGACAATACATTATAACAGACCTGACATAACACTACAAGACAAAGCAAATAAAATAACCTACCTAGTTGATATTGCTGTACCAAATACACATAATTTACAGAAAACAATTACCGAAAAAATATCTAAATATGCAGAACTCAAAGATGAAATAAGTCGAATATGGAACCAAAATAAAGTTTATGTGATCCCTATAGTTCTTTCTACCACAGGTGTAATACCTAACCATCTTCTCCACAGTCTCAAATTATTAGATTTAAAAGAAACACTGTACATAACCCTACAGAAAGCAGCCATCCTAAACACCTGCAGAATCGTCAGGAAGTTCATGCAAACAGAAGACAACGCACTAGTCACATGACAACACCCACAAGCATTTAATATTACTCACCACACCCTGTATTTACTTGGCTTTGGCCCGTAAATATGGATTAAACTAGCTCTAGAAAGCTAAGAAATGGGTTTTCTCCCCAAAAATAATATGCCCCCTAAACAACCACACGTCCCGATCGACCATCTGATCACGTGGGGGGCGGACACACGAAAATTAAATTACTGGCGTGGCTAACGTGGCTCTGGAAACCCATTCAAAATGGAGACTCGTTTAAAAAGGAAATTGAGAGGGCCGCTTCCCGGGGATCGCCGGGGCACACCTGGAGCTGACGCTGGGTGTTTCAGCATGCAAACCGTCAATGGTGAGGAGCTGAGCAGGCGGGCTCCCACCGGGTCACCCGAAGTTACTACAGCCGAACAAGATACTTCTGATAGTCTTAATGACTATGTTACCAATCACATTGTTGAACCATATAGCCCTAGCACCGTTTCATATACCCCTTCATTGCAATCGTTACCTTCGTCAACTAACTCATCACCTCCTCCAGTAAGATTTAGAACTTCACCCACTCCAGTCTTGGATGTTGCGCGGGAGGTGAATACCTTTCTACCTGCGTCCACCAAGGCTGGCAAACCAAGAGTGCGCATGTCTTGGAGTAAAGATGTGAATATATTCATCATGCGCACTTATTATTATATAACAAAGTTAGAAACGGATAAGACAACATATAGGAAACGATTGCACGAACTATTCTCGCGACAGTACCCACAAATAACAGTCTCGGAACAACGTGTATCGGATCAGATGAGGACAATAATAAAAAATAAGCGACTCTCACAGGAAACATTAGACCATATAAAAGAAGAAGTACGTAAAACTTTAGAAGAAGAAGGAAGTGAGAATTTCAATATCGCAAACACATCAGATGTCATTCCTACAACATCATCCTTATCTTTCCAACCTAGAGAACAATTGCTTAACTTTGAAAACGTCTCGTCCATCGATTCAAACATCACCCCAAATACAAATTTATCATGTAATCAACACGCAACATTCACTCAACACGCAACATTCACTCAACACGCATCCACTCAAACACACTTCTCTCAGGATCTTTTATCGCAGCAGATACTAATCTCACAACCTAGTCAAACGTCGGAGGTGGATGTATCTGCACAGACATTAATTAACCAACTGGAAACTGTTCTTATTAAATATACTGGCACAGATCCTACAGCTCGCCCTAAGCTACCAAAATTAAGAGAAAATAAAAAACTTTACGCGTTGGTTGATATTTTTAACAAACAAATATTGAACCGATTTTACTCTGTAGATTCCGATTTAGTATGTATACATACACTTATATATTGCTGTGCACACGTAATAAGTCAAAACTTAGGATATAAAATAAAAACATGTAAACCAACCACTAAATACAATAAAAACCTTGATAAACCTTCCTGGCAAACAAGACTAGAATTAGATATAAAAAACTTACGAGTAGATATTGGTAGATTAACACAGTATATAAAAAATAATAGATCTAGAAAAATTATGAAAACGGTAGAAAGCATATTCAGACAAACAAAAGTACATACTATACATGAACCAAACAATGTTAGGCCCGAGGAATACTTAGACACATTAAAGCAGAAATTAACCTTAAAATCACAACGATTAGCAAGATATTTAAAAGCTCTCCAAAGAAAGGAACACAATAAACTCTTTACGGTAAATGAGAAAAATTTCTATAGGGCGTGTAGAGACAGTAAAATTCAAAATAATAGTAACAATATATCCCCCGAACCCAATGAACTTAAACACTTCTGGGCTAATTTATGGGAAAAACAAACACATCATAACGACACTGCCACATGGATTGATGAAGAAAGAAGTAGAATGGCTGACATTGATGAGATGGAATTCGCGGATATCACACCAGAAGACATAACAATAGTCACTTCAAGAATGAAAAATTGGAAAGCAGCTGGCGTTGACAACATACATAATTTTTGGTACAAAAAGTTTTTCACATTACATGCAATTTTAGCTAAAAACGTCACAGAATTAATTAGGGGTGAGCAATTGATGCCCAAATTCATCACAAAAGGAGTTACTTACATGCTTCCCAAAAGTAATGACACATCGAATCCCTCACAATATCGTCCCATTACATGCCTACCAACAATTTACAAACTTATCACTTCACTCATCACACGAAATATCAACAGTCATCTTCATCGAAACAATATACTGTCAGAAGAACAGAAAGGATGTAGGCAGAACCACAGAGGATGTAAAGAACAGCTCGTAATAGACTCAACAATTTTAAAATGCGCACATACTCAAAATAGAAATTTGAGCATAGCCTATATTGATTATCAAAAGGCATTCGATAGTGTCCCCCACTCCTGGCTAATTAAAATCTTACAAATATATAAAATAAGCCCGATTATAATTAACTTTTTGAGAATTGCTATGACTGATTGGAGAACAACCTTATACCTCAATAATGGTGTAAGCTTCATCACAACAGATGAAATTTACATAAGAACTGGCATTTTTCAGGGCGATTCTCTCAGTCCTCTTTGGTTCTGCCTTGCTTTGAACCCACTATCTCACCTTCTCAACAATTCAGCGCACGGTTATAAATTAAACTCAGAGACAGCCATAACTCATCTCATGTATATGGATGATATTAAGTTATTTGGAAAATCCAAGAAGTGCCTACAATCACTAATAGATTTAACAGCCAAATATAGTAGCGATATACAAATGACATTTGGTTTAGATAAGTGCCGCACACTTCACATATATAAAGGCAAAATAATTAGTACGCTTAGCAATACGACCGAACCTGATACATTCGAATCGATGGGATCGACAGATACTTACAAATATCTAAGTATTCATCAGTCCAACACCATCGATCACATTAATATTAAGAAGCATCTAACTACAGAGTTCTCAAAACGGCTGAATTTACTATGTAAAAAACAACTTTACTCAAAACATCTATTCAAAGCTATCAACACTTTCGCAATACCCATTCTTACATTTTCATTTGGTGTAGTTAAATGGACACGCACAGACATTCGCAACTTAGAAATAAAAATCAGGACCACTCTAACAAAATACAACTACCTACACCCCAAGTCAGCTATAGAGCGTATTTCAGTTAAAAGAGAAAAAGGAGGAAGAGGCCTCATAGATTTGAATGTACTGTGGGAAGGTCAACTTAAAAATCTACGAAATTTCTTTTATAGTAAAATCACAACTAGCCATATTCATTCAGCCATAGTTAATCTCGATAAAAATTACACTCCGTTAAATTTGTCTAATAGGGATATTATTTATAAAACCCCACAAACCCATGTCACTGACAAGTTGAATAGGTGGCGCTCCAAAGAACTACACGGAAGACATTTACATGATTTAGAGCAACCACACATAGACATAGACGCCTCAAATAAGAGAAAATTCAAATAAGAAGGGTTTATGATCGCGATACAAGATCAGGTCATAAACACCAAAAATTACAAGAAACATATACTTAAGGATCCCACCGCACAGAACGACAAATGCAGGAAATGTTACCGCGCCGCTGAAACCATTCAACATATAACCAGTGCATGTCCAAATCTAGCTCAAACCGATTACACACATAGACACAATCAGGTCACCTACATCATTCATCAGAAATTAGCCATAAAATGTAATCTTTTACCACCTAAAGTTGTACCGTATTACCAATATGTTCCTAAACCAGTGTTGGAGAATCAGAGTCACAAGATATACTACGACAGAGCAATATTAACTGACAAGACAATTCATAATAATAGACCGGATATAACAATGATTGATAAACAGAATAAATACACATATATTATAGACATTGCAGTTCCAAATACGCACAACCTACAAAAGACAATTTCCGAAAAAATTAGTAAATACACAGAGCTAAAAGAAGAAATAATTAGAATATGGAAGATGAATCGTGTGTATATTGTGCCTCTGGTGCTCTCCAGCACTGGCATAATACCTAAGCACCTACAACATTACCTACAACAAATTGAATTACCTATAAATACATATATAACCATGCAAAAAGCTGCTATATTGAACACGTGTAGAATAGTTCGTAAATTTCTACAAGACGACGCAAATATTGAACCTATTCCCCCCAATGAAGCTCACTTGGCTTAGGCCCGTGGTTTCATTAATTTACCGGCATTCTTAAAATGCCGAGGAAAGCAAAACTTAATTGATGGATAATAATATACTTAACCCCACGGACCTGACTCCCGGGAGGTGTCTTGTTCTTCTCTCTCCAGTTAGTCCTCGTGACGAGCTGGAGTGAACACTGATGAAGAACAAGCCCTCCTACCTCATTCTTGCCTTAATTGGCTGGCTTGAGTGGAGATTCGCAAGAGTAGGAGTTTAAGGAGACTCGGGGGAAGGATGTATCTCAGTAAGGTGCTGGTAGGGGTCTTGACCGTACTTCCGGGATTGCTCTGATAGCCGTGGGATACCTCTCCTTCCCCAAGCAGCTCAACGTATGTTGCCCCCTTGTCGCTACATGCTAGCGGCCGTTTCCGGGGGCCCATTAATTGAGTTTGCCAGTCACCCCCTGCCTGTTTATCCGTATGTATCAATATTGGTCAGGGGCAGGGGCCATAGTATTTCCATAGTTATCATATTCACCAGTCCATAGCAACCCATACCCATAACCCTTTAAATTTTTACCACATTTCGCAATAGTCCTGCATCAACCGGGGATTGTCCTTGGGTGCACTTTCATAGTGCATACAGGGATAATTGCCGGCTGATGTCCCATTTCACTTATATTAAAGTTGTTCAAAGGGCCTCTGCGAGTTGGCTTCGGCCCCTCGTACGCCTTCCAAAAGTCCGGGACCCTGTGGTCCCGTGAGTGGAAAGGAACACACATAATAATAATAATACAGTAGATGTTACATTCCCAAGCAAAGGACGTCCAAAAAACTAGCAAAAATAGTAGATTATATTAACCAAGTGATATTACCAGATTATGTTATTAGAGATATAGAGTTTCCCGAATTACAAACAATTATATATTCTGCTGCTTGGACAGCTGCTAAGGTTAATGGCAGTAGAATCAATTTATCATCTACCCAAGATCGAAATAACCCTCGCAAGGATTACAAACCCAAATGGCAAAAAAGATTAGAACGCAAAATAGATGCTATTCGTGCTAAACTTGGTAGATTAACTCATTACATACAAGGCCACAGAAGTCGCAAACTGGAAATAGAAGTTAACAAAATACTTCGTGATTACAGAATACATACTACACACGAAGCACCAAACACACACCTTGCACACTACTTAGACACACTTAAACAGAAACTTTCTGTATATAAAAGCCGGTTAAATAGATACATCAAATGCACACTTCGCAAAACACAAAACAATAAATTCAGGAACAATGAAAAGCAATTTTATCGGACACTAAAGAAATCAACAACGAACCACACAACATCAAGTAACACAGCAAACACATTATATCCTACAGGAGAAAACCTGAGAAGTTTTTGGGCAGGAATTTGGCAAAATCCTGTCTGTCACAACGCTGAAGCGGAGTGGATAAGAGCCGAAGAAAGTAAACATGTGAATATTACACAAATGCAGTTCGAACAGGTTGATATTGAAACATTTCACAATGTTATCAATAAAGCCCACAACTGGAAAGCCCCAGGCTCTGACCATATACATAACTTCTGGTACAAAAAATTTACAACTATCCATCCACATTTATTCAACCACATTAATAATTTTATCAAATACCCAACCAATATCCCTACCTACATAACTGAAGGCATCACCTACATGGTGCCAAAAGATCTTAACGATCCTACTAATCCCGCAAAATATAGACCCATAACTTGCCTACAAACAATTTACAAAATAATGACAGCATGCATTACCCACATCATATACAAACACATTGACACACAGAAAATATTAACAGAAGAACAAAAAGGATGCAGAAAGTTCAGCCAAGGCTGTAAAGAACAACTCATAATTGACTCAATTATACTTAAAGATATACAGAAACATAAGAAAGATCTATATACAATGTACATAGACTACAAAAAAGCATATGACTCAGTACCTCACTCCTGGCTTCTTCATATTCTGAAAATTTACAAAATTCACCCCGACATCTCACACTTTTTAGAAGTCATTATTAGTAAATGGCAAACTCGACTTCATTTGAACACGCCTATACGAACAATAACGACCGAATTCATTAAGATTCAGAGAGGCATATTTCAGGGAGACTCACTCAGTCCCCTATGGTTCTGCTTAGCAATAAACCCACTTTCGAACATATTGAATTCTTTGCAATCCGGTTTCCAACTTCAATATAGGGAGACAATTACTGACACAGAAAGTAACCAACAACTTTGTAAAATAAACCATCTCCTTTATATGGACGACATCAAGTTATATGCAGCTTCCCAGGAGGATTTATATCAATTAGCGGACAATACAGAAATATTTTCAAGTGATATAGCAATGGAGTTTGGAATCGACAAATGCAAAATTAATTCGGTTAAAGCAGGCAAAACGTACACACACTCCTACCAACTTCAGACAGGAGATACTATTGAGTCATTAGATGAATGTGGGACTTACAAATATCTGGGGTACATCCAAGCCCAACAAATTTTGCACAAAGAAATAAAAAGCCAAATAACTAAACAATTTAAACACAGATTAAAGATCATATGTAACACTGAATTAAACGCCCGAAATACCATAAAAGCAATCAACACATACGCTATCCCAACTCTTACATACTCCTTTGGTATTGTAAACTGGACCAAAACCGAACTACAAACCTTGCAGCGCAACATCAACACGACACTTACAAAATATAGGAGACATCACCCACGATCATGTACACAAAGACTTAACCTACCAAGAAACGACGGAGGAAGAGGTATCATAGATATTACTAACCTACACAACAAACAGATTACCACCTTAAGATCATATTTTTTCAATAAAAGCGAGACTTCAATTTTACATCAGGCAATAGTTCAAAATGATAGAAAACTAACACCTTTAAATATGTCCGATCCGGAGACACAAATAAATGAAAAACAAATCGACCGACAAACTAAAATCGCAGAGTGGGCCCAAAAGTCATTGCACGGGAGACACTACCACGACCTTAACCAACCAAACGTCGATAAATCTGCATCGAACGAATGGCTAAGGCGGGGTGAATTGTTCCCGGAGACTGAAGGGTTCATGATGGCGATTCAAGATCAGGTAATAGAAACTCGCAACTACCAAAAACATATCATGCGTACCACCATACCGACTGACACTTGCAGGCGCTGCGGTGCTGCCTCTGAAACTATACAGCATATCACAGGTGCCTGTAAAGCAATTGTTCAAACCGACTATAAGCACAGACATGATCAAGTAGCGAATATTATTCATCAAAGTTTAGCAATAAAATATAATTTAATTCCTTCACCACCAGTACCTTACTACAAATACCAACCTCAAGCTGTTCTTGAAAACTTATCCCATAAACTATATTACGACCGAGCTATTCTCACTGACAAAACCACACATTTCAATAGACCGGATATAACTCTCATTAATAAAACTACCAAAACTGCACAAATAATAGACATAGCCATACCAAATACACATAACTTACAAAATACTATAGCTGAAAAGCTTTCTAAATACACGGATCTCAAAATCGAAATTTCCAGGATGTGGCGACTCAACAACGTCACTATCGTCCCTATAGTAATTTCGACAACAGGCGTCATCCCAAAACAACTCCATCAATCAATAAAGACACTAGACCTACCTTCCTATACTTATCACAATCTCCAAAAAGCAGCTATCTTAAACACCTGCCGTATAGTCCGAAAATTCTTAAACGAAACAGATACAATGTCGTACACCAACAACCAAAATCGACACATCCACGTGGGCTAGCACTTGGCTTCGGCCCGTCCTAGTTCTCAAATCCGGCTATGTAGCCGAGCCAAGAAAAAGAAACAAGAGAATAATAATATTATTATTATTATTCTTTTTCTTTCATTTTCATGGCTCGGCCCCAAGGCCGGATTTGAGGGTTAACACGGGCCGAAGCCAAGTGCTAACCCACCTGAATGTCTCAAGTTGAGGTGTACGGAACCATGTCAGTTTCATTTAAAAATTTTCTTACAATATGACAGGTATTTAAAATGGCAGCTTTCTGAAGATTTTGGTAAATGTAGGATGGTAGTTGGAGTGTTTTTATAGACTGATGGAGTTGCTTGGGAATTACACCTGTTGTTGATAGGACTATAGGGACTATCGTGACGTTGTTTAGTCGCCACATTCTGGTAATTTCGTTTTTGAGGTCTGTGTACTTAGAGAGCTTTTCTACTATTGTGTTTTGGAGGTTGTGTGTGTTCGGTATGGCTATGTCTATGATTTTTGCAGTTTTATTTATTTTATCAATGAGAGTGATATCTGGTCTATTGTAATGAGTGGTTTTGTCAGTAAGAATGGCTCGGTCAAAGTATAATTTATGTGATAAATTTTCAAGTACAATTTCAGGTTGGTATTTATAGTATGGTACTGCCGGCGTGGAAATTAGGTTGTATTTTAATGCTAATTTTTGGTGAATAATATTTGCAATTTGGTCATGTCTGTGTTTATAGTCGGTTTGTACTATTGATTTGCAGGCCCCTGTGATATGCTGAATAGTTTCTGATGCACTATTGCATCGTCTGCAGATATCGGTAGGTATTGGGATATGCATTATGTGTTTCTGGTAATTACGGGTTTCTATTACTTGGTCTTGGATTGCAATTATGAACCCTTCAGTCTCAGGAAACAATTCGCCACGCCTTAGCCATTCGTTCGATGCAACTTTATCGACGTTTGGTTGGCTAAGGTCGTGGTAGTGTCTCCCGTGTAGTGACTTCTGGATCCATTCAGAGATTTTGGTTTGTCGGTCTCTCTGTTTTTCATTGTTCTGTGTTGTCTGATCTGCCATGTTTAAAGGTGTTAGTTTTTTATCACATTGAACTATTGCATTATGTAGAGTTGATGTAGCGCTTCTGCTGAAAAAATAAGTTCTTAATGTTGTAACCTGTTTGTTATGGAGATTGGTGATATCTATTATACCTCTTCCGCCGTCATTTCTTGGTAACGTAAGCCTCTGAAGGCACGATCGCGGATGATGTTTCCTATGTTTCGTCAGTGTAGTGTTAATGCTGCGCTGCAAATTCTGGAGGTCGGTCTTGGACCAGCTTATAATGCCAAACTAATATGTGAGGATTGGTATAGCATATGTATTTATAGCTTTTATTGTATTTTGTGAATTTAGCTGAGTATTGCATATAATTTTTAATCTATGTTTGAATTGCTTGCTTAATTGAGATTTCACTTGTTTGTGTAAGATTTGTTTTGCCTGTATGTAACCTAAATACTTGTATGTCTCACCTTCGTCCAAAGAATCTATTTTGTCACCTGTTTGTAGTTGGTATGAGTGTTGGCAAGATTTTCCGGCTTTTACTGAGTTAATTTTACATTTATCGATTCCAAACTCCATCATTATATCGTTTGAAAACATTTGTGTAGTGTCTGCTAGTCGATGTAAACCTTCCGGGGTAGATGCGTAAAGTTTTATATCATCCATATAAAGTAAATGATTTATTTTACATATTTCTTGACCTGTCTGTATAGTAGTCCTTCTTTCGCCATATCTAAGTTGTAAACCTGGTTCTAATGAGTTTAATTTATTTGAGAGTGGGTTTAAAGCTAAACAGAACCATAAAGGGCTGAGCGAATCTCCTTGGAAAATACCTCGCTGGATCTTTATGGATTCTGTGGTTAGTGTTCCCATTGGTGTATTTAAGTGGAGTCGGGTTTGCCACGTCTTAATAATACTTTCTAAAAAGTGTGTGAGGTGTGGATGTATTTTGTAGATTTTCAAAATGTGAATTAACCAAGTGTGAGGTACTGAGTCATATGCTTTTTTATAATCAATGTACATTGTGTACAGATCTTTCTTATGTCGCTGTACATCTTGAAGAATAACGGAATCTATTACCAATTGCTCTTTGCACCCTTGACTAAATTTCCTGCACCCTTTCTGTTCTTCTGTTAAGATTTTTTGGTTATCTATGTGTTTATATAATAAACTGGTTACGCATGAAGTCATTATTTTATAAATTGTTTGCAAGCAGGTTATCGGTCTGTATTTCGCGGGGTTAACTGTGTCATTTAGGTCTTTTGGTAGCATATAGGTGACGCCTTCGGTTACGTATGAGGGAATATTAGTTGGGTTTTTAATAAAGTCATTAATGTGGTTATACAGGTGTGGATGAGTTGTTGTGAATTTCTTGTACCAGTAGTTGTGAATACGATCAGAACCTGGTGCTTTCCAGTTGTGTGCCTTGTTGAGAGCATTATGAAATGTTTCGACATCTACTTGTTCAAATTGCATTTCCTGAATATTGTTGTGACTAGATATCTCATTTTTTATCCATTCTGCTTCTTCGTTATGACAAACTGGGTTTTGCCATATTCCTGCCCAAAATTGTCGCATACTTCCTTCTGTAGGAAATGACGTGTGTGTTGTACTGTTTGATATGGTGTTGTTAGTTGTTAAGTTTTTTAATTTGCGGTAAAATTGTTTTTCGTTATTTTTAAATTGATTATTTTGTGTTTTTCGTAGTGTGCATTTAGTGTACCTGCAAAGCCGACTTTTAATTATTATTATTATTGCTCCCCACCACTTAGCGCTGGGGATAATATACTAAATTAGACTTAAAAAACGCATTTATGCAACTTGAATTATCTGAAAAATCACAACCGCTCACAGCGATTACTACACATGTAGGGACGTTTATTTATCGCAGGGCTCCTTTTGGACTTAAGTGTTTACCTGAAAGTTTTCAGAAAATTGTTTCCGAAACATTAAGCGGTCTCGAATATGTAGTAGCATTTATTGACGATATTTGTGTGAGTGGCAGGAATAAATCTCATCATTTGGAAAACTTAAAGAAAGTGTTGTCTAGACTAAGAGAAGCCGGATTAACGATAAAGTTTTCTAAGTGTGAATTTCTAAGAGATGAGGTTTGTTACCTGGGATATCGAATAACCAAACATGGCCTTTACACTGACACATCAAAGGTTAATGCCATATTAAAAATGCCTATCCCGGAAAATGTATCTCAATTACGCGCCTTATTAGGTTTCATTAATTATTATGCACGTTTTATACCCAACCTTAGTACGATTCTACATCCATTACACGCCCTTTTAAAAAAGGGTGTTAAGTGGGTGTGGTCAGAGAGGTGTAATGCTGCTTTTGAGGAGATAAAGATGCGATTGACAAGTGATCCGGTGCTGGCGCACTACTCTCCGGAGCTGCCGCTGGTTCTGGCAGTAGACAGCAGTGCCTACGGCCTGGGCGCAGTGCTGTCGCAGCGCCACCCTGACTGTAGCGAGCGGCTTGTATGCTGCGCCTCGCGCACACTTAATGATGCCGAGAAACGATATAGTCAAGTGGATAAGGAGGCATTAGCCATTGTGTATGGAGTCACGAGACATCATCAATATCTTTTTGGTAGACAGTTTACACTTAAGAGCGATCACAAAGCTTTAAGCTACATATTCGGTCCTAAAAAGGGAATACCACAAACGGCAGCGAGTCGCTTGCAAAGATACGCGGTGCGGCTTGCAGCTTACGATTTTAATATAATATTCGTAAATTCGGAAAAGAATTGCAACGCTGATGGGTTATCACGATTACCTTTAACAAAAACTAAGTTGGAAGATCCAGACGACGCAGCATATCTTCATTTTGTTGAGGATAGTTTTCCTCTTAGTCACAAAGACATAGCACAAGCAACTAAAGAAGATAAAATTTTGTGTAAAGTATACGGTTACATAATGAGTGGCTGGCCACTTATAGGAGATGCTGAAGAGATGAAGGCATATTATCACCGTCGTGAAAATTTACAAATAGATCACGGGTGTATAGTTTGGGGATACAGGATAGTGGTGCCGGAGCGTCTGCGTGCGCAGATCCTGGAGGAAGTGCACGCGGGTCACGTGGGCGTTGTGCGTATGAAGAGCATTGCGCGCAGCTACGTGTGGTGGCCGCGTCTCGATAGCGACATCGAGGCGCGCGCCGCCGCCTGCGCCGCCTGCCGCTTGCAGTTGGACGCGCCGCCGAAACACACTCCTGTACCGTATGTATGGCCTTCAGAACCTTGGACCAGGCTACATGTAGATTTTCTACAGTACCAAGGAAAATACTACTTTTTGATACTTGACTCACACTCCAAGTGGATCGAAGTATTTTTAATGGGCACTGGTACTTCGGCTCAGTTAGTATCAAATAGATTAAGAGAATGCTTTAGCCGATTTGGACTCCCTAAATCTTTGGTAAGTGACGGGGGACCGCCCTTTCGATCTGAGGAGTTCGAGTTGTTTTTAGCCCGGAACGGGATTAAACATATTTTAATAGCTCCCTATCATCCCTCAAGTAACGGTGCTGCCGAAAACGCTGTGAAGACAGTCAAGAAAGTTATTAAAAAAGCCGCTTCTGAAGGTCAGAACATTGAGCGAGCAATTAATAACTTTCTTTTGGTGTATAGAAATAGCACACATTCAAGCACCCAACGCGAGCCGGCTGTAGCACTGCTGGGGCGAAGGCTGCGTATGCGCTTAGATCTGTTGCGTGCCAACCCTCTAGATGCAGTCGAGGCTGCGCAGACCAAACAAGTCATACATGCTAGAGGTATGCACAGAGAAGTTCAACCTGGAGAACAAATTTTGTTTCGAAATTACTCGAAAAACAATCCCAAGTGGATGGAAGGACAGGTCTCGGAGCGTACTGGAGCGGTAACTTATAAGGTAATGACGGACCACGGGGAATATCGAAAGCATATAGATCAAATAATGCCTTTACGAAAACTTACACGGTCCTCTAATCCCCTTATCTCAGACGCCGATAGTCCTACCGTTAACAATAATCAGGAAGATTTTGAGTCAGCACCGAATTCAACAGCGACTTCGTCTCTCGAAACATCACATGAATCGCCTGTTATACATGAATCCATTTCCGGGAATTGGGTCAATAATAAACCGAGAAACTTAAAAATACATAACAAAAATAACGAATCCTTGGTTGAGCTATAATCCTGTCTTGTTAAGGCTTTGTTTGTAGTCATTTATATTGTTTTGTAATAGTTGTAGTTTTTTGTTTTTTCCTTCTAATCCTTCATATTGTTTACTATGAATTTGAATAACAATATTTTTTTTGTTTCTACAAATGTTAATACTTAACGAAAAATTAAATGAATAAATTATCTTGTCGATTATGTAATTGTAGTAAGAATACATAAATGCAGTATACTGTAAAGTACAGAGAACCTATGTATATGGTAATGCAGGTAGACACATAATGGATAGGAATATTTTCATACACTCGTATGAGCATTGTAAGCAGCTGTTTATTTTATTTCACTTTTGTTTAACTTACATTATGTTTTACATTAATTTCTCGTGAGGGAGGAAATGTGATATATTATGGTAATGCGGGTAAATTAACAATAAATCAGTCTCGTTTCAACCGTCTTTCATTGAGCATCATATTCTACAGGACTAAAAACCCCCTGTTCCTTCTCCTGCTGTGGGCCGAGGTCGCGGTGCCTCATTGCGCTTACCCCGCAGCCCCGGCTAAACATCAGCCCTTTAGGGCCCTGCATACATGTCTCTATCGTTGCTACTATCTACATACCTATCTATGTATGCTCTAGTAAAACTTGAAGTAATATTTATTATTTCATTAAAAGTTTCATTTATAATAACATTTTTATAAATGTTTAGATATTTTTAGGTGAGCTTATTAAAATTATTTAATAATTTAGACACAACTATAAATAATAGGTAATTTGGTTTTGACCCTAAACATTATACAAATAAATAACAGTTTTATCGAAAACTGCAACACTTGCGCAATATCCGTATTTTTAATTTTACACTCATTCGAGTATACGTTTCTCACAATAAAAATTAAATAGCTTAGAATGTCAGAAGTCGTAAGCAGGTTAGAGATAAGCCAAGAATTATGTTCCGCTTTCCGCAAAGGCTTTTGTAAAACATTTTTATATGAATGCTTTGTTAATTTACTTTACGCTGTTATCGTGTAAGTATTTTTTCTTTGAATAATTTTACTATCCTTTTATGTAGAGAAATATAAAACAGAGTACTTAAAGTAACGCATAAAATTCCGTAAAGAAATAAGGTTGTGATTGTAATACATTTTCATAATTAGCGACGGCAATTTTGTTTATTATTCTAATAAAATTCAATCTGAATAACATTATAAATGAAAAATAAATATCAAAAATCTTTTACAAACAAGTTTTATCGGATGGATAATAAGTTACGGGACTAAATAGATACTTTAAATTTAACTATTAAGCAGTATTGAAAATAATAACTACGCGAATTAATTGTAAAAAAAAATTTACATTCGCTATGAACATGTTGCTTATGATTTAGAGTCCCTTTTTTCATTTAATCTACGTGGGCAAGTCGCTGTTATCGATAAAATTCGAAAAAACACCTCATTGTGTGACTTTTAATACGGATATACAACGTTCTGGGCTCTTTCACAGCATTATAGAAGTAAAATACAATAGATTAAATACATTACACTGAATCCTATGTAGGCCAATATATTTATGTAGGCTTCAGTTTAATGTATTGACTTAATTGTTTTTTTAACTCTTGTGATGTGAGCAGGCAACATGAAGTTAAAGCTTCATACGCATTTGGTTTAGTAATACCTAATGGTAAGGTTCATGATTAACTTTATCTAGGTTCCTTATTAGCTACAGAGTGCTTACGTACCGCCCTAATGAAGGATGCAGATAAGATCGTTGGCAATTAGCTTATCAAGGTTGGTAATAAGAGTGAAGTGTACAAAAGACAGCTTTTGATGCGGGTTATTATGAACATATTGTACAATAGTTGAGGAGGAGAAGAAACGGAGTGAGTTTTTAGTCAGGAAGACTGCAGACCCAAAGGCTAAGCAATAAGGCTGGAGAAGAAATACAAAATGTCCCCCTCAAAAAAGGTTTCTTTTTAACCGACTTCAAAAAAGGAGGGGGTTCTCTTTTTATGTTTGTTACCTCAGAACTTCGTTGTTTATGGACGGATTTGCAAACATTTTTATGCTTGAAAGGATATGTTTCCAGATTGTTTATTTTATTTTTTTAGAATGGTTGTCGTATAGGTTTGGATGTCTAGTGGCTTAATTGCAATGCTGATGGAGATTGGGTTCGATGTAGACATCATTACTCCTGTAAATTGATTTTCATACTGGGCTTTTCGCATTTAAATAAATGAAAAAACGAGGTAATTTTTCTCCACTCGGGGTCAAATACAAATTCTGATTTGGCTGTGTAACTTACAAGCGCTTAGGGCTTATTTTTCAAAAGTCAGATAAATGTTATCTGAGGAATAAAATTGTTGATGTCACTGTCTTATACAACCATTCTGACGCGACAGCATCATAATTATTCCCCAGATAACTTGTATGTAATCATTGACAAATCAGCCCTTAATAAATAAAGCAAGCCCTTAACAGAACTAGTTTTAACATATTTGAAGTTACTACGCTTAATAGGTATTACGGAGTTTATTTTTTAATTAATCCAACGTTATCATTACAAAGCTAAAGGTACAAAGGAGATGAAATTCAGAGTATAAAACCTTTTTGTAGTCTTAATTTAGGTTTCTCATAATATCAGGCCTGTTATAATGAACATTATTTTTTATTCTACTTATAAAGGTTACTTAAAAATAAATTAACAGATTTACTTAAAACAATTATTTAATCAAAATTATAAAAATATTTTTTATCTGTAATTACGTGTTTGGTAGTTTGTTGTAATTTTAAACAAAGTTACATTCAATTCTTTCCATTCGTTTTCTCATATAAAAAGGTAATATAATATTCACTCAATGAACTCGTTCCTTTTTGCACAAGATAGGAGTGTTGTGTATTGTAGTACAATTTTTATTAAAATGTGTTTGCGAGAAAAAAAAAGTAATAAAAGACGATTATGTTTTTACCTCTCAACTGATACATCACTTTTTCACTGTTCTAATGAGTACTTTACTAATGAGAATTTTCCAAGAACTCTACATATACTGACCTATTGTACCTTTATACAACAATATTAGTACTATTAAGAGTATTGCCAGTAAGCTTCTTCTTCCTCAGCCGTGTTACAATTCATGTAACACTTAGTTTAATGTAATGTTATTTAGAGACTTAGTAGGAAACAGGCCTGGTTTGTTTCACAGAGCTTTTTGATAATAGACTACTCAATGAAAACGAATATTGATCCAAGTCAAAGAATTGGCGTCAAAAGAGATGTAATTCACGACCAACATTCGCGATTCTTCGCAACCAATCATCACAAATGATTAATAAAACAACACGAGAGACAATCAATGATGGTCTCCCCTACAATGGCTCCTTGGTTGACGATTTGATACGTTGCAAAGAAGTAGTCTCAATCTAATCTCTAAAAGGAATCTCAAAGTATGAAGAGACTAATGCATGTAGAAAAAGCGAAATTATAATGTCAGAATCCTGTCGTTTGGCATTCCGTTGATTCTGCCGCGCTGTTTTGTATGTATTTTTTTTTTTTTTTTCAGAATCAGAATAATTTATTTGTTAAACATAGGTAGTTTACATAATAAGGTCTTACATATAGATAGTCCACTATGTTTTGCCGTAACAGACATACAAATATATTAGGTAGGTACATTCGAAATATTATTAGAAGATTAAAATTGAGATAAATTCAGTACAATGATAATAATAAAATAACAAAAATTAAGTAGGTATGTCAAAAATTAAATCAATTATAATAATAAAATAACAAAAAATTTAGTAGGTATGTCACAAATTAAATCAATTACAATAATAAAATAACAAAAATTAAGTAGGTATGTCAAAAATTAAATCAATTATATCAATTGTAATTAAATCAATTATAATGATAAAATAAAAAAATTAAGTATGTCAAAAAAAAAAACAAATAGGTATAATAATAAAATAACAAAAATTGAGTATGTCAAAAATTAAATTAATTAAAATTGTCAAGAAATATTGTCATTAAGGAATTCTTCAACTGAGTAATAACATTTGTTTAATAATAGTTTGGTGAGAATACTCTTAAAATTAATTAATGTTGTAGTTTTTATTTCATTGGGAATTTTATTATAAATTCTAGGGGCATTACCAAACAAACTATTGGACATAAGTGCTGTTTTACATTTTACTTGGCTTAGCTTATTAATATATTGGGTGCGTTTGGGAACATTCCTGACAGAGCTCAATTTTGGAAATAAGTGGGGATTTTGTTTTACAAACATAGCTGTTTCCAGTATATACATGGAGGGAAATGTTAATATTTTAAGTGATTTGAAGTGTGTAGTACAGCTGTCTATGGTCTTTAAACCACACATTGACCTTAAACATCTTTTTTGCATTCTAAACACAAGCTCTCTATCTGTAGACTGCCCCCAGAATATAATGCCATAGCGTAATACCGAGGCAACGAGTCCATGGTACGCTGCAAGAAGAGCCTGAATGTTTACTTTTTTTGAAAGTTGAAAAAGCGCGTATGCGGATTTACTGAGTCTTTTGCATAACTCTTCAACATGAGGCTTCCAGCTCAGGACGTCGTCAATGGTTATACCCAAGAAGTTAGCTTTATTTGCTTGCTCAATACAGTGGTTTTCATACGCGATTTTAATATTTTTTTGATGACGACGTTGATGAAAGTGCATAACCTTTGTTTTGTTCAAGTTTATTACCAAATTATTTTTGTTAAGCCAATTTATGATATCATATAAACATTTATTTATCTCATTTTCATAGTCGAGTTCATTTTTACATTTTATGATTACTGTGCTGTCGTCTGCATATAGGACCATTTTATGTGATGTAATTTTCGGTAAATCATTGATATATATCAAAAAAAGTAACGGCCCAACGACGCTGCCCTGAGGGACGCCATATTTAATATGTCTTCGTTCTGATAAATAAGTAGTTTCTATCTTACTTTTCGGACATAGCCTACAGATCTCCGTATACTGAATTCTATCGCTGAGGTACGATTTCAAAAGTTGATGGACGTTTCCTCGTATACCGTAACTGTGTAATTTATTTAACAAAATATTGTGATCCACATAATCAAAGGCTTTTGTCATATCCGTATATATAGCGCAAACCGGATTTCTTTTATCTATAGACGTTATAATATCGTCTAAGAAGTCAAATACCGCCATGTTTACTGTGGTGTTTTTCCGGAATCCCTTCTGCTCGTTACAAAATAAGTGATATTTATCAAAATAGCTGTACAGGGAGTTATATATAACTTTCTCTATAATCTTTGAGAGTATAGGTATCTTAGCAATCGGCCTATAATTTTTTATACATGTTTTACTGTCCCTTTTATGCAGTGGTTTTATAATTGTATTTTTTAGTTTTTTTGGAAATATTCCCTTTGTTATACACATGTTAATTATGTGTGCTAGATGTGGGGCTATTATTTCCTTTACGTATTTAATAGCATTTGTCGATATTCCGTCATAGCCTACCGTATTAGTATTTTTAAGATTACCTATTATTTTAATTATGTCTTTAGCTGTTACTGATTGCATAAATAATGAATTAGATGTCCATTGTATAGAATTATTATTATAAGAATTAATATCATTATTAATATTATTTTCAATTTCATCAATAAAATAATTATTAAATTCATTAGCAATATCTTCTGGGTGTGTTACTATATCATCTCCCTTTTCTAAGCACATTATTGATTCTCGCGGTATGCACAATTTTGATTTATTTATTATTTGCCAAGTAGCCTTCGATTTGTTTTGAGAAGTGTGTATAAAGTGATTATTTTGTGCTTTTTGGGTTAATTTGATAATTTTTTTATATAGTTTTGTATATGTTCTTAAAGCCATTCTATTACTGTGGTTAGGATTTAATCTGTAAGTCCAAAGTAGTTTTCTTTGTTTCTTACTGCACAGCTTTATTCCATTAGATAACCATTTAGTGGCTTTGTTAGTTTTAATAGTTACAATTTTTTCTGGAAAACATAAATTATAAAGCAATGAAAAATCGTCAAAAAATAAGTCAAACGCTTCATTGGCATTTTTGGTATTATACATTTCAGTAAAGGATAAACAGCTTAGATGATATTTAAATTTATTTAAATTTTCAATAGACTGATCCCGTTTTTTGATTTTCCAAAATTTAAGTTTACATACTTTATTGACAGGAACTTTAAGTACAATAGATGCATGATCCGATAAAATTAGATCTAAGATTTCTGTTTTGCATCCTTTTGTAATATTATGGGCGAAGTTATCGATGCAAGTCTGACTGCTTAATCTAGTTGGTGTAAAAAGTGTTAGCTGCAGATTGTATTGGTTAAGAAAATTCTTAAATTCCAAAGTGGTTTTGTTAGGCTTTAAAATATCAATATTAAAATCTCCGCACAAAATAATTTTTTTGTTAAATGAACGGCAAAGGTAAGTTAGTATTAAGTCTAATTTTTCATAAAATATTGAGTAATTATATTTCGGAACCCTATATAAACAAATAATAATAATATTATGGGCTGTTATTTCTACAGCGCAGAACTCAATGACGCCTGAAACAGATTGTCTTGCTACATATGATATTTCCTTAAAGTGTATCCCTGCTCTAACGAAAATGCATGTACCACCACGTTTAGAATTCCTACAAAAGAATGCAGCCGGGCAAAAGTTTGGAATGTGTAGTTGATCTAGATAACCATTTTTAATGAAATGCTCTGTAATGCAAAGGACATCCATCGTGGTACCTTTATTAGATAATTCGTCCAGTTTAATAGTAAGTGAGTCGGATTTACTTATTAATCCCGCTATATTTTGGTGAAGTATGGTAAGGTAGTTAAAGAAAAAACTGACTATCGGCTTGATGCAATTGCGAAGATGAATCATTTTGATATTTGAGGGAGCAGTCAACATTTGAGTGTCTGTAATTTTGTATGCTGTGTTCATTTATTAGGTCTTGTAAATCTGATAAAACAATCTTCAAACCCCTACTATTCAGAGTTCCGTAACGTTTATTATATGTTTCAGAACTATATGGCAAATTGAGATTAGAATCTAATATATAAGCATAATTATAGGTACATACATCCATCCAAAGTAAGTTACTGAATGTTTCAACACGGCTATTAAACATTACATTGAAATTCTCCATGTATTTGTAAGTTGGCAGACATATTATAAAGTTCGTATGATGTAGTGGCAACAATTTTTGTCTAATAAACGTAACAAGCTCAATATAGTTTCGCGTTGTTCGAAAGTCTTCTTCACCAATATAAACAACACAATAGTCTGATAATGCAAAGTTCTGTACTTTTTTTTCTATTTGGTCTAAAATTTGTTCTACCCCGCATTTAGGTTTTCGGAAGTGACACATTCGATAATTACATAAATCAGTTCTATCTGCAATATTATACAATCTATTGGAGGTTTCACTGCTTATTAAACACAATTGGTGTTTTCTCGTAGTATTGTTCATTGCTTTGCCCGGTATTACTAAATCTGATCCCGTGTTTTTAGTGTTCAATTTCATTTGGCCGCTACTTGTAGACGCCGGAGGGTAGTTTACAATATTTTCGTGCGTTTGAGTTTGCTTTGTTGCTGTCTTTTTGGTTTTCTGTAATTTTGGTGTAGTTGTTGCTTTAACTTTAGCTGGACTGCTCACAATTTTTTTGTAGACATCGTTTTTTTTTAGCATATTCTGCGTTACTTTTCTTTAAGGTACTGTTTTCTAATAATAATGTTTCAATCTCTTTATGGGCACTATTTAATTGGTATGTAAGCTTAATAATTTCGTCTTTCATTAATTTTATTTGTTGTTGTTCATCTTCATCTTCGGATATATCCGGCATACTGCTAGTTGTACAGTTTAATGTTTGTGAGATGACGTCACTGTCATCATTGCTTGGTTCGGAACGTGTGCGGTGTCGTCTAAACGTTATATTTTCTAAGAAATTCATTTTATGAATTCGTATTAAAATCCAAAAAGTATTTCTAGTTCTGGGATTTGAACCACCGTACTTCGTCACCCAAATCCGAGCGTGTTACCACTAGGCCAAATCGTATATGACAAGAATGTTTGAATTTGCTCTTCTATAAGTTGTTCAATAGGTGATTTACAATTAATATAGATGGCTCTGTACTTAATATTAATTGGACGACTATTAGTTTTAAATTATTTTTTTGCTTTGGCAACAATGTTACTTTGTATGTCATTCATGAGTTAGTTTAGGAATGTCACACAAGACGGCGCGAGTGTCGCGATGTTTTCAAATAAAAAACGAATGTTTTGTGAAACTTATTTTGGAAATTCACCGATTTCTTTCTATTTTTATCAATAATGTGAGTTTTGGTTCACACTACTATGAAACTGATCTTCATTGTATTACGAATTGTCACTTTTTACGGCCAAGATATAAGATGCCAGGCACTGTTATAGTATATTTTAAACACTGTAAATTTTTGTTTATATTAGAATAAAATCTTTGATAACACTGCCACTGATGGTTACTGTGTCCACTTTCACTTTAACATAACTTTTACAGTCTGAGAATCAAAATAAACTATT
The DNA here is from genome assembly GCA_902829305.4 of Spodoptera exigua. Lineage (NCBI taxonomy): Eukaryota > Metazoa > Arthropoda > Insecta > Lepidoptera > Noctuidae > Spodoptera > Spodoptera exigua. The sequence continues at coordinate 15,288,060 of LR824605.2, forward strand.
TTTTAGATTAAATTAAACAGAGTGTTCGCTAAATGAATGTTTACTTGACAGCGCCCTCTGTCGGATGTGTGTATGTAAGTACGTAATTAATAAAGTGGGACACAAACACAATTCAAGGAGAACCAAGCTTCGGCAGTAATGGGTCGACTCAACCGGGGAGATACCACAGTCTCACAGAACACCAGCATGGACTAACCACAACGTTGTGTTTTGCCTTGTGAGTGACGTTACTGGAGGCCCAATCCTTCCCCTCTTCCCATCCTTTCTTAATCCCCAAACTTCTCCAGCGTTGCGGATGTACATGAGCGGAGCCGATTGCTTACCATCAGGCAATATCGTACCACTAACATAAAAAAAATTGCTTAAATTGAAAACTAGCCCTTCTCCTGATGGAATAATGTGACGTCACTTTAAGCAGGCATTTTTTTTTAACGTTGCCCCACATTAGGATTTTCTCCTGTACTTATCGTAGGTGCGTTTACAAACATACAATTTTACATGCACATCACACCCAGACCCGAAAAAACAATTTGTGGATCACACAAACTGTTGTTCCGTGCGGGAATCGAACCCGCGACACGTTGCACGGCGGCCAGTTGCCCAGCCACCGCGCCAATCGTGCCGTCAATTATTTATCGTAAAATAGTCGATACTTATAGTTCGCTTGACAATAATATTGTACCAACTAATTGTTGGTCCCTTCAGAGAGTTACTTTGTCTTTGATTGAACCCATTTAATTGGAAAATTTACACAATTAACTAACTAACAATCTCCATTGTCTTGACTTTCAAATAACAATGCCATTTTATAGTAATTTCTTGAAGGTCATTTAGTCACGTTTTATGAAAATGTAACACTACCTAATATTAAACTAGTTCCGGCTTTTGTTTTTTAGGTGACAACGATAAAAAATAATACTTCCTCTATCTCTTTCTGTGCACCAAGCTTATTAACAGCCTCTACTCTATCAATAAAGTTTTTTGAAAAGAAAAATCCATTTGTCTGACTTGCAAAAATCAACTATTTTTTTTTTGTGAGGGAAAATCATCATATCGGTTCTGGTTCTGGTCGGGCGGCGAGCTACCCTTACTCGCCGTCCGCAGACCCGCGCTTACGGTGGCCGGAGATCGTCTCTCGGCAAATATCAACCTAAGGCTACTCGTGCTATAACAGACGAAAAATGTATTATTTAGTTAATATTATTACGGGCTTCATTTTCATTATCAGCTCGCTTCAGTTCACTGTCAGCTTAAAATTATATAATAGCCGATAATTCAGTTCATTATTTCTTTTGTTTATAAATACTATACAATATTGAAACATGTAGGTATCCAGTTCATTATCATCATAATTATATCTTTCACATCTTCAACCTTTAGATGCCACTGCTGAGCCAAATCCTTTTTACACACCGAGAAGGTTTGAGCTTTAATCAACTCTTTTGCTAATAGCGGATTGGCAATCAAACAAAAGAAAAAAGTAAATTATTTATCCAAGTTTTCTCATAATTTTTCTTTACCGTTTGCCAATGGTATCTATTTAAATACATTTAAAAAGTACATACGTATCGTTCAGGAAGATACACACATGTGGGTGATATTTCCTGGTTTTATATCCTTACTGCCGGCTCTTAACCCAAGTCACCAGCCACCACGCCATCTTCAGAACTAGGCGATTTATGACATCACAAGTATGAAGTTGTTTGCAGAGACCTGTACAGTAATATGAAGAGCCGAATGTCTCAATTTAGCCGACAAGCCTAATCAAATAACTGGAACATATTCGAAATAATCTAGAAATACTGGTAGAGCTAAACAATAACAAAACCAGATAGGTTTTATATCATAAAAAACAGAAGTGCTTCGCTGGTCTTGTAGCTGATCAGTTGTGTAAAGGAGTTAGGACTTATTATATATACCAGTATTTGGCAATAAGTTTATCCTCCATTGCATGGGCCTTTTAACTTATTTTTTCCTTTTACTCAGTTTGATGGGTTTATATATACCGAATCGCTAGCACAGCTAATTTATACACAGGCAGGGTGCGGGAGCAAGCGAAATAATGTACAGCGGTGTCGGTCTGGATTAGAAAAAGGAACGGGCATGGCTCTTAGCAAGAGTCTGACATTCTCTCTCGTTCAATCAAGAGTGAGAAAAAGTTTTATGATGATTATCTCTCACAAAAAAATGAAGTTCTTTTAAATAAACTACAAGTGTTTCGCTAGATATATTTGAAGTACGAACAAATTGATCACATTGGAACTTAATGTATCGGTTTCATATAATACGTAGTTTTACTGGCATGAAAGTCGAGCCACTGAACTTTGAATGTTAGCCTATCGAATTTAAGGTCCATAATTACTTTTTAGGTGGTACTTGACATCTGGGTAGATCAAGAATGTTCTTAAGACTTGAATTTATGTGTTTTCGTAATAAGTTTTTAAGTCGGGTTTAGTTAATGTATTAATGAGAAAATTTGCTCGTATCGTAGCGTACTCATTATCGAGGGCACCTTCCAACTATACTCAGAGCCGGTTGAACTCAACTATGAGGCACTAGCTAGACAAACAAAATCCTGAGTGCCCTTTTTCTTTCCTGGCTTAACCTTCCTCAAAGCGTGAGTTGTTAATTGTTGTCAGGGCTCCGTTGTTTCGGGATCCGTATCAAAAGTGGCCGAAGTCATTAGATGATATTTCGTCGAACAGACTGACAGACTACTTTTCTATTTTGGCGTTTCAAAAGTACCTATTTATGGTTTAGTTGGAATAAATGATTTTGACTTTGACTTTTCACATTAGCAAACAAATACACCATTGCTTATTAAATAAGTTATTGATGTTGAGGAAGATGTTATTTGTGCTTTCATTCCACCGAGGAAATAAAGCCTTCAATTTAAATACATTTTACCTTTGATACTCTATACCACTAGGTGCATTTTTATTGTTCATTTTACTGTGTCAACATTTTCTTCATTAACGAACCAATTTTCTATGCTTTCCTTTCCCTCATTAAAAATGACATCATTTAGTGAAACCTTATATTTTGTGCAGACTGAACCGTTGCAAGACATTAACGAGTTATTTTGCTGCGCAAACTGTCCTATATTTTACAGTAAAGTTCTTAAATTAAAAATAAAATGTTTGAAATATTTTTAATTTTACTTAAATGTATGTTCTTTGTCTTAAATACTGAAAGAATACATTATATACTAATTAAAACAAAATAAGGGCCACTTGTTATTTTCTTACGTCGGTAGCGATAATTTATATTTTATTCGTTCTCAAGTAGCTGATTGTTTATTGTGGTGTTACCTTATTTGTTTACAATCATTTTTTTGAGTATTTCAGCTGCATAATTGTTTCAAGTGGCCAGTTTTTGATAAATTATTGTAAACATTTGATTCTACCCGATTCTTAAGACGGATTTTAACTCAGTCAAAGTGACGATTCTGCCAAGAACGGTTTGAGTTTTGTTTAACTAGGGGCTAAATTAACATTTTAAAAAAGTTATGCCGAGAATTCGACGACATATGGACTTACCAAATGTAACCAGGGCCATAACATTGCTTCAAGAAGGCCATTCGCAGCGTTCTGTGGCGTTGCAGTTGGGTTTTTCCCGGCAAGCGATCCAGAATTCTTGGAATCGATTTCAAGAGACTGGGAGACTAACCAGGAGACGAGGATCTGGCAGAGTTCGGGCAACTACCGCACAGGAGGACCGCTACGTGCGCCTGACTGCGCGCAGAGAACGCTGCATCACCGACCGTTCCTTACAAAACCGTTTGCGACAGGCGACGGGTACACGTGTTAGTGATCAAACCATTAGAAATCGGAAAATTATAATTTGAATACCTTGGTAGGCTTGACGTTTCGACCCGGTTGCACAGGTCGTGGTCACAAGCAGACTGAAGACGCGATGTCACAGCTCCCTGCATTCGGGTGATGAATCTTCATCTACCCCCTTATTTTCATTTTCTACCATATTAGGCCGTCTACACACTACGCTGATTATATCCACAGATGTGTTAACCGACTTTGAAGGAAAGCGAGGTTGTGTTTTGCGAAGCACTGGATTCCACGTCGACGACAATTTAAAGCCGTCCTCCCGATTGAAATTATTTGGGCATTTCTTTATTTCAACCGCTTCACGCACAAGTCTTGTATGGTAGTGGCGATCAGTGGAGAGAATTTGCGGTCGGTGGAATTCTACCCAGTGATTAGAACCAGCCTGGAGCAGGTGTTCTGCTATCGCTGATTTGTTGCTCTGTCGGTTTTTGACTGCGGCGATATGTTCTTTGAGCCTCTCAGCAATGGTCCGCTTCGTTTGCCCAATGTAGGAACTACCGCAGCTGCAGTTGATCTTATAAACACCTGGGCTTTGTAGCGGCAGTACATCCTTCGCCGTGCCTACCTTATCATGAAGTTTAACCTCAGGTGTGTAGATCGTCGGGATCGAAAACTTTTTAAGGACGGATCCTATCTTGTCTGTCACACCCTTGATATAAGGCATGAAGGCAGGTTGTCTGCTTACGTTTGGATGTCTGGCTCTCTTCAGCGGTCGCAAAAAGTTTAAATTGTCGTCGACGTGGAATCCAGTGCTTCGCAAAACACAACCTCGCTTTCCTTCAAAGTCGGTTAACACATCTGTGGATATAATCAGCGTAGTGTGTAGACGGCCTAATATGGTAGAAAATGAAAATAAGGGGGTAGATGAAGATTCATCACCCGAATGCAGGGAGCTGTGACATCGCGTCTTCAGTCTGCTTGTGACCACGACCTGTGCAACCGGGTCGAAACGTCAAGCCTACCAAGGTATTCAAATTATAATTTTCCGCGTTAATACCCGCGTAAATATAATGTTCTTAAGATGAAACGCGAAAGTTTAAAAGTTAGCATTAGAAATCGGTTACACGAGGACCAGCTATTCTCCAGGAGACGCGTAGTACGGATACCATTAACAAGTGTTCATCGTGCAAACCGATTATCGTTCGCAAGGCAGTATCTGGCATGGGATATGAGTGATTGGAGCACAGTATTGTTTACGGATGAGTGCAAAGTTAAATTTTTTAGCGATGACCGTCGCATTAGGTTTTGGAGGCGTGAAGGTGAGCGATTTTCGGATGCTTGTATCCATGAAACTGACAGATTTGGGGGCCCCAGTGTTATGGTGTGGGGAGGAATCTCTATATCAGGTAGAACCGAGTTGGTAATTCTCAACGAAGGCACAATTACAGCTCAATGTTATATCGAGACGGTCATCAGACCCCATGTGGTCCCATATGCAAAGAGAATTGGAGCAAGATTCCACCTGATGCACGATAATGCTCGCGCTCATACAGCTAGGGCTACCAGAGAAGCCCTAGAGGAGGCTGGTATACAGGTACTGCCGTGGCCTGCAAACAGTCCGGATCTCAATCCCATTGAACACATGTGGGATTTATTGAAACGCAGTCTTTGAAGCACAAACCAACCCGTGCACAATGAAAGACAGCTAAGAAACGTTCTGAAAACAAGCCGGGAACAAATTCCTCAAGCAACAGTAGTACACCTGGTGGAGAGTGTACCTTCCAGGCTACAAGAGTGCATCAGAAAACGAGGAGGGCACACCTGATACTAAGGAAATCCACAAATCAACCAACACTTTTTGTTTTTTTCTTTTACTTAACTTTTTATCTCGCCGTTAGTTTTACAGAAAAAATATTTTTTTAGAAAAAGTGGTGCATTTTTTATTTTTATTTTGCTTCCATCATTTTTTTATGCTGTTTACAATGATAATTAATTATTTCATCCAATCTAATCATTAATCAACCCTGGAACCTCAAGAATTCATGACAATACTGTAAAAACGTGGTGGCCCGTATTTTGTTTTGACTAGTTTATTAACTAAAAAATATTTGCCTAAACACTAAAAGAATGTTCTGTCTATCTATCACTAATTTGAACACAAAAATTTTCCTTCATGAATTTATCAAATACAATTTTAGAAGTCAAATTACTTTAAGACGGGTCTGTGTCAATCGTATTGACTTTTATATCCACCAACAGGATAATTTTGAGTTGCTAAAATAATACAATTATGGTGTCAAAGTGAAAGTCAAAACCATTGATTCCAAGAAAACCATACACAGGTACTTTTGAAACGTCACCATAAAAATTAAATTACAATTAGTAAGTCTGATTGTTGGAGAAGCTAAGTTTTATTTAGACTCGTAAACTCGTTCCAAAATGTAGGTTGGTATGGAGGAAAACGAAAAAGAAAGTCAATCGTTACTCTTTTAAATGTTGTCCTCCGGGACTATTACAAAAAAAAAATAGCTACATAGGTATGTGACTCAACTACTAAGTCATAGATCGTTACAATTAATAATATTACATTAACACGCGTTAATTTAACTGCAGGATGGTAACATTATGCTGAAGTTGTAAACAAAACAGTTAAACCAATGGATTTATTACATAAACAGTCACTAAGAGTTACCTATCGGGTCGTAAATCTGTTTGAGCAATGTTCCGTGTGAATGTTTATTAAAATTTAATTCGGACCATTAGGGTAGTCAAATAATCTTCTTGAATGCGATGTGGAATGGTTTTGTAGATGAGTTGTTCGTTTTTTTTTTATGTGATAAGTCGGCAAACGGGCATACGGATTACCTGATGGTAAGCAATCAACGCCGCCCATACACATCCGCAACGGAGGAGTTACGAGTGCGTTGCCGACCTTTTAGGGATTAAGGATTTGGAGATTTAAGGATTGAGGAGGGATAGGGGGCGGGGAAGGATTGGGCCTCCGGTAACCTCACTCACACGGTGAAACACAACGCTGTAGTTGTTTCACGCCGGTTTTCTGTGAGGCCGTGGTATCACTTCGGTCGAGCCGACTCACTCGTGCCGAAGCATGGCTCTCCCACACTTCGTTGGTAAAATTTGTTAGTTTCTATGAAGGGGGGTAATTTTTAAAACTGCTGTTCGGATTTCCACGATTACCGCGGTTGTTGCGCAGCCATGGTGGGAACGTTTCTCGCACGGAACAACTCTGTGTGATCCACAAATTGTTGTTCCAGGTCTGGGTGTAATGTTTATGTGAAATTATGTTTATAAACGCACCCACGACAGGGGAGAAAATCCTAGTGCATGGCAGTTTAAAAAATCTAGTTGAGGTTTTTTAATACTGTTCTGCAGAAAATTATTCATAAAACTGAAATAATAGTAAGTAATTGAATAAAAAATCGATGACACGAAGAGAATTACTTTTGCTGACTTCAATATTATTATGTAAAATATAGATTTGTAGGCTATCTCTATATTTTTTCACATTTTATTTCGATTCATGCATAGATTATCGACTCTCAATCAATTACTCACGCATTTTTACCAGCCAGGTATTTCCATTTTGAAAATATTCGAGTCATCTTTTTCCATATTTTACATGTAATTGTAGGTCTGTATAACGGCCTTATAGACTGAATAAATCGTCTGAAAGGAATTCGTAAATTTGAATTCCAATGTATACTTGAACTTATTGAAATTTTGTCTGTGTAACAGATCATTAATTCGTCATGTGATTAGATAATACATTTTTTGGAACATATTAAACATATATCTAAATATTTTTTTCATATTAAAAGAAATTTCAATCATTAGGTATGTACTTTTTTTTCGTTTCGTCCAGAAAAGTCAATATACCTGTTCTACCCGTTTTTCTTTGATTATTTATTAACCTCTCTGCAGGATCCAAGAAAGTTTATTTAGGCATCGGCTTTAATTCTCAAGTTGTTTTTCTTTAATTTGTTTCTTTGATTCTGATTTACAGGAATCGCGGGTATTTGTAAATATTTTTTTACATAGATAGATAATTAAGGGCATTCTCTAGCCGGGGTTGCGGGGTAAGCGCAATGAGGGACCGCGACCTCGGCCCAGAGCAGGAGAAGGAACAGGGGGGTTTTTAGTCAGTAAGAGTCTGACACTCCCTTGCGCCCGGCCCTGGGCGGGAGAAGTCATTTGATGATTTTTCCCTCACAAAAAAAAACCCTCCAGCTAGGTGAACTGACGATATTCGCATTGGTAAGATGAGAAGAGATGAACATCGAGCTCAGTAGCGTGCAATTGGGGAGGCCTATATCCAGTAGTGGACGAAACCATGATGATGATGATTATTATATAATGATAGTACAAAGACACTACCTATGTTTATTTCGTAACATAATAATGCAAGTGAAATGTGTTCATATGACTTTGGATCTGTTTCATAAAGTCTGAATAGCGGAAAATTTTGAACATAGAATACAACACGTGGCGTACTGGGGTAATCCACGCCTCACTTCCCCAAGCATTTTCAGGAGGGGCCTATTGGAATAGGCCGTCACGAGTGGGATGAAGTTGATTGGGGCACCAAGGTTGGGTTAATTTCAAAGTCAATTTTAGTCCGTAATGGCCTGACAGTCCCTAACCTTGGGGAGATGAAGAGACTTTATATGGATTTTACATCTTAGGGCACAAAAAGTTAATCGTAATAAGTTTATTAGGAATTTAATATGAAGGGAATGAGTCAGGCGTTTAGCACCACAGAGTATAACATTTCTATGAATAAAATCGTCTAATGCATACAAACATTATTTGTACAGGTCATTGACCGAATGCTTGAACGGTCAGAGCTGTGTGCCGTCGAAAATTAAAAGCGTGATTACACTTGCAAAAAGTTTTATCTACACTAGGGCTTATTGTATGACCGCGAATAATTAAATTCTTCTTTTTAAATTATGGCTAATGAAAATAGTTTAATTTAACTCCAATGTAGATTCTGAAACCACGTTTTTATTTTATCATTCGTTAATTAGGTTTCATGGCATACTGGCGTAATTGTTCGGTGAGGTGTCTTTACTTAGTTTCATACTATGATTATGGGCCCTTTTTTTTTTTTAACGGGGGGAAATCCTCATGGACTTCCTCCGCCTGGGGAGAGGCGGAGGGGCGTGCCGGACTCTTACCGGCTAAAACCACCCCGGTGTCTCCTCGCACGTGCGCGCGGGGCCGCGGGAATCCACATTCTTCCGCAGCCCCACACTAGTGCTGGCCCGGTCTGTCCGGGCCTCGTCTCTAGCACGGGGTAGTGTAGGTGTTCGACTACCCCGTGCATCCTCTTAGAGGCGCGCGTAGACACCGCGCGCGCCTTCGCCTCGGGTCCATCGGATAGGGGGCGGGGACTTCCCCAAGTCCGTCGCCCCTGGACCCATTCATGGGGGGCGGAAGAGGGCGTTATCCGCCCTTCTTCTGCGCCCGGTGCGTCTTCTGCGGCCTGGGAAGGGAGTGGAGATCTCCCTCTCCCGTTCCGCAGCTTCCTTCTGCGACATCACGTCCTCGCAGAAGGACACCACCGCGTCCCACGACTCTGCGCTACCGACCATACTACGAACCACGGCCGGCAGCGACAGATCGCCTCCTACTTCTGATGTGAGGGCACGGCGTTGCTCCTCCTAAGCCACACACTCGGCGAGCGTGTGTTGCGCCGTGTCCTCCCCACAATGGACGCAGTGGTGGCACCGAGCGTCCGGCTCCCTGTCTATGCGACACAGGTACTTGCCGAAGCAACCGTGCCCCGACAATACCTGTGTCACCCTGAACGACAGGGAGCCATGCCTTCTCCCGAGCCAGTCGTCGAGTACTGGCCGGATCGCCTCGACGGAAGCGAGGCCGGCGGTAGGGCGCAGAAGCCTCTGCCGCCATTCCGCCACCAGGACCTGACGGAGCTCCTCTCGGCGCCGCGCGATCTGCCGCTGCACCGGTCTCGAGCCCCGTGCCCGCTCTTCCTCGCGCCATCGATATAATGACGCGAGTACTTTCTCCTCTAGGTCCCAGGGCGGGGATCCGGCCAGGACGCAAGCCGCCTCGTAGGAGATCGTGCGATACCCGCGGACGACTCTGACGGCCATCGCCCTCTGCGGCTTCCGCAGAATGGCGAGAGTACTGGCCGTCATGTCGAGCGCCCACACAGGGGCCCCATACAGGGCCATGGATCGCACGATTCCCACGTACAACCGCCTACAGGCGGCGCTCGGGCCCCCCAAGTTGGGAAGCAACGTTGAAAGCGCGCCAGCTGCACCCATCAGCTTGGGCGCCAGCCGCCGGAAGTGGGGACCGAATTCCCAACGGCTGTCGAGCAGCAATCCCAGGTACTTCATGGTAGACTCGACAGCTATCCGGGCCCCACTGACCACGATGTGTGATCCCGGCGCCGGCGCGCGTCGGGGGCCATGAAACACCATGGCCTCCGACTTGTTCAGGGCCACCTCCAGGCCCAGGCGCCGGATGCGGTTCACCACCTGTGACACCGCAGCCGTGGCTATCAACGTCGCTTCCCTGTGCGAGCTCCCCCGGGCAGTGACAAGCGTGTCGTCCGCGTAACACGTCAAGTCGGCGCCCGACGGGAGTTCGCCTCTCAGCACCCAGTCGTATCCGATGTTCCACAGGAGCGGTCCCAGAACCGATCCCTGTGGGACACCGCACGACGTGAGGCGCCGACCGGCACCGGCACGTCCCCGATAGGTGACGCATCTACCTTCCAGGTAAGCCCCTACTGTACGGCGGAGGTAGGGAGGCACACGATGGTAATGCAGCGCCTCCCGAATACAACTCCAGGGCAGGGTATTGAAGGCGTTGGAGATGTCCAAGGACACCGCCAGCACCACCCCACCCCGGGACAGAGTTTCCTCCGCCAGGGCCCTCACGCGCATGATGGCATCTATGGTGGAGCGCCCCCGACGAAACCCAAACTGGTTCTCGTCTAGGTTCGGCCCCTCCCTGCACAAGTGGCTGACGAGGCGATCTGCGATAATACGCTCAAAAAGTTTGCCCGCCTCGTCTAGCAACACTGTTAAGGTCTGTAGTTTAAATAAAAGATATATTTAAGTGGACTGTAAATTTATAATAGGAATACTGATTAGGTACAAAAATATATAACAAGCTAGCGTCGGTAGTGAAGGTGCTGTGCGGAGTGCCGATGGCGGACACGGTAGGACCCCTCGCCCGCGCGTCTCGCCCGGCCCGTGCTGCCCTCTGGCGGCCGTAGGTGATGTCGATGGTCGATATGTGCATCGACATACTGCCCGGGGTGAAGTTTTTATACTTCACTGAAGTGGTAAGGGGCAAATGGAGTTGAAGCCTCGGACGACTGTTCCCGTCTTCATCTTGACCTCTGCCACCCGTGTGATGCCATCGCCGCCTCGATGCACCTTGATGATGCGGCCGAGTGGCCACAGAAGTGGCGGCAGTGCCTTGTCCCTGACAAGAACCAAAACTCCTGGCTGCAACTCGCCTGTGGAAGCCTTCCATTTGGTTTTTTGCTGTAGCACAGAAATGTATTCATTACAAAAGCGTTTCCAAAAGTGTTGGCGTATAAGCTCCACGCGTTGGTAGCGCTCCAGCTGCGTAATGTTGCCCTCAGTGACCTGTGGATGCGGAACAGCAATAAGTGGTCGTCCAATTAAAAAATGGGCTGGTGTTAGGACTGTTAAATCTAAAGGATCAGAGGAAACTGGGGTTAATGGACGCGAATTGAGAATAGCCTCAATTTGATATAAACAAGTTGTCATCTCTTCGATGGTGAGATGAGTAAGAGTGAGGACCTTTTTTAGATGGGCTTTAGCGGCTTTGACAGCGGCCTCCGCTATCCCATTAAAGTGAGGAGAGTAAGGAGGTGAAAAATGAAATTATGCCCTCCTGAGCTATGTCGGAAGCAAGGCTTGAGTTGGAAAGAAAATTATTTATTTCATTAGAGGCTCCAACGAAGTTCGTGCCGTTGTCGGACCAAATGCTACGCGGTTTTCCTCGACGCGATACAAACCGCTTTAGAGCAGCCATGTAAGCGTCTGTCGTTAACGCTGTGACCAGTTCGATATGAACCGCTTTCACTGCAAGGCACACAAAAATGCATAAGTATGATTTAATCAGTCTACATCCTCGTCCTTTGCGATCAGCGATCATGATTGGCCCGGCTCCATCGACACTACAGTTCAGAAAAGGAAATTGCAAATCGGTACGACATTTAGGTAATTGACCCATGATGGGTTGAACATTTTGAGCCCTAAATCTAAAACATTTTACACATTTTTTAACTATAGATTTCGACAAATTTCTCCCACCTAAAGGCCAGTATTGCTGTCGAATACTTGCCAACAAAAGCTGTGGTCCTGCGTGTAGTAGCTTGAGATGTTCATTAAGAAATATTAATTTAGTTAAAGTGTGTTTGCTGCATAGTAACACGGGATGTTTTATATTAAAATCATAGGGTGAATTATTTAATCTACCACCAACGCGCAAAATGTCATAAGAATCCACAAATGGAGTTAATGAAGTAAGACGATTATTATGAGGTAAAGGTTTTCCTGATTTCAAAATAGAATATTCTTCAGGAAACATCTCAAGTTGACCATTGCGTAAAATACAATTTAATGAATTGTTTAATTCCTCTGAACTAAGAAAGTCGACACGTCTAGTTGCTTTATTTTTAAAATTATAAATAGCTCTAAGTACATAAGCAACTATTCTTTGTAAATAAATGAATTTTGAATACTTTGAAATTAGATTAATTATTATTGAGGAACTAAGTTGATTAGAATTAGCGTGAATCAGGTTACCGTTATCATTGGTACTAACTACACAACTAATAATGTCTGGTAGATTGTGTTTCTCGAGATTAGGCCTTTGTGGCCATTCCTTCTTGGATTTTAATAAGTAAGAAGGACCTGACCACCCCAAAGAACTGGTGCTGATAGCATCAGCCTTCAGCCCGCGGGAAACAAGATCCGCTGGGTTGTCCCTTGACGGCACGTAGCCCCAGGTATAATCAACAGTACTCTCTTGTATTTCAATGACTCTGTTACGCACAAATGGTTTAAGATTGTGACATGAGGTATGCAGCCAAGCCAAGACTATAGTGGAGTCACACCACATATAAATGTTGTCTATGTGCATTGTAAGAGAGTCACGAACTTTGGTACACAATCTTGTCGCTAATAACGCTCCACAGAGCTCGAGTCGAGGCACTGTAATTGGTTTGATAGGTGCAACACGATTTTTTGAAGTGAGAAGTTTAACATAGACATTGCCGGAACTGTCAATCGAACGAACGTACAAGCACGCGCCATACGCCTTCTCTGAGGCATCGGAAAAGACGTGAATTTCGTTTTGTATAGCGTCACTGCAAGAAATAAATCTAGGTATTTTTAGCTTGTTAAGACAAGATAAAGTACTTGCGAAAGAGAACCAACGTTTGCGAATTTCTTGAGGAACAACATCTTCCCAATCATGCTTCCCTACCCAAAGCGTTTGCATTATAATTTTTGCCTCGACTACACACGGACCTATCAGACCCAGTGGGTCGAAAATTTGACCGATAATAGATAAGATATGTCGTTTTGTAATTTTTGTATTAGGATTATTATTAATATTTATTGAAAATGAAAGTGAGTCAGTGTCACATAACCAACAAAGGCCCAAAGTTTTAAAGGAGGCGTTGAACTCTAATCTGTTATCATGAGAAGAAGAGTCGTTCTGATGAGTAATTTGAGCAAGAATACGAGGATCGTTTGACCTGAATTTCCGTAAGTTAAATTTAGCCCCTGATAGAGTATTGATAACGTCCCTACATATCTCTATTGCCCCGTCAATAGAGTCGCTTCCGCCCAAATAGTCGTCAACGTAAAAGTCGCATTTAATAGCACGCTTAGCATCTTCAGAAGAAGCTGAGGAAGCCAAACTAGTTAGGCATTTAGTGGCTAAGTATGGTGCTGATGCCATACCATATGTCACTGTATTAAGACGGTAAACTTTAAGCTGCTCTTTAGAATCAGCACGGAATATAATACGCTGTAGAGACCGCTGATCATTATTTAAATATACCGACCTGTACATTTTTTCTATATCGCCTGAAATTGCGTATTTATGCTGGCGGAAGCGTAATACAATAGAAATCAGATCGTCTTGTACCACTGGGCCCACCATTTGAATTGAGTTTAGTGATATGCCCGTAGTTGTGGTAGCTGACGCATCAAATACTGTACGCAACTTTGTCGTAGTGCTAGACTCGCGAATGATACCGTGATGGGGTATAAAATAACTAGCATTTTTATCAGAGGATACAGAAAAGTCTCGTAATAGACATTCCTCCGTCATGTGCCCCAATTGTTCATAATCGCGCATGAATTCTAAGTAACGTTCTTTAAATATTGGATCACGTTGAAAGCGTCGCTCTATTGATAGAAAACGACTAATAGCCATTTGTAAAGAGTCGCCTAATGCACTAGGGTCTTTTTTAAGAGGCATCGTAACCACAAAACGCCCATCAGTGTCGCGATAAGTATGTTTAAGAAAATGCTGTTCGCAAGCCTGTTCCTCTCTGGTCAAAGCACTTTTAGTAGGCACCGAGTCCAACTCCCGAAACCGGTTAATATTGACATCGTCTGTAATGAAATTACAGAAGTGAGACGAAGATTGTAGATTTGGTAAATGTACCTGACCAGAGACAATCCACCCTAGCTTAGTTTCCTGAAGCCTAGGTTGGTTTTTGCCTAACTTAATTGAATTTTGTCCTAGGATGTTCCAAAATGTTTCAGCACCGATTAATATATCGATGGCTGATGGTATATTAAAGGTAGGGTCCGCGAGACACAATCCGGAAGGAACCGGTATTTGTTTAAAATTAACGAACCGTGATGGCAAAACTTTAGCGATCTCAGGTAAAATGAGACAATCTAATTCGACCTTATAGTCACCGCTATAAGACTCAAGAGTGAGATTACAAGACTGTGTACTGTAAGAGGTCTGATTGTTTATACCTGTGACTGCCGCCAGGCAAGTAGCTTGTGGTGACAAGCCCAGCTTAGATGAGAAAGCGGAAGTAACAAAATTTGTAGTACTACCGTTGTCCAGTAACACTCGAGCGGAGTGCTTAGCGCCATTTGCACCACGCACTCTCACCAAGGCTGTGGAAAGTAATACAATTAAATTTGAATTGTTATGTTCCAAATTAGCTGAAAAGGTAACGTTTTCTTTATTTGGCATGGGAACTGAAAGCGTGTTATCACGTATAGGGTCCTCATGCAATAAAGTGTTATGACGTCCCTTACAATATTTGCAAGATGCATAAAGCTTACAAGCCTTTTCATTATGACCTGAAAGTAGACAGTTCATGCAAACTCCTAAATGTTTCACAGCTGAAAAGTAAATGATTTTCAGCACATAATAGACATTTATCATTTACTGCTTTGTTTTTAATATTTGATGCCACAATAAAACTTTTAGATTTATTTAGATTAGAACTATTTTCTGTAATTTTGTGCTTGTTATTGTTTTTATTATTTTCTTCTAATTTTTCTAATAAGTTTATTTGATCCTCAATGAATTTAATACATTGATTTAAAGTAGGGGGTCGAGGTAATTTATTACGAAATTCTTCCCAGTACCGACTTGTTGCAGAATCAAGTTTCTGAGACATCATAATTATAATAAGCGTGTCCCAGTGTTCAGTTGGTTGTTTTAATGCTTTTAGTGCGCGTATATTCTTATTAGTAATATCAATTATGTAACGCAAACCTTTGCTAGATTCCTTTAAGCATGGCTGAACGTTGAGCAACGCTTGGACATGGTTATGTATGAGCAGCTGATCATTGTCATACCGCTGACATAACAGGTCCCATGCATTATGATAGTTATCGCTAGTGAAGTCAATGTTTTTAATTACTAAAGCGGCACTGCCGCGTAAACAAGAACGTAGGTAGTGAAATTTCATGATGTCGTCATTACAATTATTGGTATGAATTAGAGAAATGTAAGTGTCTTTGAACTCAAGCCAACCCTGAACACCACCGTCAAAGTGCGGCAAATCTATTTTAGGTAGACGGACATTTGTATGTGCCTTACCTGTTTCCTTTTGAATGCCCGCGCCATTCTCAACAATAAGTAAACTCCGTGCCAAAGCCACGGCTGGATGATACTGGTCCTCGAACTCGCACCGCGTTTTGAATTCGTCCTCGGGATCATCCAACAGCGACTCGATATCCGTCTGTAATACATCGAAGTCGTCGTATAATGATTGGAAACGGCTCAAACGTCCTTCCAACTCGAGACGTTGTAATTCAGACAAGCTAGAAGAAGAAGAACTGGCTAGCACTTTTAAATAGTTTTTAAATATTGTAAGTTTTGCTTTAAGCGCACTACGTTTCTTTTTAAGCATTTCTAGGTCATCGCTATGGTCACTCATTGTGTAAACAGCTGTTTTTTATCGGTAAGAAACGTAGGATCTTGTACGGAAACCGGTTTTTAAGCAAATGAACAATGAATGCAATCGTGCGACGTCTTATCGCTTGTTTATTATACTTAAATATTATATGTATAGTAACTAATGATTAGCTGAGTCGTTTTAAGTAATATAGCAATATAATGACTGATACTTTATTATCAAAGGAAAAAAGGAAGTAATTAAAATACAAGCACTATAGCAAAAAAAATATCGTATGCATTCCCCAAGTTATTTTACGCTATTCTTATTACCAAGCATATAATTAATCCTGTATTAGCCAATCTGAAGCATATAAGGCGGTGACACGCCATGCGGTACGACACGTGCACGTTCGCAAGAAGTGCAAAAGATTGGAAAATTAAGTAAACTAAGGTGTAGTTATTATCAGATATATTATAATTTACTGAAATTAGGTTTTAAAAGCACTTGATTACACAAATGGAGGCGAAATTTGGGCAAAATAATGACAGCAAGTGTTGATCTTGTGAGAAGTAAATAAGGGAAATTTAATTGGAACGAACTCACTGTTTTACCGAATCCGCTCCACTAGGTCGATTCTCCAGCCTCCGTGCAGCAGGAACGTGGCGAAGCGAACACCTGTACGCGTTGTTCTTGCCGAGTCCAATGTCCACCAATAAGTCGACGTCACTTATTATAATTTGTTATTCCGGCGAGCTTTACTATAAAAGCTATAGGACCATGTTAAGGTCTGTAGTTTAAATAAAAGATATATTTAAGTGGACTGTAAATTTATAATAGGAATACTGATTAGGTACAAAAATATATAACAAGCTAGCGTCGGTAGTGAAGGTGCTGTGCGGAGTGCCGATGGCGGACACGGTAGGACCCCTCGCCCGCGCGTCTCGCCCGGCCCGTGCTGCCCTCTGGCGGCCGTAGGTGATGTCGATGGTCGATATGTGCATCGACAACACTATGGGCCGATACGCGGACGGCGAGTCCGCGGGGATGATTATGGGCCCTGGCCTAACTTGAAACTGGTCAGATAACCATGTCTAGTCGTCAACACGCTGTGTTAATGACGGCCCAATCCTTTCCTCCAATCTCCAATCGTTCGTTTGGTGATCCATCTTATTAAGAAGTTGGGCAACCCTTATTTTTGGGAATTTGATTAATTAAAGAATTTGTAGATTGTGCCTTAGTTTAATACATTACAAACGAAAAGCTTACTAGAAACTAGAAAATAAGGTGTATTTTAAAATGAAATGCAGAAATGTGGGAATCCACGTACCTACTTGTCTGCGATTAATGTCTGCATTTTCATGGCAATCGCATCCATTCTGCAGTGCGCTTAGCCAATCAACCGGTTGCTTGGATCGCAGCCGCGCGCCGAACGAATCTATTCGTGATTACTGCATTGTGTTCTTGAATTAATAACTAGACGTAGTCGTGTACGGTTTTGTTTTCAATTATTTTACTTTCTCATTGCCTCATGTCAGATGATTGCCCTGCAGTGGGCCTCAGGTTTGATTAGTAAGGTTTTAGGGATATTTTGTTTGCGTGTATTGCTGTAAGCCAAAATGGTAAAGCTAGGTACTATTTTTATCCGGTGAATAGAAGATACAAATAATATTAGAATTAAATTGGCACTGATATGTGCCCTAACTATTATTAATATAATGTCTTTCTCACGTGATTAACTGAGAAAGGGATTTAAGTATGAAAGAGCCATGCTTCGGCACAAATAGGTCGGCTCGACCGAAGCGATACCACGGCCTCACAGAAAACCGGCGTGAAACAACCACAGCTTTGTGTTTCGCCGTGTTAGTAAGGCTATCGGAGACCCAATCCTTCCCGTTCCCCAATCCCTCCCCAGTTCCTAAATCTCCAAATCCCTAATCCCTAAAAGGTCGGCAACGCACTCGTAACTCCTCCTTTGCGGGTGTCCATGGGCGGCGCTGATTGCTTACCATCAGGTAATCGGTATGCTCGTTTGCCGACCTATTACATAAAAAAGTCACTACAGGACTCTTCACCGTTCACTTTTAATTGCCATAATTATATTTACCAAAATGTTCTGGCACGCTAAAAAAGATTGTCAATAACATTTCTGTATACCTACAGATAAGATGTTTTGTTTGGTTAGGTTTAACCTATACGAATAACTAAACTACTTTTTGTTTCCAAAGTTTGTTATATCAAGGAGTCTTGTACTGTGCCATTTAAGACTAAGTTCGCTTTCTGTATAATTTGGAATGTACGGCTTGCGAAAAGTCGTTTATGATTACAAGTGATTTTGTAAGCAAGACTTAAAAAATAATGTACTATCATAATCACATAAACATTAACATAATAATATAGACGATAAACCACTTGCAGATAACACAATATTCGCGACCAACGTAAGTAAGGTTTTAAAATTCCCAAACAACTTATGCTATGGGAATTCGAACCTAATAGCCAATAAAACTTACAGTTTTATCAGACGAAATCCGCATACACACTAAGATTTGAGTATTCCTGTTTTACGTAGGATGAACCAAGATTGACCTTTTATATTAATTTGGTCGTGATTACATAATATTATGTTTGTTTGTGCGCACGTATCTCGTAAATATTTTAGTACGTTGTCAATAAAAGGTATTGGCTCTCAAAACAATCGTTGCCCTCATCACCATAAACTCGCCGTGATATGTTTGCGGGGCTGGTAATGGGACGTACACTTGTGGACAGTCGTGGTTCCTGGTTACTATCATCACTGTAAAAGAAATGTTAAGGGGTTTTTTTTTGGCAGGGGAAAATCATCAAATGACTTCTCCCGCCCAGGGCCGGGCAGGAGGGAGTGTCAGACTTTTACTGACTAAAAACCCCCCTGTTCCTTCTCCTGCTCTGTGCCGAGGTCGCGGTACCTCATTGCGCTTACCCCGCAACCCCGGCTGAACATCAGCCCTTTAGGGCCCCGTCTGTGGTGGTCGAATGGCTCTTTGAGGCGCGCGCGGAACGCTACGCGCCGTACGCTCGGGCCTGGTTCTGGTCGGGCGGCGAGCTGCCCTTACTCGCCGACCGCAGGCCTGTGCTTACGGTAGCCGGAGATCGTCCCTCGATCCCCGACGCCCGTAGTGTCGCCAGTTGCGGCGGCTGGGGCGTGAGGAGGAAGGTTGCTCCCTCACGCGGGCCGACTCTCTCTTTGCGAGCATGACTGCTTCACAAAAGGAGGAGACGGCGTCCCAGTTCCTCTCACTCCGCACCATGGCCTCGACTAAGGCCGGGCGCGAGAGGTCGCCGCCGCCGATCACTTCCCTGAGGACACGGCGGTGCTCAGCCCAGGCAGGGCATACCGCTACCGTATGCTCTACCGTATCCTCTAAAATGTTAAGGGCTAAGGACTAAGGTATGTAATTGAATACATTGCAATAGAATAATAATGTTTATCTGTGAAGTCAGTTTAGGGACGTTTAATTGACATGACAACGTCAAACATTCCTCACTCGCTTGCGGAACGCGAGAATGAGGCACCGCGACCTCGGCCAAGAGCTGGAGAAAGAACGGGGGGGTTTTTAGTCAGTAAGATTCTGACACTCTCTCTCGCCTTACCCTGGGCGGGAGAAGACATTGGATGATTTTCCCCTGACAAGAAAAAAATGGTACGTCACGAAATGTTATCTCGTAAAAAAAATAACTAATATGAAAACAGTGTTGTTCTAGAAATCTTGAATAAAAGAAAACTTTAATCTTAAACTTTTTCGTCAACCTAAACTGCATAGTTAAAGCAGCTGAGATAAAAAAGAAGAGAAATATATAATAGGAGCAAAGATATTATTAACCATTATTTACCTTATCCCATTTTGATTTCGTACTACAATGTGTGATCCCTAATAATCCCTTCCCCCTTTCTTGTACCGTGTTCCTCATTACTGGGGGATTATCTTCCAAGGTGTATTATACAGACACTAGCTCATCAATTTACCCTAATATATCGAATTTGTCTACTACACATTCTACACGTTAGTTATACATACCTACATAATCGTCATTTGGTTATATAGCCATTATTTTTTTAAATCTTTATCACTACTAAATCTTCTTTCTACATTTTTCCTAGATCACGCTGTTATATAAACAATAATATTGTGTGTTTAAGAGTACAATGCATTGATGCGATATTGCCGGTTCAACCAAAGTGTGGGAGAGTCAAGCTTCGGCACGAATGGGTCGGCTCGACCGGAGTGATACCACGGCCTCACAGAAAGCCGGCGTGAAATAACCCACAGTGTTGTGTTTCGCCGAGTGAGTGAGGTTACCGGAGGCCAAATCCCTTCCCTTCCCCTATCCCTTCCCGATCCTTATATCCCCAACCCCTGTCCCCAAAATGCCGGCAATGCACTCGTAACTCCTTTGGTGATGCGGGTGTCCATGGGCGGCGCCGATTGCTTACCACCAGGTCTGCTCGTTTGCCGACCGAAGGACCATAAAAAAAAGTGATAAGTACGTCGATCTCTTACCAAAACGGCGTGGAACGATATTTGCGTTTGTTTTGCTGTGTGAATGAGAATACCAGAGATTTAACACTGCCAGTCAGGATTGGGTCTCGACTCTAAATTTCAAATCCCCAATACCGAAGAAATTTACAAAGGCAGTGTTAAATACTTACCATCAGGGTTGAAAGGTACGCACGTTCAAATTTGGCGATCATACATTATACAATGCTTCAATATAATCCTGGTTTTTCTCAATCTGTTTACAGTCAACATCTTTTAATATCCTTCAACCAGATGTTGCCAAATTCATGTCATTGACGTCAGTCTTCCGTGGCAACTTTTCAAGGCGTTCACAATTTTCTCTCCGCTTTTAAAAACGGAAAAAAATCTCCTTAATTTTCACAAAAGCTCTTTTATCTCTTTAATCTGCATTCTATTTCTGTACAATTCACATTCACTTAGGCTACCTATACACGGAGTTGTTTTAGTAAAGTAATAATTAAAATACTATTCAAGCAGCACAAAATTTCAATGGATATTTTAATAAGGAAAATATAGCATGGCTACAATTTTGAATTGAATTGAAAGTTATATTTTATTTTTACTTTTTGCACAGTTTAGGTTTTTTTGCATTACCTATGTCTGGTTAAAAATATTGTATTTTCTCATTTCTTTCTAGCAGTTACACTTTGTTAAAACATAAGTTAGTATTTTTATTTGGCAAAAATATGTAGGTATATGTAAACATCGTGTGTCATTATTATTTCTTCATGACATTTACAAGATGGTATGCTATCTTTACTGTGTCAATATTTAGGTTTGATACATAACAATTATTTTTACTTACTACACAAAACAATATTTATGTAGATATCAATTTATTAGCTTCATATTACTACCATTACGTGTATACTATTCTATATATATTACGTTGTGTGACCACCCTTAAACCCAGAACCCTTTTATGGTTCGAATAACTTTGAATATTGTTTCTTGATTATTATTATTTTCATTAGCTGTTGCTCATTATTTGCCTGAATTAACAGGACCAAACATAAACAATGGGTATGTTGTTATTATACGTTGTAATAACAAATGCAGTATAATATACCAAACAGATATCATACTGCATTAATTCCTTTCGTATTCTTAGGAATGATTTTTCAATTGTTAGAAAAAGGTTATCTGGGGAATAATTATGATGATATCAGATAAAATTTATCTGACTACTGAAAAATCAGCCTTTAATAAATTAAATTTTTTGTCGTAATAATACACTGATTGAAGATACTAAAGTACATAAGAAAGTATGACGTAATTATATCTCTCAGAGTACTTTCATAGAAGAGGCCTATGCTTAGCAGTAGGCACTTACGTGCTGATGATGATAAGGCGATATATACATATTAAAAAAAAAAACATAAGTATCCTATTACGACGAATGTTAAAGAAGCGGAGAAAGTATGCCAGAATCGTGTAATTTCGCGTTCGAATTACTCTGTCTACCTCAACGAAAGACAGTGTGAGAATATTTTTTTTTATGGGATAAGTCGGCAGACGAGCAGACGCATTACCTGATGGTAAGCAATCGGCGCCGCCCATGGACACCCGCAACACCAAAGGAGTTACGAGTGCATTGCCGGCCTTTTGGAGATAGGGGTTGCGGATATAAGGATTGGGAAGGGATAGGGGAAGGGGAGGGATTGTACCTCCGGTAACCTCATTCACACGGCGAAACACAACGCTGTGGGTTATTTCACGCCGGTATTCTGTGAGGCCGTGGTATCACTCCGGTCGAGCCGACCCATTCGTGCCGAAGCTTGGCTCTCCCACACTTAAGTAAGTAACTATAAAAACCTTCAACATAAAATCTCATTACCAACACTTTTGTAGACGTCAGTACTCATGTACGAAAGCTCATTAGCACTACAGCATGAGTGATAGGTACAGTAATTCATAATAGACAGGATTATGTGGTAATAAGGGTATTATTAATTTAGTTTGTACATCATCAGTCGATTACTATTATGAGTTACTTATTACATTATTTATATTATACACTCAATATGAAGTTTAATGACAAAAGTCAAGGTCAAATTCATGGTCAAATCATTTATTTCAATTAGAGCAATAAAAGCTAGGTACTTTTGAAAAGTCAAATTGTTTCAAATGATCTCAAAGAAAATTATGATAATGGAATCGTACTACTCTTCGTGGTGGGAAGCTATTACAACTCTTTGAATAACTGTCCTACTGGACATCCTTTCATGGATTTTATCCCCGAAAGTCTCAATAGACTAGCGTGATTTTTAAGCTGTTAAAGTTTTCTAGATTAGGTTAAAACTTGCATAATTATGTACATGACAAAAGTTCATTACTTTTTTACGTTTGCATAATACATTTTCAGTAAATACTTAAATAGCAACCGAAGTCGTAAAATCAAATATAATAAACACATACCGATAAATTGAAGGAAAACACTTCATCTATACCAATGTTATTGCAAATATATTTGAAAATAAATCGCGTAATATTGTAAGAATGACATCATATTTGCCTACCCTAATTCCCCCTTGTGCTTAATTAGATAAAGTCGGTCAGGTGAGACGCGATGGCGAAACGTTGACACTCGCAGGGTGATCGGTGTCGTCGCCACGAGAATGATCGGAAAGGTGCTACAATTGTATGTTTTCCTCAGTCAAAAATAAATTCGAAAGAAAAAATAAAATAAATTTATTTTGCCACAGTGTAGGTCACACGAAAACCACAATCATGAAGAATTCCTTCTAGTTTCCAATACAATTATACTCAATCATACTTAATTTTTTACTTTTATTGTTTACATTTTTGGAAAAAGTATGCTGTTTAACCCAAAAATATGATGACGTCACATGTCTGCTTTCCATACCAAATTCATAGACCAGGTTGGACATTTCGATAATAGTATTGAAACAATGAAACAATGAATTTATTTTTGCAAATAGGCCATAAAACAGGCCATATAACACTTTTACACGTCAAATTATATGTGAAAAATTAGATTGAATTTGACTATTTGTCAAATACCGTAATTGAGTATTTAAAACTAACTAGTCCAATCCAATATTTATTTCAAATTGTCATATTGATAATCAACCGTAGTTTTCTGTATTTTTTTTACACGCATTTGTTACGTAATGTAGGTAATAACAACTGTGAAACATATACTATAATAACGACCTACTCATGTGTAAACAGCTCGCGTCGTTTTCGACTGAATCCCGGTGTGACTTGAAACTAGTAGAGCTTTTGTCAATTGATTCACGTCACTAAACCGATGTTTTCAATAAATTTATCCTCATTTTTTTTTTAAAATAGGCAAGAAGCTACAACGTCTAGAAATAGGATTACATCAATTAGGTAATGATAGTACGATTAGTTTGAATACTTTTTGTAATTGAAAGTCAAACATTTTTTTTTGCTAGAAATATACATTTTTTCTAAAATAGGTTTTTTTTTTTACAGTTGAAGCAGACTAATGTTGTTATTGTAGCCGGTAAAGTGTTGTACCCGACTCTTTTTTTACGGTACGGTAGACGGCGGCGACAGGAAGGTAAAAAGAAAAATGGATCTAAGGATTCTAGTTTTTGTGTTTCAGTATTCGTGTCTGTCTGTTCACCGTTTCTGCTTGTAGTATATTAAATTTATATTTAAAAAGTTCCAGGCCTTCCAACGCGTGGATATCTTTTTTGATTTTGTTATGTATTTGACCGCAAAACGTATTTACGGATTACCTCATGGTAAGCAATTTGCGCCGGCCATAGACACCCTGTAGGTTATACGGCCTTTAGGGATTGGAGGAGAGAAATATTATTGGGTCACTAATGGGCAAAATGTCTGAATAGTGGTTATGTGTCAAGTAAAAAAAGAAATAATACGTTCCTTTTCATTTCAAAATTGGAATATCAGCAAGACGACTGCGATAGCAAAACAGACTGGCGAGCTGCAAATACGTCTCAAGTTCAACCCTTTGGTCAGGCAAAGTATTATTGGAACTTTTCCCATTTTTCAAACATTTCCCAGTAATAACATCATCATCATCATCATCATCATATCAGCCACAGGACGTCCACTGCTGAACATAGGCCTCCCCCATTGACTTCCAGATAGGCCGGTTGGAAGCGACCTGCATCCAGCGGCTTCCTGCGACCTTAATCAGGTCGCATATTAAATGTCTAGTTCTTACCAGAAGGATGCTTAGCAACAGCACAATTACTTATCACTACAATAGTGACTGTTGTGTGGAAAACCAGTACAACATTATTGTCAAACATCATGTACAATTTCATAGTCAATGGTATTTCCCAGAATCTTGTATCTCAACAAGTCTACCGAATAGAAAATCAAGTTGAGATTTCTTTCATAGACACCACTCGGCGGATTCCTGCCAGCCGTTTATTCGATTTCCAACTTCGTAATTTCAATACAAAGTCGATTATCCAATGAAGAAAATTGACTGATTCGATAGTTACTAAAAGTCATATGAGACGAAAAAATTATAGTATTTTTCTTCTATAACACGCAAGTCTAGACTGATTTCCTAGAAAAGTAATAGATCCTTACAGAGTTAATCTTAAAGTATAAGAACTAGGTATATAATATTATTGTGTTAGTTGTTGACGTGGTAATAAATCATAGTTGCGGTCAAACTTGTGCAGTTCGCAAATAGAGGTAGAACAATAGAACATTGATGGATTCTCAGTACAATATATTGTGCCAGGGAACTTATGTAATGTGGACTAATTGCAGTTGGGATACTTTACACGAATAAAAGGTGACTTGGTCGAATTGAAAGACGTTTATCTAACAAGCATGGTTTAGAAAGGTTTTGACCTACACATCGAAAAAAAATATTTTTTTATTATCGATCTAAAGGATCCCACCTGAAATTTTCTTGGAAGAGCCTGCCATCATATCGTCAGCCTGTAAGTGCCCACTGCTGAGCAAAGACCTCTTCTCATAACTTCAACAACATAACTTCTCAACGGAGAAAGTTTGAGTATTAACACCACGCTTGCTCAAGGTGGATTGGCGATATGAAACTTTAATTTAGAAATTATAAGTCCAAGTTCATGATGTTTTCCTTCACCGTATGTCAGTGGTCTCTAAATAATCACTGAAAGTACATATGAAACGAAACAAATCACATTGGTACGTTTCGAAGCCGCTCCCTTAAGCATGAGAAGCAGGCGTCTTAACCTCCCGTCTTAACATCCTTTAAAAGTTGCTCCTGTTGATCCTTTAAAACTCCTTTAAACTTAGGTAAGTTATTTGAAACCATGAAAATACTGAAGTCTGATTTTTAATCAAAATTGAGGAGTTTCAATTTTGAATAAAAATTATCAAATGACTCTCTCAGCCGGAAAAAATGACACACGAAATTCAGATTCCTAGTAAGTAATTCCAAATTCCTAGAAATGGAAACAGACGAACAATTCTAAATCAAGTTCGCTAAAAGATTTAATTCAGTTAGTGACAAGTTCGAATGAAAAAGGGATTTTCAGGCTTACGTAAATGAAGTTAGGGTTTAAGCTGCAATGGCCGGTAGCAGCCGAACTGAGTTATTTTGAGCCTTAATTTAATACTAAACATCTAATCTCCTTTATACAAAAAATATTTTCGGTCGATTCTATATCCTCTGCCTCTTCCCAAAATACTGGTAGCCCTACCTTCTGTGTGTGGAAAAACGGATTTCAACCTTTTAATAATTAGAAACTATAATTCCAAGTTTCCTCACACTGTTTTGTTTGTACTTGCCAGGTTTCGAAGCTACACCTTCATGCATGAGAGGCAGGCGCCTTTCTGGGTAACCAAAATCTCCCATCAAAATAAAGAAACTTAATACCTGAAGTTTTCAGTCAATGAAGCTGTCAGTTAGTGAAACTGTACCCAACTACATTTTCCTACTCGTAGCTACTGAATACTGATATTATAAATGTGAAAGTTTGTAAGTATGTATGGATGGACGGATGGATTTGTTACTCTATCACGTCAAACTACTAAATTTGGCACAGATATCTAGAGATTAATCTAGACTATGATTATAGTCTAGACTATAAGTGAGTTGCCGATTTTTTGTAGGTTATTAGGAATTTAAGAATAGGGTATTTGAGGATTGACGAATGGGTGAAGTATGAGCCTCTGGTACACGACTCGCTCGCTACACGACGAAACACAACGTTAGTGTTGCTTCACGCCGGTTTTCTGTGAGGCCGTGATATTACACCGGTCGAGCCGACAGGTTCGTGCCGAAGCCTTTGGACTGCACGGCTGGCATAGTAGCTGGGCAAAAGGCAATCACGCAACGAATTGCTCGTGATACACAAATTATTGTTTCGGCTGCACATAGGTATGATATCTGATATTACATATTCGAAAACGCACCTTCAGTACATGAAAAAAAATTATGGTGTGATAGTATGGTGCAGGTTAAAAAATTGCCTGATCCAAACGTTTGGCAAAACTCTTGACTCTTTGAAAACTTTATATTTGTACTCAGGACTATTTTACATATAAATTAAAAAAAAAACTACTCACATAGAAAGTTTTGACTGTCACATTCCAAAGTATATTTGTTACATAAAACAAAGTATATTTGTTACATAAAAACCTTTAAGTTTTCATAAAACATTATAAACCCATGCATATATATGTGAAATCTTACATCAATAGAACGTTCATTCTAAATCTTCCTTTACATAGTTGTAAAGGAAGATTTAGAATGATTTACTTATTCAATGTAAGGCTTGAATAGTTTCAAGCCTTACATTGAATAAGTCGAAATAAATAGAAAAATCTATTGTCCGTCCATGTGTTGTGAGCGAGGCAATATTTCCAGTAAATGTTTGATTCTACACTCGATTGTATACAATCAATTGTAGTTTGGTAACTAAATAACGGATCTGGGGGTTTTAGGAAGCTGCTATTGAATTTTCATATAAAAACCTAGACAGCAAACATATAAGGAGTAATATCTCTATGAAAACCGGCGTGAAACCACGCTGGCGTTAAATTTCGCAGTGTTACGAGACTGCTGAAAGATATTTTCATCACACTTAAACCTAATTACGCGCTTGTAGCTCTATTATTGCTAGTCCGTAACTGCTCACTGCTCTACAAAGGCCTGTTTTCACGCGGCAAAGGTTCAATCGGCGCGGCAATCATTTTTGACGATGTTTTCCTTCAACGTTTGTCAATGTTGTCTAGATAGTCTTACAAAGTTTATCTTTGAAAAGTCACATTGGTACTTGCTAGGTTTAAAAACTGCATTGTCATACATGAGAAGCGAGGATCTTAGTCTTATCTTCAGGGCCACCATGACGTCTGATCGTGTAAGCTAATACGTTTCCAAAAAAAAGAAGTAACTGATCCACACATACTTAAATAACTGGGCTTCCAAAAACCTCACAAACAAGGCGAAACACAACGCTGTGGTGCCAAGCTTCTTCCACATATTCTTTCTTCACTTCGCTTTCTTTCCCATGTTTATATAATTATGTAGATATCTATATAAGATTATAGATATACCATAGTTCCAAACATTGGTATTTGACGTCACACAAATATTCAATTACAAAGTTGACACTCAATTAATTGTAGTTTTTAACTTTACAATTTTGACAGTTCTTGTATAAAAACTCAATTCGGTGTATTCTCGAAGTGGTCTTTTAGGTACCTTTATACTGCGAATATGAAGGTATCGTCATAATTTAATAAAAAATGTAAAAATGTACTTTCAAGCTTGGTGATAAAACACAAGATTGTTTTGACAACTTTTAAAGTTGCTACACAAGTTGGTGACCGTTGCGTAATAAATTGTTACTCGGTTCTCATATTCGAATCAATATAAAACCTTAATCAACGTAACTATGTATCTTTTATCAAAAAATAATCCCTCCAAATAAACTCATGAGTTTAACTTCGCTTATTTATACTAATTTCAAAGCAAATCCGAATAATAAAATATACACTTCGGTATTTTAATCAACACATAAAAAACGAATCAAAAATACATAAAACATTCCAAATTTCTCTTGCATTGAATAAATAAATCATCAAAAAAACATTGTTAGAAAAATGCACAAACATAAGAAAGCTAAGACATTTTTATCACTCTTAAAAATACAAAAATCTAGGAAGTAAAATACAGTGTAACATAAACAAAATATTTGCAAAAAAACATTCACAATGAATACAAAAATACATTTAAAATACATAAATATGATCGTAAAGTCATGTAAACAAGTTTCAGTAACGTTTCAGCGGCTTTCAGTTGCTCGCGAGCCAAGCTTCAGTGACGACGCATGAATTGTACGCGCTGACGTCACAAAAGTTTACGTGTATAGAAAAAAAAGAAAAACTTAGATTGAGTATTCTATAATAATTATCTAGTGTTGTGTTTATAAATATTGTGAATTATTTTCGAAAAATGAAATAAATTGTGATTATTTTTTCATAATAATATAACTTTTTTATTTATTTTGGAAAATACAAATTGATTGTGGAAAACAGTGATATTGGTTATCGAAAAGTGTAACTAAAATACTTGAAAACTTGTAATAGTGTTATACAAATCTAATATTCCAGTAGTGATACAGTTTCAAGTTATAAGGAAATTGACAAAAAGTTCTTGGAAGGTAAGTTATGTTTATAATTTGCTTAAGGCACAGGTGTCGCAAAGAAAGGGTCGCTATTTCTTAATTTTCTCCTTTACCTTGAAAAATATTTCTTTTATGAGAACCTTCTGACAATATCAAACACAACTAAAGAAGGATAGGCAAAACTGGTTCAGGTATTGTTGAGTTATACATGATCTGAGATTCACTTTGAAATATATTAAAAATGTTAAGAACTAAAACCAATTAAAAAGTTTATAAGTAAAATATAAAAAAAAAGTCTGTTATTCCAGTACTTGACAGTCCAGTACTTTACTTGTAAGAGAGGTTTTGTCTTAATTGTGGAAGAGCCACGCTTCAGTACAAATAGTCCGGCGCAACGGGAGTGATATCACGGCTTAACAATTCTATGAGGCTTATGCTTAAAACCAGTATTTACGGGCAATCCTTGCATTATTTCGCCATGCGAGTGAGGCTACCGTTATTATTTTTTATGTCTTAGGATAGCAAGCGACCTGACAGATAAAGTGATTGGAAGCAATCAACGCTGCACATGGACAACTTGAACAACGGAAGAGTTACGAGTGCGTTGCAGACCTTTTGAGGATTTAGAGATTGGGAAGGGGAAGGATTGGGTCTCCGATAACCTCACTTTCACGACGAAACACAACGCTTTGGTTGTTTCACGTCAGTATTCTGTAAAGCAATGGTATCACTGGTCGAGCCGACCCATTCACACTAAAACTCACCGTATGCCCAATTCTTCCCTATAAAATGCCTGCAACGAACTTGTAACTTTTATTGTGTTGTGGGTTTTCATAGGCAGTGCTAATTGCTTTCCATCAGGTAACCAATTTGATACCCGAACTATCCAGTAAATAAAATATCTCCACAATCAGTAGGCTAGTAGATCGCAGGTCAATATTCTAAATTAAACGCCCAATATCTCTGTAATAGAAACTTAGTGAGAAACATTTTATTAGTATAGAGTAAACAATTAACTGATCTTAAAGTTAGTTAGTATAAGTAATTATGATAAACGATCGCATATTGTTTGTAAGCTTCAATTAAGCAAAGTACTCGCCAAACAGCCTTCTAAATTTCTTGACGAATATTCTCCCATTTTTCTTTCATCTGATGTCTATGACTAAAAATGCTAGATCTAGTCCGTGACATTAGAAGATAGGTGACTGAAAGGATTACTTACATCAAGAGAAATATAATTAAGTACTTCGTTTACAATATTTTTTTCCTTAAACGTATTTAGTTTGAAGCTGCTACGTTTTTTAGTTTTGTAATTAATTAACATATGTATAAACATGTTTATTATGAATGCAGCTAATAATATTATGTTGAAGGCAAAAGGCCACTTGCCTTGATATTTATGATTGCATGTGGTCTTGTAAATACTATTAAGTTTAAACCATATTTTCTTAACAATGTTTAACAAAACGCGTTACTTACGTACGACGATCAAGAAATTAATTATGAAAGAGAAAAATAAAAAGTAAACATTTATTAAGACTACTACACTCTGTATACAGATGAAGTCTATATTTAAAAAAAAACAATGTTGATGTTAAATTTAAATTTAAATTGATGCTTTTCATCGGAGTATGTTTAAATGTTGAGTAAATATCTACCGGATTTATAAAATAACTAGCGATCCGCCCCGGCTTCGCACGATTGCAATGGAGATACATAACTTATTTACTATTTCATGGACGTTATTATACATACTAGTTGACCCGTTTTTGGCTATTAAAAATAAGGGTTGATCGTCGAAGGGTGGAAATTGAGGATTGTATGTATTTTTGTATGTTGTTTCATAAAAAAATAGAAATTAAAAATGTTGTCTAAAAAATAAAAAATAAATTTAGGGGTGGACGGACTACCCCTAACATATAGTGGGATGAAAAATAGATGTTGGCCGATTCTTATAGATACCGGATAAGCACAAAAAAAACATCAAAATCAGTCAAGCCGTTTCGGAAGAGTAAATGGCAACGAAAACTGTGACACGAGAATTCTATATATTAGAGATAAACTTTACATTTCAGTCACTCTATCTATAAAAATACACCGCATCAAAATCCGTTGGGTAGTTTTAAAGATTTAACCATGTAGGTATTTAGACAAAGTGACTTTATACTATGTAGTGATTAAGCAATTAAAAAAGCGATTGACACAAGTGCTCAATGTAAGAACTCTTTCTTGCTAATCAACACCCTGTGGAAGGATTTCTTATATAGATAGACTGAAACGAAAGAACGTGTGTAAAAGATAATCAATGCGCTCTCGACATCCCGCACTGGTGTGTGTTTTGTTTGCAGAGCAATGGCTAGATTAGGATACGTCATTTCTTTTATTTTGTGTTATCTATTTATCTATCTAGATTTATCTCGTGAAACATTCACATAATTTTTAAGTGGACATTATCATCCAATGACTTCTCCCGCCTTGGGTAGGGCAGGGAGGTTTAAGTGGAATGATGTGCCGCAACCAGGTCGGATGAATTAAGCGGTTTTTAGTTAATAAGAGCTTGATACACATTTTCGCCCCACCTATGATGGTTTTTAAACCATTAAAAGTAATCATATTGATACCAAAACTAGTTTTGTTAAAAGCGGCATAAACCAGCGATTGTCCTTGGGTGCACTTTCATAGTGCATAACGCGATAATTGCCCGCTGATGTTCCGTTACACTAACATTTAAGTTGTCCAAAGAGCCTCTGCAAGTTGGCTTCGGCCCCTTGTATGCCTTCCACAGGTCAGGGACCCTGTGGACCCCCGAATGGAAACGAACATCATATAGATATGTACATATTGGTAGGTGCCTATATTCGGATGCTCAGTGGTGTAATTCTGATATAAGTATAATAATATAAGTATGATACATATGATTTTTAAGCATTCACGATATGAGTTAACAACAAGTACATTGTTTTAAATCACGACTCACTTTTCCTCGTAAGTTTCGCAATCGGGAAAAGTAGTGGTTTTTCCCGTGATTTCCATAATGTTTGTACACCCACAACCATTGTCAATATATAAAGTAAATTACAATAAGATACTCAGAAATTTATCTGGTAATATATACAATAAATCGTTCCTTTTGTATCTTTTTATAGTATCCAATGTTCTAACGTAATTGGAATGTTTTATTCGCTTCACATTAATTATATTATTCCTTCTTCAATCGTTTGTTTAAAAACCATCTGATTTTGAAATCTTTGGGGTCTTCATTGTCCATTGCCGTACCGTGCGGTACGGCAATGGACATCTTGACGCTGAAATGTTTATTTTTGTTCTTTGTTTTAGAAAACTTTGTCCAACACTAAGAATTCTTAGTGTTGGTTGGGTAAGAGGGAATTTCGGGACAAGTAATAAAATAGTAGTTACATTAATACTTTTATCTAAAAGTTTAAATAATGATTAAACAAAATGCATATGACATTTTAAAATGTCACAACAAGCTCTGTAACGTAACAACAATTTGTATTACAATTACAAACTACGGAAAAAAATTGAAAATGAGAAAGGAAATAACTTTTAAATAGCGGAATAATAAAGTAAAAAAAATATAAAAAAACCTATCGAGACAAATTAAGCACTAAGTTTGCTATAGCATATTCCGATTACAGCCTTTTTAAATTTTAATAAATGATCATGAAGATGATACCGTGAATAACCGGCCAAGTGCAAGACGGACTTGAATTTGTAGTTATAGCAGCCATAGAGATACCTTCGTCACCTGTCTAACTTTCATCTTTCCAGCCATCACGGTATATGAGACACAGCTTGGTGACAGACAGATGGACGGATAGCGGAGTCTTCATAATAGGGTTGCCATTTTCACCCTTTAAGAATAAGAATAAAATAAGAACGTCCTTTTGCACTTGGTATGCTAATTATTGAAATTGAAAATTTTAAATAAATTAATCGCGATCATTACCTACTTTTTGGTATGTCAAAATTATTGGTAGATTAGATACAATTAATAAGACCCGATAATTCTAACAACATGGATTATTTAATCAACTCTTAATCACAATATATCTATTTTATTTGAGTATGAATCCCTAAAAACGGGATCTTTTAGGTATACGGTGATTTTTTTATGTTTTTAGTATGCATATTGTATGTGTTGCTAATAAGGTGTTTTTTTAATTCAACGTTTCGGGAGCCCGTAGATACATTGGCAACTTATTCTTACCTTACAGAAGCGTTCATTTCACAAGTGGCACATACTTAATAAAATGACAAAAGACTTGTTTTTTATGGTTGGCAGTGTATATGACAGCGGATCATAAGTTCTCAAATCAATTTTCCGGGAAGGACGGAAATACTTGGAAGTCAAATAGAAGCTTTAAGGTAGTGGTTTACCTAATTCGAAAACTCGCATCACACATTTGTATAGTTTGTAACGAAATTGAAGATTTGGCTCAATCGCTAATGGAATGTGCCAGAAACAAAAATGAGACAGAAAAAAATAATATAAAAATTTTAACCGAAATTTTTAGTTGTTTTCTTAATAAAGACAATTTTAAATGTTCTAAATGTCAGTTAACAAAATAAAATAAATGCTATGGGGAAGGGGAGATGCGTAAGGATTGAATCTTCGGCTTTAGGATTAATTATTTGACGCCGGTTTTCTGTGAGGCCTTGTTATGGCCGTGTACTACGGGTCATCACGCCGAAGCATGGCTTTCCCACATTGAAATTAATAGGTATATAGAATAAAAAAGTAGTGGCTTCTTGTTGTTACTAGTGAGTATCGTGAGGTTATCGAAAAATCTAAGCAGAAGCGCAAATTATACTAATTCTATGTAACTTGGTACTGCCTACATAACTGACAAAAAATATTATTTACGGTATATTGAAAGTTCATGTGCTTGTGCCAACTGGAAATAAAAAAACTGTTAGTGTTATATTATATTATGTTTGTTCGTTAAGAAAAGTAACGTTAGGACGTTAAGAAGAGGGCATAAAATTAGCGACGAAGGTTTGCGACCCTTGTTATGAGTAGGTGCAAAAAGGCCTGACATCGTGTCTAGCCTAACACGTCGTCATGTCTCATTACTATGTACAATTTCACTTATGTACAAGTCATAGGGTACAAAATGCTATACATAATGAATCAAAATTGTTATGCAAACTGAAACAACCCCTAAATAAGTGTCAGCACGAATAGGTCGGCTCCGGCGACTGACGATACCACGGCCTCACAGAAAACTGGCGTGAAACAACTACAATGGAGGCTTAACCGGAGGCTCAATCCTTCCCCATTTACAATCCTTCTCCAAATTCTCTAAATCCCTAATCCCCAAAAGATTGGCAACCCATGGGCATCCATGGGCGGCGATGATTGCTTACCATCGGGTGTTGAAGCATTGTGATTTTGATGAGGCATTTCCTACGTCACCTAACATTCAAATGTAAACACAATAGCTACATATAGAGTATGTTAGAAACATACAAAACAAGTTCAATAAGTGCTACAATCGCTTGGCACTAGCTCTAAGTATTATGCAATAACAATCCAGTTTACACCAGTTCTATAAAAATGATTTAAACAGACGTCAAACAACCTTGATCTCTATAAATGTTTGCTCCAGCTGTAAAAGATTAAAACTTTCTTTTAAATCAATTTAATAGCTGTGCTGTATTTAATTAGTTTTCCATATGCTACGGTTTAAACAATTAAACAGTGCGTCGATATATCTAGATTTTATGACGCAACGAACTGATCGGGTTCGATACATTGTTACCACGCTGTTTTGGGAACGTAATCATACATCACTAGTACGAACATATCCTCCAATTTGATTTTACAAATTTGAACTTTGCTTGTTAGTCATTTAAGTATATATTTCATCAAAATTTCTAACGGTTATATTGACTTTTGCAGGATTTTCGCCTGTATTGCAATAATTTTAATATATAATTCCACATACACATCACACACAGATCTGGAACAACAATTTGTGGATCACACAAAGATTTGCTCCGTGCGGGAATCGAACCTACGACACGCTTCGCGGTACCCAGTTGCTCAGCCAACGCGCCAACCGTGCAGTCTTAAAATGATACCCACACATGCATTTATAATACGATTAGAAATGTAATTAATTTATTTGTTAATATGGACAGAAACTACTGCTTCCGATCAAACTTTGAGTCTTTTTAAGGATTTTACATTTCTATAGTCGAAGTGATCCGTCCTCATAAAAAGAACTACATGACTATAAGCTATAAAAACTTGAAAATATTTTTAATTTAATTTCGTAATGTAATTTATATGTAAAATATTTCTATCTTCACAGGAATTTTGTGATAAATTACTCGTTCACAAAGTTCTTTAAAGTTCAATAACGCGTGCAAGATCGTTCTTGCACGTTTTCGGTTGAAGAAATTTGGTTTCTATTGTTCTATTTTTAAAAAAATCAGCAAAACATATTTTTTGAAATTTGATATCGGTGTGCCTTCTTAGCTTTTGTTTAATTGCGCCAAATGCGCTATAAATTTTATGATATCGATCCAATTGGAAATATTGCTGCAAATTTATAATTCCCTATATCCTATTGTCGGCAACGTACTTCTGATTCCTCTGGTGTGGTAGATGTATTTAGCTAATGGTGACTGCTTACCATCTAGTGGACTCCTGGCGGTTAAGCTTGGGTTGGCCGAATCTGGGCCGCCTATTGACACCCACAACACCGGTAAACAGTCACAAGTGCAATGCCAGCCTGGTTCCCTTCCACGGGTCACGGGGTTCAAGATTGCGGTTCCAGTAATGTCACAATGTGGGTTGTCTCACGCCAGTATTTCCGTGGGTCGTGATATCACTCACTTCAAGCAGAACTATTCATTTTGAATCTAGATATTCCCACACTCTTGTTGCTAATTAATTCAATGATACTTGTGATCACCAAACCTATGAAGTGACGTAATATTTTATTCATCATCATCAGCCATAACTTAAAAGAAGTCACACAGTACTTGCCAGGTTTCAAACCCACACCCTCATGCATGAGAAGCGGGCGCCTTAACCTCGGTGCCACACGACCACTACCAATAATATTATATTTTTTCTAGTCTATCGCGTACTTACTGAATAAACATATTTAATCGCAACCATTCATGAAATATACTAAATTTTAAAACCTAGGCATCAAAAGACCAAATGAAAACCGTTATACCATTTTTCGAATACAAATTCAAGTATAGAACGAACGAAAGAACGTTTTCGAAATATGAAAAACCGTTTTAGCAATTAAAATCAAACTGTCTACGCAAAGAGAATATTGGTTGGCGTTTTAAAAAACGAACGGTCGTTTATTCCATATTCAAATATGAATGATTAATGTACCTATAATAATAATTTGTCACATATTTATTTTTCTTTACATCATTAGCTGTTATTTCAAACAACTTTGTACTACTACTGAGAATTTTTGAAGAAAAACATATCGATACATGTTATGAGGATTGGAAATCGCACTTATGGGCCTGATTCACAATGTTTGAACACTGAAACAAGCTCTAAGGTATTTTATTTTCTAGTTGATATGTCACTAAACCAGCATAATATTATGGTTCAAGCACAGAATATAAAACAATTTGCAATCTGTGAGTTCAATTAATCAAGGTGAGGCCTTTACCGACAAAAGTAGTAAGTAGCTAGTGGTTTATAAGCCTTTTCGGGATTAGGGATTTGAGGATTGGGGATTGAAAATTGGGAATTGGGCCTTCGCTAATCACACTATACACAATACAAGCGTTGTTTTACGCCGGTCTTCTGTGAGGCCCTGATTTTCTTCTGGTCGAGCTAGCTAGCGTACAAGCTGTGCCGAAGCATATGACTCTCCTATACTTGAAACCAACTCTTTCCTCCACAATTGAGAGCAACGAGGCAGTTGGGTATTTTATCCCAAATAAAAGGGAATTATTCGTTAATCCAATCACTTTACTGTTAATAAACGGTAAGTAAGCACCTCTATTACTGTTAGTCCGAAACTAATCGAACGCTCCGTCGAATTATTGGATCCGTAACGTTTCGGATAGCCATCGCTTTTGTTATCCGAACAGTTTGCCGAAATTCTCTGCTTAATTCTTATAACAATACGTGTTCAATTCGTTCAGAAGTTTATAACAGAATATTATGATTTCTATTTTTCGAACCTTTATGAAGGTTTCTAGCCATTATTTAGGTACATACGTCATGCCCGTCTCCCATTGGGGTAAACAGGGATAATTCTCTACTCATTTTGTATCAAATATCATGTAAAAAACTGTAATAAGGGAGAATCTGTTGAGAAAATTATCTTACTGTAATCCAACCCACGAAGCTTTCTGGCCCTAGGCAGCTTTATTTACCAGCAGCAGAATGGGAGAGCCAAGCTCTGGCATGAATAGGTCGGCTCGACCAGAGTGATACTACGGCCTCACAGAAAACCGGCGTGAAACAACTAAAGCGTTGTGTTTCGCTGTTTGAGTAAGTTTAAGTACCGCGAGTCCAATCACTCCCCCTCCCTCAATCCTTAAATATCCGAAGCCCTCATTCCCAAAAGACCGGCAACGCAATCGTAACTCTTTTGCTGTTGCGGGTGTCCATGGGCGGCGTCGATTGCTTACCATCAAGCAATCCTCTGCTCGTTAACGGACATATTCTTTAAAAAAGCAGTTATGTACAACAAAGAAATATCTGGTGGATTTCTTAGTTTTTTTTTTGTACTTAATACCTACCTATTTCATTTCAACTAGGTTTGTTTAAAATAAATGTCCAATTTCATACAAGCTGCAGTCAAAAGAATCAAAAACAAAGAATATTTCGGCTGATTTTATATTTATACAATTTCGAAGGTGTATTTTATAAGTTTTTACAATGCAGTGTAACAGTGCTTCAGTGAAATATAAAAATTCAAATATTCATCGATGTTTTTTTTGCCCTTACTCTCAGTAGATTGAAGCACAACAATGGCTTTAAAATTATAAAGAATCAACATTTATCTTTATTTTATAAAAGTGAATCAACTACAAATTAAGAGAGGAAGTTGTTAAAAATAGCTTATGTAATAATACTAGACCAAAAGCAGATTGCTATTTGCTAACTTAATATTTATTGTAATTTAAAAATCAAAGTAAAAATGTTCTAAATGTAATTGCATAACACGGCAAATGTAAACAGTATGGACAAATAAATTAAATTGAAAAAAGCTTTCAAAAATAAATTGGTAACCTATACTATGTCTATACGAATATCCTGTGTTTTGCTTGCAACATTTTGAGCGCGAATTCTTGGTAAAATAACTATTCGTGTCACGATTTTCTGGTACCGACTCAGTATAGATTTTTGTTCATTGGATAGGAATTAAACATTCTTCGGAGCTGCTGCTTGGCATGATTTTGTGGGAATTATTTTACGGGGGGACAAGTTGACAAGTGTTTTAACGTGGTCTTTTTCTAGACATACTTAGTATTTTGATCTTGTTTATTGAGATTAACGACTGTGTGTGAATATAATACTTACAACAAAACGACACTTCACATTAACATTGTATACCTGTTAACTATTATGATATAGTAGAATTTAAAGGAAGTCTGAGGGGACAGCGCGTACGCAGTCCCCACTACCAAAAATTACGCATCCGAGTTATCCACATTAGGGATAATCGCAGGGGTCAACCCTACCGCAGTGCAATGGTAGGACCTCGCCCTGGGGGAACCGCCTTCTTGATCACGGTATCCCCTATGCCAGGTAAGTATGAGTTCTACCCAGTGCAACGCGAGGGTCGTTCATCGCCGGAGAATCTTAACACCGCGATTCACAAACGTGACGTCACGGCATAGTGACATCTGTTGGTGACATTTGTAAGTTAGTTACAAAGCGACCCCTCGCGGACTTAGATGTAACTAAATATGAGGAGGGGAGATGACCTGTTAACGCTAGCTCTGTTTACATTATAAGGACGTAAGAAAACAAAGAAAACATATAGAGTGTATGCCATTGGCTATTGACCTTGGAACCATACAGTATTTAGGAGATATACATATAATATTCAGTCTTTCGTCAGTCATTCCTAAGCGAGTTGGGTATAAATAAATCCACAGCAGGTGTCATTCACTCATTCATCATTCGATACTTGTAAACATTCCCGGTTGGTAGCAAGTTTGTTGAATGTATAATGTAATTCATTATACATGGGTACTTATTTATTTTAGCATAAAATATTTAAAGAATTAAATGAGTTTGGTGGATATTTATTTTCTTGCTCTTGTCTTCTTGTCTATGTTCATTCACAGTTTACAATTACACCTCTAGTCGCTTTTAACGTTCTGATTTTACTGCGCAATTCGTATCTATGAGCGCTTTGGATTTTTATTGAACCTACTATTATTTTATCTTTTTTTATTTATTTCCAAAGTTTATTATCGTCAGTTGCAGTTACGTTCGCATTCAAATCAAATCATTCTTAATGATTTCCTGTTTTAACGATTTAAAAGTTCCCAGTAACAATGCGATGCTTGTCTGTTCAATTTTTCTTTCGTAGGGGTCTTGGTAAAGTCTACAGGGTAAAAAAAAACTATATTGTATTTGTAATTCTTATATCTACAAATACTAGTAATTTAAATATGTTGTAAATGTCGACTCTCTAGACATAATTAATAGACAATATGGTGATAAAAATAGGGTCAAAAAATAATTACACAGTTCTCTTGATCACAGAGGTCTTTTCTTCTTACCATATTATAACTTAATAATATTTACCTTTGATAGCTAACCTCCTTGAGGAGTTGCTAGAGGGGCTCTACGGGGCCTCACCTCAGTTGCATACCGTAGAAGAAACTTTTCGCATACGGTGACGTTATATATCTACTGTAAACAGTGACCAGTCAAGAAATAATCATAGAAGCTGTCATCATTAGCCTGTTTTGTTCGAGGATATAGGCTAAACTTGAAAGACGTAATCCAACTGCTATTTTAAACGTGAAACTTTTTAAGTATTGGTGGGATATTTGTTACTTATTCATATAAAAACTACTGAACGATTGGAGTTTGCCACAGAGATATACAATGTATAAAAATTACCACGTGTATATTACAAAATAAATCCGCTTACATAATTAAATAGGTATGTTTAAAGCATACAGGTAACTTGCGGGGAAACTTAATCCAATTTAATTGGTTCACGTTGATGTGAGTAGAAAAAGTTAATTAAGATTAAACCGGAACACTTTTTGCGATGTAATTAATATTTTTTGTGTTACATCGTGGTGTTGTAATATATTATGTAAACGAATTTTGTAGGGAAATGTATGTGAAAAAGTAAAAGTTGGCCTTAACTGATACGTACCTTGTCGTGGTGGTCCGGAGGTTAAGGAGCCCGCTTCTCATGCATGGGTTCGAAACCTAGCAAGTACCAATGTGACTTTTTCCGAGTTATACATATGTACTTTCTATGATTATTAAGACACCACTGACATACGGTGATCGTAAACATCGTGAGGAAACCCGGACTTATAATTTCTAATTATAAGTTTGAAATCGCCAACCCGCTTTGAGCAAGCGTACCTCGAGTGATACAATTACGGTAATCCTTTATTTTTTAAAAAGAGTAACGATGTGCTTCCTTTCTCGTTCTTTTTCCATTCGAATCTACAATTTGAAATGAGCACCTAGCTTCACTGACGAACAGACAGACAGACTAGTATTCTATTTTGATGTTTCAAAAGTACCTATTTATGGTTTAGTTGGAATAAATGATTTTGACTTTGACTTTGACCTAATCCCCAAAAGGCTTGGGAGAGCGGGGGGGGGGGGGAGGCAGCCAATCCGTTCCGCTCCAGTTTAGGGCCGCACATTCTGGCGTTTGCATCCGCAACGCAACTTACAATTCTGGTGTCAATGCGCTGATTGCTTACCATCAGGTCATGCGTCTGTTCATTAGCCACCTTATTTCATAAAAACTACTAAATTGAAAATATGGGACGTACTAAATTGAATGCATTACCAAACTACATACAAGTTTGTTGATCAATCCATCAGTCTATTAGTGGATGTGCTGCATCTTACAAATAATATTTATTTCGTATCGAATTTATTTCTGAGAACAAATATTTGTGAGATTGACTGTACATTATCTACTATGTGTTTAGTTTTAAAATATACTGTAACTGTAAATCATCTTCATACGATTGTACCTACTTAGTCTTGTTAATAGTATAAATATGAAAGTTTGGGAGGTTAATTATTATTTATTCGCGTAGAAACAACTGAACGGAAAAAATGTCATAGATTACATCATATAATATACACATCTTATAAGAATTACTACCGACTTTAAAGCAAATTCTTTGTAAATCTTCGTGAAAAACTATTAAGGAGTTTTAAGGTGGAAGTGAAACATATATGACATCCATCCATAATTCAAACTTTCGCGACTATAATATTACAGGATTAACGCGATGGGGCCGCTAGCTGTATCCAGGATAACAATAAACATTACGAAATTCTTGTTTGCTTAACTCTGAAGTAGACAGTTTTTTTTCTCTATCAGATATCCATTTTTCAGATATTCTGTTCCTAATGTAATAGGGTCGCTCCCTAAGTCAGCATTTCATGTAGACATTTCTCTAGGCATTGTTGTATATACAGCCGAAACTTATCCTTTATTGTGAGAAAAATCCCAATGATATTTCATATTATTCGGTTATCGATTTTCCTGATTTCTTACTCAGTCTGTATGGTTATGGCTGTAACCTATTTTTTTTATAAGCATATATGGTAGCGTCAACTTATAGATCACAGTAAGCAATCGACGCCGCTTATACTATATAAGGATACTTGCAAGATGTAGAAGTTACGAGTGCGTTGGCAGCGTTATCGAGACTAAGCATTCAATAATTTGGATTTGAGATTGAAGATGGAGGAAAGGTAGCATTGAGATTCCAGTTCCAAGTGAAAAGATTCGCTAGTAAAAAAAAATGAAGGTTAGGAATATTTATGGAAGGTACTTAATGTGTTTTTGTATTAGAGCTTTGCATAGGATTTTAATTCTATCCACATTGATCTAACACTATCATTTCGGTAAATCAGTCCAAAGTAAAGAGAATCAACATTTGAAATA
Organism: Spodoptera exigua; assembly: GCA_902829305.4. Classification (NCBI taxonomy): domain Eukaryota; kingdom Metazoa; phylum Arthropoda; class Insecta; order Lepidoptera; family Noctuidae; genus Spodoptera; species Spodoptera exigua. Next base: position 15,330,570 of record LR824605.2, read on the forward strand.
CATATGCAGTTTACAATCGTAATACAGTTTGGGTTTTAGAAAGAAAAAAAAAGATGGTTTCTTTCCGTGCCTACATACTTTTTTCTGAAAAGAGTCGTGATGTTATCAGCCTAGTAAGACGAGTATGACGACACCAACACTGATGGCCACAACATGAATGATGGATGATGGATGAAAATGTGTAGAAAAAATAAACCAGCAAAGTGTACCGCGAGCTCAAATAAATCGGGTTATTTAGGATCAAGGTCATGTGATGTGTTGTTTTTATATAAATTTATTGCATCGTTATATAAATAAGATATTTAATATTTTTCTTACGTTATGATCAATGTTTTTGATGACACTTTTAGATTCGAAAATATTATTATTTTACAATGTAAGAGATGGCGCAGTGTAAGCGCTGGACGTGAGACATCGATGAATCTTTTGCAAGTACAATTTGGAAGTAAAATTAAAAATTGTAATTTCGAACCTGTTGAAAAAATTAATAAATTAATTAGAATTTTCAATACAATAAATAAAACAACATATACTTTCATTCATCGATCTGTCGACACACAAAATTTTCGATCTTTTTAGCAAATTTTGAAGAAATAATTTAGCTATTTTACGTTTAAATACTATGACATGATAATTTGGAGTTTCATACAAAATATTTCATAGAAAAGTATGGTTTTTGACATTTGGATAAACGTATTAAATTTGTCTAGTTGTAAACTACCGTATTGTTTGATTGTAGCTGTGGCTGATGGCTTGAAAATCACAGTGAAGTCACCGAATGTTAAAAGAATCTTGAAGTTACTGAAACTGAAAATTTCTCGGTGACTTGCCTTATTTTTTGGCGGCTCCACTTAGGCGGAGCGAAGCAGAATGATTCACGATACAGCTTATCCCCCTCATCTACACATTACCTTGGAGTCAGCAGAGATGTGTGGTATAGCGTAGAGTGCTCAAAATTTAAAGCCATAAGTTTACTGTCTATTACTTAGTACCTATATCTGATTAATGACATAACTTTTGAAGTCAAGCGCGTTAGGGATGTCATAGGATTTTTGATAAGTTCCCGATCCCGCGAGATTTTCTGGATAAAAAAGCTATGTCTGTACCAAATTTCACACAAATCGGATGAGTAGCATGAACAGAGAGAGTTACTTTCGCATTTATAATACTAGTTTGGAGACATTTTGCAAGAAAACTCTTAAAATGCCACAAGTATATGGCGGTATATAACTGAACATTTCTATACAATGAACTGATTTCTATCTAGGCGTAGTACACTGGCCATAGAGTGGCCATATTTAGCATTATATAGCTAAGCTCGTAATATGGAGTTAGTTTTGGCGAGTTCGCACGTATGCCGTGCCAAAAGTTTATGCAGATAACGATTGTTGGGTACTGTTCGTCGGTTTATCACACGGAATGTAGACTGATATAGATAAATTATTTATTGAATTTTCATTGCATTTACTATTGGAAAGTTTCACGGGAAAGTTTTTATATATTGTGTGAAAAACTGTGGGCATTGTGGGCATTGTGTAATAAAAAATCTCCATTCCTTACTTCTGATGTACCTACTGTACTGATGTCGTCGTGGCCCGGACGTTAAGGAGCCCGCTTCTCATAAATAAGGGTGTGGATTCGAAACGTAGCAAGTACCAATGTGACATTTTCCGAGTTATATGTACTTTCTATGATTATTTAGACACCACTGACATAGGGTGAAGGTAAACATCGTGAGGAAACCTGGACTTTATAATTTCTAATTATAAGTTTGAAATCGCCAACCCACATTGAGCAAGCGTGGTGATCAATGCTCTAACCTATTCCGTATGAGAAGAGGCATTTGCTAAGCAGTGGGCACTTATAGGCTGATGATAATGATGATTCCTTACTTTACCTATTGTTTGTTATGCGCGTGCAGAAATTGTCACATAGCATTTCTTACTTAGTTCCGTAACTACGTGCTTAACTAACCTATGTGTGACGTCATAAAAGTGCACATAATAATTATTAATTTATAAAATTTGAACTTTGAGAAACTTATGTCCAGCAGTGGATGGAATTAAGGTGAAGTGTGGGAGAGCCATGCTTCGGCACGAATGGGTCGGCTCGACCGGAGTGATACCACGGCCTCACAGAAGACCGGCGTGAAACAACCTCAGCGTTGTGTTTCGCCGTGTGAGTGAGGTTACCGGAGGCCCAATCCTTCCCCGCCCCCAATCCATCCTGAATCCCTAAATCTCCAAATCCCTAATCCCTAAAAGGTTAGCAACGCACTCGAAACTCCTCCGTTGCGGGTGTCCATGGGCGGCGCTGATTGCTTACCATCAGGTAATCCGTGTGCTCGTTTGCCGACCAATTACATAAAAAAAAGATGATGATGATGATGAAATTTCCACGTATTTCTATATTTTACGAGTACTTTACTAGTTCTATACTTAAACAATGACATTTTCTTTATCTCTAGTTATACAAACAGAGTTGGCAACTACACGTAGGTATAAATAATTATAATTACAAGTACAATTTGTAAACCTTTCATTGAATAAGCGGTCACGTTCTCAACCATAGAATTACAGTATCACAAATAACGATGACGTTTCTACGGAAACTACAAGCCTTTGTATCTTTAGGGTGACAGCCCTATCCAGGCTCTATTCTAGGAAAACAAAAACAGATGGCAGGACGTGTCTACCTGAACGACAGTACTATTTCAATGGAATAATAGCTTTGTTATAAGATTTTAGAGTTATTGCTAAGAAGGTTGAATAAATAAAAAACCCAAATTTTCGAAAGCGTGTTTTAAAAGTATTCCCTTTTTTTATGTAAGAGGTCGGCAAACGAGCAGATGGATTACCTGATGGTAAGCAATTAGCGCCGCCCATGGACACGCGCAACGGAGGAGTTACCGAGTGCGTTGCCGACCTCTCCAAATCCCTAATCCCTAGATTAGAGATTTGGAGTTTAGGAACTGGGGAGGGATTGGGGAAGGGGAATGATTGGGCCTCCGGTAACCTCACACGGTAAAACACAACACTGTGGTTGTTTCACGCCGGTTTTCTGTGAGGCCGTGGTATTACTCCGGTCGAGCCGACCCTTCGTGCCGTAGCATGGCTCTCCCACACTTACTCTCCCTGATCATATAAAATGTACTTCCATAAAGATATTTTTTCTTTCATGTTTTCTTTCTGATACGAAGATCTTTTACGTATTTAATGTTACAACCAGAAATCAATTTTGACGAATGTTCAAGTTTCATTGACCGAGATAATTGGCGATATTATAATTATCAGACCAGACCAAACTGTTTAATTTTTGCCTTAGCAACTTTAGCAAGACAACTTAAAAGAAAAAACTTCTACCAACTGAAATTAAAATGGCTCTTATTTTCATTGCAGGTACAAAAAATGGCCGCCATGTTTCCCGTCGCGAACACTTAAGGTTGACACAAGATGAGTCTGAAAAACTTCAACTCGACTTTTGAAGTGGGGTGGAATGACTCAGAAGTATGGGGTGTACCGCAGTTGGATTTAGATGTGTTCTACAGACCAGATGTGGTGATTATAGTGTTGTACGTAGTTGTGTTAACTGCTTCACTGTCTGCGAACACGTTACTCATCTTCATTGTGATCAAGTTCCAGTATATGAGAAGGTAAGTTATATTTCGTAAGGTCGATTTTACTTTGTAGTCACTTCTAACGTGTTTTTTTTTCTGTCTGTATCTTTACAACTTTTCTTAAGGTGTTTTAATTTTGATGAAGATTTTTTTGTTTTGATATTATTTTTGACATGGTTTATACGACCGCGAGATTCGATATTTATTAATCCTTTAGTCAAATTGTTTGTTACAAGCCTGTATGAATTTGTGTAATATGTATTAACATTAGACACAGTAGGCAACAGGTCTAGAGGCCGGAGCTGTCGTGAGTCCCTATGACACAAAGAAAACCTTTTTTTGAAGGAATATTTACTGCCGGTTGTGAGGAAAACGTTTGAAACATAATAAGAATATTCTTCTGTCGGTTGAAGCGTTTTTAATCAACAATATTTCAAGGTTTATTAAAATTTGCAATGAAAATGGGCCTCGAGAATTGTGTATATCCGTGTTTTGGTTAATCCGGGCCGGGAAATATGTAACGGTTTTCCTCAGAGATCATGTTAATTTATCAATATTCTATATTCTGTTTTGTGTTGTTTTTGCTGAGAAAGTTTTGTGAAACGAAACAATAATATTATGTTGTTTACACATATAACAAACAGTAACAGTACTTATTATTATAGTTTCTATGTTTTCCGAATATAAAGTAATGTATTCAAGGTATGCGATACATCAAAATTTTCCATCATCCTACTTCAAAATTCTATTTTTGGTAGAATCACCCGTTGCTGTCGACCCAATTCAACATGTGTACCTATTAAAAAGTAAAAGTTATTTATAAGTTTGCAATACAATCTGAAATAAGTTTATGTGAATCAACAAAATAATAAGCTTTTCTTGACTCTTCAGTACCAGTAAAAATACGGATGAACCAATTACTTGTGGCCGTCCAGAGCTGGACTTTGGGCGTCTACAAGGGTTCCAAAATCATCATGTTTTATGGTGTATAATAATTATTAAGGTAAAGGCACCTAATTTCGCGCTGTTTTTAACATAACACGAAAGAACATTATAAATTAAGTATTTATCGGACCTTTGTGTACAATTTTATATTTTTATTTAATTAAGTGTTAGCTATCAAATTTTTGAAAAATATTTGCAGTTTGTCAGTAGAAGGTTATTGAAGCTGATAAAATAAATAAAAATATAAAAAAGTCCGAGGTACCTTATTCCGATTTAAAAATCGTAATTCCGATGCATTTGGTTCCTAATTCCGAGTATAAAAATAGAAAGGGAACTATGTAGGGAGAATTATACATGATGTTTAAAAGTCAAATCTGTTTATTTTTTATATTACTTAAATCAATTCTGTTTTTGTTTATTCTAGTTTTATTCTAAACCCTGTTTTTTATTAATATTATTCCTTAATCTTATAAAAATATAAAAATGAATTAACAATATCAACATTAAAATCTAATTGTTGCATTACAAAAATAATTACATTATTATTATTTTTGTACTTACAAGTTAAAAGTATAACAATTGCTATAATCATATCAAAATTAGAGCCTATTACGAGATCCAAATTTGTTTATTTTTTATATGAAATCAGTTCTTTTTTTTGTTTATTCTAGTTTTATTCTAAACTCTCTTTTTTATTATTATTATTCCTTAATCTTCTAAAAATGAATTAAAAAAATCGACATTAAAATCTAATTGTATCATTACAAAAATAATGTAAAACTTAAAAGTATAACAATTGCTATAATCATTATCAAAATTAGATCGTATTACGAGATCAGAAACAATTCTTAGGAACTAAAGTTCAACAATGTAGTAAAAGAACATAATTAATAATATCTAAAAAAGGAATACATAAAGTAAAAAAAATAATTTTATTATATTTTTTTACAAACACACACTCCAATTTTATGTATTTGTATAGATGATTAGTATTCTTTCAGTTACTAAACGCGTATCTACTAAGCACATAAAATAATGAACACTCTGTATTTAAACAGGGTCTTAACTAACTTCGGAATTAGGTTCTCATGTAATCTTATTCCGACGTAAATACATCGGAATTAGGTACTCATGTAACCTTATTCCGACGTAAATACATCGGAATAGCGTTTTATGATGCTAAATCAAAGTTTCTAATTCCGAGTACTAAAAAGTAAAAGATTTTTTTAATATTATGCAAATAAAATAATGTAGCCAGCATTTGTGTTTCGAAACAATTAATAGTGATAATAGTGCACAGAGCGATAAATATCCGAAAGTGTTTATTTAAATAAAATATCAGTCGTTCATCTTTCAAAAATTTCAAACTACCGCGTCCTAACGTACAAAAAATAATCGTCAACCATAATAAGACAGACTATTTCGTCACTTATATTAATGCGCGAATAGCTTGATCGCTACAGATGCCCGGTAGTGCAAGGAGTCTCGGGATCAAACCTCGTTCGCACATGCTGCTCTTTTTGTGAATGTTTATATTAGTTTATCGAAAGTTTATTTCATAAACTATAAGATTGTGGCACAATTAGTGAAATACAAGCATAAAAATGAATTTTCTAGAGAACATTACTTTCCGTCGCAACCGCAATAGGACTTGCTCAGATACAGCGCTCAATGACAGCGATATAATCTCTGACACACTTGAGTCTACCGTCAATAGTATGCCAGAACTATCTCAAGACGAAAATGAACAACTTACTTTATTGAAGACTAAGCTACTGGATCTAGAATCACAATTACAAAGTGCACACCACGAAATTGAATTATTGTCTGCTGAGAATTCTCAACTACGAACAGCAAATGAGGACTTAATGAAAAAGAATGAAGTACTCAGTAAAATTACTAGTAGTCCAATCAAACAAAAATACAATACACCAACAAAAAAATCTAAAAAGCACAATTTGGAAACTAAGCAAACACAAACGTGGACAACTAATACTAATAACACGGAAATTAGGTCTACAAAACCCACGATCAAAGCTTCAGCGTTAGAGATCAATAAAAATGAAACACCTACCGTCGTCCAGAAAAGTAAAATATGTATACTAAGCACTAACAATAAAAATAGAATACTATCGACCGCTGAGAAGCTTCTACTAGATAGATACAACATATGTCACTACATAACACCTAATGGTTCAACGGAGCAACTTCTTAACGGGATACAAACAAAGCTGCGTGATTATACAATGACTGATTACTGCATTATATTAATTGGAGAAGAAGATTTCAAGACAACTAGCAACTATGACAACGACATACTTTTAATTCGAAAAATACTAAAACAAGTTAGTCACACAAACATCATAATTTGCTTTCCTACGTACACACTTACCAATTATAACAATCTTTACAACTGGAGAATTGAGACATTTAATAATCTATTATACTTAGACTTAATAAAGCACGAACATGCATTCTATTTAGATTCCAACTATGATTTAACGTTTGATAGTTCTATGTTTAACTTACGAACAGGTGTAATAAATAATAATGGCATTCGAAATATTTTTGAAAATGTACTATTGCTGATAAACTATATAAATTCCAACTTCCAACAAAAATGTAAACTAAACAAAAGTGACACTGCTGTTGTAGATGATAGTAACTCTCTGTTTTTTCGATATTAAATTCCTGAATATTCTACACCAGAATATTGCAGGTCTAATAAATAAGTCTGATATATTATCTATTCATCTGGACGAGCTTAAAGGTAGGAATATAGACATTGATGTACTATGTATTACAGAACATTTCATGTTAGCCGGTCATGAAACAGTTTTTAATCTGCAGAACTATACTCTTGCTGCCACTTTCAGTCGAAGCCAGATCAAAAGAGGTGGAGCTTGCATAATTGTCAACAATATACACAAGTTTAGAGAACTTTCTCAAATAAGCAAATTATCTATTAACAATGTTATCGAGTGTTGTGCTATTGAATTGATAGAATTTGGAATTGTTGTTGTCTGTGTGTATAGAGTACCCAAACAAGGTAATTTGAACATTTTCTTCCAAAGATTTGAGGTAATTCTTGTACATATCTCTAAAATTAAATCCAATAATACCATTATAGCCGGTGATTTTAACATTGATGTATTAAAGTGCAATAATGTAACTTTGGATTTTGAATGTTTACTGTTGAATTACAATTTAAAATTAGCGCTGAGACAACCTACTAGAAAATTAAGTAACACGTGTATAGATAATTTTGCTCATAATTCCCAGAAACCATGTGTAACTGATATACTTGAACTTGGCATGTCGGACCATACAGCACAAGTAATTAAGATACCGGTCAAAAAAATGCTAAGATTAAAACAATGGTATAAGTTCACGCGAGATTTTAGTGTTGTAAATATACAAAAATTCAAAACGTGTATACAAAGTTTGTCTTTTAGTGAAATATACGAAACTGATGACCCAACACTAGCATATAGTAATTTCATAGATACATTTAAACTATTCTTTGACTTATGTTTTCCGGTAAAAAAAGTTTTGATAAAAGTAAATAACAAACCAAAATGGTTATCGCGTGGAATTAAAATGTGTTCTAAAAAGAAAAAAGAGATGCTATGGAATTTTAGGCGTAAACCCACACTTGTAAACAAATTGAATTATATAAACTATTCAAAAAAAATTAAAAAAATTATAACCTTAACAAAACGGGCTCAAAATAATTATAAAATAAATACATCAACTAATAGAAGTAAATCAACATGGCAAGTAATTAACAATAACAAAACTTCTGTACCAAAAGATTCGATAGATAAAATAAAAATTAATAACGCTTTTATCCAAAATCCTACAGAAATAGCGGACGCATTTAATAAACATTTTATTGAAAAAGTACAACCTATCGTTGGTGCAGGTAAAGAATCCACGATAATGATTGGCCACAATACAAACTCCATGTTTATGTCGCCTTGTCTACCGATTCAGATGTTAAGAATTATAAATAATTTAAGAAACACAAATAGTGTCGGTTATGATGGAATACCCACTAAAATAATTAAGTCAGTGGGTAAGGGTATTGCATGCCATTTAAGCCATATATTGAACCTGTGTATAGTAAATGGTACGTTTCCAAAAGACCTAAAGCTTACTATCATAAAACCCTTGCATAAAAAAGAAGACAAATTTTTAATAGAGAACTACCGACCAATAGCTCTTATACCTATATTTTCTAAAATATTTGAGAAATACTTATACACCGAAATCAATAGTTATTTAGAAAAACATAGGATTCTATGTAATAATCAAAAGGGTTTTAGAAAAGGAAATAATATTAACATGGCAGTATACGACTTCTTGTACGATGTATACACACATGTCGACAAGTCCTTGCCTGTTTGCTCAATATATTGCGATATGTCACAAGCTTTTGACTGCGTAGATCATAATATTTTAATAGAAAAACTCTCAGCATACGGTATACGAGGTAATGTATTGGAATTAATCAGGTCTTATTTAACAGGTCGTCAACAAATAACAGAAATAACAAAGTTTAATCCAAAAACTAAAAGGGAACAGACATTTCCATCTCAAAAGCGTGACGTATCCTATGGCGTTCCTCAAGGTAGCGTATTAGGTCCCCTTTTGTTCTTATTGTACATAAACGACCTGCCTTCGGCTACAACAGAACCTATGGTTCTTTTCGCTGACGATAGCACCGTAACTATAAAATCTAAACATATAAATAATTACAATTTCGAAATAAATAATTCATTGTCAAATATAATCGACTGGCTTAATAATAACAATTTAAAAATTAATTTAAAAAAAACTAGTATAATGCACTTTAGACAGCGGGAAAATATACCAAATTCATTACCAATTAATCTAATGTATAACGAATATACTATACAGGAAGTAGACACAAGTCGATTCTTGGGTTTAATTATTGATAGGCAACTTAATTGGAAAAACCATATTGACGGACTGAGTAAAAAAGTCAGCAAGTCAGCATACGCCCTTTACAAATTGGCACCTACTGTTAATAGGGAAACTTTACTCACAGCATATTACGGCCTTGTCGAGTCGGTACTTAGGTTTGGGATTATCTTTTGGGGTAATTCCACTCACAAAGATATAGTCTTCAAACAACAAAAACGTTGCTTAAGAGCTATGTTCGGAATAAAAAGTATGGACAGTTGTAGACCGCTATTTAGAGATCACAAAATTCTAACACTTCCGTCTTTATTCATACTTGAAGTTGCATTGTTTGTTAGAAGCAACTTACATTTGTTTCCGCGCTTATCCGAATATCATGTCAGAAATCGACGTAAAGATAATATTTGCATTCATCCGTCCAGAACTGCATTGTTGCACAAAAGCATAATATGTTTAGGTCCTAAGATTTATAACAAAATACCGAAATCCATACAAGACTTACATTTCAACATGTTTAAAAGTAAACTCAAACGTTATTTGCATAAGAAATGCTATTACACTATAGAAGATTTTTTTAATGACAAAGATTAAATGTTCAATATTCAATGTAAAACATTTAATTATGTGTAATCTGACATATTTTCGTGAATTTCAATATTTTTTTATTTTATTTTTGTTATTATTGACTTAATTAATAGGATTTGACCAATGTTTGTATTTTGACCAATATCCCAACTTGACTAATAATACATACACAATTACTGATATTCCGACTAACAGGCACTGTGTATCAAATTAAAGTTTAACAAAATGTTTCAATAATAGTTTGACTAGGATTTAATAATTTTATGTAATAATTTAGAAATATCTCGTGGCATAATGTGAATTGACATATTTTTTTACTGTAATAATTAAATTTTGCGACTTATGTTAGAATACTGAAGTAGAATACCTAATTTCAAATAATTATCATATATGATTGTACACCTTATACTAGGTATGTTACATTGCTACTAATATTATAAAATAACATCTAATTGTAAACATGTAACAAACAATAAATTAATTTGAATTGAATGCTTTTATAGTTACAATATGAAAGGAAAACAAATATAAAATACATACATATAATAACAGAACACTTATAAAACCTAATGTCTTCACTAAAATCTTCTATACAACGTATTAATAAAGTACCTGTACAAACAATTTTTGACCTGCTATAATTAGTAAATGCGACGCCACGGTGTACCTCGGAAATAGATTATTAAATGTATGAGTTATTCATTAAGTCAGAACTAACACATTAAAGTTTATAATCATAAAACAGACACCGAAATTTAAAAAAACTAAATGTCTTTAAATTTGTTTTTCCGTGGTATACATCGGCTTTTAGGAACACACTAAAATATTTTGCACCTAATGCCGCGGTATTTTAAACACTTATTTTCTTGCTAATTTGCAAATAAAATACTCAAATCTTAAGTGTTTTCGATAAAAAATATTATCCTTTCAATATTTCAACCTAAACAAAAACTCGCGTTGTATAAAATTATTACGTAAAACACTATTTGGCAAATCGTAATACTCACGTGCATAAGGTCCCAAATGTATGAAGTGTGCTTTCGACGCCGCTCCCCGCGGCAAAATGACCGATTATTTTACAGTGTGACCATACTAAACTCTCCTTTGTATAAATAAATATGAACAGATAATTATTAATTCATTATTTTATCATGCAGACCATAAATAACTAGTAAATTGCTTTAAAAAACTGTTTTTCTAAATACATCGGAATATGATGCCATTTTTAGAACCCCTCGGAATAAGGTGCATTTACCTTAATTTATAAAATTTGAAATTTGAGAAACATCTGAAATTGATTATGAAATTGCCACGTATTTCTATATTTTACGATTACTTTACTCATACAATTAAATTATCTCTATCTCTAGTTATACAAACAGAGTTGGCAATTACACGTAGGTATAATATATATAATAAGTACCAGTAAAAATACGGATGAACCAACAACTTGCGGCCGTCCAGAGCTAAACCTTGGGCGTCTACAACGGTTCCAAAATCATCATGTTTTACGGTGCATCATAGCAGTATAATTTTTCATAAAGAACCTACTTGTCGCTATATGTTAATGTATAAATTACAATGTTCACATTTATCTTGTCTGTAAAATATTTAGTCCTAGTTTTGGTCAGCTCTTAAAAAACTACCATTATTGACTAACCAGCTTTAAGTAAGCTGTATTGCCAACCCTATGTGTTGTATTTTTATACTAATATGATAAAAAGGTTAAATCTTTGGAATTGTTTATAGGATCAATTTTTTCAGTAAAACATTACGCTACGATCTATAGCCGATTCTTCGATATACCGCAGCGAGTGAAACCGCACGAGAGTAGCTAGTTTTCAATAATAATTATTTTTAAAATTAACTATATAGCTCCTAAACTACTAGACTAGAATCAATCCAAGTACTGGTCACATCAAACCTGACCCAAACGATATTAAACCTTATTGGCATAAAGCTGAAAACTATTTTCTATTCATACCATGCTTAGTAGATCCGATTAGAGATTTTTGTAACAACATAAATCCATTACGAATTTAAAAGATAAGTCGATTGATCTATTAGATTTAAAAATAGTTGGTTGTCAATAAGGGTCTCCATTTTGCGAAATTCATTGAATTTATTTTATGAGGTCTTTTTTTCTTACTTCATATAATAGAAATGTGATGACTAAAATGTAAGAGAGAGCGGAGAAGATTAGAGCATTAATTACCACGCTTACTCAAAGCGGATTGGCAATTTGATATAATTTAAAATTTACGACGCTCTCTAAAGTACGTAAAACTCGGAATAGTAGTCATATAGGTACTTGCCAGTTTCGAACTCTCATGCATGAGAATTGAGAAGTTAGCGCCTTAACCTCTTGGCCACGACGAGAAATCTATACTTATATTATAAATGCGAAAGTAACTCTGTCTGTATGTCTTTTCTTCATGCCTAAAATACAGAACCGATTACTGTGAAATTTGGTACTTACAAACAAAGTTTGGACCTCGAGATGGGATAGTTTTTATACCAAAAATCTTCAGGAAGTCACTATTCCACGCGAACGAAGTCGCGGGGAAAAGCTAGCGGAATATAAATATTGTTAATTGTTAATAACTAACCAATCGTTTAATGTTTACACAAACGTTTGGAGTTACTACTGTTGTCTAAACAATTAACAAGAACGGTTAATTGTTTCAACAAACGAGTAAACACTTGCTTATTTGACTCTATTTGACTAATGTCAATCGTTGTTTAATTCAACTTCATTGTTTATTAGTTTTCATTGAACTTTAGGAATCTAATTATTGACTGCGTTCAACAAATCATTTGATTTTATTGATGTAGTGTTTTTTTATTTTTGTTTTACATTTTATTAATTTGATTGATTGTTTCTTTTTTTAAATATGAAGTGGAATGGAAATGATTGGAGTTTTCACCATCTTTTTGTTTATTTATTTATTTATTTATAGTCCTTATCTTTTTTCTTTCTAGGCCGCGGTCCACTATTGCCCTTTGCACCAGTAGCCCAAGCCACCATTGAGTCAATCTGTATTTTCTTACCTTCTTTCAAATAACTTTGTAGATTGTTGATGAAATTCACTAACATTTTTAATCCTAGTAAATATAAGAGTTACTCAGCTGTGTTGTATCAATCAAAATTGAAACTAACATTTATTGTTTTAAAGTACAAATTGCCAAACGCTCAAACTACACTATGATCTTTCTTCTATCTGTCTTGTGCGGCACAAAGTTCAAGAAGTACACAATACAAGGACTTCAGTTTAGGTTAACTTTGTGTACCGCTTTGTTAGTTAAGTGGTCCAAGTGGTTGTAAGTATCCTTGTGGGGTACATGAAGTTTGCTATGATTTCTTAGATAACATTTCTTAGATAGCCTATGTCTTACTTCACACTAACCTGTTCTGTACCGAATTTAACATGGTTTCGTCTAGTAGTTTTTAAGTAAAAAGCTACAATCCGATCACTTTAGCTTCGTTTACAGTATGGCAGTCGATGTTGATTCCATTTTAATTAAATACAGAAAAAAAATTAAGACTATTGCATATCTACACTGCTAATATTATAAAGAGGTAATCTTCGAAAGTTTGTATGTTAATCTTTGGAACCGCTGGTCGGATTTACAATTTTTTTTTAAAGATTTATATTTACATTGTTCCTTAAAAATAAAAAAAACGTTTGTAAAACTTCACCCTACGACTGACGGGAGCCGAGCGACGAGTAAAACCGCGCGGCAGTAGCTACTTATACATGTATCTAATCTATCATCCTGCGAGATTTAAAATGCCGTCGACATTTTTTTATTTTTTTCTACTTATGAATAAATCTTCTCTGAATATTTCAATTTTTCAATTATAACATTACAACGAAAAGTCGCATTGATTTTTATATCTATAGATCTATAGATAAGATAACAATAGAATTTGTCAACAGTTGACAAGTTAATGATAGCTCAATATACTATACATCTGACATTGGGTAGACAATCTGACTAATCAATCAAAGTCTACATTAGCATCTGCTTCCGAATATTAGAAATATGATGACGAAACTTTCTATTATTAATTTGATAATGATAATTGTTTTATCTTTTACCACATTGCAAATTGATCAGAAATATTGTTTGTGGATTACCTGATGGTAAGCAATCGGCGCCGCCCATGGACACCCACAACACCAAAGGAGTTACGACTGCATTGCCGTTCTTTTGGGGATAGGAGTTTCGGATATAAGGATCGGGAAGGGATAGGGGAAGGGGCGGGATTGGGCCTCCGGTAACCTCACTCACACGGTGAAACACAACGTTGTGGGTTGTTTCTCACGCCAGTATTCTGTGAGGCCGTGGTATCACTCCGGTGGAGCCGACCCATTCGTGCCGAAGTATGGCTCTCCCATTAGTATTATATTATTGCTATAGTAGTGTATAGTTCCAAGCATGTTACTCTACATGGCTAGATTTTACCATCACCAGGGTAAGCTCCCGTTAAGTATATTTTCTCAATAATTAATGGTTATTAGATTTCGTTTTAACCAAGTTATCCTGGAAGGAAATTTCCTTAAAAATATAAAAAAAAAACGTATTTGTGTTGAAAATGTTGTTGATTACATTATTTATAAACGTAATTAATTTTTCCCAGTAATAATTATCAGCAAGAAAAATGTCCGTTATAAAACAAAGGACTCGCCTGAGGTCACGTCGGTGGCTTAAAAGGGTTTCTACCCACAGAACAGCTGCTACCAACTTCGTAAAAACCAAGGAATTGTGGAACTAAGTATACATACAAGTACAAATTAGGTTTTTTCCACGATGTAAAAAGTGAAGGGAAATATTAATTACTATGTTTTCGGCTTACTCACGTAATAATTTGACACGCGACACTCGCCGCGACGCGCGACGCGGCTACTGTCGCTGAATGCTCCTCATGAATATGGGCCTCTAGCATGGCTTGAAACTAGTCGAGTATCTCGTCAAATTATTACGAGAGTATGCCGAAAACATAATAATTAATTTAGAATGTCTCACGAAAGTTATAATAAAAATGAAGGCGAATATCATTGGAACAGGTGAAACCAAATAAAAGTTTGTAAAAAACAATGTAATTGATATCTCTTTTATATCCTCTTCTCCATACCTTCATTTTCCTAAAGATATCACTGAAAGGTTTCCTTTAATGAATACATATAATAGCGATATAATTTTGATTTTGTACTTTGGAAAATTTTAGCAAAATAAAAGAATATTGATAAAATTTTCGAACAACAGGAAGCTAGGCGAGTGAGTGAAATTAATGAAAAAGTAAATAGTTTTATAAATATCAACCGTTGTAGGAATTAGAGTCTGATTGGGTTTAGGATCTGTATCACATAGATCTCCAGGCAAACACGCGCATAGTTAAATAAAAGTTCACTGTTAAACAGACCAATAAGCCTTGTGTGCTGAGCGTAGACCAACACAAAATTCACGATATGTGTGTGAGTGCAAGCGCATGGTTTTGTGTGTTAATTTTACGTCTATTTGGTAAAGATGTTGCCAACATAATTATACAATAACTATAGGCGTGGTAAGTTCAAAAAGCAGCCTATATGTCAATCCATAGTGTTATTATTTTACGCAAAAACGGCAGGACCGACTTGGTATGTAGATGGGAGAATCTACATACCAAGTCGGTCCTGCCGTTTTTGCGTAAAATAATGACAAATATACATACTAGCATACATTAATTCTAACAAACTTTCACATTTTACAATATTAGTAGGATAGCAGGATCTTATATATGATGATATATATATTTGATATATATACAGAGAACTAAGGTTATCGACATAGCCCAAAGGATTAGCAAATTTAAGTGGCAGTGGGCAGGTCACATCTGTCGAAGAACCGATGACCGATGGAGTAAACGTGTTCTAGAGTGGAGACCACGTCTAGGCAAACGTAGTGTAGGGCGCCCTCCAGCTAGGTGGACTGACGACATCCGCAGGGTGGCTGGCAGTGGTTGGATGAGAAGAGCTGAACATCGAGCTCAGTGGCGTGCAATTGGGGAGGCCTATGTCCAGCAGTGGACGACAACAGGCTGATGATGATGATGATGATGATGATATATTTGATTGGTCGATTAGGGAAACACTTGAAAATTGTAGCTGCAGCTACGTCAGTAAACAAATACTAGAATCCAATACACAGTTCAACAACTCTTATTCCTTTTTCGAAATATTCTACTCACAAACAATTTTATATAGGTATGTATGTACATGGCCAGTTTTCCACCAGTTTTTCAAAGGCACCTGTTTGTTCAGTTCTTTATTGAATAAAAACAAAAAAAAACCGCAAAACTATCAGTTGCCTTATCAAACAGTTATGGAGGCCATAATATTTGTCATGGATAACCATCATATCCGGTAATCCTCATGAAAACTAATAAAGCGTGCTATGTGATTTAGTGTCAGATGATAATATGACAGTGTGACATAAATATTGTGCTGACGTCACCGTAAATAATTTATATGACTTGCATAGATAGAGTGACTGATTTTTTACGTTTTATACCTCCCGCGGTTCGCATTTTTATTTGGTACATTTTTTAAAGTAATATTATATACCTACATAATGCTGGGGCTTCTCAAGTTAAAAATAACTTAGCGTGTAATTAATTTAACTGCACGGTTGGTGCGGTGGCTGGGCAACTGGCTGCCGTGCAACGTGTTGCAGGTTCTATGCCCACACTTGTGCACTGTCCACAAATTGTTGTTTCGGGTCTGGGAGTCATGTGTATGTTCAATTGAATGTTTGCAAACGCACCCACGATACAGGAGAACACCTAGTGTTGGTTCAAAAAAACTATTCTTATCAATATTTCAATGAAATACTTTTCACTTTATCCCTTTAAATACTCGATTCTTTTACCTAACAATTATGTTTAAACTACAAATATTTTAAAAGATCAGAATGGAACGCGTGCACGGTTAACGCGATGGCTGATCAACCGGCTGCCGTGAAACGTGTCACGTGTTTTTATTTATATATACTTCATTGCACACATACCAGTAGTACTAATAGTAATGCATTGAATACCGTAAAAATATTGTGATCACACAAGATGATTTTTTCCAGATGTAAATGTTTAAAAGAAACTTAGTTATGGGTAGTGAAGTATACAAACAAATGAAATATAATATAAAGTTCATTCATTTATAAATTAAATTAATTACGACACACATATTTCGTATATGTACCAAATACAAATACGATTCCCTCACGGAATAACTCGTTGTGTGATCCACAAACTTGTTGGCTTGTTCCGGACTTGGGTGTGATGTGTACATATGTGAAATTCTTAGTTTGTAAACGCACCCACGATACAAAAGAAAATCCTTATTTAGGACATAGTTTTTTTTTAAGAAAAATAAGTAGTTTTAGGTACTAAAATTGTACATAGTATTTTGACGGGACACAGCGAATTTGTTATAATGTGTTAAGGGTAATCAGCTCTTAATTTAGAATTAGAAAACATTTTGGAAATATTTAGCACCTGCGTCCGCTCTCAGATTCCCAGAGGGCCATTAGATTAAAACGTTCATATGAGAAAAACCAATTTACGAAAAAGAGTTTTTAAACATTTCAATTTGGCAGAGAAAAGTTATTTTTATGTTTCTTTGCTATGTGTGTTAAATGCCTGTTGGTTTTGTGATATCCAGTTTGATTGATGAGGTTCTAGATCATTTCAAGGTCGTACCTAAGTGCTCAAAGCAATATCATTCTTATGACCTTCAGTATTACGACTGTTTACAGACTATCTCGTTAACCAAGTGTATTTATTTCCTAACAAAGTATCTTAAGCTTGACCCTACGCTTCTTAAAGAGGGTGGCTTAGCGCAAACAAAAAGAAAATGGTATTCATTTATTATGATTCTGAACAAAAACAAAGGACATACGAACATGCTATTAGGTAATATCAATTTCAGCAATGCCTTGTGTTGCAAACAGTAATAAAATTAATAAATTGCGCTTAAAATAAGAAATTAATTTGAAAAAAAATATAATAATAAAATGTTCTGAAATCAATAGTAAACTATAAAGAAAATGATTATAAAAAAACATAACCTTACATTTATACAGTTATAAAGAACTCACGAAGAATATAGTATTGATTATAATCTATAACATAGAACATTAACAGATGAAATATTAGTTAGCAAATCTTCAGTGACCCTTTAGAAGAAACAATGTGAAGAGTTATGTTATAAACAGAATGGTTTCTCACGAGGAAATTCACGTGCAGTACAAATGTATACAAACATAAATCTCTGATACACCAGCACAGTCACGCATCGAGGCCCCACAAATATTTGTGCGCAAACAAATTAGGCCACGTACCTTACAGGCTAACGTACCCCACTTATACAGATCTAGGTATACATAGCAAAAAGCTATTTGGGTCAGTCAAAAGATTTTTCTTGTCAGGGGAAAATCATCAAATCACTTCTCCCGCCCAGGGTGAGGCGAGAGACAGTGTCAGACTCTTAGTGACAAAAACCCCCCCTGTTCCTTCTCCTGCTCTGCATAATGCATTGATCAGCCCTATAGGCATCCGTCTGTGGTAGTCTATTGGCTCTTTGAGGCGCGCCCAAAACGCTACGCGCCCTACGCGTGGGGGCTGGTTCTGGTCGGCGGCGAGATACCCTTACTAGCCGTCCGCACCGACACGCGCTCCAGTGGCCGGAGATCACCATTGGATCCCCGGAATGTTACCTATCAGTCAAAAGATTGGCTGTATTATGTATCACATCATCAGCCTGTCCTGTGTCAGTGTCCACTGCTGTGCAAAGGCAACACGGAGAAGCGCTTGCTCAAGGATGGGCAATTTAAAACTTATAATCAGAAATTATAAGTCCAGATTTCATCACGATGTTTTTACCGTATGTCAGTGGTATCTATATAATCATAGAGTGTGATGATGTGTGTGTGTGATGAGTGTCTAAATAATCATAGTGTGACTCTGAAACAGTCATATTGGTACTTGTCAGGTTTCAAACCCACACCCTCGAGTATGAGAAGCGGGCGCATTAACTAACATCCGGGCAACAACGACGTCAATCTTGCAAAATTATAGATGTGTGTTTTTATTTACTTAAAAATAACGTTTAATTAGATAGAATAGGGTTGTAGAGAGCGAGAGAGAATAATAACAATATAAATGAAGGCTTTCTAGCTTCATATTCAGAGATAGAGTCTATGTTACGTTCAGATTCCAGCAGTAATTATTATCGGGTTTTATGTTGAACATTGACCTTTTCCAGTGACTTCCAGATCTCCTGGTTGTAAACTACCTGCATTCAGAAACCTCAGCAGTGGCTTGTGATGACGGCGATTAGTTTTTTACTGGGATAATGGCCGGTAAACGAGCCTACTGATTATCTTATTGTGAGGAATCAGAGTCTGCTGTGGACATTAGCAAAACCAGAGGAGTTCCAAGTGAATTGCTAGCCTTTTTGGCGTTGTTGGGAGTTTAAAGGATTGAGGTTTGGGGATTGGGGATAGGAGAAGGACAAGCCAGTTAATACATCCTGTCCTTTTTTGTTTTATGTTTAATTGTAGATACCTATATTATTTTCAAACATTCATTCTATAAATATCTTTTCTTATTATAGAAACATCAAATAAATAACACTCACACTACCAAGCAATTTGAGCAACATAGCTACATCGATAATTAAAAAATAATTCTATTGTGTCTCGGATGATCGCGATTGAAAGGTTGAAATAGAATTAGCGTAGTTTTCTTTGAGAATATTACCATATCATGTCTTTGCTAAGAGTTTACTCCAACGCTACTAAACATGTAATAGTTAGTCGTAAATTATAAGCTTGTATAATATACATAGTATGGGCGCTAAAATTGCGTGCATTGATTATACGTCTCGCTTTACATTAATTATTTCGTAACACAATAGTACTGTTATTAAATTCATTACACAAATGCTATATTATTATAATTTTTATCATGGCAAATCTCTTTATAATCCGAAGAGATGGGTTAGAAGTACATACGATTTTAGTTTACTTTTAAATGAGCAATTAATGAATAACAAACCATTACCTAAAGTTTGAGAGAGCCAAGCCAAGGGTCGGCTCAATCGGAGTAATACCACAGCCTCACAGAAAAACGGCGTGAATCACAGTGTTATGTTTCGCCGTACGAGTGAGGTTACCGAAGGCCCAATTGCAAAATCTCCAAATCCCTAAAACCCAAAATGTCAACAACTTATGACTTATATTACTCCTCCGTGGTCGCTGATTGCTTACCACCAGGTGATCCGTCTACTCGTTTGTCGTCCTGTCACATACTAATAGAGGAAACCTGGACTTGTAATTTCTAATTTGAAAATAAGTCTTGAGGAAGCGATGTCATTAATCCTCAAACCTTGCTTACCTGAGAAGAGGCCATTGCAGAGTACTTATAGGCTGAACTTGCCAGTCCGGAGGAATGGGCTTCGGGTAAATTCATTCACACGGCGTAACACAGCACAAGCTTTGATTCACGCCGGTGATATTCTGTAATAAGGTCGTCGAACTTAGACTACCTAGACTGGACTAGCTGGAATGATTTTGTTAGAATTTGGCTGTTTTTTATCAATATACCACGCGGCCGACGCCGTGGAAGCTAGTAATGAAGTAAAGAATGTAACCATATCGCTTGACTCTAGGAAAATTGATTTTTCAATTATTATTCTAACTAGTAAGAAGTAACTTTACTTTTCTTTCAGCATCGCCTGTCTGTTTAACTGCAGTAGCTACAAGCTGCAAGCTTTGTTAGACAATTTAATGAGTAGTAAGTCTGTTCACGGTACGGTTGGAAGAAAGTGTTCAAACTCAGCGGAGTTTGTCTGATGTTCAATGTAAGAATTCTTATAACGTCTTGTAAAAGACGTAAGTTATATAATCAACTTGTTGTTATAAAAGTATGAAAATTGCTTCTTTTTTTTTTCATGTGAGAGGTCGGCAGACTAGCAGATCGATTACCTGATGGCAAGTAATCAGCGCGGCCCATGGACACCCGCAACAACAGAAGAGTAGCGAGTGCGTTACCGACCTTTAGTCGATAAGGGATTTAAAAATTTAGGGATTGGCGAGGGATTGGGTCTCCGGTAACCTCACTCGCAAGGTGAAACACAACGCTGTGGTTGTTTCACGCCGGTATTCTGTGAGGCCGTGGTATCACTCCGGTCGAGCCGACCCATTCGTGACAAACATGGCTCTCCCAAACTTAACAAAACTTAGATTCTATTGATAATCGAAAGACTTCAAATCTGTTTCAAGTTCTAAGTACATGAATTTGTATTTACATGCAAAAATATTAATAAGTATTTTATTTATCAACTAACTAACTTTAATAAAATTTGAACATTTATTATAACTGAAATTAAAAAAGGTAAAGTTTATTTTTTCCCTAATGAAACAAAGTTCTTTTTTCCATCAGCAAACTAATTAAGAAATTAACAGAGCTGGTGGTAATTAGCGCGGTACCTGATACCCCTCATTAGTTGAGGTCGGCAAGGCGTTATTACAAAGTAGGGGTTTAGCTGGCTAACACTTCATCGGACACGTGTATCAGACTTTGTTATACTCTTTTTTTTTATGTTTTCTTCAGTCGTGGGTTATAATAAAACCTTCATGTATAAAATACTAGCGCACCAGCTTCGTTTGTTTTGGATGTTAAATTTCATCAAAATCCGTTACGTAGTTTTAGAGATTTAATCATATCTAGATAGTTCTATACTAATATTATAAAGAGGTAGTAAGTTTGTACGTAGGGGGTAATCTTTGGAACCACTGGTCGGATTGCCAAAATTCATTCACTGATAAGTAGCTACAATGTTACTGAATGCTATAGGCTATAAAACATCACGCTACGATTTAATGGAGCGGAGCACCGAGTGAACACGCGCGGGAGTAGCTAGTATAGGGATATAGGGACTGAGAAATCGACTTTGTTATATACTATGTAGTGAGGTGTGTGTGTGTTTTCAACACACCCAACCTTGCAGCGATTGTAAATTACACCAAAAGTCCTGTTCTTCGATGTTCAAATTCTGTTCGAGTCTGTTTTTCATTATGTTACATTATATTGAACTCGCTATGTATAAGTATACATTATGTATGTTTGTGAAGTAGAATCATTTAGCAGATATCATCAATAAATTGGGGTGAATTCTTGTACTTACGTTTAGTTTCCATGACCATAAATGCTAAGCAGTACGAATTTACTCTAAATCCTTTAAAATTGATGTAAAGTCTTTATATTCGAAACTTTCTCAAAACCGGTAATAGAATGAATGAATGAATGAATGAATGAATGAATGAATGAATATACTTTATTGTACACCATAATAATAAAAAACATAGGAAACAAAAACACAAAATATAGTACAATTGGTCTTATCGCTTAAAAGCAATTTCTTCCAGACAACCTTTGGATGGAGTTTAACTGTAGAAGAATTTGATACGGGCAGTTTACGGCGTACATATACATTATAATATAATATATATAATAGCTTATTATCGAAAAGTTTCTTATTATAGATTTACTTCTCTCTTACGTTTTATTTGTTTAAGTGTAGTTATATGTTTGTAATTGAACGGAGAGGTGCCATGCTATTAGAAGAAAAAAATGTGTCTCATCCAGTTCTGGCTGAAGGTCAAATTTTAAAAAAATGCAGCCTTATTAGGTGATTCGCCATTCAACCAACAGCTTAAATGACTAGTCGTTTGATTGAATGTCTAAATTTCTCATTCAGACTGTAATTTAAAGGTTGTTGTAAATGTTAGGTTGAAGGGATTGTTAGAAAAACTGAGTTACTACCAGAATAGTAGGTTAGGTTAGGTTTTAATTGTGAACTGCACAGAAATTTAATCGCCATCGCAAATAAACAGATACATAAATTTCTACTGCAATCAAATTACTAGGTAAACTGAACTATTTGAATGGCTATTTTTATCAGTTAGCTGCGACATCTAGATGCAATACCTAAAGATAATTTTATCACTTGCTATAATTTTGGATGTTTAATACAAAAGTGTTATCTAAATTCGGAACCCTCTAAGCTGTTACGTTTGGTGGCGAAATCTCGAATAAGCGTCGATCGATTTAAGCCCGCATTTGATTACATCCGCCCTTTTGGAATGGGAGTGATAATTATAGCAAAACCTTTGACAGAGACGCTGTTAAGATGATGCAGGTACACAATGTTCGGAATATATACCTTAAACAGCAAAATCAAAAATACTACGTACCCATGTTTTAAGGGTGCAGTGCGGGATAGTGTTAAGCAAAGATTATTATATTTCTATTATAGTTTAGGTCAGCAAACGAGTAGACGGATTACCTGATGGTAAGCAATCAGCGCCGTTCATGCACGCCCGTAACACTACGACTGCGTTGCTGGCCTTAGGGATAAGGGTTTAGGATATTTAAGGATTGGGAAGGGATTGAACCTGTGGTAGGTTCAACCTCACTCACACGGCAAAACACAACGCTTTAGTTTTTCACGCCGGTTTTCCGTGAGGCCGTGTCATCACTCCGGTCGAGCCGACCCATTCTGCCGAAGCTTGGCTCTCCCACATTTAAGAAGAAAGAAAGAAAGAAAATATTTATTTGTGAGAATGTAGTACAAATATGGGCGTTTGTGTTATGTGTATGGAATCTCACACATTCTACCGAATTGGTGTACAAATTATTTCGCTTAATATCTAGTTATAACTATGCACTACTTATTCTAAGTCTATGATAGGTCATCTAAATAATCTTTAGTGCAATAATAACATTTATTTAGCAAAAACTCAAACAATTTTCTCAAACTCAAACAGTTTATTGTAAATTTTGATAGCCATGCAATATGAGTTTCTGCTATATAATGTTGTGCGTTGGCTCGGTACAAATAATTTATTAGGGTATCTACTATTTCTACTAGTAACACATTTTTTCTTAATAAAGAGATCCGGGTTTTTGTATACAAAAATAGAAATTTCGTAAATATACAAAATAATATAAAATAATATTATTTGAGTATACCATAGTATAATAAATTTTAGTAGTATTTAGACATTGGTAGGTGCTCTAGAACCTACTTTACGATTGGTATAGCATCACCATTAAAAGATTAGATCATAAAAAATTGTTAGAAACAGAAGAAAAATTAATTTAGGGACCTAATTTATAAATACTAAGAAAAATATGACTCAAGTGTCAGGCACAAAAACAAAGCTGCTTACTTGAAGAGTTTGGTTAAAACTAATTTACTTAGATATAATACTTTAATAACAAAATTATATTAATAAGTTTATAATTAAGATGAGACAAGAATCCGAAACGAGACGTAGTTAAGTTTATTTTGTTATTAAGTTAAAAGCGACACTTTATTAAGAATTAAAAATGTTTTCGTTTATGCTCCTTCGTTATCGGCTTCGTTAGTAACGCGGCTGTAAGAAAATTTGAAAATATTATAATAAATTAATTTTAAAATTGTATGTCATTTAATTGTAAGGAGGACCACGCTTCGGCACGAATGAACCGGCTCGATTGGAGTCATACGACGGTCTCACAGAAAGCAGACGTGTTAAAGCCACAGCGTTGTGTTTCGCCATGTGACTGTGGTTACCGGAGGCCCAATGTTCCTCCTCCGTCCGTCCTTGATTCCTTATTTCCGAAAATGCAGAGAATGCACTCGAAGTTGATACTGCTTTGGTTGCCGATGGCCAAGGACATCCGTCAATGGGCGGCGCAGCACGTCGATTCTATAAAATTTGTTTGATTTTGAATCTTGTTCGAGTGCGAAGTGAGTGTCGAAGTGACGGGGTAATTAAATTTTAGAATGCCACTTATAACGTCATCTCATACTTTATCTATCAAAATATTGCTGTCGATTTAGTTCAACTCGCAAGTGTAGCGCTAGTGTACTACTACTCACGGCGGATTCAGATTCGAAGTTTAGAATGAAGTCTTACAGAATCACACTACTGATTGCATATCATTAGGTAATCCGTCTGTTCGTAGTTGCAGCCGTATTACATGAAAAACGTGATACTTATTTTATTAACCCTTCAAAGTATTACAATCGTCAGCCTATCAGTATCCACTGCTGAGCAAAGCCTTCTTCTCAAAGGGAAGGGCAAGGCAGATTGGCGATTTTAAAATTTACATTAAGCCCTAAGGGGACAACGATAACATTCTTGATTTATTAATAAAGCTTGAAAGTTTATTTTAACGTTCAATTTATTGAAATTTTAAGTTAAATAATTCCATAATTATATTTTAATTTAAAAGTAAAGATGATATTGTACTTAAGTAAAATAATTCCATTTTTATCAGCAACATTTTGAGTTCAATAGTTAAAGTTTATATAAAGATAAAAACATTGAGTACCCACTTCTGTACCACCAGTGGCAACTAAAAGCTTTTCTATAGAGCACGTAGCCCCAGTACTTGGAACACTTTGACATTTCATTTCGTTGTATTTTGTTTTATGACATTACTTGACGTCATGACTTCCGAAGTGCATGCAGAGAAGCAAATTTAATGTTATTACCTATGTAAGTGCATACAATTTTAATTTAATAAACTCAACGCTTTTTTTTTATTTTATTTTTTATTTAATTAATCGGCAAACGAGCAGACGGATTGCCTGATGGTAAGTAATCAGCGCCGCCCATGGACACCCGCAACGGAGGAGTTACGAGTGCGTTTCCGACCTTTTAGGGATTTGGATGTGGGATTGGGGGTGAGGAAGGATTGGGCCTCCTGTAACCTCACTCACACGGCGAAACACAACGCTGTGGTTGTTTCACGCTGGTTTTCTGTGAGACCGTGGTATCACTCCGGTCGAGCCGACCCATTCGTGCCGAAGCATGGCTCTCCCACACTTATACATAACTATAACTTATTACATTAATTCCATGAATTCTGACTCATAATAGTTTGAATTCAGTGTACGGATGATCGTATTCCATCCATCTATCTACCTTCCATAGCCTAGGGCCGTTCGTTCAGTTGTTCATTCATTCATTTTTAGCTTCGCTACATAGTATAAAACAACATCGTTTTCTCTGTCCCTATATCTACATGTATGCTTAAATCTTCAAAAGTATATAAAGGATTTTGATGCGGTTTTTTTAATAGATAGAGTGATTGAAGAGGATATTTTATGTATATAAACATTCACTAAATAGTGGAGAAATTTAGTATCAGCATTGCAACCGTGCGAAGCCGGGGTAGGCGGGGGGAGGGGGTCGTTTATAAATCGTCAGAACCCCTAATATTAAATCCTTTTCACGCGTTGTATTAATATATAAATATATAATAAAGTTGTATTTAGCCGTATAAGTGAATCCTTCCCTCCATCTCCAATGTCCTAATCGACTAATTCAATCCTTAATACTCCACAAAACGCTGGCAACACCTTTGTTACTCCTTTGGTGTTGCAAGTGTCCAACAGCAGGTGATGCGTCTGCAGATTTGCCATTCTATCCTTTAAAAAAAGTTGTTTGAGTAAGTAAGTAAGTAAGTAAATCATTTATTTGCGTAAAACATGGTATAATACATTGAAGTTAATATTTTATATAAAATTGAGGGGTGATATGATCGAATTTTGAAAGTATTTTATTTTTTTATTTTACAGTCAGTTTCCATTTTAGACAACCCTAGTGTTGATCTTTGTTGTTTCATTCCTTTCATCGTCATTATTATAATTGAATCAGTATACGGATGTTTGCTGCTAATCTTAGAATGTCAATGTTGCCATTACATTTTTGATAAATTACACCAACGACATTTTTTTACGTGAAAATATTAAAAATTATTTTCATGTTACTCTCAACCGAAAGTTAGACCATCTATCAAACATTTTGCTGAATACTGTTTTTTTTTCTGATAAAAATATTAGTGAAATATGTCATAACAATATCTAGGAGCTCAGTAATATTGAATTTCGAAACGAAATTTTTGTTATAGCATGGAGTCTGTAAAAAAATTCTTTGTATTTTGAAATAGTGTTGTCGCTCTTTCATTTCAAAGGACATTGAGGTTAGTCAAAACGAAAAACCTCCACACATAGATCAGAGTAATTAAATCTGAAAATGAAAATTGAATTCTCATGAAATCCATTGTCAATATGCGTGCAAAAGTAATGGCATTTTTTAAACACTATTGGACAATAGTGTTTGAAAAATGTTACAATAGTAATTGGAAATGGGACCGTTTCCGTGTGAAGCATGTATGTTGCAATATCCTGTTGCAACTAAGCTGTAAGTTTACTAAGGTGGTAAATTTCATGCGTCTAACTTAAGTTTAGATTTTTAACACAAAAAGATTTTTCTGCCCGTTGCCATGGAAATTTCGGTGATTCCTTTCCTAGTGCACCTCTGCTCTGGTATCTAAGCTATTTTTATCTATTTTTTTATTTTATTTTCCAAATTCAAGTGCCTACGTTTAGCCGTTTAGGTTGTGTATTGATATAGCAGTCAGTCTGTTTCTCCTTTTATATATTTAGAGAAAGATTAATATAGGCGCCAAAAAACTAACAAACGAGGTGTGAAATAGTACAACTACAGTCACCGCTTCAACAAATCATTCCCCAAAACTTAAGTTACTCAGCGTTCAGACAAACTGAAGTTGTTTTCCGAAAACACTCATGTTTGGGCTTCGCCTATGTTTGTGATCAAACAGATACTTCCCATTGTAGACTCAAAATGTGGGATCACTAATTGAGGTCACGTCTGGAGACAATATGTAGGTTCGGTTCACAAATGTGGAAACTCGATAGTTCTATCGTATGTTTTAGCTTCCTTAGGTACTTATTTTATGGTCGGCTAGATTTTTCTTCAAGGAAATCTTTTGTAGATTCTGATGTGTTGGAACAAACAGTTTTTGCTAACCTATGTGTGTGTACTTAAACTGTAATAATTTTAGCTATAAAGTAGAGAACTTAGTTTTATAGTGTCTGTTATTTTGTATTCGTAATAAACATATATACGGGCAATCCGTACCTATTTTTCCAAATGTTGACTGATAGAAAATGTCATAATGGCATTAAGTTCGCCATTTATACCAACTTCATTTCATTGTGTACAATAAAACATAAATAAATAAATAAAAGACATACATAGATTGTTTACTTTTAGTAAACCACCTAAATTGGTATACCATAAGTTTTGTCTTAAACAGTGCCCTTTAGATTCTTCTTACAACATAAATGGTACATATAAGAGCATAATGGGAATTCCCTTTTCTTCCCCAATGGGTGGTCCTTCGATTTATGTATACTAAACGAACACATTCATGTCCGAAACAAGGCAATAAACCACGAACCATCGTTAGGGGCTTCGCACACAAGGATATGACTCAACGTTTTTGGCAGGTGTGTACAAAAGTGTTCCTAAATTGGCACAAATAGAAAAGATATTACACACAGTTATCACCTGTGTCGAATGAGTGTATTAACAATATAATTTTACATACACAAGACACACTTACAACTACCCATTTTAGTTACACAAGGACTTATTCTTTGCGGGATTCAAACTTCTTCTGCTTTAGGCTGAGGCTGCGGTACCTTATAGCGTTAGCCCCACAAAAACTACTATTTTTTTTTACTTGCAATAATCTAGTGCTTGACTGCGATCCCACCTTGTGGCAAGCAGTGATGCAGTCGTTGATGGCAAGGCGCACTAGTTTATTAAGAGCCTATTTACTCTAGCCTTGAAGACAACTAAATTATATTCGGACGGAAAGACTGCAGCCGGCAAACTGTTCTAATCCCTCGATGTACGCGGTACTATCACAATCTTTATTAACTTACCTTCTAACAAATAACTGCAGACTAGGTAAATGTTTTCATCTTTCGTCTACATCATATTTTATTGTTGTTCATAAGTTTACTCGGCAAAAAGAAAAACAAATAACTTTGTCTTATCTCAACCAGGGTGTGAGTGCGTTGTTGTTTATTGCGAACAAACTGTTTTCTGTCATTGCACGACCTGGTAGAAAATACTGCCAATAATATCAAATTTAGTTTTATATTTTTGGCTTTGTTAGCTAAGCTGTGCTAAGTGCAAAAGTGTAGGGTCTTTTGTCTATACTAAAAAGAGGTAAAATTTGTAAGTTTGTATGTAGGGGGTAATCTTTGGAACCGCTGGTCGGATTTCCAAAATTCTTTCACTGATACATAGGTACAATGTTCCTGATTGCCAGAGGGTGAAACCGCGCGAGAATAGCTAATGTTAAATAACTTACAAAGCTGTAGGTGCCTACTATTTACCCTATAGTCCCTATGTGTCTTAAAACTAGTAGAACTTTCCTTATCCACAATGATATGAATATAAAAAAGTAGTAGTAAGTAGAAATATACAAAATACCTTTTATCCGATTTTGTTTTCATATAGAAACAGTGCTTATGTAATTATTTTATAGGTGTATACGACAGAGGTATTTATAAATTGCGTCTACAAGAAGTGATAAAGTAAACAGATCGTGTTTTTTGTTGGCTGGCCTCGAATCCTGGCTTCGAACCAACCACTTGGTGTATCTACACTACCCTATCGTTAACTTTTAGAGAATGCCTTAGAGAAGGCAAGTTCGCCATTTATCATCAACATTGTATAAAGGAGAAATAAATAAATATGCTAATTGAACTATTTCCCCGCTCTACAGTGTACATTTCAACTGAAATGTGATCATCAAAATAAATGTTCGTACATTGTCATTTCCATAGATTGTGATGTTCAAATTAAAGCTTGATGGCGGATCGTAAACTCTGCCCCGCCTACTCGAACCTTGGTCTGAATGGAGAACATAACGCTACGATCATTGACAGCCTATGATGTCATTAGGGGCTCATGTAGATAAACACAGAAGGTCAAGTTTTATTGTTTTTCTCTAGTTTGTTCATTATTATTTTGGTATTTCTTTTGTAAACGTTTTTTATGCGTGGATTGGTAGTGTGTAAATGTGTGTTGTAAATTCATTATTTTTTCTATGATCTAAAATTTGTTGTTCTGGCGTTTCGCGTGTATTGTAAGTGAACTTTTCTGAAGACACACATAGTAGATTGCAACAACATTCAAAGGACGACGTCACAAGTCCTACATCACGCAAGTGAAATTTGCGCGTGAATTAACACAGAAAATCCCAACTGTTGCCTGGTCACCTCAGTCGGTCGGTTGGAGGATCCTCCTTTTCCGATTTCATTGAACTTTCCTCCTGTTCCTTAAACTTGTACATATTATGTTTGTAAGCGCATCCACGACGCCGAAGAAAATATCCTGTTGGCAAAAAGTAAAAAGAAAAAAAAATGTATACCTGTTTTTCACAAAGTCTATTAAATCACTATTACAGGAAAACAAGAAATAAAGAATACACAAACGAAATATTTTTCATCTTTTGATAAGCCGTTGTTTCTTTACAAAGTAAAAATAAATACAAAGACAAAGCGAGATATCTATTTGAAAATCATCAGTAAGCTATTGTGCATAAATCCAAGTTGTTTCCCTATGTTATCCCGTTGGAATCCCACCCAGGAAACATCAATCTATTCGCTTTAATATATGTTTATTCAAATACCTTTTAGCGTTTTTGTAAAGAATCATAATATTTTAGAAGCCCACCCCATTACTAAGTATGTTTTTTTTGTGTCCGCGGTTCTGCTTACGGCTAGTTACCCTTACTCGCCGTCCGCAGACCCGCGCTTACGGTAGCCGGAGATCGTCTTTTGATAACTAAGTATGTTGAAGTCACAAAAGGCCGGCAACGCTCTTGTAACTTCTTCGTAGGCTGGTTGTCCATGGGTACTATGAGGAGACCCATCTATACTTATGCAGCCCGACCTAATAAAAGTACGAAATTATTATAGGAAAAAGTTGAAAATTCTAAATTCATAAAAAGCAAAAAACTTGCAAGTAAACTGATTGTATTTAACATTCCTTTCACACCTAACAAACAACCTGATGACCTTGAAGAAGTGAACCAATTTCCGCCAACGACCTAAGAACACTTTCGACTAATATACCTTTCAAACAAAAATTTGATTAAAATACATTACATAAAAACATATACATTACATTAAAATTGGATCATCCGTTTGAGAGCCACGATGCCACAGAGAGACATACACACACACACACACACACACACACACACACACACACACACACACACACATACAAACACACACACCACAAATTTATAACACCCTTTCGTTTTTGAGTTGGGGCGTAAAAATTTATTATGCTCAACAACTCTAAGACAATCCTTCGAGAGATACCATTAGTATTGTACTGCAAACTGGTTATCCATGGGGACTACCTCATGAAGCTCACTATCAATTAATGCCACGCTTATCTCGGGAGCTGACGTCATACGTCAGTTCAAGTTTAACAGAGAATGAATATAGTTTTAGTAATTACATCGTAGCAGCTAAATAATTTGAAATGACAGAGTTATTAATGATATTGTGTCGCTAAGCTGAACTGTAGGTTGTGGAGAGTGACTAGTGAGCATTTCGTTAGGTTTTAATGTAAGTTTGGAATTCGAAATTATTTCAGCTTTTCGAGAATTGTTTAGTGTTCACATCATATCACATTATCAGCCGATGAGTACTTACTGCTGAGCAAAGGCCTCTTCTCACACGTAGAAGGTTTGTTTTAGTATTAATCACCATCACCGCTTTGAGCAACACGGGCGGTTTGACGATTTCAAACTTATCATTAGAAATTATACCGTATGTCAGTGATGTTTAAATATCTCATCATAGAAATTATAGACATTATTACTCGGAAAAAGTGCCGAACTCGCTTCATGCATGACCTCCGGGCCACTCACTATCTTTATATGTGTGAGTTTCTGAGAATGTATAGATGTACTTATGTTTATTTCTTTCACGCAAAAACGACTCGACCGATTTGGGTGTAATTTGGTATGCAGATAATCTGGATTAACACGTTGGTAACCCACGTGTTAATCCAGATTATCTTCATTAAAATACCACATGGGCGAAGCTGCAAGCAGAAGCTAAAATTCTGTAATGTTGTGTTACAAATTGCAATGACAGATCTATTAATAGATGTTTTGTTTGTATTAAGTAATGGACTTTGAACGGCTGTCAAATGAATAGATGAGGGTATCCGATAGATGCCGGATGTACGCAGATTAATTGCTGTACAATTTAACATCTTCATCAGCCAATATTGGTGGAAATTAATGCCGTTTGACGCTCGTACTGTGTTGAGTATCGACATCGATGATTTTAATGGGTTTCTGACGCGACGTGACATCTCTAATTTGTGGTTTAGTTTACTCGTATTTCAATTAATGTTGTATTGAGTTCAGGTTTTCAGAATTTAATGCGAATGCAGATTGTGCAGACTTGTTTTGTTGGTGTTGTTCGTTCGGGGAACAATTTTGTTTAATTTCTAGTATACCGAACCGATTTTGGAAAACTTATGTAATGTTTTTGTAGGCATATTAATGGTAGATGTACGGTACATTTCAATTCTTACAAAATAGCGTCGATGAAATAATGAATTCAAAGAATTTTGGTCACAGTTTAACTAGAGGAAATGAAGTCTACCTATTACCTATTAATGTATTACCTACATTACATTTTATAAAATATTTAATCCATGATTGTAATTTGTGGATTATCTACTTACTTGAAAAGAAAATTAAAATCTCCTAAGACATTGTTCCTACCACCAACGTAGCTTGTGAAGGTCAGAGAGCAAACAGCTGACTCAAGTCAAATGGGCTGAACAGTGAACAAAGCGTCATGGACATCTGCTTGTGACATCCAATTATTTCAAAAAGAGGTTGCACACACTGCTCTGGCATACTTTGTGTTAGAACAAAAACGATTACCAAAAGATTATTATACTGTGGCTTATTATATTGGCTTGAATTCTTTGTGATCTTAGTAGCTTCTGTCAGTTTTACTTGGAAACTAGTGCTACTCAGTAGGTGTCTGGTAGCTTTAATAGATATGTTGCATTAATTGTTTTTTTTTGTGATTCTGCTCTTGACTTATTTTTTCAAACAAATTCAAATGAAAAGCACGTTCGTCTTTTTAAAGGCTCTATAAAAAGAAGAAGACTTTTTTTCTGGATTTGTTTATTTATTATTACCTCTGTTTGTTAAACTTTCACGTAAATTCTACTATATAGGTTGCGATCTAAACCATCTTCTTACTTTATTTTTTTCTTTTTTGATAAAACGTTGCCCCAACCGAGGATTTTCTCCTGTGTCGTGAGTGCGTTTACAAACACAATTTCACATACACACCACACTTAGACCCGAAACAACAATTTGTGGACCACAATTAGTTGTTTCGCGACGCCAACCGTGCAGTCAAAAAATTTGTACGGCGGCAGATTGTGTAGTCAACCTTTGATTATTAGTAGTCAACATACGATTACAATTCATTTTACTTTTCACCTAGGTTTCTCGTGCAAAGCCGCAGTTAGAAATTAGTTTACAATAGACTCGATGGCTGATATCTTTTTATGAAGCAAAGTCAATAACAGTACAGCTGACACTTGACCTTCAATCACCAAGAGATTAAAAGGATATACATCATGTGTGTCACATTTAATTATTATGTAAATATTTGAATCTTATTTCCATGATTTATATGAATTTCAATTTTATACATATCGACACTCGGACCATTTTGGTTTCTCAGTAATATACGAAGTCTAAAATCGTACTAGGGTAATGGCACATCTCCAGGGCTTTGGGACCAATCACTTGTCTGCTGAAAAGTAGCTTAATATGTCATATTATACAATATACATTTATTTATTTTTTTATTTAGAAAACCAACAGCGATACACGTGGTATAATACAAATAAAGATATTACAGTTTAGCAAGGCTAATAATAGGTTTCCCTACTTGACTTAATTTGTTTTTACCATGCGAACGGACTATAAACAATATTAAAAAATAAAGTTTTTATGTTATGTTTTAATTTTAATATAATAACAACTGCACGGTTGGCACAGTGGCTGGGCATCAAGCTTTTCCTTGTCGCGGGTTTTCGCACGAAACAACATCCTCAAATTGTTGTTTCGGGTCTAGTTGGCTTGTCTTGTCATCATTTCTCTTGGTTCAGTAGTTGTGATGCGGTTTTGACCTTTATAAATTGAACAAAGTATCCCTGTCTATTTGATATTCCGTCAAAGTGAGGTCTCTTTTGCGTCTATGGTCGAGCCTCTTGGGTACATAGCGGTGAAACGTGTGAGTATAGGGCACAGTCTTGATTAAAGGCACGTTTGCAATAGCAAATATATTCCATATCCTATACTATGTAGGTACATAAAAGACGAATATGTATGACGCGTTCTCTAAAATCAAAATTATTCTTATGACAATGACGTTAAAGTCTACTTTAAAAAAATTTTTTTTTCTAAAAAAGGCGAGTTTATTTTTATTGTAAAATTTGGCTTTAAATATATGTTTTTTAAGAATAGCGATATGAAAACGACGAGCTAATAAAAATATGCGTTAGATGCACTATTATTAAAGTTAGGTGGATCGTGGTAAAAGAGTAACATGTCTTCAAATTATCCAAAACATAATTATATTGAACCGGGAATGAAATCCAAGACCTTGACTACTAATCACACGAGACAACACTATAAAAGAAATTTAAATAAAACGTTGCCTGACACTAGAATTTTCTTCTGTATCTTGGGTGCGTTTACCGAAATTTATTCATAAACATTCTCATTACAAGAACTGCCAGCGATGGCCCAACCCCAGCAGCAACCGTATCATCTAAACATACAACTACCAATTTAAGAAAACCCTTGCGAATACATTTTCTAATTTACAATGAATAAATGTCGTCTATATTGTCACTAAACTAATTGGAAAACTAATGCTAGCCAAAACTAATTACGAAAAAGCAATTAAATTGTCATGGATGTAATTTTGTGATAACTGAGATTTTAACGATAACCTTTTTCGGCACAAACCGCATTCGACACGATATCTAAATGGCAATAGGCTTACATATAGCCGGGGTTGCGGGTTAAGCGCAATGAGTCACCGCGGCCTCGGCCCAGAGCAGGAGAAGGAACGGGGGTGTTTTAGTCAGTAAGAGTCTGACACTTTCCCTCGCTGACCCTGGGCGGGAGAAGTCATTTTGACGATTTTCTCTGACAAAAAGTAGGCTTACATATCCAACTAGTACTATAGACAGGAACGTTTGTAAATAAGGAGGGATGGATGTTTGTTACTCTTTCACGAAAAACTACTGATCAATTTTGAATGAATTTGGCACAGAATCTGAAAATCTTTCTTTGCTTAAGTACTACGGGCGAAGTCACCAACTGAACACCCAGACAGACTTCAGACTCTTACTGGCCTAAAGCCACCCTGTTCCTTCTCATATTCCGGCTGAACATGGGCCTTATTGGGACCTATCTGTGGCTCTTTGAGGCGCGCGCACAACGCCTCTCGCCGCATGCTCTGGTCAGTTGGTGAGCAACTCTTGTTCGCTCTACAGACCGAAATATATCAATCTTGGAATTTTAAGAGAGTGGTTTCGAAGCGCTACAGATACTGTGGTGTCCCAGCGAATTTGTTGCACACCCGCTCCATTTCGAAGACGCTTGCAATCCTTTAGCACGATAAGGACGCAATAGTGGATAGAAGCACAATGTGATTTCAATTTTAAAATAAGTTTAGTAAAGTTTATTATTAGAAAGTTTTGTTTAATTAAATAAAATTAGTTTTGCTATTTAAATTCAGAATTACTCACGTTTAATGTAATGGAAACATAACATTCCGTTGCATTCCTAAGACTTCGTAGACTGTAATAACATTTTAATATGCACAATAAAATACAAACTAAAAAGTATAGTTACTACTCGTATAAAAGAGCAGAAGATTCTTTAATTAGCCTGAGAAATGTAATTTGACTCTTTAAGTGTGGGAGAGCCATGCTTCGGCACGAATGGGTAGGCTCGACCGGAGTTATACCACGGCCTCACACAAAACCGGTGGGAAACAACCACAACGTTGTGTTTCGCCGTGTGAGTGAGGTTGCCGGTGGCCCAATCCTTCCCAATCCCCAAAATTCCAAAACGTCGGCAACGCACTCGTAACTCCTTCTTTGTTGCGGGTGACCATGGGCGACGCTGATTGCTTACCATCAGGTAATCCATGGGCTCGTACGCCGTCGTATCATATAAAAAAAAAATTCACGATTACAAGTTCAACAACTAGTTAAATATAATAATTCCCTAATGATAGATACAAATGTAATTACTTAACATTCGGAACAGTTGAAAAATGACGATTCTTTATTAATAGAAAAGTCGATTTGAACTCAAGCCTATAATTTGATGATATTACCTTCCTAACATTAGAACTGAAATTGCTTCGTTGTAAGCAATGTTCTATTTCAGTATGAACCTACACACGGGAGATTATTGGGCCTTCACAAATTAACATTCTCTTGGTATTTTCACAATAGTTTACTAGAATTATAAGTGGAGCTAACCAGCTTGACTTGAATTGTGAAATTGTAATTTTCTATTAAAAATGCTAAAATTAAATAAAATGCAATAATATAGAGACAACGCCGGCGTTTGCTTGGGGTTTGATGAATTGAAGGTATTTTCATTATTAGAACAATGTCAATAGTTATTTGTAGAACGTTGCCAAACCTTTATTGACATTTTCTTTTATGTTGTGCGTTTAAAACATACAATTTCACATACACATCACACATAGTGGATCCGAACTTACGACCATTTTCGCCACATTCAAAGAAAAGCGGTTGCTCAAGTTTCTTGTCGGTTGGTGTAGTACAAAGCAGACCAGATGATTGTTGATTGCAGATTTAATTACATTACGTGTCAGTCTCAATCAATCGGGAGATTGTAGCAAACCTCGAGTGTAGAGGAGGTTGATTGTATAGCTGTCCCTGGGCAGGGTGAGAGGAAATGTTGAAATGTCAGATTCTTACACCCGGTTTCCAAAAGGCCGATCAATGTTAAAATCAATTTAATCTCTTGTCAAGTCAATCATCTGATTGGTTGACTGAATTATCAACAACCAATCAGATGACTTGACAAGAGATTTAACAGGAGATAAGTTAATTTCAGCATTGACAAGCCCTTCAGAAACCGGTCCTTAATAATTAAAAATCATCTAATTCCTTCATCTGCTAACATTTGGACTAGAGGGCCTATCTATGGTGTTGGGAATTCTGATGGTATCATGCAGTTTCTTTGGTATTGTAGAGACTATTATTAATAATAAACTAGCAGAATTCCCGTGATCACAAAACTTTTGAAAGAGTAGAGTAGACCATTTTAGAGTCCATTATAACAAAAAACAAAACAAAATCCGGCCCTGATTATGGTAAGTATTTTTTTTTTGTCAGGGTCAAACGAACGAATGACTCCATCCGCCCAGGTTAAGGCGAGAGAGAATGTAAGACTCTTACAGACTAAAAACCCCCTCCTTGCTTCTCCTGCTTTAGGCCGAGGCCGCGTTGCCATACAGCCTACCCTGCAACCCCGGCTGAACATCATCCTATAAGACCCGGTCTGTGGTGGTCTATTGGATCTTTGAGTCGCGCGCGGAATGCTACGCGCTCGCGAGTCTGTTTTGGTAGTTTTCTTTAACTAGATTAGTTCAGGGTTCAATCCGAGAAAAGTCAAAAGGTCATAGTTCAAAAGGTCATAATCTCGATTATAGCCTAGACATTTATGAACATTAAGGGCGATATATTTTTCGTCTATATCCACTAAGATCAGAAATTGGTGAGATTACAATTTTGAATTAAGAAAATCTTAAACTCGCTGTTCTTAATTAAAAGAAGGATTTAATACAGTAATTAAAAATGAAGTTTGTTTATTTTTTTATCTATTTAGTTCGTAGATAAAATCGCGGTTTCATTTATCTCATGAGAAGTAACGAATTTTTGTTATAGATCTTTTCATACCTTTTTATAAATTAAGGTTATGTATATCAATAAAAAGAAAATTAATTCTATAATATGCGAAATGCCTTGGTACCCAACACTTACATTGAATTGATCTCATAAAATACGTTAAATACGTTATTTAAATAATAATAAAAACGCCGTGATGGCTGTTTTTTCTTCATCGCTAGGTCGCAATGACGTCACGACACTGATATATGGATTGATCTTGTTGAGTTAGGCGTTGTTTAGATTTAAGCTTTAATACATTAGATGTTGGTGCAAGCTCAATAATATACTCCAGGCATTGGTCGGGAGCAGTGGGGCAGGAGAAGGAACGTAAGGTTTTTAGGAAGTAAGAGTGTGACAATCTCCTTCTTTTTCCAGATAAATCATGCCAATTAGTTAAATAGCAAATCGGCATTATGATATATTGGAATATGGTTATTTTTATCACTTAGTAAATACATTTCGATAACACGTTTTATTCAATTAATTCATACTATTTATTTGACATGAATAATGCGACTTTTCGGCTTTATAAAACCCCCTTCGTTTGGCTTTTCAATATTCAGCGTGAGTTGCATATAAAATGGCAGTTCATTGACAAATTGTGAGGAAATAGAAATCATTTTCGAATCGTAATGTGTGAGATTTTGTATTAAGAATTTTACGTGAATTGATATTTTTTCTTTATGTGGAATATTATACACCTGCGTATAATTTGAATATTTTGTATTTGACTTTGTTAAGATTAAAGAAAACTGATTTTGGCATTTCCATTATATTCATTTCCCTGAATCCTTGTATCACTAACCATTTTGGCTTCAACTACCCTGTTTCAAATGGCTAGAATTCATGAAATAACACATTTTTCGATCACGAATCCACACAACAAATGTGACTGACATTGATATGCACAGCTGTGACTAACTCGAGTTTTGAACGTTGTTAGTAAATTATTTGTACTGTATTGGCCAGTCTGGAATAGTAGTTTTTCATCTTAAATTGATTAAGTTAAGTTAAGTTATGAAATTGAGTACCTTTTTGTGTATCAAATGTATTGAAAAGTGTAAAACCTTTCCCTATGTTACTTTTATACTTTATGATTTGATTGGAAAAAATAGGTGTATGTTTGTGTTACATATCTTAGGAACCGTCGCTCGGGCAAAAATATTATTTCATTCAAAAATAATATAGACAGTGAAAGAAAGCAAATTATGGTTTTACGATTGAAAAAAACAAAAAAAAATCAATAATGCGTAAGCAATACTAATGTCAAGATTTAGATTAAATTTAAAACAGCAAAAAAGAAAGCCATCTTGATAAAATGGCCGCGGGTGTGAAATGCAGAAACACATGACAGGCATTATTTAACTCGCGTTCCACTTTTAAATCCTTGCAGATATTTTGCAGCGCGAGGAATGGCTGACACTTCTACTAGAAAAGTTTAATAACGGAAATTCAATTTTTCTTTAGAATACACGAAGAACGATTATTCTGTTTTTAGGGTTTTATTTTTATGGTAATAATAATAATAATAAGTTTATTTACTCAAAAAACAGTACAATACAGTTCTTACAAAAACTAGGTTGACAAAAATTTAAATAAAGAGAAGTAGCATCTGCAGCCGAACTAGGCGTGAGCCTGTATTTCAGCTTACAGCGCCGTTCCCCTCAGGAACAGTTTATAAAGTAACCTAACTTAGTAAGATGCAATGCCAGATAATAACAAATTAGGTAACTTAAACTACTTAGATTTGTAAATTATGCCTGTGTTGTGCGTGTGTGTGTGTGTGTGTGTGTGTGTGTGTGTGTGTGTGTGTGTGTGTATGTGCGTGCGTGTGTGTGTGTGTGTTTTTTTTTTTTTTTTTGTGTGTGTGTGGGTTTGATTGTGGTATGGTTGTGAGTGTATGTTATACCTACATATAGATGCTCCAGAGATAAGTAAATGTACGTTATCCATTAATGTAATGTAAATTTAATGTTAACTGATTGTCTGAATAAATTTTTCTGTTTCTTCGTAGGATAGCTCCATTAAAAATTCCTGTACCTTTTTTTTACAGAGGAATTTATTAAGCGAAAAAATATTTAATAATTTATTTATTTTATTATACACATATGGTGCTAGAAAGATGAAGTATTTTTTAATGAAAGAGGTTTTGGGGTTTTGTGTGCGTACTGCAACATCATGTTTTCTGCGTTTATTTGAGAGACTGGTATCATATGTGAGTTCGCAGTGTTGTTTTAGGACAATGTTTAGTAAGAACAATTGCCTTACTGTCAGAACCTCGCATGACTTATATAAAATGTTTGTGGGAAAACGTATTGGACGAAAAGTAGACACTTTTAGAATTGCACGCTGAGCTATCTCAAGACCTTTGAGAGTAGTTTTGGCAGCACCTCCCCATACTATTATTCCGTAATTAATAATAGATTGGCAGAGAGAGAAATAAACTTGCTTAAGTAATTTTAGATCAGCGACATGTCGCAATGTTTTAAAAATATATATTAGTTTTCTTACTCTTCCCGTCAGAGTCTTTATATGTGCTTTAAACGACAAATTGTGATCTATTATAATACCCAAATATTTGACATTGCTTACACGTTCTAGAGGTACACAATTACAGTTATTAAAACCCGAACAATTGTGAGGTATAAGACAATGTTCTGAGGTAAGCAGTTTAGGCGGATTTCGTATGCTGAAAGTCAAATATTTTGTTTTATCACTATTCATTGTGAGCAGATTATTATTTAGCCACTTCTTCACTACATCGAGTCCTCGTTGGGCACAGTCAAATACCTCATCCCAAGTATCGGCGTTGAATATAAGAGCAGTATCGTCTGCGTAAGAGATAATTTTGCCTTGGGGTATAGAAAGGTTAGTGAGATCGTTTATATAAACGAGAAAGAGGGTAGGTCCCAAGATGCTGCCTTGCGGCACTCCATATATTATAGGGAGATAAGAGCTAGAACAGTTACCCATTCTCACACACTGAGATCTTTCTGAAAGATAGCTCTCAAAGAGTTTAAGTTGGGAGCCTCTTATACCCATTCTCTCAAGCTTACCCAAAAGGATGGGGACCGAGATCGTGTCAAATGCCTTGGCCAGATCTAGAAAGATGGCAAGACACTTCCTTCCAGAGTCTAGGTTGGAAGCTATACAATTAGTTAGTGTGTGGATGGCATCATCTGTACCTCTATGCCTCCGAAAGCCGTACTGGGCACAAGAAAGTAGCCCCTCACCTTCCAAATAGTTGACAAGTCTCTTGTTTAAAAGTCGCTCAAAAACCTTTGACAAGGAGGGGAGGATGGATATTGGCCTGTAGTTACTAACACGATCACGGTCACCCCCCTTGTAAATCGGGCGAACCTCTGACAGTTTGAGATTTTTTGGGAATATACC
Organism: Spodoptera exigua; assembly: GCA_902829305.4. Taxonomy (NCBI): domain Eukaryota; kingdom Metazoa; phylum Arthropoda; class Insecta; order Lepidoptera; family Noctuidae; genus Spodoptera; species Spodoptera exigua. Next base: position 15,372,055 of record LR824605.2, read on the forward strand.
ATATTCCAAGCACTTGTTGAAGATATGTGTGAGAGGGGGAACCACCAGCCCAATGTGCCTTTTTAGTAAATCCGATGATATATTGTCACAGCCTGTAGTACTATTAGATTTTAACGATAGAATGGTGTGAGTCATTTCGTTTTCCGTCGTTTCTTCGCATACAAAAGATCGAGAATGGTTGTAGTACGTAAACATTGATGACTGGGTGCTATGAGATAAAGACGGGCCAGGATTGAGGGTGTGTTTTTCTGCCAATGATTGACCAACTTTCACAAAGTACTCATTAATAATATTAAGTGCGGCTTTATTAGAGTCACTCAGTTTTAACAACTCCTCTGGATAACTACTGCATTTGTTGGTTGTTGGATGGTGATATAGACTTATGTATTTTATAATACTTAAATGGCTTTTATGTTTGACTAGCTTCCACGTGCAGCTTTACCCGCGTACTGTGTTAATAAAAAACAGCCAAAATGCTAATACAACCTATCTACATAGGTACCAAATCTCAACCAAATCACTCCAGCTGTTTTTGAGGTAGAAATCATAAATTAGCACAAACATTCATATTTATAATATTAGTAGGAATTAGAAGTGCGCCCTGGATTTTATTTGTCAATCCAATATTTGGAGTACCTACAGGCAACGTGAGTAATAAAAATGATAATTTATCACAGTTCCAAAATAAGATTCAATATTTTTAAGAGTTTAATTCAATAAGTTAAGCAATCACTTCATGACTTTATTATAGATTTAAAGGTATTTATATCTGACCCTAGAACTATTTTCTTTCTCCATCCACTAGTCGACCGTCACAAAACGTGAGACTGTGATTTAACAAAGCTTGCATCTGACATTCTCAGGGTCTTTTCCAGCGTCACTATATTTTCCATCGCATAACTCTACAGGTGCATCAGGTTTCAATTATAAAAGAAATACAATATTTAGACCTTTATTGTAATGTAATAAAGTTGAAAATACTGTTCGTTAAAAAAGCCGTCACCTGAAAATTGCATTCCTATTTTAAAAATTTTGTTTGTATTCGATCTATGAAATTAATTTATAGGTTGCACTTACTAAAGTGTCTCATTAGATGACGAGCAAATTTCGTGTTAATGCAAAATAACGCGTGATTTTTAATAATTAAAATTATGTTTGAATTAGTTTCCACTTCACCCGCTTTCTATAGAATAGGAGGCAAACGAGCAGATGGATAATCTGATAGTCTGACTATGACACCTATTATTACCTATCTTATGATATCTAATTTCATACAACTCGGTCTAGCCGCTTTCCTTTAGAAGGAAAATAAAATTGATACATAAAATTACTAGCGAAATTATCTTAAGTTTTTAGACAGTGTAATGCACAACAACCTGTACGAGTATAGTACTTTTTATTATACACAATAAATAAAAAAATAGAGAGAATCAAAATAAGCAAACAGATCCAGAGGAGAATGCTAGTTCCATTACAACACTTCAGCGTAAACCGATGATACTAAAAATGGCTCCTCTAAATCTCCCAATATTTCTAAATTAAGGGTTTTGTACCCAACATTAGCGAGTAGACTCCTTTGGTCAATTTTCTTTGGGCGCCCTGTGTCCCGGGGATAATCCTAAATCCCTTAAAATCCTTTGTTACCTGCAATTTTTCACAGACGTTTTATGTAATTTATTGCGCGTATCCGCTCGTGTGTTGTGGATAGAAGCACAAATTTTAGAGATTTTGTCGTTAAGTAAGAAGTTTTTCTAAATGTCGGAGGACTGATTTATATTCGCAGCAGTAAATAAAATGTCCTTTCAGAATAAATAGTAATTCAGAGGCAATATTCCCATCGTGGTGGCCCGGAGGTTAAAGAGCCCGCTTCTCATGCATGACGGTGTGGGTTCGAAACCTGGCAAGTACCAATTTGGCTCTTTCCGAGTTATATGTACTTTCTAGGATTATTTAGACACCACTGATATACAGGAAGTAAATATCGTTTGGATACCTGGACTTATAATTTCTATTATAAGTTTGAAATCGCCTACCCGCATTGAGCAAGCTTTTTGATTAATGCTCTAACCTTCTCCGTATGAGAAGAGGTCTTTGCTCAGCAGTGAGCACTTATAGGCCGATGATGATTCCCATCGTGGTGGCCGAGATATTAGGTGTCACGGAGAGTTTCTCCTACAACAGGAAGCGTATTAGAAACCTGGCAAGAACTAGTGTAACTTTTCCGAGTACTAAACACGCCGATTAGACACAAATGACAAACGTTGAAGGAAAACATTGAGAGGAAACCTCGACTTATAATGTCTAATTTTGAATCGCCAACTCGCCTTTAGCAAGCAAGCTTTTTGATTAATGCTCAAACTCCAGACTCTAGACTCCGCTGTGTGAAAAGAGGTCTTTTGATAGCAGTGGGCTGGAGAGAGGCTGATGATGTGACAACAAAGACCTTTGATAAAAAAATCCCAGATTTACTTAGAAGGAATAATACGTTAAATAATTTCCTTAGGAATACTTCCTTCTGACTTATATAAAGCAGATGGAACAAAGCAATTCGCCATTAAAATGCCATACTACGCTATAGCTAGTAAAATCTATCTCCGTTCCATTCATTCGATAATGACGTCATAGTTCCAGGTCATTGCACACCATTCCAATTTATTAATAAACAGCTGCCATGTACCGGGAAGAATCAAGTGATATGGACTTTTAGCAGGATATTGAATTGAGCATAATAATAATAAGAATAATTTACGAATAAATCGGTTTTTATATCGAGATTCTGCAAATTAAATATACGGCCAATCTATTGCGTGTCAATGAAAAGTTATAGAGAATTGATAGAGATAGATAGAGTTATAGAGATATAGAGAACATATTTAAAAATAAAATATAAGTTTATTCCATAATTAAAAATGTGGATTTTGATTCCTATTAGTGTGTAGTTGTGAACTGGACTTTATTTCCATGTTAGAAAAGAATCAAATAAATTTAAATAATAATCTATTATGTGACCTTTTGAAACTGTAATTATTAAAACATCGCACAATAAAATATTTTGTTTTATTTTATTTATTTATGGATGGATTGGAATTATGAAAAAAATGGATGACAATGTTATCACGTACATTCCTTTACTTACAGAATAAATTTGTTATGTTGTTGCGTATAATTTAGTTAGACCAATTTGGCAGTGTCAGTGCAAATCTAATTACAAAAAAGGGACAAAAGAAAGAGATTTAGCGTTGTCCCAAACATCATGTGAATAATCAACCAACGGTATTATTTCACCTCCTAAGATACGTCACAACCAAACGACAAGGAAAAGTAAGTCAAACATTGAAATATGGTCTTTTGACGTTATTTCATAAGGCTTCTTTTTCTTTGAAGAGGTTTTTTGTGATCCCAGTCGCTTAAAAAGGCTTCGTTGCATCTAGTGGCCTCAAAAAACTCGAGGACATAGTAGACAACTAACCCATATTTAATTTAAGGAGGAAAAAAATGGCAATTAATTTTATGCTGATATCGACGCGTAACGTAATACATTAAAAAAGCGTAATACAGTATCAGTAGTTGCATTTCTTTGGTTCGATTGGGTATTATTTCCGGCTCTATTCATTTGGGTATTATTTGCCGCGGGTCGATTATTTTTATCATTTTATATCATTATAATTATTCTGTGTAGTGTAGGTAAGTGAACAGACAATAGAAAACTTTATCATTATCTTTCAGTTTATCATTTCTAAATGTATCTTAATTGTACAGTTTAAGTAAAATAAAATTGTAAAAACAGGTTTAAAAGGTTTCAGATCGAATATTCAAATCCGACAAAGTATTAATAGATTTTAAGTTTTGCAATCAACACCTGGAAGCGTGGGAGTGTTATATTTCGGCATGATCGAGATTATCGGAGGCGAAATCTCCCAAAATCCTTAAATCCGAACCCTAAAAGGCCAGCAAAGCACTTGCTCTTATTATTGCGGTGTAATGCGACTGACATGTTCGCCGTGAGCAAAATCGTTGGTTTGCCGCGCTGCTACATAAACTCAGGGCTTTGTTCCACACAAGAGTAGCCCCGAACTGTAACAGTATTGTGACTGCTGTGTTCCACCTTAGATGATATAAAAAACTTTTTATTATAAATACCTTATTACTTTATATAGCTTAGTTACAATTTATAAATTATATGTATATGTGTTTGATACTTGTGATTGGCTATGTGTTTAGTCACAAAGAGGTAATCCGTCTAATATCTTTAAAAAAAACGTGCTAAAAACAAATACCTAATTCCAGAATAGCACTGCGTTCTCGATTGAATACTTCGTTGTTACCAACAATATGACAGCTATCAATCCAAGCTTATAAAAGTGTATTATATAATAGATTTATTGTTCACCACAGCTCCTAAAAATTTCTATTATATTTTTTGATAACTATTCAAAATACATTTTACTGAGACTAGGGGATGATATATCAAAACCTACAATATCCATCACTACACAAGGTAGTATTTTGGGAATATGTATCCATGTGTCTAAGTTATATAATGCTTCATAAGTCCATTGGGATACTAGCATCGTGTCGGTTAGTTTTGGATAGAAATGTGCCGAGCTATTCCAGAGCTTTATGGCCGAGGCACATTTTATGCTGTGTAAGAGGGGATAATAATATTCCAGTTTTATTGTTGTGTAACTTTTTGATGATATTCTTTTTATCTATTACTAGCGACCCAATGCTGATACTAAATTTCCCTACTTTTTAATGGATGTTATTATACACATAAAGGTTACTCTTCAATCACTCTATCTTTTAAAATGTCACCGCATCAAAATCCGTTGCGTAGTTTTAAAGATATAAGCACACATAGAGATATGAAACGAGGAAGTGTGTTTATACTATGTATTGAAATCAAAGTTGTTATTTTCTAGGTTTAAAAAACTATACAACTATAATAGTTGTATAGTTCTTTAAACACACATATAACTCGAAAACTGGTAATATCACGAATTGCTATTTGCATTTACAACAGAAATCCAGCCTTATACCTTTTCAGGACATTGAAATCTTTAAACATTTCAATACTCTATCAAATAATCCAACCTGAAAGTTTGGACTCACATCAACAACAACAAAAACATTATTTGAAAGTTAACTTCAAATTTATCTTAAAGAACCCTATAAAAGAAAATGGTACAGTACTAAAGGCGTTTTAAGGGGCTTAGGTTTTACCCAGATTTATACCTAAGCCTTAATACCTATTTTTAGAGACTTGACTCTCTGTTTTCATTACCAAAAAATAGACTTTTATTTGGGTCCACTATTTATATTTCATTTTATTTGTAGCGTAACATCCTGTTATATTTTCATAATATTATTTTAACCCTCTTAGTTTTATATGACGGTCAAACTTTGAGGTCTTGGGGACCCCTGATCATAAATATTTAAATAATGTTGATATTTCTGTTTCGGGATGAGAGTCTAATGTTGTTATCTAATTCAGGGGGTAAGATAAACTTTTTCAAATAACATTCGTGTGTTGATAGGAAATGTCTTAAGAAATTTTGTTCCAAGGAAGCATTCGATTTTTTGGTTGATTTGAGGCAGTAGGCCCGAAGTTAGTTAGCTGTGCTTAGAAAGGCTAAGCACCTGAATGCAAAATATTGTGTAAATAATCGTTGATAGGTATTTAATTTCGTTAAATTTACGGATCACAAAGCGCATATGGAATACTTAATAAAGTATTGAGTATTCAGTATGACTGTTGTTTAAAAATGACTTCAGCTAGTAAAGCTAGTCTCAGTTAATCCACGAAAGTCATTACATTTATTAAATTGTGTTTGGTATCCCTGAACAAACCAAAACCTGGGATCTGTATTTATTAGTGAATAGACTAACAAAGTAACAGTACATCGCAATGCTGCATAACCGATAATTAATGTCCTCAAAAGTAAAAAAACAATTAGAAATTTTGGTATAAAAGCGTTTCCGTGTTTCTATATTACAAATGGTACGCGATTAAATAAGAGGCTGACAATACTCTCAAACTTTGTTTCCCAATCCGCCAGTTAAGGTTATCCTTTGACAGTAAGGAACCCAATTTTGTAAATTACTTTATAATTTTTATGCCAAGAAAAACGTCGTCAAAGGGCTAATAGTTAGAATCCATTGGATAATATAATAAGTGAATATCGTTTATAATGTCGCTTAAACCCTTTTGCTCTGTGATCCTCGATTGTATATCATCTACCTATGTTTGTCTCATTGATCTTTAGGGTGGGGGGGGGGAGAAGGTTGAGAAGGAGAAATTATGAATCTCTCACCGTGTTTAGAGTGCAACCAATGTAACTCCTCCAAGAAAATAACACCAACCATTGTAAAACAGAAAGCAAAGCAACATTATTGCATCATTATTCTACTTTAAATTGAATATAAATAGTGATCACTCAATAACATCCGATTTCCAATTTAAATAAACATTGGACGTGAAAATTTACTTCAATTTGTAATCGGAAACATCATTGCCGCGTCCATTAGTATTGTTCAATGGGGATTACAAACAATCACGTGAATCTGCAAATATGCGTCAGAGTGAAGTATAACAGCTCGCATCCATTCAAAAGTGAGTTACTACTTTTATATTTTCTGTCTACTATTTTTGGTTCATTGTATTTTTTTTTTCGGTAAATGCGTGTTGTTTCAATTTCAGTTCACAGTTCGCACAAAGAATGGTCTACCTGCGGTACTTTGCACACCCGCTCGGGTCAACTGTAAATTTATTATTGTTTCGGTTCTAGTTATATTGTGTACCTAAGTTTCTTTTTTTTAACGTCGTGCCCCATTTTAGGATACATACAATTTCACATGCACATCACACCCAGACCCAGAACATCAATTTTTGGATTACGAAAAGAGTTGTTCCGTACGGGAATCGAACCCGCGACACTATGCACGGCAGCCATTCGTTCAGCCACCGCACCAACCGTGTTCTAAATGCACCTACATACGATACAAGAGAAGATTTTTAGTAGCAAGCATTGAAAACAGATTAAAAAAAGCTATTTCATTACTAGATGTTGTTGATTCCAATTAAATCATAACAGAACACACATTTATTTTTTGTATCAGGAAGAAAACTCGTGGCTGATTGACTAGGTAGATTACTGATTATCTAATCATGAAAGAAATTTTCGAAAATTCTAATAATTTAAGATGGTGGTTAAATCACGTGCTTATTATACCTGGAGATTATTTCGACACCACAGAAAAACTATGTAGGAAAACATTGTGAAACCTGGACATACTGATAGCTTGAATTATTTTTTATTATACGTTTTAAACAGCCAATCTGCATGGAGCAAGCGTGGTGATTTAATTAATGCTCAAACGTCCTCTATGTAAAAATAGCCCTTTGCTCAGTAGTGGGCACTTGTACGCTGTTGATATGATGATAAAGATAAATTAATTCAAGAAGATCAATCTAATTCACCGACTGCGTAGTATCAAGGAGCAGTCTACTTTTGACCATGACAGGCGTAACCCTGCCGAAATGGCAAGCAAAAAATAAACGCAAAAGATGTGCGTGCGCGTTGTATCCCTTTAAACAGTAAAGGATTTATTCAATATATTTTTTTACGAACGAACAACTTAATAGGTGTGGAAAATATTATCTTTAAAAAAATTACTTTAAACTTTTTAACAATTTGTTAAATTATTGCACGCCTACGCATTCTCATAATGACTGCTTTTAATTGAGTGTACTTTATTACATCAAAGCGAAGAGGTTGCTTTTACAATTCACATTAATATTTAGAATCATTTAATAGCTTTACTGAGTGGAAAAGTTCATAATTAATGTACTTTCCTAGTTTGTCCCTGACAAAATTTCACAACATAAACGTGTGATCCTAGCGAAGGGTACCTAGCGGACAGCATGGACCTCAAAGAACTATTAGACCACCACAGATGGGACCCAATAAGGCCGATGTTTAGCCCCGGTTGCCGGTGCAAGTACTTTGCCCCACCCAGAGCAGAAAAAGTGATTTAATGATTTCCTCCCTTAAGAAATGGTAGATCTTAAAGATAAATATGCCGATTGTACTACATTTATATTTCCTTATAATATCTCAAATTCTGTTTATGCACATCCTTAACAACAGACTGAGTCAGAGACCGAGATTGTGACTTGAGTCTGCTTGCGACCACGACCTGTGCAACCAGGTCGAAACGTCAACGCCTTTGAAGGTATTTAAATAATAACTTTTCGTAAATACCTACTTAATTATATGTTATTAACATGAAACGCGAAAGTCTAAACGTTCTGCACATTGTCGGTGCTTATTTACTCCATTCGTGCATAATTTCAGGACATCATGTGCAAACCACAGTAACAAAATCTCACAACCGTGTTCTCCAATATCGTACTCGCCATAATGACGTCTTCTAGTTTTCCTTTTTCGTAAAACCTATTTTCCTATGGAATGCGCTCCCCTAGATGTCAGTTGAACATTCAAGCAGAATGTTCGTCAGCATCGCTTAAAGAAGTTGACTGTATCGTCACACTGAATATACACTTCTATAGATTGTATTTATTTATGTATTGTATTATATACCTACGTACGTGATGTAGGTATATATTATCATTTTTATTGATATCTTTGAAATTTGTAGGTAAAGGTTGAGTATTTTTTAATATTATTATTTATGTAGTAAATTTAATTGCTTACTGCTTGCACCCACCTTATACTCTTCTCGGCATTACCCAAAGGTCAGACTCGTAGATAATGTCTACGTCATTAAGTTTACTTATGTACAAAGTTAAGTGTAAAAAAATATTTATTCGATATTCAAATGGACACTCACATCTTTAAAATGTTTTATTTTTTTGTAATGATGAATGCTTTTATACTGACGTGTTATATTATTATGATTGACCTTTGTTATTTGAACGTTAGAGTTCAAATCCCATTATCATTAGATGAAATTGAATATTTCATGAATTTTAGATTTCATCATAAATTCAACGCTTTATTGAAGTGTTAGATACATATTTAATTTTTATTTTAGTCACAGTCACTTTTATACATATAATTGTATGAATAATTAACTAAAAACATTTAATTAAATTAAAGCCAAAAAAGTATGAAAGCAGTTTCGGTTACGAAAATTACGAAACACTTGATATTGTAGTATTTGATAAATAAACAAAATTGAGACAGTTTATGACTTTGTTTTTCACAGAAAACGAAATAAAATGCTAATTCAATCAAGGTTGGGAATGATAGAAAAAAAGTAATAAAACAAACCAATTTGCAAATTGCGACCCTGCACTAATACATCATTATCTGTCCCGCCCACGCCCAGCAGTGGTAAAAGTACCATAGCGTTACAAATAATTATGTTTTTAAGAGGATAGTTGACACATACTCTCCGATTAAGTAGCTTATTCCTGTACTGAGGGGAGTTTTAACCTCATTTTGTATCCTTTATTGCAATTAGAATAAGTAAACAATGTAATTAGGCAAGAAGCTGATGTTTATGTAATCCCATTTAGAATTTAGAGTTGATTTTCTTAATCAAATCAACGAATTTCCTCACTAAATAAAAAAATATTTAATTATACTGAAAAAAAACACACTTTCTTTTCTGCCACTTTAGATTGCTAATGCTGTGGGCTATATCGACAACTTAAGTCCCTCTGTCGCCTTTCTTCCTTCAGAGAGACTCCAAACATAACCTTTACCATAGATCGTACTAAAATATATGTACTTTTACCCATATCTACCTAGATAGTCACCTGTTCACCTAACTAACCCCACTCACTTGTTCACCTAACAGTTTGTACTACCCACCTTTATTGGATAACTTTCATTTTAATGATTAAAGTTTAGCATAAACTAGTGTGAAAGGACAGCTATTAATAGAAGTAGAAAAAGGAAATTAATTACTTAGGGCTGATTTTTCAAAGGCAGATAAAAAATGTCATCTGATGAATAAAATTGTTGCTGTCACTGTCTTATAAAAACATTCAGACGCGACAGCATCATAATTATTCCTCAGGTAACTTTTATCTAGCCATTGATATTCAGCCCTTGAAGGTATAATTTTACATCAATGTCTTATCCCCTCAAAATTTAAATCCCAAACTCAAGTAGGTTCATAAATATAGATACTTTTAACTCCTCGGTGTTGCTGGTATTAGTGGTACTATAGCGTTGGTCTACGGGTGGCGCCGATTGCTTGCCATGATCATCCATCAGCTGGAATACCACATTACAGTCAAACTTATTAAAAGAACCAATACTATATTTTCAACAAACAGTATGAATAGAATGCAAAACACATACCGATCATTTAAATGAAATACACAATTATAAGTAATCGACTCATTTATACATCCAGGTAAAGAAAAACTTTACTTTACGCCTAATTGGAAAAGTTCATTGGAACTGAGTTTACCTATTAATGCAAGCATGAGGTAGTTGAGAACAATTAATTAACACGAATTCATTACGAAATTGCTATCGATCGAAAGGATTGAGCATTTGAGCAGTACTTCCATTTATATTAAAGTGACCTTTATCCATATTTTACTGGAAGCGAAACTTTTACACTTTAAAAAAAATAGGAAAAGGGAGAAAGGGGGAAGAGTCAAAGTAAAAGTCAAAGTCAATACAATTTATTTCAACGAAATCATAAAAAAAAGAATAATTTTGCGCATTTGAAACGTCAAAATTGAATAATAGTCTGTCAGTTTGTTCGAAAATGAAGCTAGGTGCTTGTTCCAAATTGAGAGAATAAAAAACCTAAGATTGGTTCTAATGTATAAAATACATTAAATAGATGCCCAGCCACTGCGACAATCGTGCAGTCAATGACAGCAGTTGGTCCAGTCTAAAGAGATTACAACATAATAAGTCAGTCAACGACCAGAAGGATGATCAGATCAAGGTGTTACTAGTGCGTTGCTGGTCGTATGAGATTTGAGTTTTAGGATTGGAGATCTCGGGATTGAGATATGAAGGGTGAGGAAATGATTGGACCTGCAGTAATTTCAATAATGTTTTAAGCTTCTTTTTGTGAGCGCGTGGTTAAAATCCGGTGGAGCCGGCACATTTATGCCGAAGCAAACTTTCCCGTACTTGCAATAGCAGTTGCTTAGCAAAACCTGATAGAACAAAAAATAAACGTATTGGTCTATGATTTGTTTAACTAGGCACAATTATTCAATTCTATAAAATATAATAAAGTGTAATACCAACGATATATAATATAAAATATAATAAAGTGTTTAACTAGGCACAATTATTCTATTCTATAAAATGTAAAAAAAAATGATAAAAAATTAATTGTATCGAACATTTTTTATTACATCGCGATAGACAATTAAACTCCACGTTTCCCTAAATTAAAAGTAAAACGTAATCATCTAACGTGTAAAGATTTTATTCGTAGGCCTGATGATATAATTATGACGTAATCAAGATGTTGTATATTCAATTAAAAGTTTACGACGGCGTTAAATAGCCTATGAAGACGTAACAACATTACATTTAGTACAGTATATAAAAATAATCTATTATTTCGGTTTGTACCAAGATAATGATACAAAACAGAAAGCCTGGACCAGTTAGGCGTTAATTAATGTTTATTTGAATTTACAATGTAAACAGAAAAACGTTAATGTGTTTAGTTTCCGTGCACTAACTGTGTAAATGACGACTCTATAACCGCGTTCTGCAATGTAAGACTGAGATTTTTCCCCCTTCTGGGACACTGGGTTCAAACTCAAGTGCGCGTGCCCGGTGCCCCAGGGAGGGAGGCAAATATTTAAGTTAAATGTATATTTTGTGACGTGTAATGACATTTTTTTACTAAATTACAATTAAATTGATTTAAAAATAAATGAATAAATACGATATAATAAATTAATAACATAAATATAATGTAATAATTATAATAATTTATAATGTAATCATAATACCTATAATAATGTAATGAATTTGAAAATTATTGACTAACGTCTGAAATAAAATGATTTTATTTTATTATTTTTTTATTTAAGTATTATATTTTTTTCAACATCTATACTATCTCATTATATAAATATATATAAATTATGACAGTAAAAGACGGACCTAAATTAATTCGTACACTTCAGAAGAAACTCATTAAAGCTGTTTACTTATAAAAAGCTAGAGGCAGACGAATAAAAAGTTACGTTTATCTGTGACCTGTAACGTCAACGATTCTTTTGACAGAGATTGAAATACTTGCCAAAAACCGTTTTTAATCTTGTCCCAACCACGTATCAAGTTCTCTGTATAATGTAAAATGACCGAAAAACACCTACAAATTAGTATTTTTAAGGTTCATATTGCCTAGTCGGTTTACAAAGAGTCTGAGAGTTTTATGAACCCTGTATTTATGTGTGCAACTTTGAATATGGCCTTAAAGCAACGAGCCAGATTAGACCTTGAACGACCTTGTCCAATTAAAATTAAAGCTGTAAAGGGAACGAGGTTTTTTTAAATGTGTTGATTTAAAATATTTGATGTGGGAGCGTTTGTAAATAAAATTAGATTGATTCACGAGATTCTTCGGTTAGTGTAAACTTTGTAAATTAGGTTTTTAATCAAAGGTGTTTTTTTAACAAATTTCTAAATGTTTCATTCTGTTTTACCTTGAAAATAATAATATTACATAACTTTGTTAAAACAACTTAAATGAAATGTTTAATTAGTACACACTATAATGCATTTTATAATGTATGTCTTCACACGTTCAACGAATAAATTGATCTTTATCTTCAATGTTGGAAAACCTCAATCCAAAGCAACCTTCATCAATCAATACAAAAGTTAACTCTTCAAATTCGAATCATCGCACTATTGAAAGAAACAAACTCAGTAGAAACTTGGCTGAGCATCGTAGTTAGACGCTGGCTGAATAATTACAAGTTCTATTTTCCACTACAGTACGACAGTAACACCATTACTGGAGAAACTCGATATAGGTCGGTGAAACCAATACTATACGGTTATACCTGCCGCAACGTAGCCGTGGTTCCTCTCTGTGCTTCTAAAGAACATTCCAGAAATTATCAGTTAGAATTTACACGCGGATATAGAGTATCGATTGAATTAGGTTTGTTCATATTATTGTGATAAAGATTTTTTGATTCCATATTCGGTCAATATCAAATTTGAATTTGTTAGTCGTTCGATGCATTGAGAAACTATTTATATATAAAAAATAAATACTTTTTCAGAGGAATTGTAAACACAAATTATTTTGATTGAACCTATTTTCAGCTTATGATTACCTACATGCATGTATATTATGCATATTCTTACTACTAGAATTACCAATATCAATTTTTAAATAACGTAAAAGAACTTCTACTTTGTGAATAATAGAACATTTATTATTTTATGTTTAGGTACTCTTATTTACAGCTATACCTGACATATATTGCAAAATACGTTCGAATTTATTTCCCACAACCCTGGCACTATACAAAGCCTTTACGAATAACATCCTATTTTCTGCAGACAGGCTAGACCTACAAAGGTAACCACTAACCATAAGCTTCTGTCAACTGCACTTTAGCTAAGAAAGCCTACCTTTAGCCTCCCGTTACCGCAGAAACAATTTTAGACCTTAAAATTGAATAGAATAGAAAAGGTTTTTCAACACACTGTTATAAATCATTAACGAAAGCGAAGCTAAACGTTTTGACAGTTTACATAGGTAGTTAAAATATTGGCCCACGGATTTTTGTCGGTGATTACTTGTGTAATCACTGTCAGAAAATGATGGATTCATGCCAGGAAAGCGAGGGGGTCGATGGAAAAATTTAATAATAACCCTTTTTACATCTAACATGCATGTCACGATTTCAGGAAGGGACTTCCAATGAAAAACTGCAATCAAAACTTTCTCGGCTAGCGATTCTTTTGTGAAAAAACCTTTTATAACCCCAAGGCTTTGCAAAGGTCAGTTGTAATCAGGACCTTTCAGTGTAATTTCATGCGCTGTTGCTAAGCGATATACACAATACTAAGATGAGAATGGGAGGTAGGTGTATTGTCTTGAATCAGAGATAGGCTCGATGGATGTATTGATAACTAATGACTGAACGTTCCTGACCTACTACATTGGGAACAATAAGCCCTTATCATATGTACATAATTATGTTCTTGAGGTCGTGGTGGCCCGGAGGTTATGGAGCCCGCTTCTCATACATGAGAGTGTGGGTTCGAAACCTGTCAAGTACCAATGTGACTTTTTCCGAGTTATATGTACTTTCTATGATTGTTTAGACTCCACTGACATACGGTGAAGGTAAACATCGTGAGGAAACTTGGACTTATAATTTCTAATTATAAGTTTGGAATCGCCAACCCGCATTGAGCAAGCGTGGTGATTAATGCCCTAACCTTCTCTGTGTGAGAAGGGGCCTTTGCTCAGCAGTGGGCACTTATAGGCTGATGATGATGATGATGAATTATGTTCTACGTCATTACGTTCAATATGTGACCCAATCAGCACATCCTAAAACCTAATTTCATTACAATCTTGTCTGTACAAAGGACAAAAAGTTCCTAAGCTTGCTAAATGGATTTGTTCAAGGTCACTCAAATTAGTACGCTATTGTCGATCCTTGTTACTTAGAATCCATCAGCGCCATTTATATTTTTTGTCGGCAATTTTAAATATGTTTTAAAGGTCTTAGCGCTTATTGAGCTTCAGTGTATAGGACCGTTTTTAATGGCAAATTTAAGATATAAAAAATGATGGCATGGAAAGCTGTGAACAGAAAAATATCGAAATGTAAATAGATGCAGCACTTCATAAAGCCGCTCCATTATTTCATTACTGATTTTAAAGTCTTTATAATAGAATTCAAAATGTATTAAAGGCATCCGAGAGTAAGTCAGAGGTAGTTCAATGTGTTGACATCTGTACTGAACATGTTTTGCATTAGGAATTTGCTTTCACATTTTGTAACGGATTATGTTAAAAACAAATACCAAGAAACACGAAATATTTTCTTGTACTCAAAGGGAAGTTTTAATTCTTTCATGACATCCCGGTTTATCGTTAAAAGTTTCTTATACAAGTCATTCCAAAGTTTATAAGTAATTCTTTTTTTTTTGCTTAAATTTTTCGTCAACTCGTATCTTTACACGAGAAATTGGAGCTTACTGAGATCCCGAATATAACAAGTGACTGACATTTGACTAGATTTATGTGTAGCGATCAGCGATGTTTCGTATTTCAATAAATGAGTCAAGGCCATCTAAAAATAATGTATACTAGTAGTACTTACTTACATAAGGGAATCAATTACGCTGAATAAGTGTGGGAGAGCCATGCTTTGGTCGGAATACCGGAATGGTACCACGGCCTCACAGAAAACCGACGTGAAACAACCACAGCGTTGCGTTTTGCCGTGTGAGTGAGGTTACCGGTGGCCCAATCCTTCCCCTCCCCCAATACCTCCCAATCCCTAAATTTCCAAATCCCTGACTCCCAAAAGGTCAGCAACACACTCGTAATTCCTCTGTTGCGGGTGTCCATGGGCGGTTTTAATTGCTTACCATCAGGTAATCCGTCTGCTCGTTTGCCGACCTACCACATAAAACAAAAGAAAAGAATATTCATTATATCATTTAATGACGAAGTTATTTCTATTTTGTTTGATTCTGTTTACCACGTGCCGGAAAATGTCGTCCTCAGGTTTCATTTTAGGGCATAAATAATAAAACAATTCCTCCGGGTCCCGGCACGTTGGTAGACGTGACAGTCGACATATTGCAGTAACTTTCCGACATTTAGGGAAGTAATGAAGGAAAGGTCAGATTTACACATCACTTCTCTAAGTACTCATTAGATACATTCTCTTGTATCGGATTTTTCCGTTTGATTCAAGGTCACTATTTATTTGGTCAACGTGTAGATGTGATTCTGGCGCATCATCGTGTATTCTGGCCATCAATATATATGTATTTCAAAATTGGAATGGTGAAAAATATACGTATTACTTTCGTACTATTTCTAATACTGTTCCTGTTCTATCTACGGAATAACAAAAATGTTAGATGAGCCTCCGTTTAACCTTTCCAGAGATATCTATGTAGATGTCTGCTGACCTACAAACCGTACCACAAGCAGATAGGTATTAGAATTAGTTTCAAACTATGTTCTAGGGTATTCTAGACTTTAAGTGACTAGCAGGATCTTAGTGGTCCCTAGGAATAGATAACTAGATCGATATTAGGTAAAGTCAGTTGTACTTATAGGGTTGCACAAGATATGTTTGTTTCTAAATATATCAGTTCTAGATTTATTATTAGACTGCTGTTTTTTATAAAACACTCAGGCATTAAAGTATCAAAAAAAGGTTGTAATGTTAGTAGGTATTATGTCAGAACAGTTAATTACTATTGACACACATAGGATCGAAAGCTTTTTCATGAACCCTTTTTCCAGGTGTGAGCACTAAATTGCTAAACTAGATTTCAGTGGAAGTGAGTTAGTCACTAATGCAAAAAAGCACGCTTTTTCACAGGCTAATCATACAATTCCGATACCTGGAGCATTTGAAATAGCTTCCTTATTATACTCCCAAAAACCAAGTCAGCACTCCTTTATTAAGGTTTTATTTTTCGTCCAATCTTCGACAATGGCCCCCAAAGTTGCAAGAATCCAATCGACGCGTAAAAAAAGGTTCCTAAAGCAAATGAAATTGGTGCAGAATCTGCGCCAATATTCTACTCCCAATACGAAGCTGTGATTTTTAAATTGGAAATTATTTTTGTCTTCAGGCTTTGTCCTTAATCATTTTTCAACGTATTATATTTCTTTTTTTGTACAAAATAAAATAATTTGAATTGAAAATCGAATATTACTGGAATGAAAATGTAAAGATTGCCAGTAAAAGAATATGATAATATGAGATGGTAATATGAAGAGCCACTCTTTAATGCATGGCAAGACATCGTCTGCATCACACACATTTGAATTTATATGAGATGGAAATGGTTCGTCATTTTCTTTCATGAACAGTTTATTTTCTAAGTTATGTTTTAATTAACTAGAAAACATTATTATTCTGTTGAGGTTTAGGATCAATTTTATAAAGGTAACGAGAAATACAGAGAAGTAAAGAAAAGATAAGAACCCTAATCTAAAAAGAAAAACCTTGCCCTTCAGTAGGATTTTCTATAATGTCACAGACATCATACCCTCAACAAAAATTTTAAGAGTTGTTCCTTATGGGTGTCGGGCCCGCGACACTTTGCACGTTGTAAATATGCCAATCCAGTAGCAGCGCGACAGTCGCCGAGTTGCGTGTCGTGGAATGGTGCTCATGAATATGGGCCTCTAGCAGGGCTTGAAACTAGTCGAGTATCTCGTTAAATTATTACGTGAGTAAGCCGAAAACATAATTATTAATTTAGAATGTCTCACGATAGTTATAATAAAAATATGCCAACCCCATGTGAACTATTAACCCTAAAAAGTAAAGCAAATAGGTCATTCCCAATAGATCAGAAGTTAATCGTCTTATTAAGTGCAAGTTATTAGGGTAGCTTCCTAAATTAAATCAGGGCAGAATAAGGTTATTATAAGATGATAGGCGAGGATCTCCCAAAATGGCTTTATGAAGTAATGAAAGCCTGCCTTTTCGCGAGCTGTTCTTTCGTAATTAGGACGTAGAATTGTTTGGGAAAATGACTGACCTTGAAATTGCTTTTGTTGATCTTCAGTGTTGTCAAAGTTCTTCTTGCTTTACTTTCTTGGTGATTAGATTGGTCTTGATTATCTAGTAGGAACGAAATTTCCTTTTTTCGAATAGTGAATGGCTATCTGACAAATGGATATCTGTCAAATACTAACCAGATATACCGAGAACGAGATTGGTGAATGGACGTTGTAGTGGTTGAGTGACAGCATAACTGACGTAGACGAGTTTCCGCTAATTGATAGATGATAGAATTAGCTATTGAACTCTATTGACTGCTTGACTGTAAAGGGAAAACTGGTTTCACAATCTATTAAATATTAGTACATTGAAAAAGGTACTTTTATTTATAATAGGTTTTGTTTTTGTTCTGTTTCTACAAGTTATAATTTAGTATCTCTAATTCGTAGAAGTAGGAAAAATCCTACAACATGGCGCTATAAGTAATCTAGAACTCTCACCATCTTAAGAGTAGTCACCCTTCGATAACCAAGCGTTTACTTAAATAAATTCAAACATCCTTCAAATCATAACTCAGGAGCCACGGTGCAGTGAACATAATAAATTCTCAAAGGTTCACATTACTCTGGTTCATCGCAATTCATCTCAGCATGCATGATCGAACTCAATAAATCCCTAGTTATGGAGACCCCAAAGTTTATGCGTCTATTTTAGGCTCCAAAGGATCGAAAGACCAAAGAACTTTGACGAGTGACGCGTAAAGTTAAACAGAGGTTTTTCCCTAACTTTTTGTATATGAAATGTTAATTACGAGCTAGGGCTGTCAGAGACAGTGCTGTTTTGTTTTATTGGAACAATGAGGAGTATTTTTTGTCTGTTTCAGAACAATGACCTGGTTGGTAGACAAGTCAATTAACAGGTCAGATTGTAGGGGCTTTTGTGAATCGCGAAGATTTAGCTGTTATAATGATGTTCATTAAGAATAAAGCAGAAACAATTCAATATACATTCTATGAGATTTAAGCACGTATTTTAGACTTATCTGGAGTTTCGTTTGTTTCATAATTTTGTAATGATAATAAGTGGAATTTCTGTAATTTGTACTGTGAGATATACTAAATTTTGTTAATGTACTCGTGGTGACGCAATACGTATGGAAGCCCGCTGATAATGATTACTGAGGACGTCACAAATCTTACATCGAATATTAGAAGTTTGCGGTCGGATTAACATGAATATTTATCAACATAATTCTAATATTAACATTAAGAAATAAACTGAACCTAACAACAAAAGAATACTTTCATCTCTAATGAACGACTCTTTCAATTCAATTCCATTACAAAAAATGGAATATCGTTTACTAAATACAGGGAGGTACTGTTTATGACTTTACGACCACACGTTTCAAGGAAATACCAATTAAATATGGACTCGGTTTACAGCAGCCATTTATGAAATGGAAAGTAATTCTAAGCTAACTATTAAAAAACAGTATCACTTCTTGGAAAAGGTTAACATTAAAGCAAAAGCTACAAGACGTTATAAATTGTTGATTAATTAAAATGCAACCCGACGATTTCATTTTTGTTTATAACCTACCAAGCTTTAAAGGTCAGTAGTTAAGTATAAATAACATTTTTAGGTACATTTTATATTACACTTTTGCTGCGCGGACTGCACGGTTGGTGCGGTGGCTGGGAAACTGGCTGCCGTGCTACGTGTCGCGGGGTCAATTGCCGCACGGAACAACTCTTTGTGTGATGACATTTTTTTTTAATAAAAGACCCTTTTTATTATTTTATTGATTATTTCAGTCATATTAGTCATGTTATTGTACTACGTCTGAAAAGTTTTACACAAACTCAAGTGTTGGAGAGCTAAGCTTCGGCACAAATAGATCGGCTCGACCGTCACACGGATTCACAGAAAACTGAGGAGAATCAACCATAGAGTTGTGTTTCGCCATGTGAGTGAGGTTACCGGAAGCCCATTCCCTCACCCTTCCTCGTCTCTCCCAATCCTTAAATATCCAAATCACTTATCACTAAAAAGCCGGCAGTGCACTCATAATTCCTTTGGTGTAGCAAGTGCTCATGGCTGGCTCCGATTACTTACCATCAGGTAATCCGTCTGCTCGTTAGCCGACCTATAACATAAAAACAAAAAAAAAAACATTCACAATGCATGGTCTACGTGACATAGGGAATCGATTTCAGACCAAAATAATTCACAAAAGCATCTAAAACGAGCCCAATTATACTGTGAATTCGAGCAGAATAAGCATACTAAAATTCCCATCCGTAAACTGAAGTTCTGAAGCTGAAAAAAAAAAAACATAAATAAAATCCTTACGAAACTTTCACTCTGAATAGATGAAGGCTATTTCATGTAGGGTCGCAAGGGACTACTGACGCCTGAAATCACTGAAAAGGTTATTGTGAATCTATTTAAGAACTCTATTCAGAGGGTACCTACAGATTTTTGAAAAATAAACTTTAGGAAGTTTTACCATACGGTTGTTTTCTTATTGTACTGACAACGATTTTGATTTGGAAATAGATATTGAATTTGTTGCAATATTCATCATCATCATCATCAGCCTATGAGTGCCTACTGTTGAGCAAAGGCCTCTTCTCATACGAAGAAGGTTAGAGCATTGATCACCACGCTTGCTCAATGCGGGTTGGCGATTTCAAACTTATAATTTGAAATTATAAGTCCAGGTTTCCTCACGATGTTTACCTTTACCGTATGTCAATGGTGTCTAAATAATTATAGAAAGTACATATAACTCGGAAAAATTCAAATTGGTACTTGCCAGGTTTCGAACACATATTTCATGCATGAGAAGCGGGCTCCTTAACCTCCGGGCCACCGCGACACGTGAAGAAAGTTGCAATATTATTACATTTTATTTTCTCTTGTTTCATCATCATCATAATCAGCCCATAAGTGCTCACTGCTGAGCAAAAGGCCTCTTCTTACACGTAGAAGGTTTGAGCATTAATCTCTTATTTATAACAAAGATTTTACATGCGTATACTGGAAGTTGACTGCACATGAAATTACCACCACAACCTACCTCTTCAGCGATTGAAAGATGAGACTTTTAAACAGCAAGTAGATAGTATCTTCCCCGACGTTTCTGATCACAAACAAATGTAATTCAAAATTTTCACCTCAAAGGAACTTTTCATTAAAAATGTAAGCCAGAATAAAAGAGATCCATTTCAAATCTTCTTATAATCGCTTAAATTAAAATGAATTCTGTACTCAAGTGGATTTTATTCTTTGGTCGAAAACATTATAATTATTTTTACGAGGAAAATCTTAATTCTATTATTCGTGGATTATTAGCTTGATAAAAGTTGACCAATTTTTGAGGGGCATAAAATCATCAGATGACAACACCAGGATGGAAAAAGAGTAAGGTAAGACTTACTGACCAAAAACTACCCCGTTTTTTTTCTACTGTGTGCCGGGTCCGCGATACATTATTACTCAGCGTTACCCTGGCTGAACATCAGCCCTGATCCCGGCCGTACGGCGCGTAGCGTTCCGCGCGCGCCTCAAAGAGCCAATAGACCACCACAGACGGGTCCATAAAGGGCTGATGTTCAGCCGGGGTTGCGGGGTAAGCGCAATGAGGCACCGCGACCTCGGCCCAGAGCAGGAGAAGGAACAGGGGGGTTTTTAGTCAGGAAGAGTCTGACACTCCCTCCCGGCCCTGGGCGGGAGAAGTCATTTGATGATTTTCCCGTCACAAAAAAAGGCCTTAACGTCCTGTTGGACTCCATGTGCAGTCTGCTTTCTCTTTTAGAAGCGCGGAGCGCTACGTGCCATACGCTTGGATCAGGGTCCGGTCGGGTAATGAGCTGCCTTTACTCGACGTCCGCAGACCTGAAGAAAACGTAAAAACATCAAAGTGTCACTTTCATTACTAGTTACACACTTTTATCATTTTCTTTCTTTCTTTATTCACTTTTATTACTATTACTTGTAGTCACTTTCATTAAATTGTATTACTATCCGTTTCACAATCTAGATAACAACTAAGTACCAGTTAATTTAAGAAAAAACTACATTTGCGTGAACTATGCGGCAGATGAATTAATCGGGTACTTAATGAAGGTGTTGAAATAGGCGTAATGAAACCATCAAAACGAACCCTATTGCGTCACGATACATTTTATTTTAGCCAAATTAAAAAACGTAACTTGATGACTTTTTACGAGTTTCGCTTCGCAACTTTTTCAACCCTTTACTTGTTTACGAACATTTTTGATGAATCGGCTAATTTTTCTCGTTTTAAGTAGACCCTTATTGCGTGAGGTACTCGGTAATAAATCAGAATTTAAATGTTAATTTTGAAGGATAAAAAATATCCCCGGCTCAAAAGAAGTGGCGCTTTATTTCAGTTGTGGCGAGAAAAGAGGGTTATCATCAACAATAATTCTAGTAATTTCATGTGCCATTATTTTCTTGTCATGCCAAATGGATTTTTTTTAACTTTGTTGCTATTTTGAAATGTTATTTATCGATGTGACATAATTTGGTTTATATGTATTTACAATCATGATCAGAAAATCTTTGGCTGTCGGTTAATATAAAAAAAGGTAAAAATACTGGTAGGAAAGCTGTGTTTAAATAGTATGAAAAGAGCACTTTATGTAACATTTAGTTAAATTTGCAATCAAAAATAACTGACAGCGACAGGATTGTTTATTTCCTTTAATATAAATGCAAATATTTCCAACCGCCATGCGCCATACCCGCTTTATACCGGTGCGAAGCAGCGCGAACTGGTTCAAACCACTTCAAATTGGATTTAACAGTTTTAAAGAGCTTTTGTTCGGGTTGATATGTAGTTTTACCAAAAATCTGAAATGCACATACATTACTTGTTTCATAACATTTAAAATTAAATTTATCAGGAATTGTAATAAAATATGAAAAAAATATGCTTAAAATAAATTTGTCAGGTATGTCAAAGTCTTACTACTAGACTTATTGAAGGAAATTCGAAAAATCGATAAGGATAGTTTTCTTCTGTAGTGCAGCTGCGCAACTCAATAAACTTCGGTAAAAAGAAAATGATTCATCTTCTTCGCATATTCTTATTATTAGCAGATTCAGGTAAACTTATTACCTCTTGGGACGAGACGGAAAAGTATGATTGATGTGAGGACCCTATGATTTATCGGTATACAATGGGATGTCCCTAGTCTGAGCCCATACTTGAAATATTTATGTCACCAAGACATTATCCTTTATTTTATTTTTTTAGGTTTGTGTAGGCGGCAAAGAAGCGAAAAAAGAAATACACATCGTCTTTTTCTAATTTAGATGAAAGTTTTTAATAGTGGTGAAACTTCATAAAACAATTTTTAATTGAGGTATGCTAACGACACGAAACAAAGTAATTGATACACAATTCATCGAAATGACACTCATTAAATTTTTGCTCTTTGAACCAATAGCAAATGCTGCTAGCTCTTAGCTGATACTTTGAGCACATAAAATAATGTTAACAGGTTCCACTTGTGTCTCTTGTATAACCTGTCAAGCCTCGTTTGATCATGTTACGCTGCCATTTTGCCGTCAGCGGCTCACAAAATGAAAGCAGAATATATAAAAAAACTTTGATGAAACTACATTTTACGTCAACCCTCATCAAGAAACGCGGAAGTAACTCAAAAGTGCTTACAATAGAAAATTTATTATTTCCAAAATTTTTATGAACATGTTGGAAACAAAAGAAGTCAATTTAGCAATGGGCTAATAACTTGTTCAAGGCAAGAAGTGGTGGGGTAGTTCAATGTTAAAAAAATGTTGACGCAATACATACAATTAAATCCTTTCTTTCTTTTCCTTAAAAAAAATAAAATAAAAAAACAAACGTTGCCCCACACTAGGATTTTCTCCTGTGTCATGTGTGTATTTATAAGCATACAAGTTCACATACACATCACACCCAGACCCGGAACAACAATTTGTGGAGAGTTGTTCCCGTGCGGGCATCGAAACCGCGGCGTTTTGCTCAGTTGCCCAGCCACTGCGCTAACCGTGTAGTGAAATTTGTACAGAAAAGAAGACAGATAAGAAGGTCAATAAAATTTTCTATATCATTACAGATTTGGGAATTATTAAAATATGTAAGCTATGTATGTTTTTTATGTGATAGGTCGGCAAACGAGCAGACGGATTAGCTGATGGTGAGCAATCAGCGCCACCCATGGACACCCGCAACAATAGAGGAATTACGAGTGCGTTGCTGACCTTTTGGGGATTAGGGATTTGGGAAATTTAGGGATTGGAGAGGTGAAGGACTGGGCCTCCGGTAACCTCACCCACACGGCGAAACACAACGTTGTGGTTGTTTCACGCCGGTTTTCTGTGAGGCCGTGGTATAACTCCGGTCGAGCCGACTCATTCGTACCGAAGCATGGCTCTCCCAAACTTAAAATCTTCTTATGTGTCATTATTACATGCCTAACTCTAATTCTTCTGCCCGTTAAAAAAACTGAACTGAAGTTTTTCTTAGCGTTTACTTTATAACAGCTACCACGCAACTGTAACTTAAAGAAGATTCTAGCTGGAACTTTGAATACACTTTTAGATACTTATCATCTAACAATCGTCTTGGCATATAAGACGCACAAACTTTTTACAAGATACTGGGAAAATCTTTTAATTTTTTTTTATCAAGTTTCATCACTAGTTACGAAGTATAACACAAAGTCGCTTTCTCTGTCCCTATATCCCTATGTATGTTTAAATCTTTAAACCTACGCAACGATTATTGCCGTTTTTTTACAGATAGAGTGATTGAAGAGGAAGGTTTATAGGTGTTGTAATAATACCGCATTGACATGACATTGACAAACTAATATTATAAATACGAAAGTAACTCTGTCTGTCTGTCTGTCTGTCTTTTCTTCACACCTAAACTACTGAACTGATTTCTGTGAAATTTGGTACAAACAAAGTTTGAAACTCGAAAAAAGACATAAGATAGTTTTTATACCAACAATCTGCAGAAAGTCACTATTCCACGCGATTGGAGTCACGGGGCTAGTACCAAATGAAAGGATTACCACAAAAAATGTATTTAGAAAAATTACGTAAGGAATTGGTTAAACGTGTGAAAATTGTCCAAATTTTACCGTCTAACGAGTTTGTGAGTTTCAGTCTAAAAGGGTAGTGAAAGCTGATTAGGGAAAATATACCTTTTCTGTGAGTAAGGTCGTGTGGGTGTGGGTAGCGGATGCCAGCTGTATTACATACAACCTTAAAATGTGGGCTAAATGTTGTCTATTGTTGTCGTAAATATATTGCAAGTCATTGCAGCACTAGTAGAGAGAAAAAGTGTTGGGTATTCTGAGATTGGACGACTAGGTTTACAAATATTTTTATCCATTAATAGAGCTTTTGTAAGAATATACATATACCATTATTTTATATACTTCTAGCATGTTTCATGCATTTTTATGAGATTACAGAATCTCTACGTCAATCGACTTTTTAATATCACTCTAAAACTTGAAACTTTTATGCACATTTTTATCGTACCCACATAGTTGGTTTTGTCTTCGTGATTAATTTTGAAGAATTGACAATGATATCCATGATCAGGTTCAAATAGCAATCACATATAACAACGATACAACCAAGGGCCATCGCTCCTCTCTGGGTGAACACCCGACGATAATGTCACTGCTCTTTCAAATATGCTAATTAAAATAAGTAATTCTGCCTCCGAGTTTGATTTCCATCAATGATTAAATAGCAAAAGTCCTGTCCTTTGATATTTGAACTACGATTTGCAATTAATGAGATATTCATTTATTATTCCAATTGTAGTTTGAAGATAGTTTAAACCGCTGGATTACAATGTTTTGTGTCGGAAAATGTCAGTTAAACAGTGAGACAGGATATAAAGCCCTTTTGAGAACTAAGCTATTAATAACAGCTTGGCCATTTTCAAATAAGTTTGCGGGTGAAGCGCCGCGAACTTGGCATAAAGCACCACGAGTGTAAGACTCTTACTAACTATATTTAGTCAGCAAGAGTCGTTTTGTTAGAAAATTGTGAAATTAAAGTTTTTTAAAAAATATTGGTCTATTGACATAAAATGTCTATGGTCAATAGACCATCCGCGAACATTTGTGAGGATATTCGAACGTTTGTTGCTCACGCAAAAACTACTGAATAGATTTTGTAAAACCCTTATAGTAATGTAGGTATATGGGAATTCCCCGCCCCCCCCCCCCAATGAACCAGCGCGCGCTGTAAACTGTCTGTGACAGTTAAACAGTCCAAGACTTGTTTTCTTTCTCTTACATACACCTTCTTATTTTACCAATACGTAAGTCGCCAAGTGAAAAGCGATGATGTGGCTGAAGATGGAGCATGCCAACATATAAGCAACCTATTCAGTCAGGGTTTGAATACATCCATTGAAGCTAAACGCTTTGTGGAAACGTGGTGCTATATGATACTAAATCAATTTTGGACAAATAGACTAAACTTAGATACCTACTATAGGGGAAAAATGGTGTAGTATGGGTACAATTCATATATTGACTTCCACATTGTTATTTTTCGATCAACGAAAAATAAGGGTAGCTTTTCAAATGTTACTGAAACCATTTAATAAGCTGATTCTGACATAAATATAATAGGAATAATAATACGATGTCAACCAAAATAATTGAGCTTGAATCGGATATTTACGATAATGTACAGAAATATTGAGTTTCTGTAAGAGATATGAAAAATATACGACTTATTGGATGGCTGATTTCAGACACCAGACGCTTCGGCATAAATGGAGTGATACTTCAGGCTTACAGAATACCAGCGTAAAACAATCACTGCGCTGTCAGTGAGGTTACTGGAGTCCTAATCCTTTCTCCTCTCATCCCCGATCCCCTTCCAATTCCCAATCCCTCTATCTGCAAAACCTTAATCCCCAAAAGTCCGGCAATGTACTTGCAACTGCTCTAGAGTGAAGTATCACCTTATAGTATGTAATAGTCGCTGCTTATGGACACTCGTATCATTGAAAAGTAATAAGGAAATTGAGGGTTCAGGATGTTTGTGTGTGTAATAAATTGTGATATATATATATATATATGTATATATAGGTAGGTATAGACTTCTATTGAGTTCCTTGTTACAGTTTGGATTTAAACACATTCAACGCATTACGTTTGCAAATAAGTATGATCAACAAAAAATCGAACCAAATTTTTTTAAGAAACCTAATAATTATAATTTCACTCAAAAATAAACTTTGTGTTGCATTAGACATGAGTTACTTTCGTTTGATGCATACGTTTTTATATGCATTTACCGTCAGATCATACCGTCTCCTTTGAAATTGTCTCTGCATATATTTCACAGCTCGATGGTTAAACAGACATGTTTTCTAACGATTGCGTTTCGCTTTGCGTACGTTACATTGCTCGTTTCGTTTGTGTACATAACGATACCTATTAATAGATACCCGACGATATAGTGCTTGTTATTTTCTGTGTCCCAGAATAATTTAATTGTTAATTTAACATTTGTTATGATGTTATTGAAATATGTGCAGTCAGGTCATTTCATTATTCAGTATGTATTAAGTGTGGAAGAGCTATGTTCCTCTCAGCTCGACCGGAGTGATACCACGGCCTCGAAGTTAACCGGCTTGAAGCAACACTTCCGTAGTGTTTCACAGTGTAAGTGAGGTTATCGGAGGTGCAATTCTTTCCCCCTCACCCAATCCTCAGTCCTCAAATCCCCTATCCTTAAATCCCTAATAACCCACAAGCGGTCAGCTCGTTTGACGACACATAACATAAAATAATGTAAGTTCGAAAATAACAATTGATCCAAGAAAGAATTGACAAAAAGTATGGTTTTATAAAAAAAAATGTTAAACAGTAGCTACTGTCTTTGTAATAATGTAATATTTAGTTTATTACCTACATGCCAAATAATGGTGCAGATTACACTTATAATGGTATTGTGTATGATATAACAAAATCGGTCAAATCAATAAATGCGACAGCTATAAACCTACCGCCATCCCTAGACAAGAAAAAAACCAAATAATAGATGTAAAAACTACCAAAAGTAAAAAACTCTAAATATTTGTTGACGCTTTTAGTAAAAATAAGGAGCAACGTGTTCACGCGCGATAGCAATATTTCGACGCAAAGGGGTTCAACTGGGGTGATGCAATGGCTTTACAAAAAACTAAAAATCAACACTTAAAACAGTAACTTAAAGTATAAAATCACAGGTAAAACTTGTATTTCATAACTTTATGAACTTGCCACGTGATTCACTTTCAAGGATTACTGAGAAAAGTGTTTAGAAACTTGTATCCGTTGCCACATTACTCTGTGAGTTCGAGGACAGTTTATTGTCCAGGTGCTTAGAAATGTAGGGGTCGGGCGCGATAGACTAAATGTTGGAAGTTGTGTTGTTAGAAAGAAATTGTAAATCTTAAGCGTAAAAAAAATAATAGCATAAAATATATTAAGTTTCCGAGATTCTTTAACTTAAAAAGAAAAATAGTTTTGATGTAAAAACCATGGGAAATTTTAAGGAGTTAAGTATAATTTTACTTTTACAGATTAATAACAACCTACCCCAGTGGAGTAATTGAAAATTTGTAAATTTTGAATTTACACATAAACATTCCTCTGTACTTACTCTTTCTTTTATGAAAAACCGCATCCGAATTCGTTGCGTGGTTTCAAAGATTTAAACATACATAAGGATAAAAGGACAGAGAAAGTGATTTTGTTTTATACTATGTAGTGATGATGAGATTTGGGGTTTCCATTTTGTCACCTCGTATTTGTACGAACATCTTACCAAGTAGAAGTACCAAATGTTTTTTTTATGTAATAGGTCGGCAAACGAGCAGACTGATTACCTGATGGTAAGCAATCAGCGCCGCCTATGGACACCCGCAACAATACAGAGGAATTACGAGTGCGTTATCGACCTTTTGGGGGCTAGAGATTTGGGAGATTTAGGTATTGGGCCTCCGGTAACCTCGCTCACATGGCGAAACACAACGCTGTGGTTGTTTCACGCCGGTTTTCTGTGAGGCCGTGGTATCTTCGATCAAGCCTACCCATTTGTGCCAAAGCATGGCTCTCCCACACATCAATGGCTTGTAATATTTCATTTACAAGTTTAATTCCAACCTTAGTCAGGGTTGCTGGTGCAAGCGTTAATATACTGTGACCTCGGTTCGGAAAGGACTGGATTTAACTAGGTATGAATTTAACATTCTCTCCCATCCATAGCGGGAAATTAAAGATTTTCTCCCCTCAAAAAAACCTTTGTATTTCACAAAACGTGTAAATAAATACTAACATAATATTTATATCTACCATGTCAAACTAGCTACGCTTTTAGGAGAATATAATAAAAAAAATGTTAGCAATATGCCCAGACTATTAAAAAATACCCTGAATAAATCCGACCATTTAGGAATCCTGCCTAAACAAATACGCTGAGCCAAACGGTCATAACAAACACCTCGTACGCATACATTGCAAATTGGAAATTCAATTTATCGGAACTGAGTCATCCCTTTTCATTATTTATAAGAGCTCGTGAGCAAAGAGCTCTTCTCACATGGGAAGGTTTTAGCATTAATCACTATACGTGCTTAAGATGGATTGGCGAATTTAAACTTTTTATTTGAAATTATAAGTCCCAGGGATCATCAATAGTGTCTGATTAATCTTTAAGAGAACTTGAAAAAAGTCGCATTGCCAGGTTTCGAGCCAACATATTAGGCATGAGAAGCACTCGTCTGAAGCGCACGACTTTACCTACTTATTATAAGGTAACTAATAGTTTTACGAATAATATACGTTTTGCGTTATATATAAACCTTGAAGCTTTAATGATTCTTAGTAGCAGGTAAGTGCCAAAATCGAAATGTTAAGATCGTCTAAGTAACAATTGTTGTGATCCACAAAGATTCAACGATGAAAAACCTGATTTTTTATTGAAAAATTTGGTTTTGACAAGGAGATGGGAGAGAGCAAAAGACTCTTACTGACTTAAAACCAGCCCGTTCGTTCTCCTGCTTCAGGCTGAAGCCGCGGTACCAAAATCAATTAACGATGTCACAAATGCGTGCGATATTAAGTACAACTCGAAAAACCCTGCCATCCAAGATCGACTCTCCTGGCCCGAGAAACTTCCCTTTTTTTTCTTCAGGAACCTCATACATCAGAGAAACAAAATACTCCATATATACATACGTCGGAGATCCGCGCTTTGGCAATTCAATAGCATCATACATTTTCTTTTTTTTGATGAAGGAAATAATCAAGTTCTTTCTCCCGTTATAGGCTTATTTAGAACGAGAAGGAGTGTCAGATTCTCACTAGGTACGACCACAAAACTTCTCTTGCTCCGAACAAGGGAGCGGTACATCTTCGCGCTTGCAATCGTAACCGCGACAGAAAACTAACTTGACACAACACTGTCATCTCGCTGTATAAATAATTTCGACTATATGCCAGAAAGGCACCTTTAACTGTCCTCTGAATGGGGGATAAACCTACTTGTTTTCTTTATAATCCTTTAAAAATTAACAAGGGTTTGAATGTTGTAATAATGAAATTATATTCTAAAGTAGATCACTAACAATGGCCATTATTATGGAGAGTTGCATCAGATGATAAAATGATAACTTTTTATAAACCAATTTTACACACTTTTGGTAATTTTACTAGACTAATAAATACTATATGGAAATAATACCTAACACTATTATGATATTCATCCATTTATCTTTGTACTAGCTACTCTCGCGTGGTTTCACCCGCTGCTCGGCTTGATTTGGTCGCAGCGTAATGTTTAATAGCTTGTAGCACTCAGAAACATTGTAGCTATCTATCAGTGAAATAATTTTGGCAACTCGACCAGTGGTTCCAAAGATTACCCCCTACATACAAACTTAAAAAATTACAAATTTTACCTCTTTATAATATTAGTATTAGATTCAGTAATTTCGATATTTTAAACAATAATTAAAAGTAATTGAAAGTTAGACCCTCTACACATTAGAAATGATATTTTAATGACTGAAAGTGTAATGAATTTTCAGTTGCCAATAAATTACAAAGAAATATAGAATTTACATACACCAAAGTTTCCTTACTACTTCATTCATTAAAAGCATAATAATTATTTGATGCTCTTAAGTCACAAAATACCATTCCACCCTAAAATATTACAGAATGTGCATAAAGTTGCATCTAAATTACTAAAACAGAACAAAGTTGGAGTTGAGTCCCTCGCAGGAGGAAATAAGATAAATGGAAATATTTATTTCAAAATGTGCTCTCAACTCATGAAAGGTCTCGCTTTTCTGCTTAGTACACAGACGAAACAGAATAAATAATTATGTATATCTGCTTGCATATTTTATAAACACATTTTATTTTTAACATTTAAACACAAAATTAGAGTTATTTCACTCTAGTCTGTTCCATTTTTAATGAGATTTGAGAAACTTGTTTTATCCTACTAACTTAGCGATAATTGCCCTCATCATCATCAGCTTATAAGTACCTCTGCTAAGCAAAGTTCTCTTCTTAAATGGAGAAGGTTTGAGATTTATTACCACGCCTGCACAAGCGTGGCTTGGGATTTCAAACCTACACTAATAAATCTTTATGGTGATTTTATCTACGCGCCGTTCGCTCTGGTCTGGTTCTGGTCGGGCGGCGAGCTACCCTTGCTCGCAGTCCGCAAACCCGCGCTTGCGGTGGCTGGAGATGGGAATACCTAAGTGGGAATACTGTGTCACCTGTTATAGTCATGAGCATATCGTAACAGTAATTTAGCGGTTTACACATAGTTGAATGTTTTAATCGAAATCAAACCTTTTAGTTCTTCTTTTTTTTTGTCATGATTGTAATACGTTTTGTAAATTTTAATTTTACTCTGTATTAGTTTACGTTTATCTTGGGCTCTCTCTAGGTCATTTTATCTTCAAAACCCAACAATGAATACCTCTCGTAACAAAATTACTACAATCAAATCCTAAGAAAAGCTCAAAATTCATCCTTAATTAAGTTTCTAGAACATTCTAAACCCGATAACTAAGTCAATTGCTGAACAATAGCTCTCTATTGGCGCTTTACAATTCAAAATATAGTCACTTTATTTTTAAAGCCCAATGTTTGTTTTTTAATTTCAACTTTGACAAAATAGTTTAGTAGTAATTGAGTATCATTATGAAGTACTTCTTGACTTACACAAGTACATCAACTTCTGGTCGGGTCAAGGTTCTGGTCAGATGGCGAGCTATCCTTGCTTGCCGTCTGACCTCGAGTGTCTTACACTGAGGCGGCTAGGGCGTTAGGAGGATCATAGTAAATACCTTAGTAGTAAAAGGTAGACGGGTTTACAGTACCTCTCGCTCTGCACCATGAACTCAACTAAGGCCAGACGTGAGAGGTCGCCCGATCAATTTCCACTCCACCGTTTCCTAAGTGAGGCGAAATATGCTCAGACTTATACTGACTAAAATCCATCCCGTTCGTTCTCCTGTTACGATTCTCCTACGGTCGTTTATAGTTAAATCCTTAGTGGTAAGAAATAAATGTTTTATTTAAGTGTACATGTAATACGCTATTACTTATGTCGCCGCCACTAATTACTAATCTCGGGATATAATTAACATTAAATAGACCATTTCTTAGCTTAATTGAGCAATAAAATGTCGAGCTTCAGTCGGTATATTAGTTAGGTATTAATTAGACATTGGTTTGTGATGTAGGTATTGCAAGATATATACATATATTTATATAAGAGGAAGATATAGCTCACTAATTTCTTTTTCAACATCATCATAATGGCTATCAATAAACACAACCGTCAAGGTTACCTATTTGTTGTATTTTTACCTAACACATTTTATTTTAACTCAAAATCGCGGGTTACTCCCGTGAATATATAGACAAAAGCTCTACTAGGTTTTATTCTTATCTGAATCAAACAACTAAGATTAGGATGTTTTTGGGATAGTTACTTAAAATATTGGGGATTTTCTGGGGTAGCCGATAAAATCCTTATCATCCTTTTGAAGAGGGAGGGAAAATAATTCAAAATCGACTTCCATTCTTAGAGGGGCGAGAGAGATAATTATACCATTACTGACTATAAACCACCTAGTTAGTTTTTTCGTTTCGAACTATGAACCAAGCTGTGCTGGCTGCTAGTTTTAAGCAGGACAGGAGCTGTATACAATAAAATCCTGAAAGCCCCTCAATGTATATATCTGGAACTCTTCTGGTGTCGCGGATGTCCATGGGCGGCGCCTATTACTAAAGTGTAATATAATTAATAAGTCTGCTCTTTTACGGGAGTTCTAATAAAAATATCATTAAATTATACGTTACTAGCTTCCGCCGCCGGCTTTGCCCGCGTGGTATGGTAATAAAAAGTAGCCTATGTCCTATTCCAGAGAGTATACTATGCCTGTGCCAAATTCCATCCAGATCTGTCCAGCCGTTTTGGCTTGATTTAGTAACAAACAACCAAACATTGTAACTTTCGGATATTAGTAAGATTTCAATTAACATTTACAAGACATGCGGTTTTGTAAATAGACTATTTCGATATTATGTAGAACAAAAACAAAAAAGTTTTAATAAAACAAAATTCACTCATGTGTACAGAAACAAACGAATCATTCGGTCTGAAGTTTATTGAATGTTTTTAGACTGTGGTAAAAGTTTCAAAATATTTAAAAAAAGGTCAAAGCCGCAATCCACTTGCTTTGTGTTGTCTGTCGATGAAATAACGAATTTATATATAGGTCCATTTTCAGTATTTCTGGTTGTTTGTTAGAACTAGGTAGTTGGTGTAGGAAAACAAAGAAATTACATTGACTTGATTGGAAAGTTCTTGAATACCATTTACTTTTAAGTCAAAAACAAAGTCAAAGTCAAAATTATTTATTTTAAAAAGACCAAAAGAGGCCCTCTTCAACACCAAGCAAAAAAAAAGTTCAACAGGCTTAACTTTATGAATCCAAAGCATAGATTCCTATGGAGAAGAAAAAGCAAGAAACTCCGTGGTTACTCTTTTAAATCAGTTTTACAGTTCATTTCTTAAAAGTATCTTCTTCATCATTACAATGAACCTATCATGGTGACTTCGACATTGGCAGGTTGGGGGCCACCTGTATCGAGTATCCAGAATTGGTTTGCTTTTAAACTAAATCTATTGTATCCGCAACCAAACACAAATACGTACATAAGTCAATGTCAAAATAATTTATTTCAATTAGACCCCTTTTTTGCGTAAGGAAAATCATCAAATGCGAGTGGGACTATCAGACCCTTACTACTAAAAAACTCTGTTCCTTATCCTGCTCTAGGCCGAGGTAGGCCGAATTACCTTATTGCGCTTCACTCTCAACTAAACATCAGGCCTGCTGGGACCCACGCTGCCAGCTAAACATCAGGCCTACTGGACCCCATATGTGGTAGTCAATAGGCTTTTGACTGACCATGTAACCAATGGAGTTTCTTCTTCATTCAAATTTACATTTTGTAAAGAACTCCTAAATTCACTAACGGAAAGGCTGTCGCATCATTTTATTTTTGAATGTTTCTAACACACTTATAAGTGCATAGTTGTATGGAGTTCCTATAATATTTTATTTTGATTATAACTGTTTAACATTTTGCAATATTCATGACAAAACTTGGTTTTCTTCGAGCAAAACCAGCTGATGGATAAGATAAGATTTCAAGTATTTTTACAAAGAGTACTAACATTCTTTCCATTTTCAATGACATTCTGAAAATCATTAATGTTTTTTACAAACAAAAAATTACGAATCTACTACCATTCCATCGTTGAAAATACACGTGAACTTAAAAATGAAACCTTTGCCCAATTAGTAAACGCGTGGGTTTACGTTTAATAGTCAGACTAGCGATATTTGCCTTTAAAATGAGTTTGGAATTTTTTGAAACAACAACTTTGTACACGTGTTTTCGCCTTTTGATTTTTATTTTATTTCGAAACTATTTTTGTTGCGTTTGACAATAATATTTTGATAATTTTCTTAGACGAGTTGATAAAGATGTTTCGTACTTATATTAAGGATTATTTGTTAGTAATGGCGTAGTTACCTTTTTTACGCGATTGTTTGATTTTTTGATTAGAACAACAGTTTTATTTATTTGGACACTGCAAATCAACTGACCTTTAATTAATTATGACACAAAATCCATTTATACGGAGGCCCAGCTCTTGTTATCCTTGTAATCTAATAAACTATTTTCAATGCTTATATTGTTGCTAAGAATACCTACACCATACAAAGCTTATGTGTATCAAAGAATAAGCAAAATACTTAGTTACAAAGACCTATTGAGGTAAGGGCTCAAGTAGGTTTCCACAAATTCTTACATATAGCTTAGGACAGAACTCCAGGTTCCAGGAAAATGTTATAGTAGGTTCTATAAAATCTTTCATTTCCTTTGTAAAGAAAATCTTTTGGATTTATTTCCATACCTCAATAAAATTGTTGAAGAAAATGTCAATGACCTTTGAAAAACAAAGTTCATTGAACTCGAAAAACCCCCTCGAAATGATTCTTCGACAAATTGATTATACCGTTGTAAAGAATTCATTAATTCAGTGAATAAATACTCTGAGTCATGTTATATAAAGCTAAGTAAAGTAAAGTCATTATGAAACGGTAACTAATACTTCGGCCTTATACAACCATAGCGTTGTGTTTCGTCGTAAGAGTGGAGTTTTCCTAAACCCTAATCTGGTAAAAGGCCGGCAGCATACTTGTAACTCCACTAGTGTTTCGGGTGTCCATCGCCGGTTGCTTACCATCAGGGAATTCGGTTGTTCGTTTGTCGACGTATCACAAAAAAACATACATGGGTCGCGCATACATTAAAACGTTTTTGTGAATACTAATAATTTCACTGACCTGAGACATTGTGCAACTATTGTGTTCTTGTGACAACCATGTTGAGATGTGATGTGCTGGGAGGTGGTGGCCTAATTATTCAATGTTACATGGACCTAGTAAATCCAAGCACTTGTAAACACTTATAACTGATTCTGTTATCCTAATCGTATAGCTGGTCCAAATTTAAAAACATAAGTGTTATTTTATTAATTTAAATCAATTAATCTTATAATAAAAATCTGTTCGACGTGTGTACTTATTTAGCGCCTACCATCGAATCGAATAGTGTATGTATGTAGTCCACGACTTCCTCTAAATAGGTCCAGTTCAGCAAAAATACCAGGTTCGTGATAAAACACATAATTCTAATATTTCATCCACCAAAGCTCGAATTGTGAGTTGAAAATCTTGTAGCCAGTATTCAATAAACGTGAAACGTGTGATTTAGTTGAAATATTTTAGCGTCGAATATATGTAGTTTGTGTTGTTTCATAAGATTTATAAATCCCGGGAACATTGTTCTAACATTACATTATTATGTAGTTTTACTGAAAAATGCTGCATAGATTTTTTTTCAGTTATATGCATAACGCTTAAAACAGACACTTTTGGCACTTTTTTTTCGACATTCATCTGTTTTTGTATTGTAAATATCGTGAGACAAGCTATTTTTTTAATACGTATTGTGCGGCAAACTAAAAGACGAATTATCACATTGTAAGCAATCGGCACTGCCCATGAATGCTCAAGGGGTTCATTGTTGTCATCATCTTTCAAATGCATTGCCGGCCTTTTCGAGATTAGAATTTTGAGGTTTCTGAAATTGGGGGAGGGGAAGGAAAGGGCCTCCCGTTACCTAATTCACACGGCAAAACGCAACACGCTCGGGTCGAACCGGCTCATTCGTGTCGAAGCTAAACTAAACTAGCTGCCACCAGTTGCTTGTCTTGCGTTAACATTATCTGGTGTGATATACTCTGCTGTGAATAAAATTAAATAAAAAATATCTTAGAAACATACATTACTAAGTTAAAGACATCTCATCTACGACTTCGTAAAACAATTTACATCGGACAGACGACAATTGCATGGATAGAATATTAATAAATGATCCAAGTAGAATTGCAAGAGAAATGTGAATGATACGGTTAAAATAAAAAAGTTATAAAGATACTTTGACTTTGACTGCACGGTGGTACGGTGGCTGGGCAGGCTGCCGTGCAACGTGTCGCGGGTTCGATTCCCGCACGGAACAACTCTTTGTGTGATCCACAACTTCTTGTTCCAGGTCTAGATGTTATGTGTGTGTGAAATTGTATGTTTGTAACCGCACCCACGACACAGGAGAAAATTGATAATATAAGGATTATTTGCATCCATAGTTAATACATGCATGATAAGAAAATAAAAAGAAAAATCATTTATGTATTTCAATTAGACTATCATAAGCACGTTTAAACATATTTAAGTGTGACACAGCAACACAGAAAACCGGCGTGAAACAACCGCAGCGTTTTGTCTCGCCGTGTGAGTTAAGTCTTCGAAGACCCAAACCTTTCCCGATCCCTAAATATCCGAAACCCTAATCCCCAGAAGTCTGGACACGCAGCCGTAACTCTTCTCGTGTTGTGGGTGTCAATGGGCAGCGCCGATTGCTTACCATCAGGTAATCTGTCTGCTCGTTTGCATTTATTTTAGCACACATTATACCACATAAAAACATCAAATTTATATTAAGCAACAATTATGGACCTTGTCGGTCAATTAATTAAGCCACTGTAAATCAACTATTAAATAACTCTGAGTATCAAGCTTAGTTAATATAAACATAAGTGTGGGAGAGCCATACTGCGGCACGAATGGGTCGGCTCCACCGAAGTGATACCACGGCCTCAGAGAAAACCGGCGTGAAACAACCACAGCGTTGTGTTTCGCCGTGTGAGTGAGGTTACCGGAGGCCTTATCCTTCTCCTCCCCCAATCCCTCCTCAATCCCTAATCCCTAAAAGGTCGGCAACACACTCGTAACTCCTCCGTTGCGGGTGTCCATGGGCGGCGCTGATTGCTTACCATCAAGTAATCCGTAGTAATCGTTTGCCGACCTATTACATAAAAAAAAACTATACAAATGTAATGTTAGTACAGTTAGGCATATTTTATAAATATGAACAAGTACAATGACCTTCATATCAACTTATGTCATGTTCTTCCTGAATATTAATAACACAGACATATGACAGACACCATCGATCATTGCTCGGGTTTTGACACCACCATCTCGACTTAACCTCAAGCGAACCCAACCAAACCAATGTTTACCTCTTACGGTATATGTGTACATACATTTTGTAACAATGAAACAATGAAACAATGAATTTATTTTTGCAAATAGGCCATAAAACGGCACTTTTACACGTCAATTTATATGTAAAAAACTAGATGAAGCCGGCATTTCCTATCTGACTACTCTGAGAAGAAATGCCGAAACAAACTCAGAGGTCAGTCTCTTTTCAAGTCCAGACAATGTAAAAATAACATAATGTGAGAGACATGTGTATCTACATGAAATGGGCTACACAGATACATATACGTACATATAGATACACAGAATAGAAAATATTATCCAAACTTATATTGTAAATGCGTAAGTAACTCTGTATGTCTGTCTGTCTTTTCTTCACGCCTAAACTACTGAACCTATTTGTTTGAAATTTGCTACAGACATAGTTTAGTTTTTAAACCAAAAAATTGCAAGACGTCACTATTCCACGCGAACAAAGTCGTAGGCAAAAGCTAGTGTGAAATAAACGATTAACTTTTGTATATATTTACATTTTATACGATTTGCTTCATTGGTATTTTTTTAGGGTTGTCAAATTATTCACTTCAAGGTCCATGTAGTTAGGATTCTTCTACTCCGAGCAGCGGAATATCATTGCGCTTGCAACCAATTTTGATATTTTAAAGATGACTGAACAAAGCATTTGATATTTGAAAGATTTTTAATTATAGAACAGAATCTGATATTATGGTTTGTATATGGCAATAGGTTCATCCACGATTACATGGGAAGCAGTGAGGGATGCGTATTTTTTCAAGGAACAGAAGGAATCATATTATGTTTTCCATTCAAAATTAGCTTTTGCCCGCGACTTAGTTCGCGTGGAATAGTGATTTCCTGCAGATTTTTTGGTATGAAAACTACCCTATATCCTTTCTGGAGTTCCAAGTTATGTCTATTACAGAAATGTGTTAATTGGTTTAGGCGCGAAGAAAAGATAGACAGACAGACCGAGGTACTTTCGCATTTATGATATAATAGTTTGGATTATCTTTTATTTAAAGGGTATATTTTTCGCTCGACCTTTGTATTCTTTTGATGTCAGCAGACACAAACATTTCTACTATTCCCATCCGATGATCCTTTCATTCTAAATCCATCTTTGTTGATTTCCCGTTGCTATGGCAACAGTTCGTATTATTTACAACGTCTTTATCGGAAGATTCCATGTTTTGACAGATGGATAGATTGGATTAAAATACAAATAAACATTGAGTGTGAGTTACAAAATAGTATGACCTTGGATAGTAAGTTGGGATTTTATACGAAAAAACTCTATAATTCAAGTAATGTTGTAATATGTTAAAAATGAGTATAAAAAGTTTTTAAGAAATGAAAACATTTAAAATTTAGATTCTACATAAATACAGAGTGGTAATTAGAAAACGATATTTAAACACGAGATTGTACTCACGATAACAGAGAACTTTTTCAAAAAAAAACTTTTTTATACTCATTAAATTTATTTCGATTACTATAGCAAAATTACTGTGCGAAGTTCAAACGCGCGGTCGCGTGGAGTGTCGCCGCTAACAGCTATTTGAAAAAAAAACAAACAAAGCAGGCTTTATAAAAAAAAAAAACATGGAATTAAACGAGCCTCAACTCATTTGATTTACTATAATACTTTTTTTTTATTTTCAATGTAAAACTTCACGTACAAATAGGATTTAATTAAATCTTCCAAAATAAACTCAAAAGGTTTCGGTAACATTCCAACGGAGGGCCCAAGGGTCACATTACCTGTTTCTTTCTGTACCTCAATTAGTTAGGTTGAATACTTTAATTAACGGATCAGGTCTACCTGAGATTGCCAAATGTAAGGTACAGGTTTAACTATTTAAAGAAGGGGCCACGACTAAGTAATTTGAATCTTTTCCATAGAAATCGCTCAAACATGCTCTTCAGTATCGCTTTTCTAAGTTAGAAAAAAATTTGTGGTCTAATGACTCGATTTCCGCTCGGGTCTGGTTCTAGTGGGGCAGAGAGCTGTCCTTTTAAATGCCATATACAGAGGTTGGAGTTTATCGCATTATTCCCAACGCCAAGCGATGATCCGCCACCGTATGCTTCACTGTATCCTCTGGGTAGTCCTCGAAATATTTGTCACTTCCCTTATTTAGCATCTATCACCGATCACACATTGACATAATTATGTTATTAGAATCCGTATTTTACAGGATAATATGTGCGTTACTGCAGGGGTTTTTTGTGAAATTCATCAAATGACTTCACCCCCCCAGGGTCAGGCTAGAGAGAGTGTCTGACTCTTGCTGACTAAAAACCCCCGTTTCTTCTCCTGGCAGTGCTCTAGGCCTAGGCCGCAGTGCCTCATAACACTTACCCGCAACCCCGGCTGAACATCAGCCCTGTAGGGCCTCGTCTGTAGTGGTCTATCGGTTCTTTGAGGAGCGCGTGGAACGCTACGCGCCGTACGCTCATGTATGCCAACCCTGAGGAGTATGTTTTACTTTTACTATTTTATTATAAGTCTGTTTTTCTGATATGTATTTTTTATTTGTCCCGGCCTTCATTCCAAATAAACGCAGTTTTCTTTCTTCTGATAATCTAAATTATAGGGCGACACACAACGGAAATGTTGTTCAACGCCAATTTTCTTTGAAGTACTATCGTGACTCCGGACGGGCCGCCCCATTCGTGCCGAAGCATGGCTCTCCCACGCTTAAAGCTGACATTTGTATGTATAACTCCGATCACTCCTTCAATTCGTATTATGCGATTTGGCTATTATTGTAATAAAATTGTCAATGAAAATTGGGCCTTAGATGTCGAACACCCAATATTAGTGAAACTCAATTAGTTTGATGGAATGAAATTGAGTTGGTGCGGTAACTAATGGTATCTTTGACATGATATCAAAATGTGGTAAAACAGTGTAATGGTGATGATATTTAAATAGCAATTTAGTAAATGTGTGTTTTTTCAGTGTAATTACGCTGTTGTCATTGTACTGTATATAGCTACTTAAGTTTAGCTTCTATTGATTGTTGGGTATTATTTTATAGCCTTTGACGATTAAAAGATAAGCTTACACAAAAAAATATATAGATTCAAACTAGTAAAAACTCTTCAGCTTTGTATAAGAAGTTTAAATATTTTGAGGCAATTAAAAATAAAACTTAAAGAGATAAGCAGTTGCAATGTCTGTTTAGTAAACAAAAAATCCTTTAGTAGCTATTTTTATTTACATTCATTTAAATGGTTTTTAATGAAGTCATATCTTTTGGAATCGTAGGTCGGCTCAGTAGCAATACAGTATTCTCATGCAGCTGTATAAATCACCAAAAAAATGTACAGAATTGTAAACATATTGAATACAAGACATTTTTATAGTGATATTAACATTTTTAACTAGGCTAGACATTACACCTACAAGCGGAAAAACAATGCGTGGCTTTATTAAAGACAACGAGTTACTCGCACGAATCAATTGTGGAAAGCTATACTAGTTTTAAATCACAACGGGACTCTTATTCATGAGTAGCGTATGCGTCACGGCATTGTTACGCAGGGAACTAAACAATAAAAATTAAGTATGTCTCTCTTTAGTTGAAACTCAAAAATACTTGTATTACAATAAATAATAGAAATAGAGAAATAACTATTGTACAGGCAGCGGGATAATGTATCTCGCTACACACTGCATCATCAGACTATGAGTAATCACTGCTGACCAAAGGCTTGTTCTCACTTCTTGTGAGAAGCCTTTGGTCAGCAGTGAGTTTGAGCATTAATCATCCTTGCTTAAGATGTATTGCTGATTTTAAAGTCACAATTCGAAATTATATTAAGTCCAGTTTTCCTAACAATGTTTTTCTCACCCGCACCAAGCCTTTACCTTCGGGCCATTACGAATTCTATATATGTATAGGTACACACACCTAGTATTATGATCGACCAAAAAACTCGTAGCAACAAAATGAAGAAAAGTAAGTAGGTCAAAGCGAAATATATTAATAGACATCTTATTTCTGTTTGACATAGCAGGATATTTATTGAAACAAAGAATTACGAAATATTT
Source organism: Spodoptera exigua (assembly GCA_902829305.4). Classification (NCBI taxonomy): domain Eukaryota; kingdom Metazoa; phylum Arthropoda; class Insecta; order Lepidoptera; family Noctuidae; genus Spodoptera; species Spodoptera exigua. The sequence continues at coordinate 15,414,130 of LR824605.2, forward strand.
TCATACTTTTGTGTTCAGTTCAAGTATTACGAGGAAAATTCATGTCGATGGATATTTTTCTTATGTACTCCTTTTGAGAATATAAATTGGTTTGGTCTCTCGTACTCTAGGGAATTCGCAAAAATATGTTTAAATAATGTTTACCTTTTTATTGATGTGAATTTTCTGCGAAAAATTATTCGTAATACTTTCATTCAAGTCACAAGGACGTCTTAGCCAGCTTCTACGCGACGCGCAACGTAACGTAAACAAGATGACTCAACGAGTTTCAAGTCACGCTTAGGGCTCATATTTATCAGCAATATCGAGTGGCTTTTAATAAATATAATTATATATTTGTTGTTAGTTCATAAAATGTCGTTGTGGCTCGAAGGTAATGGAGCCCGGTTCTCGTGCATGAGAGTGTGGTTTCATAACCTGGCAAGTACTAATGTGAATGTTTCCGTGTTTTATGTAATTTAATTGAAATCATAGTGAATAACTAGAAATTATAAGTTTAAAATCATCAATCCGCCTTGAGTAAACGTGGTAATTAATGCTAAAAATGCCTTCTTCGTGTGAGAAGAGGCCTTTTGCCTAGCAGTGACACTTACAGGTCCACCCACTGCCTGATGATGATGTGTGTTGTTAGTTCATTATAAAAATATATAAGTTCTTTGTTCCGACTAATAATACTTTGGCGTATCCTTTTAACAAACCATATCAACCCTGATTGAAGTAAAAAACGGAATACTCAATTTCTAAAACCATTACAAATGACAATATCAGTGAATTGGAAATATTTCATCAATTTTTCATTTCCAATCGAATCAAGACCAACAAAAGCTGACTCAATGGGATGGAAATTAATCATCAAGTCATTTTTTACTTCTTCCTGGTGAGTTAAGGAAAAAATGTTGGAAATTAATTAGAAAACGTATTTTGAAGACATGTTTTGGAGTTAAAAGGGATAAATAAATAAATCTGTTTTTGATTGTTAATTTTAATAAGGTTTTCCATCTGTGTAGGTACCTTGGTAGCAAAATCTTAATATTAATTTTGTTTAAATCAAATGTTGATTTTTTTTCGACCCATTGAATGGTGGAACTTGTAAAAAGTATTAATCGTGGTACCAAAATATAATCATTAAATGAAAAAAATAATCTCAATAACAATGCTTTGTCATCAAAATCAATATCAAAATGAATAAATGGTGTGTGTATTTTAAAGTTCCTAATAAATCCGTAGCTTATAGTTAATTCTACTACTAATACTTTTTAGACTACGCGTGTTGGCGACTTATAGTTTCCTTGAAGTTTTTGGTGCGGTTTAAATCCCCGTTTCGCGCCTATTTCACAACCTCATTACTATAAGTTTCTGATACATTTCTCGTTTATCTTAATAATTACTTACATTATAAATGCAAAACTTTGTAAGTAGCAGTAGAAATTTTTTACTCTTCCACGTGAAAACTACTGAAAAGCCTTTAGCATCACCTAGCATCATCTAGTACCACACAAATTATGTTCTATATTAAAACTTATCTGGTACATTGCTACACAGGCAATGTGAAACATTCCTTTAATAAAAATATTGGACACGTTTCATTAAAATTATAATTAAAAATACTTTCTCGTTCAAACATTTTAGCTTTATCATATTTTAGTATGTTCGGGAATAACTAAGATGAAATTTATGTAACAATAATAAAACGTAGCTTGTTTAAATAGAGAGCAACTTGAGTTCCCTAGTTCTATTTTATGTAGAAAATTATCCAAGCAAAGGAGATTTGATACCGAAGCTTAAGTCAAGTGCTCACATCAGGTAATTAATAAAAATAGATTCTGATGTACAAATAAATTCGGTTGTAGTTAATTTCGGGGTTTACATTTATGAAAGGGGTCAATAAACTAAATTGTCTTTACAATTGTTGTATTAAATTACCTTAGTTGTTTTAATTGCTTATAAATATCGCAAACTAAATGTGTAGTTCGTTTTGTCTGACTCTATAGATTCGAATAAAAGTATTATACCTATAGGATGAAATTAATATTGACAGCTAGGCTAGAAGCCTAGTGCACTCGTACTAGTGCGGTTTAGGTTTCCTCAACGAGTAATGTGCGTCGGTCTCTCTGTGTGTGTGTGTGTGTGTGTGTGTGTGTGTGCGCGTCTGTCGCAAGTTGTGCGCTAGCTTCAGCTCTTAATAAAGCAGCCATCCTCGATTTTGGGTGTAAACGTTAAAATATATCACAGCCCCGGCCTCAGTAAGTGTCTCAAAGAGCAAGTCTATCGGCTTCAAAGAGCCAATAGACTACCATACATTGGGCCCAACAGGACCCATGTCAGTTCAGTCGAGCTTGCGGATCAAACGCTATAAAAGTACCGTGAACTCGGCCTAGAGCTGGAGAAGGTACAGTCAGAGACTGACACTGCCTCTCGCCTCATCCTGGGCGAGACTACTCATGTTTGATAATTTTTGCCCTCAAAATAATAACTCACCTAGACGGGAGAAGTCATATAAATACGGTGCGAGTTACTCTCTCATATGTCGAACGAGCACGAACGTATTCCATCAGGTCAAACAATGCAATTTTCAACTTTATTGAACACACGCTTGGGTCCATTTAAATTCAAATTTTTTCAAATTCAAATTTTCAAATTCAAATTCTTTATTTGTGACAACAATACTTTACAATAGTCTCGGTTATTGTCAAGTCAAAGATCAAGTCAGTTGAATACAATTATGTTTCTTATATTCAGGGAATTACTTATATACTTGGAACTATAGCAGAACAGCCGGATAATCAATGATGTAGATATATACAATTATCATGTACCAACTAACGTCCGTACCCAGCATCACACGAGTGCAATGTTAATACAAAAATTTCTTCAATATTTAATGCAAAAAACGTTCCTCTTCAATCAATGTTTCTAATGAAAAAACAGCATTTAATTCCGTTGCGCAAATGAAAGATTGAAGCATACATAGGGATATATGGACGGAGAAAGCGACTTTGTTTTATACTATATAGTGTTAATACAATGACGTCACTTATTGTCAGCTATTAGAATACCTGCGACTTCAATTCCCGAGTTTAAGGCGTGCAAAGCTAGGAGACAAATCGAGTCAATACACTCAGTTGAAGCTTTGCTCTTGAGAGCATACACTGCGGTTTAGTTTGTCTGCCTTAGAATGCATTGAGTATATATAGTATAAGGAATTAGTAATGGTTTCAGTCTGTTTTTGTTATTTGTTGTTGATTTATTATTATTGGTATTAGATTCGAATCATTTACATTCTTAACCATTACCTATCACGACAAAATGAGACTATTTTATAAATATGTAATATGTATTTTATAAAATACTAGTTGACCTGGCAAACTCCGTACCGCATCAAATATAACTATTTATTTTCGCCTTTAAACCTCCCCTGGACTTACGTTAATAATCCATGATCAACATTAGCCAAATCGGTAAAGCCATTGTTGAGTTTTAACATTACAACGAAAAGTGGCATTGATTTTTATGTACATAGATAAAATATTTGCAAACCACACAGAATTATAATCAAAATCAAGATCAAAATATTCACGTGATAAATTCACGCGCAAAATTATTCTCGTTTGTTTGTTTACGTATGTACTGAAGCACTGTACTGCAATATACATATTTAATTGCAGTCAGGTATAAAAGATGCCCGGAGTTGCGGGCTAAGCGCAATGAGTCACCGCGACCTCGGCCCAGAGCAGGAGAAGGAACGGGGGGGAGGGAGAGGGTGGGGGTTAGTCAGTAAGAGTCTGACACTGTCTCTCGCCTTACCCTGGGCGGGAGAAGTCATTTGATGACTTTCCCCTGACAAAAAAATGGTATAAAAGATGCACAGTTTGTTGTAAGAATTTTGGTGCCATTTTCTTTGTATTAATTGTCAGCCGCATCATGTTGTGTTGCGTAATGCTCATGAATACGGACCCCCATTATGGCTTGTAACTTGTCGAGTTATTGCCAAACAGCTAAGTGAGTAAAGTTGTTAAACATATTTAGTATATAATAACGAAATCACGAAAGTTACATAACATAAATAATTTTATTCCACAAAATTTAAAGGATTTCGTTGAAAACTATTATACCTTAAAGTTAGGTAAGGAATAATTACCTAAATGTTGTAAAGGATAGAGTTTACACACACACACAGAAAATAAAATCTCGTTTTATATTATATTTCACAGTTGAGTAGAATAATTTATTCCAAAGCCCACCCCTATGACAGGGAACTAATTTGAGAAACGTGTTCACAAGCAAATCTTGATTTTCTTGGAGCACCTTCTGTTAATTAAAGTTTACGAAATCCGTACATTGATTCTACATACCAATCAAACCACATACGCATCAATTACCAACCATATTCCCGTGACATAAGGGTTTAAATCTATTGTTGGATAGTATCGATTAACTGAACCCCTTGAGGTCTGTGACTGACATCTTAAAGGTGGAGGGATTAAATTAATTAAACATTCCCCACTATTTTGGTAAGAAAATTAAATGAGTCTTTGTAAGGGTTTATAGGTAATTTTTCAGTGTTTAAACAAAATATCACATAAATTTGATACGTGATTGATTTACTTTGATTTGAAATAAAATTCCGATCCGATCCGATCCTAAGATTACTGAATACCTAGAAACTAGATCGATCCTCGCTCGTTATGTGAACGAGAATATAGGTATTTGAGGTTTTAATACGAAATTTCTCAGAAGTAACTCGAAGTTGGTAAATGTGTCCATTGTTTTACATCAGTTGAACAAGGCCCGTAACTACCCTTTCTTAGTGTGTAAGAGGCGTGAAAATCGAACCAAGTTCAAGGTGTGCACAGAGTTTTCGTAAATGTGTTAAAGTTTATCCCCGGGGGCAGTTAATACGGCGCTCTGTAAGCTTAGACGGCACTTGACCAATATTCCCTTACTATATTGACTTTCTACTTCTAGTATTAGAATGTATTGGTTTGTTCGGTGTTTCGTAAATATACGGAATGGTGTCGGTGCTTCACCGGTCATTCACCTTCTTAGTTTGTGTGGATTTCAGAAGAAGACCTATTTCCTGCACCATTTATAATGACATTAGTGGAAATCTCTAGAGGGACAGATCTTGTAATATAATCTAAGGTTCTTTGTTATTTATACTTAGTGGATATTTCATGTAGGATAACTTACAGAGGCAGCGAACCTTAACTCAAATAATAGTGCATGCATTTAATTATTATTCATGAAATTCTAAGTTAACGCGCACCTTTTCAAAGTCAAAGTCAAGTCAAAATCATTTATTTCAATTAGAACCATACAGGCGCTTTTGAACGTGTCAGTCTGTCGGTCAGTCCTCTTAGTGTAGCTATTCGCTCGTTCCAAAGTGTAGATTCCAATGAAGAAGAACGAGGAAGAAACTCCATGGTTACTCTTTTAAAATCAGTGTCACATAAAGATTCTTTGATACATTATTTAGTTGGTTTGATTTTGTCTTACTATCGTGTCTAAGTGCCAAACTTATCACTATTATAAGGTTAATAAAGGCGCAGTTAGATAGCAGGTTTGAAATATAGGATTTAATGATCATATTTACACCAAAATAAATAAACCAAAAAGCAATGGAACGCGTAGTCACAGATTAATAAAGAAATATTGTAAAAGAATGGAGTGCGAATAACTTCTCATTAGTTTTGGATGAGCGAGCATTATTTGATGAAACTCTTTTATTAATATTACTCAAATGACTTGTTGTTTATCAAATATAAAAACTATTTATTGCTTTATTACATTTTGTGTTTTAAACGAATTTTTGAATTGAATATTGGTTTACTGCATTGAAATTCTTTTTTATTGGTTGATAGTAAGAAGGTTATGAATAATATTTTTGTCACTATTATACTATTTTGTCACGAATAGGCTAAATTACTCAGTTTTCTGAATATTTCAAACACAGCCACGACACGGGTTAAATTCCTAATGTGGGTTAACGTTTTTTTAACAAACTAACAAACAATTTTTTTTATTTAAAAAAGTAGAATATACGACTATTTTTTTAAATTAAAGTGAAGGTTAAATAACTTAGACTATATGCTTTCTGTGATCGCCCGTTTGACCCGGTGGCAAATGTTGCAACTGGCTGCTGTGCAACGTCAAGGGTCCGATTCCCTAACGGAACAACTTTGTGTGATCCACAAAATGTTGTCTCGGGTCTGGGTGGCTTGTGTATGTGAATTTGTAAGTTTAAAAAGGCGCCTACGACACAGAAGAAAATCGTACTGTGGGGTTAAGTTAAAAAATACACATATAAAATATCATGTGAGATTTGAACGTTTCATTCGTTGACAGTAATCATAAGATTCTTCTACACTGCTTTAAACACAGCGTCTCTAATGAGAAACAATTAGGATCCAACATTATTTGTGTTTCCCAGAAATGACACACAAAATGAATAGGAATTGTTTATTTTAATGTAATGTAACATAAAACTATAATGGCGTCTCCCTTCGAAATAGAGGAAGAATAATATGTCCGAGTGATGTACAACATTTGGGAATATTTTCTTTAATTGTGTAAGGAACCATTTTTATAAAGAAACCGTGTTTTTGTTGCAATGTGAAGTTGTTGTGTTCGAATTAATGTGGGAATGACTTTGTAAGCAACTCATTTGGCACCTTATTCGTTCAAAAATAAATTATTTACCTTTTCCAACACAATAAAGGCTGATTCACGCTACTTAATGATGCTACCGGGTCGGGCTCGGCTCTGAAATGTCGCTAGGTATACTTTTTTACGAAGTTATTCATACGGCAAGGGTATCGTGGCACGCGACATATAACATATTATTACAATATACACTTTCATTTACAAATAATACAAAATTATAATTAATTCAGAAAAAAAGTAAATTTTATTTTCGTTTAAAAAAAGTATTTTATAGTAATAGTAGTAATATGTTTCGGTTTTCTTCTCAGAGTAGTCGGATAGCACATACTGGGCTTCATCTAGGTTTTTATACATATTTTTGACGTGTAAAAGTAATTAATTGTTTTATTTAAAAAAAAAATATTTTTCTACATCGTTCAGTGTTTTAAATAATAAATTGACCACTGAGCAAAAACCTAAAAATGTCTTTTTATTAAACTTAGTCAGGGGATGATTATTCAAAATATAACTTAAATAAGCCGTAATGACTTTTACTGCTGCGGTTATAAAAGTTAGAATTGCTTGGTGTTTAAGCTAAGATATAATTAAAATTATCGACGCTCACTCGTAAATGACGCTGATTTATTTATTTATTTATTTTAGACTTCATGCACAAAACATTGTACATAGGCGGACTTAATGCAATGAGCATTCTCTACCAGTCTACCTTTGGGTGATGCAGAGATAATCTAGTAGCAGGTGCAGAAGCAAGGAAATTCAATTTAATATACCAAACAAATATATAAAAATATACATAACACACTTTACATACATACATACTATATATATACATTATAATACATATTTATAAGGCAGTAAATATATAAATATATATATATATATATACATATATATACGTATATGCAGTCATAGTCACGATGATTCCCCCAACCTCTTCAAAAGAAGCTCCCGAACTCTCTGTTTGAAAGACAGCCGACTAGTCAAGATCCTGATATCGGGGGGTAGCGCATTCCACAGAAGAATAGCCTGAACGAAGAATGAGGAATGGAGAAATTTTGAGTGATGAGTTGGACAGTTGAGGAGACGATTGTTAGAAGAGCGAAGGTATTTATTGTGGTTTGCGCATGTGTATTGGAAGTAAGAGGACATATAGCTAGGTGGGCAAGGTGAGTTAAGAAAGGAAAATAAAGTGGTTAGCGCCCTTTGCTCCCTACGCTGGCGTATGGGCAACCACTTCAATTGCAACCGATGTGCAGAAACATGATCATATTTGCGTAGGTTGAAAACGAAACGAATGCAGTTATTCAGAAGTCGGTCGAGTTTATTGAGGAGATCTGCATTCAGGTCATAGTAACAAACATCAGCATAATCTATAATAGGGAACAACAAGGCCTGTACAAGCATCGTCTTGGAGACGGGCGGAAGCAAGTTTTTCACGCGGTAAAGGGCCCGCAGCGACCCGGTTACTTTTTTGCACACGTTAGTAACTTGTGTATGCCAGTTTAAACTCCTGTCAATATGTAAGCCTAGGTCTTTAACATTATCGCTGTAAGGAACGATCGCACCGTCGAAAAGAACGGCTGGCAGAGATGCACTGTCAGTCTTACCTAGCGATCGAGAGCTTCCGATGATGATAGCCTGGCATTTATTCGGGTTTACCGCAATGCCAAACCGAGCTGACCAGGCACTAATGATGGCTAAGTCATCATTAATTTTTGCGATAGCATCGGCCAAGCAGTCTACGCCAGCCCGACAGTACAGCTGCAAGTCGTCTGCATACAGATGGTACGCACACCGAAGGTCAGAAGTGATGAGATTAATAAAAATGGAAAACAAGAGTGGTGATAATATGCCGCCTTGAGGAACGCCAGCTTTTAATTCGCACCAGCCTGATGATATATCACCGTGCTTGACCGACTGCTGACGCTCCTGAAGATAAGAAGAAAACCATGCCAGTGACCCACCAGAGATCGCAAGATGGGATAGGATGGCTAAAAGGATATCGTGACTGACCATATTGAAGGCATTCGAGAAATCAACCAAAACCAGGACTGTGGCTTTAGCGTCCTCAAGGCCAACTCTAATATCGCCAGTCACTTTAAGGAGGGCGGAAACAGTGCTGTGGCCTGGTCTGAAGCCCGATTGGAATGGACTGACAAGTGAATTCCTGTAAATGAAATTAGATAGTTGTTTGTGGACACAGGCCTCAAGCACCTTGGAGAGGAAAGGAAGTATGGATATAGGACGGAACTGACTGGGAAGAGTGGGAGTAGAGACTTTGGGAAGTGGGCGGACAAAGGCTTTACGCCAAAGGGATGGGAAAGATCCGGAATACAGGGAAAAATTGATAATATGGGTTATAGCCGGTAGGAGGTGATCTAGAACAGTTATAATCATGTTACGAGAAATGTTATCACATCCTACCGCTTTTGATTTAATTGAAAGGATAATCCTACCAATCTCTGCCGAGTCAACTGAAATGAAGTGGAAAGGAGTAGCAATGTTGGGACGTGCAAGACCAGAGATGAACCTTATAGTGTCTTGTTTCACTAGACGATCTATGGTAGGTACTGTAGAGAAATGATGATTTAGATCGTCTAAGCGAATTGAGTTGGGTAGTTCTATATGGTGCGTTTTGCCGATACCTAAAGTCCCAAGAAATTTCCAGATATCGGCAGAAGAAGCAGAAGAGATATTATCGAGAACGTGGCGGCGTTTAGCGTTACGTACCATCTGGTTACAGCGATTTCTTGCTAGCTTAAAAGCTGCCCAGCTTTCATCGGTGCGATCCCTCCTGTGTTTGCGGAAAGCGCGGTCCCTACGTCGCATAGCCATTTTAATACCACGAGTCATCCAAGGCGCAGGCAGTCGTTTCATTCTTATCCGCCTAATGGGAGCATGTCGGTCATAAAGGCTAATTATTGTGGCGTTAAAAATCTCAACCTTTTCGTCGACTGAGGTGGCTTCCATTAGGGGATCCCAGTCGATCGATGACGCGTCTTCCCGCAATCTTGCTCCGTCCATCCGCGCAAAACAACGCCTATACAAGACCGCAGGCCTCGCCTTGGGTGGCTTTAGGATATAGGATAGGAAAACCATGTCATGGTGAGAAAACCCCGGAGCATCACGCTGACCATGGCAGGATACAAGGGAGAGATTGGAAGTAAGGATAAGGTCAAGCCAGGAGTCGTCGCCTGCAGTGTTGTGGTGAGTGGGATTGAGTGGTAACACATGTAGATTAGCCGACTCAACTATGTGAAGGAGTTTACGGGATCGTGGGGACTCATTGGAAAGGAGATTGGTGTTAAAGTCACCCATGATTATGTGATGCATGTACTCAGAACCCAAAGATTCCAATACTGATTCGAATTCAGTGAAATAATCAATATTAGGAGGACAATAGACCACCCCCAACACAGTCTTCCCCCCTTGGCTACAAACTTCTAGAAAGAGATACTCCGCAGGACAGTTGGGTGAAGATGTGAATAGTACCTTATAAGAGAATTCACTGCGGAGATATATACCTACACCACCCCCTCGCCTGGTAGTTCGGTCGTTCCGTATTAGAACGTACCCAGGAAGGGGGTAGGTAGTAGAATGTAGTTGTGGTTTGAGCCAAGTTTCCGATATCAGGATAGCATGTACATTGCTGTTGCTGAATACGTCAAAGAGTTCATTATAATGGCTGGGGATGCTTTGTGCATTTAAATGACAGATATTCAACAGCCGATTGTTGGTATTGGTGAATTGAGAGTAAACAAAGTCAGTTAGACTGTCACCCAAGGAGCAAAAGCTGTCATTATTAAAGGAGTCATTGGCCGATTTAAAAGAATCATCGTCAGACAACATAATAATATTATAGATATGCAAAATTACAAAAATATATAAATATAAAATATAATAAATATAAACACTATGAATAAAAATAAAGATTTTTTATGGTATTTGCAATACCAAAAGTGCTTCCAAAAATAATTGTAAGATGCAACTCTGCACCACCCGCCAGCTAACATCAAAACAAAACGTAAAAGTCAAAACAATAACAATAACAATATAAAAATCCAAGATGAAAACAAAATAAAAGGTAAAAAAAGAGCAATGAAAATACACAGATTGTTGAAAATAAAAACACAAAAAGTAAAATTATATCCTGAAAATGTCACTCGTAATTCGGCAATAGAGCAATGTGTAGTTCCTTAAAAGGCTCTGATCTAAATGACAGTTGACAGTTGACGTTGATGTAACAGTAACACAGGTAATCATTAATGACAAATTGTGAATGTGAATTGTGAACTACCAGTGATTGAATTGCAAAACATAAATAAATAATATTATAGTCACAGATTAATATAAGTACCGACATTGTATGACTCCCTAAAATATTAATTCCGTACATAATTATTACAAAGCAAAAAAAAAAAACAAAAGAAAAATAATTAATCTATGATAGTATGAAATTGCAAAGACAGAACTACCGACTAGGATTTGAACAAGAAATAAATAATAATGAGGGTAAGATAATATCTTAAAGGACGGAACAAAGAAAACTGTAAGGACAAAGAATAATATTATACAATTTAAGTAAGAGATAGATATAGAAATTTAAGACATGTTGATGGGGTCAGAGAAACGAAGAAAGAACATACCAGTAAGTAATTGCACCAGTACACTTTTCGTATGAAATCTACATGTGTCCTGACAATGTAACTATCTCTTGGTACCTTTCAGCTTCTCTCCCGCTGACTCCGGCCTGCCAACCGAGGGATCCTGCGCCTTCGGGTACTTAGACAGCAAAGGATTCAACTCATCTAGAGATGTCACCCTATGCCTACTGCCATCAGAAGCCTTGATGAAAATTGCACCTTCCTGGGTCCAACACGACTGCATGCCGAAGTGCTGACGCGCAGTCACGAAAACGCTCTGTCGTGTCTTCGTCAGAAACTCCCTTACTGTAACCTTGGAGCCTCTGAAGCCAGTTTTGGCTCTCCACACTGACATCCTGGCATCTATGCTGGCAAATCTCACCAGGATTGGCCTGTGGTGGTTAGTATTAGCCTGACCCAGCCTGTGACAGACTTTTATCAACGATTTCGTATAATTAAGGCCTAATTTTGTATTAATCACCCCCAGAGTAACATCGGTGCAATCTTCGCCCGCTGCCTCAGCTATGCCCTGGATGATAAGGGCTTTACGGCGGCTTCTTGTCTCTATATTATCAAGCTGCCGGGAGCACTCACCGATCTGGCGTCGCAGCAGTCCCAGCATACCGATGACCAAATCACGGAAAGCCCGGAACTCCTCTGCCACCTTCGCAACTGTGTCCTTCGCTGGGCCAGCAGTTTGGATTTGCGCCTCCAGTGCATTCATCTTCTTCATGAAGCACTCCTCCAGTGACTTTTGTGCGGACAATACCTCAGCCAGTTGGGACATTGTGCAGTGTTAAAGTTGTGCTTCTTGTGTTATGATAATAAAAACTTTGATGTGCTGGCAGGTGGTGTGCCAAAATAGTTTTATTTAAGCAGTTTGCTGCACTGTGAGTACTTTATTAGTATATATTAATTATTTAAAAAATTAATTTAAAATAGATTAACACTTATGATACTTTGTGCAACACAAAAGGCGTGTGTTCGCTTGCAACACCTACGACCGAAAAAGCTGATGTAATTGGAGCACAGAAAGTCAACTCATCATTGGGTCGTTATAAAAAAACAAATTAGTTTTTTAGCAATTTTTAAGGTCTCAGTATTTTGTGCTTACTTATAATTCAAATGGTATAAATATGTTTTTATAATAACTATCGTGAGACATACTAAATTAACTAAAATTCGCGGGTTACTCACGTGTACATGTTGAGAAAAGCTCTACTAGTTTCGAACCACAGAGGGGTTCTTCCTCATGAGCAGCGTGCGCGGACGCGGCGACGTCGCGCAGCCTACTATATATACTATATATAAATATGCTTTTGTAAATTGAAAAAACAACGCGACTGAGTGTTATCTACTTAATGTGTACTTAACAAAATCTGTAGAATTTTGGTGATTGACCCGGTCCCTGCTGCGCAGCGAATCTCAAGCGGCAGCTGGGACGAGTAGGAGTTTAATCTCTTACATGCTCTGGCTCCCTTGCTAGCTTGAATGTTTTTTAAGGAGGCAAACACAGGTGAGGTTTAAAGGGCGTATCGGTTCATAGATATAATTTTAATTTGCGATGTAAAAAGTTTGAGTGAGACGAAAAGCGAAATACGCACAGTTATTGACAAACAGCCATATTTATGACGGAGTACAGTCTCGTAGGTCAATGCCGAAGAGATATATTTTTTGATGTGTGGCGTAATTTATCAAATGACTTCTCTTCCGCAATGTAAGGCGACAAAGAGTGTCAAACTTTTACTGACTTAAAACCCCCTGCCCCTTTCCTTCTCCTGCTCCGGGCCGAGGCTGTGGCACCTTATTGCGCTTGACCTTTGACCACGGCTGAATGGCGAAGAGATGTGGCCAAACACTTTCTCGGAGCACTCCTAGAACTCTTCGTGGTACAAAGTGATAAAAGCGTAGAATCTTTGTCGCACGCTAAACATAATATTTTAGCGTATTGTATTTTTCACAGAAGGAGGAGACAGCTTCCCATTTCATGTGGCTATTTTTTTATCGTAACAGGTCGTTTGTGAATATACTGAACTGCATAAAATAAATAATATATTTTTTATTTTTTCCACCTCTCGTATTATGTAACAGGTACCTTATAAATATTCTAACGATTTGAGAAACGATGTGACGATGATCATTCGATTATAATTCAATAATTCGTGTTCGATACTGATAATGAACTATACCATTTCTAAAACTATTTCACCTATTTACAAAAGATTTATATAGTATTTTTACCCCATTTGAAAGCGCCCTCGTTTAAAATCTGCCTGTCAATCAATACAATAATCCTTAAAAGGTTTAATGGATTTTAAATCCCCTTTTTTACTATTCATGCGTGGTTGTATGTAGAAATGTATAAAAAATAATATTTTTCAGTTTAGATTTTTATATTTAGAATCGTATGATGCGTGTTCGATGTCACTAGTTTGCGTAGACTATTTGCGTTCAGGAATCTTTGATATTTTCTGTTGACGTCATATATACAAAAATATTACATAATATTATTTAATTCATAATGGAGTACATCAATATCTTTTCCAGACCGTTTTTTTGTGATTCATATGATTATTTTCTGTTTTCTGAGAGTGTCAGACTCTTGCTGACAAAAAACTCCCCCGGCCTTCTCCTTCTCTTGGCCAAGGTCGCGGTGCCTCATTGCACTTACCTTACAACCCCGGCTGATCATCAGCCCTATAGGGCCCCGTCTGTGATGGACTATTGGGTTGTTGAGGCATACTGACCAAAAAACCATCCGGTTTCTTCTCCCACTGCCCTTTCACCCATAACCGCATCTTATTAACCCAATCCCTTATCCTTAATAGTTGCATTAATAGCGTAACTATGCTAAAGTACTCAGACAACATAATAACAAAAATAGTTTTAAAAGGTGAACACTAAACATCAGTCATTCACATAGCCATTTTGTTTCTTCTTTATAATATTTGGCTTAAGTGCAAATAAAAGCTGTGAGAATTTGCTCGCAACAGTCTGGTACACTAAGCTGAGATAAATGGCTGCTGACTCGGCACTTAGATTGGCTCTATTGCCGTCCTTCTCTGGCACGTTAAGAAAACAATTGTGCAGCTGTGACAGTGATATAGCTAAGTGATATTGTATGTTGAGGTGCTAAGACGGCAGTCGCAAGTTGTAGCAAATTTTCTTTTTATTTTGTTGTTTATTAAACTGAGGTTAAGATATGCAGTGCATACTATTAAAAGACATTTCTATTTAAATCTCAAAGATTGCAAATGAATAACTTATGTATAGTGGGAATCCGCTAGGTGGCGCTTCACCGAACCTAACGTTAAAGTAAACGAGCTATGTTTAATTTTATTAAAAAAATATTATAGGTCCATAAAAGTAATTGAGACTTAATATATCGGTTACTTATCAAGTGACAGCTAAGTACAAGTGTTATCCAAAAGCTTTAAACGTAAAAAGTGGAGTTAAAATAAATATAAACTTAGATCGCAAAAACCGTCCCAATAGTCAAGTAATTTTGTGTCAATTGTGTATATATTTTAATAATTATAACTCATCGCAATAACTAAATAGTGTCATAATAATAGTAAACTATAGAAAAAAAACAATAAGTGAAACAGAAGTGTAAAAGTGCATAATTGATTTAACAAAAAATTGACAATAATTCAAATTACCTACCAAACAAAAAGTTCAATGACCCTGTTGCTGTAGCTGATTGCTAAATTGATGTGCACATTGAATAGATCAAGTGTCGCGAGTTCAAACCTCAGTGAAGAAATTTTACTTTTTGTAGGTTCTATAAAAGGGTTTTTTTTGGGATTTGCTTTTTCGTTACCCAACTGCATAATATTATTATAACAAGCCCTTTTTATTATTTTCCACTTTGTTTGATAATTATTGTAAAGAAAATGGATTCAGAGAATAATATTACTACTCGAAGAAGGAAATCCAGATTGAACTATTCTTTCGACTCACTGAACCATCTGAACCTATCACATCACTCAACACCATCAGATTATCTTGCAAAAAGTTTACCAGATCTCTCAGTGGTATCACAAAGCCGCATTGAAGAGCTAACAAATGAAATAAAAACTCTAAAGAGTGAACTTGAAAGTAGCCATTTAGAAATAGAAAAATTGCTTCTTGAAAATAGTACACTAAAAAAACAAGTGAGTAACAATCAGAATGCTATATCACAATTCAAAAAGATATGTACCGAATCTCCCAACATCTCAAGAACTCCGAAATCTACTCCAAAAACGAAACCTAAGAATGTTAACAGAATTATTTCATTTATGGCCCCATCACTTAATAATAATAACAACATTGAAAAACAACATTCCTTACAAACGGTGGTCAAAATATGTACCGAAACTACAAAGTTACCGATAGATGGCGCAAGTAAACCAACTTCTACCACTATGCGTCAAAAAAAATCGACTGAAGAACAAAATCCCTCCTTAGAATGTCAACACTTTTCACTAGATGGCGCTAAACAACAAATTAAAGAAGAACTAGATGTGAAACGTAAAATACATATTTTTGGTGGATCACAATGCAGGAATCTTGCTTCTATGTTACTATCCTCGAGAAAAACATCATTGTGTAATAATAATAAATACGGAGTATTCTCAATAATAAAACCGAACGCGCCTGTTCAAGAAATTTTGAAAGATTGTAATAGTGTAGATGATTCGTGTAATGACTATATGATTGTATGTGTAGGTGAAAACGACAGCGACCCCACTTATCTATCTATTGAATTAATGACGATTTTGAAACAATTTAAAAATATTAATATTCTTATTCTAAGTGTTTTAAAAAATAAATATCTTAATGAGGACAAACTTAATAATATGTTAAGAAACTATTGTAAATACTTACCGAATTGTACACATATTGATGATACAAAGCTACAATATTATAATTCCAACCAATCTAATTGTTACTCAAAATTGCATCAGATTTGTAATAAAATTAATTTCTTTATAGATTGCAATGATTATAAAAAACAATATTTGTGTAAAACTAATAATTTTCCCATGAAAAAATGTGCTTTTCAAAATATTGTATCTAAAACAAAATTATGTAATGACGGAAAAGGTACAATTCCGTATTATTTTAAACACGCCATGAATTCCCCTGTACTAAATTCTCCTTATAAACACCCTTCTACGTCTGTGGACACACCCTACAAGAAAGGTACTATACCTTATTATTTTTCCAAAATAACATCTGCTGCTAAATCAGTTGACAAAAACAAAACAGAGCCATTTTTTCGTCAATAATAAAAAAGAAACTTCAATGTTATTAGTGTCTTTCATCAGAATATCGCCGGAGTACTGAACAAACTAAGTCTTTTAGAATTAAGTATTGAAGAATTGTCAAAGAATAACCCCATTGATATTATTTGTCTTTCTGAAACCTTTATAAAACAAGGAGATGAACACAACCTATACCTAAAAAACTTTAAATTAGTCAGTAATTTTTCTAGAGAAAATAAAAAACGCGGAGGCGTATGTATCCTACTACGTAAAAATTTGGATATGAAACCTATTAAAATTTGTAAAGATATGGCAATTGAAAAATCTTTTGAGTGCTGCGGGGTCGAGATACCATTGCTTAATTGTTTAATTATTTGTGTCTATAGAATCCCAAATGTAAATGCAACCAAATTCTTTGAAAACTTTAACCTACTTTTACACAAATTAACCTACAGAAATAAAAATAAAAGGATAATTATAGCAGGCGATGTAAACATTGACATTCTTAAACCTACCAAAAATACAATAGAACTAAAAAATATACTGTCTAATTACAATCTCATATCACACATCGATTCCCCAACCAGACAGAAGTCATGTATTGATCATATTTATAGTAATATTAAGAACACTACAACCGATATTCATAATCATCATCTATCAGACCACAACACGTGTCAAGTACTTAAATTCTCAACGACAACAGAAATAAACAGACTTAAATACTGGTACGTACTAAAAAAATGCTATCGCGACGAAAATGTTCGGAAATTTATTAACTGTTTGTCTAGTCTCAGTTGGTCTGATGTGTACAATGAGATCGATAGCAATAATGCATTCAATGTTTTTTATGACACCTTTTGTATGTTCTATAATCTTTGTTTCCCCATTATAAAAACAAAAATAAATGCTAACGCTATAGGTCCAAATTGGATAACAAAAGGCATTAGAAAGTCCTGCATAACAAAGCGAAAATTACGCTATGAAAGTTACACAAAGAAATCAGATACAAAAATAAAAAAATACAAAGAATTTGATAAGGTTCTAAAAAAGTGTATAACTATGTCTAAAAAACGAATAAATAACATATACGTAAATAAAGCTAAAAATAAGTGCAAGGCGGCATGGGATATTATTAAGAAAAAAAATGATGACATGAAATGCTTTCAGAGTATTAAAAATATTAAGTACAAAAATAAGATTGTAAGTGATCCAAATGAAATAGCAGACATTTTTAATGAATACTACACTGCACTTAATATATCTAAAAACGGTACCAAACCCAATTCAAATTATAGTAGTGTGGAAAACATAAATTCTTCCATAATTTTAAAACCTTGCACACCGACAGAAGTAGCTAAAGCCATCAAAAGTCTCAAAGACACCAAAGCGGTCGGGTATGATCATGTCTGTACAAATATTTTAAAAATGTGTACCAATATTATAGCATCACCTCTTGCACACGTCATAAATCTTTCTTTTGTCCAAGGCACATTTCCGACAAAATTAAAAATTTCCATTGTTAAACCTCTTTACAAAAAAGATGACCTCCTTGAATTAACGAATTATAGGCCAATAACTCTAATACCTGTTTTCTCCAAAATCTATGAAAAACTTATGCATAACCGTATTACTGTATTTTTCAATAAATTTAAGGTCATCAAGGAAGAACAGAATGGTTTCCAAAAAAATAAGTCGACTACACTTGCCGGATTTTCTTTAATAAAGACCATAACAGAAGATATTGATAATAGAATCCCAGTTACAGTACTATTTCTAGACATGTCGAAGGCGTTTGATTATGTTAACCATTCAGTCCTTTTAAACAAATGCCAACGCTATGGTATAAGAGGACCTGCCCTAGATTGGATACAAAGTTACCTTTCAGACAGAACCCAATGTGTTGAAATTAACCACCTTAACACAAGTCTTGTATCCGTACCTTGTAAATCCCCTTACCGACATAACAAATCAGGAGTCCCACAGGGTAGTGTTATGGGACCCCTCTTGTTCTTGTTATACATAAATGACCTTCCCAATATAACACCCCACCAATGTATCTTATTCGCAGATGACATATGTATCATTATCCCTAACACTGACCGAGCTAACAACCACCACGAAGAAGAGGTTAATAAAACCCTAGGACATGTAATACAATGGCTAACAAACAATGACTTACAGGCTAACTTAACTAAAACTAAATATATACAATTTTCTAACTATCAAACAGTGACCAAAAAAATTACTTTGCAATATAATAATACAGTGATTAGTCCAACCACTGACATTAAATTCTTAGGTATAACTGTAGACAACTACTGCAATTGGAAGTCTCATATACATTATGTATGTTCAAAACTTAACAAATTTGTTTACGTTCTAAGACAGCTTAACAAAACTGCTACTCAATCCACAGCAATTGCTGCTTACCATGGTTATATAGGATCAGTTTTACGATATGGTTTATTACTATGGGGCAACTCAACTTTAATAAACGAAGTTTTCCTGGCACAGAAACGCTGTTTAAGAGCAATGTGTAATGCCGGTCCCTTTGATTCTTGCAAACCCCTATTTCAGAAAACTAAAATACTTACCATTTTTTCCTTATACATCATTGAAGTTGGTCTCTTCGTAAGAAATCACCCACAATTATTCGAAAAAGTTTCAGAAAACAGTGCATTCAGCAAAAGAGATCCTAGTAAGATTGTTGTACCAAAATGCAGAACCACTCTGTATCATAGAAATTGTATGTTTATGTGTATAAAAATCTATAATAAAATACCCCAAACTATCAGAGAACTTCCATTAAGATTATTTAAAGTAAAAATAAAGGAATGGCTTACACAAAAATGTTATTATGCAATTAAGGATTTTTTAGAAAATAAGTAATGTGTAACTTTTATATATTTTTTGTTGTTAACTTGTAATTTTGTTTTAATTAATAATGTACTAGCCCAAATGGGCCTTGATTATTGTATGCCCAAACGGGCTGATTGTTGTACTGTATACCACTATAAATATGTATAACACCTGTAACCAACACAATCAACACAATAAAGACTACTTTACTTTACTTTACTTTAAAAAAGACTGAATCAGTGTTAAAACAAGACTATTGCCATTAATTAAACAATTGTGGTTAATAACAATTTACTTAGTACCATAATATTTTGTCAGTTTGTATAGCTTTAGAACGAGTACCTAGCTTCATTGATGAACAGACTATTACCTATACTATTTAGATTTTTTAAAAGTACTTGCTATTTATCGTTTATTTCGAACACTTTTCAAATTAAAAAGGCTGGAGCAGGTTATGTCGACTACTCATCAAATTGGATCAGGATACTACTCGTGGTCCAAGCGAGCCAGCTTGTCAACGTAATGTCATGTGTCACCAAGCGAGGACAGCCGGCTTCCATTCCGCCTTTGACCGACGAGGCTGTCACATACAAGCTCTCGCATGTAATATTTATTCTAACGTGTGTTCTTCACACGTGTAGGTATATGGGGTTTTTCTACAACTATACTTTATCTCGCTTTTCACAGTAGGTATTCAATTGTACAAATATATATATATATGCATATACATAAATACAGCACGTAGGACAACATACTTAAAATTTGTTTTACATAATATGTAGGTGCTATAGGTAATTCCTATTGGAATTTCTTCCAGAATCCCCATGTCAGGAAAAGTAATTTATGACTCTGTGTGTGAATTATAAAACTGGACACTATAAAGGAGGTTAGTTAAAGCGTTAAGAGAAAAAAATACGATGAGTTTAAACTATAGTTACGTGAAGTAGAACTGTCTAACTTTCTACTACATGTCACAAAACAATTTCCCAGTGGAAACTCGATTGTAATTTGTTAGGTAACAAGTCAGTAGTCGCCAAGGTTCACCTGTTCCAAGCATGTGGCTCGCAGCCAACACATTCTCCATTTTCTAAGATAGCAATCCTTCTTGACACTTGATTTAATACGAGGTAGGTGCATTTGTATTGTTTTTATAACTGGAGTCATATTATTAGTTGGGCAGCTGTTGTAAGGGTACTAGTGTTTGGTTAAATGGTTGCTATATTGTAACTTTTGTGAGTAAGTGAGACATTAATTCAATATATTATATTTACGCGTTACCGTGTTGTGTTGGGCCTTTACAACTCATGATTATGATTCCCTATCATCGTTTGATACAAGTCGTGTTTTCTCGCAAAAAATATATATTTAATTCATTATAATTATGGCTTTTGAGTTGACTGGTAAGGCAATCAATCCTTAGAGGATTATTTGCAAAACTTTACAAATATTCGTTACTGGTGAATTTGAATGCGGTATTGGTGAAATCTAAGCAAATGTAGTCATTCAATAAAACATAATGTAGGTTTTTTTGTGAGGGGAAAATCATCAAATGTCTTTTCCCGCCCAGAGCCGGGCGGGAGGGAGTGTCAGACTCTTACTGAGTAAAAACCCCCCTGTTGCCTCATAGCGCTTACCCCGCAACCCCGGCTGAACATAATGTAGGTTAAGGCTCTGTGTTACTAAATTATAATTTTAAATAGAGAACAATTTAATAAACATCCAGTTGCTGGCGCTCACAAAATCAGTTTGTGGTTAACTAGTCCTTGACTGATTCCTTAGTAAATATTAAGTACAGAAAATATTCGCTTTTACTTTACTTTACTCAACGATCATCACATTGTTACTTAAGAACAGTTTAAATTATCATTAAAATGTCTATGAGTATGGCTAATGTAGTCCAAGACCCTCTTCTGCTTAAGGGTTTTGCCATAATTTCGTAGCTTGAATTAAATAAAAGGCCAGGGTTTGCCATAAATATTACAAATTCAGAGTATATCTCCAAAGTGGAGGTGTAGTGTAGTGCAGTGTAAATCACAAATATGAGTTTTTGAGTAACTATGGCAATAACAGATATTGTATATCCAGACTCCACCGCAAAGCTGACTTTGAGGTTTACGCCATAGAGTCGTATATTTATTGAATTCAAGGCTATTCTTCTTTTCAGCACTGCAACATTGGATTTCCGATCTTAAAGGCTTTGCCAATAAGTGTTAAGCTTTGGACGTTATGTTAAATCTTTTCGTGAAACTTCAGTAATCTCGTGTGTCGAGAAAATTCAGTATTTTACACGAAAATCTGTTTTGCTGAAGCCAAAACTCTTGTACAGATCAACAATATAAAGTTTCAGGTTTTGATCTGTATTCTGATGTAACCTTTCAGATAAGATTAAGTCAAATAAAACTATTGGAAAATACTTTTCCCGAGTAGTTCGTGCTTGTGGTATTAGGTCTGAAGTATGGTTTTATTTTTGTAGTTTACATGAAGTACGTACAAAAGTCTTACTTGGCTCCAAATAATATTGAACCAAGTTAATGCTGATAAAATAAAAATAAAATTTTTATGAAAAATTTGTATTTATAATTCTTTTATTTTTGTCTATTACAACCAAAATTATATTGATTGGAATGGATTGCTAACAATATAGGGAACGTGAAATTAGGCAATTTTTAAAATATTGAAATATCTTTGTTACTTAGGCGACACTATGAATCGACAAATATCAAAGCTTAGTAATAACTTACACAGTTCCATGCGCTAACCACGTGCTGATGTTTGGCCGAGATAGGGGGCTAAGTGCAATAATATACCACGGTCTCGGCCTAAAGCAGGAGAAGGAGGGGTGGTTTCTAGACAGTAAGAGTCTGACACTCCCTCTCGCTTTACCAAGGGCGAGAGATCAGTAACATTGGTGACAGACCCTTAAAAGAGACGCCCCCGGTAAATAACAAAAGAAATTCAAGGGTTCACAATTCCAAGCCCACATAAAACTCCTCATAATCAAATTAATCAAAGCTTCAATCATTTTCCAAAATACGTAATAAGTGACAAAGAACGTTACTTAGTAACAAAATTTTACGTTCACAAATACGCCTACAGTGACTATTATTGTATTAACAATAGGTGTAGGCGTTAGATTTGTGAAAACAAATTAAAATCATCCTGTGGGTTTAAGATTTTAGGCTTTAGAATACAAAATCACTTGTTCAGGCTAAAATGTATAAAAAGACTAAAACCTGACCTTTTTGTACTCTTTGTTAGTTTGAACTAGATCCTATTAATTTCATAACTGCAATTCTTAAGCCAACTTCGAACATTTCATCTTAAACGTTAACGTTTTCGGAAAACTTACAGCTAAAAGAAATGATATGACAATCGAAGGCTATTTACAAGTTATACAAAGTGTTTTTTTATTTTTTATTTTGATTGGTGTTCTTGTATTTTTTGATCTATCAAATCGTAGTTTCTTTTTATTGTTTTGTGCGGCTTACGGTACCTGACGGTAGGCAATCAATGCCGCCAATTCATAACATCAGAAGTTTCACCGGCTTTTTTGGGGTAAGGGATTTGAGGATTGGGCGGGATTGGGTATGAAAAGGAGGATTAAGGTAACACCAGAAAATAATAAATGGGGCAAACGTGGCTTCACATTAGTTTTTGGTGCTGCTCAAGCATAGCTCTCCCTCGTTAAAAAAGGTTTTGGCACTGCGTAGGGATATAGCCTCGCTATGTATTCTCTATCACATTTATCACGGGGAGTGTTCTGAGGAATTGTTCGGTTTGATCCCCGCCGCATATTTTCGCCATCGTTCCACGCGAAAACATGTTCATCCCCATCACATAGATAGTTGGCAGTCAACAACTGTGCGATTCTCGCGTAACTGAAATCACTCTGAAATGATCTTCCGGCGGCGGTATTCCCGAACCGATACGACCTTCAAACCTTCAAGAAACGGGCGTACACCTTCTTAAAGGGCCAGCAAGGCACTTGTGACTCCTCTGGTATTGCAGGTGTCCATGGGCTCCGACCGCTTACCATCAGGTGATCCGTCTGCTCATTTGCCTCCTATTCCATAAAAAAGTCATTATTAATTATACTTAATAAATTTAGTCATTGATTTGTATAAGGAACTGTCAACTTGTCTTCTTTAACACATTTTATTATGCATGCATAGCTTGATGTGCATGTTATCTGTACAACTAAGACAAGAAGTGCTTGGAACTTAGCTTCAAGCTATGTTAGAAACCTACACAGCCAATTAGTCTTAAAGATATTAATTCACTTCCAAGTTCTTATGTGGATTTAGGGCTAAGGTAATTTATTATCCGTTACTCTCTTTACATTATCATGTTATTAATGGTGGTCATAAATCACCTGGAACTTATCCAATTTGCATTTTTTGCTTCCTCATTTGCTAAAGTAAAATGTGAAAAGTATGGATTCTCTGTGAGTTTGTTGCGATATCGAAAAGCAACGAAGGTATCTTTTAATCCCACGTACTTTGGTATGTCATTTGTGATTTTTTGAGCTTATTTCTTTTTCATTTTCGTATTGTGCTCATGGTGAGATTTTTTTTATGTAAATACTATTATCTACTATTGGCTTTTTGGTCGGTTGAATGTTATTTCAATTGACAAAAAGGTGTCTTCTGGAGCTAGGCAAAGTATTACTGGAGTCTTTTTTGAAAATTGCTTAGTGTAGTAGCATGGAGTTTGTGATTTTGTTTGGTATATTATGATCATAATAAACGATTTACATAACTTGTAAAAAATGAGTATGTATTAATGAATTACATGCAGGATTACCTGCTATTTTTTACAACTTTGGTCTTTCGGGACAAAAAGACACTCCGGGTTTTTCACCATCCGAGGACGCCTCAATCAGAAAATTATTTCACTATCACGCTAAACAAAAACAAACTTACACACTTTCAAATACAGAATATCATGTTAGGAAAACAGAACTCACAATTTTACGTTTTAAGAGCATCTAAATAAAGTCGTGTTTTCATTTGTTGCAGTGTGACGAACATATTTCTAGTGAATCTGTCGGTGGCAGACCTGCTAGTGACGCTGTTCTGCATGCCGGTGCAGATTGCCAAGTCTGTCACATTGCTCTGGTACTTCGGGGAGGTTATGTGCAAGACTGTCAACTTTTTGCAAGGTAAGCTGACTTTTTAATAATTTAGATATAAGGAAATTTCCCCGTATTTAAATCCCGTATCACTATAAATTTTCCTTTATCCTATCATCGTCATCAGCTGGAAGACCTTCCCCTTAGCTTTTCACGCCAATGGACAAGTCGCCACTCCTATCCATTGGCTCACAGCGACTCTGATAAAGTCTCCGATCCTAGCAGGAGGACCTCCTCGCTGGAGGTCTTCCCATGTTACGTCTTCCAGTCCGTGGCCGCCGCTCAAGCATTTTTTTACCCATCGGCCGTCAGGCTTTCGAGCGATGGCCAACCCTCTTTTTTTTTGTCAGGGGAAAATCATCAAATGACATCTCCCGCCCAGGGTTAGGCGAGAGAGTGTGTCAAACTCTTACTGACTAAAAACCCCCTGTTCCTTCTCCTACTCTGGCCCAAGGGCCACTTGTTCATCCTATGCTATAATTAATTTGTAATATTGAACAAATTCATGTCCATACCTCATTTTAAAAAGACAAAGACTACGTTATATAATTAGTATTACAACATTCTGACGTATCACACCATCCAAAACGTGCAACAGCAGCTTAGCTTTCATCCCGTTTATAATAATATAATAGAAATAGCATTTATGCACAATGTCTGACTGGCAAAATGTAAAGGGTAATTTTCCTTTCCGAACAAAGACGGGAAGATGGGAACTTCACGCCACACCGCGAAACTAGCCAATTATAATAATTACTCCGACATTTGCGAAGGTGTTTCGTACAGATGCTAGCAAGTCCAAACTTTTAGTATTTTTCATTAGATTTGCAACTTTGTATTGAAGTAGTAAAGTTCAAAATTCAATAGAAAATATTCAGAATAGGTGAAACTGAAGGCGTGTATATATTCGTGTTATATTGTAGAGCAGTTATTGCAACTATGTACATCATTATTGTTGTAATGTTGAATTATTTTGATAAAACAACATTCCAAAATGCATTGCACTTTGTACAAATAAAACATCAAATCAGTTTTGGTAAAACTGATTATTCTTTTTTGGTTACATTACAATATTTTGGAGATCTTTATATTTATAAAATTTTAATCAAGCTTCATTAAACAACAATACAAAAAGTTTTCTATATAGCGGCCAACATTCTTGTGAGACCCCTGAGGCTATAGGTGTATTAAGCATGTTTATCACCAGGGTCCACTTCTGAGTAAAGACTTCTTCTCAGAAGGGAAAGCCTTTAGCATTTATCACCACGCTTTCTCGTCGCAGATTGTTGATTTCAAACTCAGTCAATATTTTTCAGCAATATTTTTCTTCACCGTTTATCATTGGTGACACTTTTGTTGTGTTTTGTTTTCTCTTCATCTTTAATAAGTGCATTTAGAACAGATTGACAAATGAATGAAATTTAATCAAAACATAATCGTTGATCAATAGGCTTTTTATATAAGGAATCTTTGTGGGTACATATATATAATGTACCTCAAGCACTTGCCAAAAGACTACTGAACAACAATCTTTTGGCACGAGCCTGTATACACATGGCAATCAAATCCTAAACAGAACTAGCTAGGTGTCACTTGACATTTAACAAAATTTATTTATGAATTCACTCTCTTGAGTTTTTACAGAAAACCTGTGAGTTGATATTTATTTGATAGCCGATCTAAACAGTTTCATTAGAGGTCAGTAAATCCCTATTTGGGTTCCAAGACGACCCTGTTAAACAAAGGTTAAACAAAATTATGTGGTTTTCCACCGTGATAATGGTTATTGTTTACTCCAGAGAGCTTGGTAAACATGTAAATAGCTGCCATCCTTTAGTTCAGGAACTGCTAGGGCCACTTGAAGTAACAAAAAGCTTATCTTAATCCTCCAAAGAATAATATTAAAAATGTACCAAAGAGAACATTCTGGAAGTACAAGACCTTATCAATAATTTCTACTCCATGAATTTTTATTCCTTGTTGCTTACTTACCCTTCAAGTATATAATAGTGTTGAGAAAAGACACACTTGAAACGTTAGGGCCTATAAACTAAGATTTACGTTCCACGTGACTGAGCCCATAAGATCAGGGGGAGGTCGCAAACAACTTTCCTTGGGCCAAAATTAAATTTGTTAGAACATTCTTCAGTATGTGCTCTATTGGAATTTGTGATTGAAAATTTAAACTCTCATTAATGAAACATGTATTGCGACCGAGTAAGTTTGAGCACGTGCAATCTTGATTGAGTATTTATTGGAGTTCATTTGATAACTGTCAATGGTTGCAATTAAGTGCTAATTTTATTAGCAAGTCTATATGTGGAAACAATTATGTGTAGCGCTCGATATGGTTGGTGAGAGTTTGCGGTAAGATGAGGTGTTATTTTTAGAGAAGACTGGAAACACACAGGTTTTCTTACCAATGGTGTAGGGGCCTGTGAAAAGTGTTAGATATTTTACCAATAGGTCATTAAAATAACAATAAAAAGTCACATTAACCATCAATTAAACCATTAACCTAAAAACCCAATACTGATTTCTAGTACAACACAACACAATACTATCGCCTGTCGAAATTTTATATTGGCTGTGAGGGTTTATGATTAGAATCCCTGTTTTATATTAAACTTATTTAAAATGCATCACGCAGAAAAATATTTTTTTCGTAAAATGAGCTTTCTTTACTAGTCAAACCTTTGAGTGATGATGTGGCAAACTAATGGTACGTACACCAAAGAAAGAGTAATTATAAATAAAAAAAACTTACATAAATATGTACCATATTTATACTCGTTTATTATACCTACAAATAAATATTACACATACTACTTCAATGTGTTTATACACATCCAATAATTGTCCTTGTTATAGTTATGACTCTACCAATCTCTGCAAAAGTATCTCCCAAACTATTCGCTTGAACAAAAAACGACTATCACGACGACCATCCTAATATCTTTCAACTAAGCTAATTACATTAGTGTTTGTTCCACAGGACGAAGTAAATATAATCAAATTGCCAATTAATACAGTTGGTTAAAACAAAGGGAAATGCTAAAAATTGCTTTAATTACGATCAGTCTTTTGGTATTTGGTACAAAGAAAATTTTACGCGGAGAAGGTTTAGAACAAAATTGTAGATTTTTTCTCTTTCATTTTTGTTGTACCTTGTTGATTTTGATTGCTTGGTGCCGACCCGCATTGATTGCATTGATTGCTTGATACAGACGTTTAATTGACTATATTTCATTTAATATCTTGTTCGCTTACACGGCTTACCTACATATTCTATTGTATATAATGTGTCTGATTATTTAGTGTTTTTCTTAAATCTTTATTTTATTAAAAGGGCTTTTTTCCATACAGAAGATTTCAGCCCTATTATTGTGTACAAAATTCAGTACTTACTTATCTACCTATTAAACCATTCATAGGTTTAGCTAGCTCTTAACTTTAAACATAAAATAATTAGACGATACAATTTTTTGGCCTCAGATGATAATGGTGACGCTAGCACACTATGACAAAAACCAATATCATAACTGTTAAAACTAAAATCCTGATATTATTTAGTGTTTGTAAAAGAATGGCTTATTTTTAATCGACTTTCCAAAAGGAGCAGATTTCTCAATTCGAGTATATTATACATATATGCATGTTTTTAAATTCAAAATATTCAATAGTACAGGATCTTTAATACTTAGTCTAGTATTATTTATACGATTACTAAAAAAATATTTAAATTATTATTTGTTTTAAAACAGAGACTGTACCGTTATGTTTCTGCTATGCGACGGTATAACATGAACTGTGCAATAAAAGGCACTCTATTCGGATCTCGGGATTACATCTATAGGTGTACATTTCATAGATTTTCCGCACTATCGGTTATGTAACTGACTCTTGCGTAACGTTCAAGCACAGTCCATAACATTGATCGAATTGAGTTCTAGAAACTCAGAAAAACGGTAACTTTACGTACTAGTGTAAATGGATTTGTGCTCTTATTTTGTCACTTAATATTCGAATTGGTTCATAACAAAGATGCTATTTCGAAGAAACTCGTGCATAACAAGATCTTCTTTGTCTAACATGATAAGGTATTTTCTTTGTTCTATTTTAGTACACAAATATGTTTTAAATAGACAATCGCGTGTCCATAAAAATAAATGTAAAAATAAGTCAACACAGATTCGCTTTGTTACATCTTTAAGTATCTTTTTATTACCGTATCAAGTACAATCAGAGTCAGAAAACAGAGCAAAAAAAATATACAAAAACAATTGAGAAACTCTTTCAAGTCAATCAAGTGAACAATCCACCTTTGGTCATCAGATATTCCGGATCCATGTATCAAAAGAAAAAGCGTTCGCAAAGTGGTCCTTCTGAACCCAATAATTTGCGGTATTAAGGTCTGAACTTGTATAATATCGGGAGAAGTACAAGACAGTAGGACGCGGTTGATAACATTCAGGGCTGAGAGACGCTTGATTAAATTTTGAGGAGCCAACTTTGGTTATAAGCTGATTTGCTTCAAGAAATTTTCTGGTACTGTCCCGTTGATTGCTTTTATTTTGCGCCGGATCGGAAAATTGTTTGTTAATTTGCTTGAATTTTCTTTTTATTCCTTTTTATTTTTACATACTTTTCTTTTAATTTCGTATATCAAATTGAACGTAGATATCACATTTGAACATTTAATCATTGTGTTTACGTACAAGTATAAAGCTATTTTCGCTTAGTCAAGTCGACACCCATAGCTTGATACTACCAACCACTTTATCGACTTAGAATCTGTGCTAAACCACAGAGTGCGGCAGGGCTTAACACAATCTAAGGTCATGATGCTATAATGGCACCTACTCTTATGAAGCTTTAGAATATAGTCAAGTTAAGATAATATTTTATCTGAACTTCTTTTTTTCCATTTACGTAACAAATATTTATAATCTCTATTTAATATTTCAGAGGGCACTAATTAGATGTGGACGGTATTTTTTTCTATAATTTTCACCTGAAATATATAACTATTACTGGCCGAATACGAAAATATTTTAACCTGTCATGTATTTCAAAAGATCTGATCGTTTCAATATATTTCACGTTCAGAAATTTGCAGATATACAGACAAAAACAAAATGATGTAAAAAGCCTGCAGATAAATTGTTTTTATGATTTATTTCAAAATGTATCCATTATATGTATTTATTGCATATGAATTTGATTCCATACTTGATGGCCATTAAAACGTTATTCTTGTCTTCCTTATGTTTAATACTAAGAGGAAAAATAAAAATGTATTTCTATATCAATCATAAACGTTCTTATTATTATATATATATATTATTGCCTTCAGGAGTAGCAGTAGCTTCAAGCGTGTTCACCATCACAGCGATGTCAGTGGACCGGTACCTGGCCATCACACAGTCTCTCCGACAACCCTGGATGCCATCGAGACGAGGAGCCTGTAGTCTTCTAGCAGGACTCTGGCTGGTGGCCTTGGCCATCTTCGCTCCACTTCTAGCTGTAGCTACAGTTGAAAGGGAGTACGTTCCTTCACTTTCAAGGACGCGGAATGGATCGGTGAGTACTTTTAGCTTTTTTAGGCTTATTGATGATAAGAATTTTTTTGATATAGAAATGCTTCCCATCGACGTCGTCAATGTTTAAATATTTAAAACTAGATGAATAATGTTATTTATTTGCTTCAATGAAAAAGCGTTTTGATAAAAAAACGTGGCACTTCGTGTAGGTATTACAAGTCTATTTACAAAAGACAAGTGCTAAAACACTTTAATCGTTAAAGTCCATACAATGAAAATCTAATAGGACTATTCTGCATTGTAGTGGCCTACTACCATACTACTGGAAAACTCCTGCTATTTTAGTATCGAAAATGGAAAACTCGAACCGTATTTTGATAGCAAAGTACACTTCAGCCATGCTATTCATAAAAATAGAAAGAATGTTGCATCAAATTCAATTGACAGTAAAAAGAATACTGAGTAGTCTTTGAACAAATTTATATTCAGATAGTCGGTTAGATATGATCTTGAATACTAAACTGAGTGTCTCCCGTCTCCCGTTAGGTCATTGGATAAGGAACGAGACGATTTTATTACGATTTGCATGGAGATTAAAAAACTTCCACATAATATTATTTCAAGGACATAAGACTTAAAATATTCCTAAGGGAATTATTTTTTAGCAAGCCTAGACTTAGAAACGTACTTATAAATTAAAGTATATGCTGAACAATTTGCTATATTAGTATTTTTGACAAATATGAATGCTCGTACGCCTCGTAGGCGTGTTGTGACAAAAATGTATTCTGTTCCAGTGTTTCGAGCAGCGGTTACAATAACTTTGTCGTTAAACCAATTTCATTTCTTGGAAATAGAAAGCATCCCATTAAGATACAAGAACAACAAAGACCAAATGTGATTATTAACACCCACACTAAAAATAGATTCCGAGTATAAATTAACATCATTTCCGATTCAATATCATAACATTTCCTTTAAATTTACGAACCAATTTGTGTTCTTAGGCTTAGAAGGGTCAGATCACAAATCGTCCAAACATCTTGGAAAGGTTGCCTTTAAATATTAAGCAGAATCTTAAAGTACGGTAATGTAAGCAGTTACTTTAATCCTTGAAAAGTTAATTGGACCTTATCTTAGAGAGCCACTTAGGTACAGACAATTGCCTTGACGTTGTACATATTTTTATTTTTTTAAAAAGCGCCTGTTAGATTTTCAAGGTCATTGGGTAACTTAATGGGGCATTTAAGGTTTTTGGTATAGAAGTTGAGAAGCAGAAAGATAATTAAAGAACTGCCAGGATTGTTAAATTAGTGTAAGTGTCGGAGAGCCAAGCTACGGCACGAATGGGTCGGCTCGAACGGAGTGATACCACGGCCTCACGGTTGTGTCCATCACTAACCAATCCTTAAATGTCAAAATCCCTTATCCCTAAAAAAGCCGGCAACGCACTCGTAACTCTTTTGGTGGCGATGGGCAGCGCTGATTGCTTATCATCAGGTAATCTGTATGCTCGTTTGCTGACCTATACCATAAAAAATACAAATGTTGAGAAAAGGTTTCTGAATTCAATTCATGAATCAGGAAGACGGTTACTAAATTGCTAAGATTTTTCAAAAAAGGTTAGTAACAAAACGAATTTTGGTATAATGCCTGGTCAGATATATTTAAAGTTATTGGGTGATATTATGTTATAGGTATAATACTTTGCAGATTTTATTTTCTAAGTTAATAAGTTACTGGAACTACGTAAGTTACGGTTTTTGGTATACCTAAAGGTACTACTTTGTTGCAACTTGCAAATCTATTCAGTCAAACATTTTATGTATTTTTAATCCTGTATGTATCATGTATATACCTACAAGTAAAAGACGAAAAATAGTCAGCTGTTTGATTTATTTTCACTTTTATTTACCCAAAGCCTTTGTATGGTTGTTGTTAGAAGTGCACAAACTGTACTGAACTGTAACCAACGAGCTAAATAACAATCAACATTATTAACGTCTATCATCCGCTACCGCTTCCTACTCACCGCCAATATCCGTAATATTATGTTATATTACGTACCTAATTAGTTAGCTTATTAATATATTGTTAAATTTTGCGTTCATTCACCCATTTCATGTACAGACAATAACCTTGTTTATACAAGTACTTTTATTCGTTTGGATAAAAAGAAATAAACTTTAATATATAAACGATATTTTTTTGGACGACGTTTCAGTCCTGGGGTAAAAGCAGTCGCCTCCTGTGCATACTTGCACCTCTTGTGGATTCATTTTTTACATACCGGCTAGAGAGAAGATTATTTCCACTATGACAAACGACCACCACGCCTAACCTGGACTTATATTTTTCTAATTAAAAGTTTGCAATCGATAATCCACTTTGACCAAGCCTGGTGATTAATGTTTATTCATCTACTACTTTCCCATTTCTTCATGATGTTTCCCTTCAGGGTACAGACAACAGACCCTGATGTAAAACATCATTAATGGTGTCTAACTTACCTGACCTTAGAAACTAAATATTACTATGAAAAACCACATTGGTACTTTCCAGGTTTCATGCATGACATTTTGAATTTATATTTAATGTTATTCTAACACCTACAGTGACAAACTCACTGTCCAAAATAAATAGCCCCATCTTCTTTCCACAAAGGAACTTCATGTTTTTGACACTTTCGGCGACCCCTAAACGTGTCAGGGCAAGATAAGTGACGTCAACTGATTTAGAAAAAGATTTTCAATGGACTGGAGCAGTATTGTACCCAAAATATCTTATGTTCACTCGAAATGTTTTATGTAAATCATAAAGATTTTTCAACAAAGTCAAGGCTTTGTTGGATCATTTCGTCAATGTAAACTGTTTTTTTATTATCTTAACTTCCATTTTTTCGCTTAAATTCTTATAATTTTGGAAGGTTGTTAAAAGATTGAAGTGCTATTTTCGTGGCCTGGTGGCTTATATTGTATTGTACTCTTGAGTGCAATTTAGTGTATTTTTATTGATACAAATAGGGTATGAAAAAATTAAATCTTGTATTATAATTAAAAAAAAATCTTAGTCAAATATTAAAAACATAGGATCCTTTCAGAAATCGATAATAACCAAACTCAATTTAAAACTAAAATACAGTAAGCACTAAAACTTTCCTTAAACGGTATATGTGTAGTTGAACAGCAAAAGAAAAAAACGTAAACATTTAATAGGCACACAGAAAAACTTGTAAAACAATTCCCCGGAAAACTTTCGGTAAAATTAAAAGGCAAACAAACTTCTGAAGCAAAC
This sequence comes from Spodoptera exigua, assembly GCA_902829305.4. Taxonomy (NCBI): domain Eukaryota; kingdom Metazoa; phylum Arthropoda; class Insecta; order Lepidoptera; family Noctuidae; genus Spodoptera; species Spodoptera exigua. Next base: position 15,447,518 of record LR824605.2, read on the forward strand.
TAAAGAAATTTTTCGAAACAATTGTTCCAGAAACATTATTCAACACAACTTTTTACTTTTTTAAGGAAAAGAAAAATGTTGAAATTTTTACTCCTTATGTAGATCTACTACATACTTTAGGGACAAAATTACAAGTTTAAGTATGGAATAAAAGAAATAAAATTCTAAAAGAAACTTTGCTATAACGAACTTACATTAAGTGGGGAGCCATGCTTCGGCACGAATGGGTCGGCTCGACCGGAGTGATACCACGGCCTCACAGAAGACCGGCGTGAAACAACCACAGCGTTGTGTTTCGCCGTGTGAGTGAGGTTACCGGAGGCCCAATCCTTCCCCGCCCCCAATCCCTCCTCAATCCCTAAATCTCCAAATCCCTAATCCCTAAACGGTCGGCAACGCACTCGTAATTCCTCCGTTTCGGGTGTCCATGAGCGGTGCTAATTGCTTACCATCAGGTAATCCGTCGGCTCGTTTGCCGACCTATTACATAAAAAAAAGTGATAAGAATATTTTATTGTGATATTTGGATTCTGTTATGATTATATCGTAAACCGATGGTCACGGGATTAAGGTACCAGCTTCTTATATAAGCAGTAATGCAAGGCAAGTAATACAACGTGAAGAAACCTTAACTAATAAGTTTAAAATCGCCAAGCCGCCTCGGATTCGTTTTTTACCTTACTTGTGTTAATTTTTTAATCCAATCATTCTTTACTCGGCCTGAAAACACCATACAAGGACGCACTATAAAACCGTTGTATGCAACATAAAGAATAAACTAAAAATAAAATATTACATCTTAATTTTACAAATAAAACCGTCTGCTAATGCAACAATTTAGTGGTCAACTTAAAGTAATAATGTAGCAGTAAATCTATGCTGTAATCCCCATTGACACCGCGCATTGGCAACGGTCCAGAGTTGCCGACCAATACTTAAAAGGTATTAATCCTATTACGAGTTCAACTTACATTTTATACAGATAATATATAGACTTAGGTGGAAATGTAATTAGGAATTATGTCTTTTTCCCTCGTAAAAAACATTATTCATTAGAGAATTGTACAGTTGGCGCAGTGACCGGACTGTCTCTGGTCTGTTGCGTAGCGTGTAGTTAGTCTGTCGATTCCACAGGAATTACTCTTTTTGTGTTATCTAAAAATGTATCGTTCTGATTTCGAAATTGTCTGTGTGTCAACGCACTGACGACACAGGAAAATAGCTTAGCTTTTTGAAAGAACATATACGAACAGTTCGTCTCATCTTCATATGGCTAGGTAATAGCAAATTGATTGTTAAATTATATATTCATACAAATATTATCCTTAAAATAAAGACAAAAAGATTTGGTCAATATTTATCCAATTTGGTCAAATAGTCTGGGAGCTAATGTTTGTTAATATACTTTAAGAGTAAGTGAAAATAATCTTGGGACCATAATAAAGGCACTTTCATATGCTAAACATATAAATACTAAACAAACTTAATAAATAGTTCCAACGGATACTTTTAAGAACATTTGTAAATGAACGAAATGTTTATTAAAACAAATTCATATTCATCATAATGAAAATACAAATGAATTTATTAAATTTAAGATGAAAATTCAGTCAAATCTAACTCTTGACAAATATACAGCAATCTGTAAAGTTGTTTCAACGTCTCACAACTTAAACTAGTTAGCTTTTCACTACTAAATAGATTTATTTTTCAATAAATGATTATCACTTCTTTATGTTTCATTTTATATTAGAATAATTTGAGAAGTCTCTCTAGGGCACTTAAAAATTAGATCTTATTGAACTTATTTATTTCCAAGCGAAGTCTAAGTAAGACAATGTCGGTCCGTTCGATGGGTTTAGGGAGCAAAACTTTTTTTTGAATTAAAAATCATCAGATGGCTTCTCCTACCCAGGATTAAGGAGCCCGCTCCTCATGCATGAGGGAGAAAGGTTCGAAACCTGGCAAGTAACAATGTGACTTTTTCCGAGTTATATGTACTTTCTATGATTATTTAGTTACCAATGACATACGGTGAAGGTAAACATCGTTAGGAAACCTGGACTTAAAATTTCTAATTATAAGTTTGAAATCGCCAACCTGCATTGAGCAAGCGTGGTGATTAATTCTTCGTGTGAGAAGAGGCCTTTGCTCAGCAGTGGGCACTTATAGGCTGATGATGATTGCCCAGGATAAGACAAAGTAAGTCTAAAAAGAGTGTCACTCTACTGACTAACCCCCCTCTCTCTTCCTGCCTTTCCATCTCTATGCCGAGGTTGCGTTACCTGATTCGGCTTGCCCTGCAACCTCGGCTGAACATCGGCCCTATTGAGCCCCTTCTGTGTAGGTCTTGCGCTCGCGGTGGCAGGCGTTAGGAAGCGGATAAGCATCGGTAATTGAATATCAAATTGCGTTAATCAATAAAATAATAATAGTATATTGATAAAAAACCTATGTCCTATTCCGGAGTGTATCCTATGCCTGTGCCAAATTTAATCCAGATCCTTCCAACATCCAAACATCGTAACTTTCGCATTTGTAATATTAGTAAGAAGTAAGATTACTTCAACTTAGATATTATACTTATACTGTTTTTTTTTACAATATTTCATAAGTTTGACAATGGCAATATTTCCTGCTGGATGGTAAAATAATGTTCCGTGACCCAATTCGGGTCGAATAAATTACTACGAGTTTGACATTCCCTATCACCAACAAGCTTTGAAGAAGAATGTTGATGATTCTCCTTTCAAAGAATAAAACTGCTAAGACTGAATAAGCTTCTAGTCTAAAAGGGTTCACCAGATAAGTAGAAGTAGGTATCACAGAGTGAAATCGTTTCGCACCCTTTCTAAGAGGTTTAAGATTCCACAAACTGGTCAAATGACAGTTGAAATTGTTGACTGAAAAGTTTTTTTACGCTCTTCGTTTTTAAATTACATACCCTAGATGCTATATAAATCAAAACAGGTTTACCACAAAACGAGCATTTCCGATTTATATTGAAATATGATAAATCTAAACAATACTCATAACTCCGAGGTATTCTATCTATGTACTGTATGAAGCTCTCGTGTTTTTATTGGTTTTTCCACGATACACGAATGTAGGGACGCTCGCATTGCTCGCTAGATTTAGAAATGACGTCGAACACTCGGTACTGTCGCGATATGAAATGCCTTGCTGCGTGACTTATGTACTTTGTCATTTCATTTTGTTGAGAGCCTTTCTCAGTTTTCAAAAAGAAGATAGTGTTTTGAAGGAGATGGTTTTATAGTGCGGTTTAAGAAACATCGATACACTAGATAGAGATTTATTTTATGGTTTCTTATAAGCATCACTTTCAGGAGTAGTGATACAGTTATGGGGAATATAGAGTAACTTGATACATTATTTAATGGTTTTATATCTTTAGGCAAAAATCTTAATATAATCGTACAATATTACTTTGTTAACGCTAACATTAGAATGTCTACTACTCGAATGTTAAAAGTTCTCTCGAACTTCCGCCCTCTTTTCCTAATATAAATTCTGGAATGCCATTTAAATTTCGACTCGTTATTTTTATAAGGAATTGGCGACTATAACTACTAATCGTTTTAATTTCAGGTAAAATAAGAAGTTAATATCGAAATTCAACCGAAATGACAATGAACTTATACTACTTTCGATACGAAACGTTACTAAGGTGTACTTCATGTAATCGTTAAAGGTCTCTGAATACGACAATGGCATTGTTTATGACGGAACTCTGTGTTGTATAGTAAAAATTACCATTATTATATACTTGCTCCTACAATGCGCTAAATATGAAAGTGAAGAAACACGAAACTAACGTTAGCCTAAAAATAACAAAACATAGTTATCTTAGTGAATGCATTGAAATAATAAAACACCTTCCACTAAAACAGTCTCAAGTTCTCAGAATGCATTATTTATAAAATTCTCGTCGACTCGTTAGAAATATTCTCCATTCCGATGTCACGTAACTTGAAATCAGATCTTCTGTAAACCGATTACGTACACACAGCCTTTAATATATCGTAAATGAAACAAGAAAAGGCTTTTTAGAGTGAAAAATGAGTAACCAATTATTCGGATCACGTTCCTCCCGATCTTGGGTTCAAATTCTATAGCTTATAATGATTATTTCATGCTATACTGCGGTATTTACTATGTAAGCTAAAAAAAAAAATGGGCCGGTACCTTTACTTCTGTAAGCAAAAAAAAAAAAATGTGCCGGTCTTCTTGCTCAGAGGGCCCAACTGAAATATAATAAACTTTTTATTGTAACCTCATTTGTATAAGTGGTAGTACTAGAAGACTGATCTTAGTATAAACAGAAAGAGAAACATTTATGCGTAAATCAACTTGCAAACAAACCGGTGCAGCGACTAGTCCGTCAACTCGTCCATATTTAAAGGAGTAAGAAAAACTAGTAATGACCGGAATTGATAAAAACATAACCAGGCCAGTAATATTAACATTCCTAGTTTTCTTTCAGCGAACACTCCAAAAAGGCTTATAAGATTTTCAGGACGCCTGTAAAATATTCTTGAGTAAGCTTGTTTGCAAAATAGAGAGAATTTACAAAACAATTGTATTACAATCATGACCTAGCCGGGTTTTTGTCGACATGCTAAGCTCGGCTCGGGCCTACCTCGGGTAGGATTAACCAGATGACAAGGATTCTGTTTTACTTTACCAGTTCTTTGGGGGCTGCAAACATAATTAGGGTACATAAAATAATTTTGTCAACCCAAGAATTTCCTACAGGTACAAAAACATTATTTATGTTGTTTATTTAAATGAAATAATTTTAAATCTATTTAAAATTTTCAAATATAATCGCTTTACTTACACTTAATTCTTTTTTGCAAAATTAAACCTTGGACAAAATTTGTGGTTGATTTTTTAACAAAAAGGGCTTTTAAGCTTCAACACCACAAAGGCCAAATTTATGATATTTGAATGTGATTTTTATTTATGGAGTTTGCTAAACAGGGTGGTGACCCTTATATTTTATGTGCAGCTTCAGAGGTTTCAGACATGCTTACATGGGCACTCGATAAACAAATTATTTTTAAAACTATGTTTTTTTAGTATAAAAGAACATGGTCAATAAATGGTTATTGGCATATTATAACATGGTCAAGTTCAAACTGTTTGAGGAACTATCAAAAATATTTTATAGGGTAAGTTTTGTACCTACTCGAGTAGGCTCCGTTTCCAACTCAAAACTTTACATAGTTTAACAATAGGGTAAAATTAATGATTTAAAAAAAAATACGTTTCTAAACTAATTCTAGAAATTCAATTATGATCTTTTACGATAAGACTTAGGGTGAAGTAATTCTGCTAAATGCTTTTGCGAATCCAATCTTAATAGGACAATGCGTAATTAGAAATTATGAATCAAGAAAGTTTGGGAGTTTCACAGTCAATCTTTATTATCTTTAATGGATGAACGGATGATAAACTTATTTTGCTCTTTGCTTTAACAAAACAATATAATTACTTCAAATTCTCCTGTTTTGTCTACACCAGGAATTTGTCATGTCTCGTAGCACAAATTTTTAAACACATTACAATTTAATCGAGTACATCCTAAACTTTGCTTAAATCCAGGTATCATATACTTGAAATATGCGTAAGTTGAAGAAAACATTTTTTTTCTTAAAATTTTTAATTAATTTGGTACATCAGTCTTCGTCCCGAAAGAACAAATTGACGTCTTTTTATTGAAAATACCCCTAACTTAAATGAACTGAGAAAGTCTCTACTAGTTTCACGTCACATCGGGCCTCTTATTTTTGACAGACGCATAACCGACTGAGTTGCAGAGACTAGTAGAGCTTTTCTCAGTATGATGAAGACTTAAGTTTGTACCACGATAGTTACTCAACAAAAACAGTTAGCATCATGTGGCTGTTATGATGACTTTTAATTACGGAAACATCTATTCTAAACATAGGACTATTTTAGTATTTTTAATGAAATGTATGATTTGAAAATACATAATTTGGTTTTCCGAATCGATTTTTTTAAAGTGCATGGAATTCATTTTTTAAATCTATGGTATTATTATTCAATACTATATTCCAAGTATTTCAACGCTTATTTATAGATGTTGGGCTATCACTCATATAAAAACGTTAAACAAAAATACCCAATCAACGTAAAAGCGACACGAGTTTTAAAAAACATTTATTTAAAATTTACCGTTATATCCTTTAACATAACTTCAGCACACAAATTCAGAGCTCATAATAAATATTTGGCAACAGCTCTGTTGGCTGGACCAGGGAATTTATCGCTGAATCGGCAACTAAAATATGGACTAGCAAATTTATAATTGTAGCAGAAGGCTATAATTGTAGCCTTTGGAAAGTTTGTAGCAGTGGTTTAATATTTACTGTCATTATTACAAATAGCTGCCAAATTGGGTACTGAATATATGTTTATTATTCAAGCAATAATTTGTTCAGAATTTCAAATATTATATTCGTATACAGGTGAATAAATTACTGTTGATACAGCCAGTTTTCATAAATTGTGTTATAAGAGCGGTTTGCATAGAAGATGTGACCAACTATTTTGATATTCGTATTTCTACTATCCATATTTAGTAAGTCTGAATTTTAATAATCGGTACTGTAATTTCTTGAGCCCATTTTACAATGCATGATTAAATATTATGTACTAGATAATATGTAAGTGTGGGAGAGCCAAGCTTCTGCACGAATGGGTCGGCTCGACCGGAGTGATACCACGGCCTCACAGAATACCGACGTAAAACAACCATAGCGTAGTGTTTCGCCGTGTGAGTGAGGTTACCGGAGGGCCAATCCTTCCCCTCCCCCGATCCCTCCCAATCCCTAAATCTCCAAAACCCTAATCCCTAATCCCTAAAAGGTCGGCAACGCACTCGTAACTCCTCCGTTGCGGGTGTCCATGGGCGGCGCTGATTACTTACCATCAGGTAATCCGTCTGCTCGTTTGCCGACCTATTCCATAAAAAAAACTAGATTTTTGGGCTATGCTTATAATTTTCGTATAAACTTATATGATGGTGCTAAAATAGTTGTTTACGACTATATTTTTCATCGGACATGTCATATTTATATTGTATACTAGCTTTTGTCCGCCACATTGTTTGAGGGTAATAGTGACTTCCTGCAGATTTTTGGTTTAAAAACTATCTTATGTTCCAAAGTATATCTCTACCAAATTTCATACAAATAGGTTCATTCGCATTTATAATACTAGTTTTTATATGCATTTGAATTGGTTGGATGTAGATATGTCTAGTGTATAACCATGTATTTTCTGTATGCAATCTTTCAGTACTTCTCAGTAAATAAGTATGCACTGGGTCCTTAATATTTACATATGCCATATACAAAGCGTAAACATGTCCCAAGGAACACACATTTAGGTCATAATAATGCCCTAAAATGGAATGGAGGCAAAATGCGAGTTTTAGCAAACAGTTTATAGGTATACTGGGGATTTTGGGCGATATATAATGATCTCTAGGTACAGCATTGAAAAGACTTTTAAATAATATATTTTATAATGTACATACCTACCTACCTGGGTGCCTACCTTGTTAACACTTAGCATTTTCTCGCTATTATTGTTTTAAACCACCGGCTAAAGAAATTACTTAAAGTCTCTAATGATGTTACGATTGTGTTACGTAAACAGTTTTTTTACTAACTTATTTCGGTGGCGGGTAATTTGATAATTAAACTAAATGTAAATTTTGTATTCTCATGTAAGTGGCTTTATGGTCTTTTTGGGAATAAATGATTTAAACCCTAAACTCTACCTACATTTGAAAGTAAACTGGAAAAAAGTCATTTTTTATGTCAGTAACGGTATTATTTTCATAAAGGTCCTTATAGATGATCGTATAAAATCCAACAATTTTTACTTATACGCTCAAAAAGTCTTCGATTGACAAAATAGGCAGTTTTTATTAAAAACTCGATCAGCTATTCATAACGCAAGCGGGAGTGTACCTAACAGCTCTTTGCAAAGTTCTCAGTAATTTTTCATTTTAATTAGACGTTCTTTGAAATCGAAAATGGTTTTGAATTATAATCTCTGATATTTGAAAAACTTGTAATGGATGTAAGCAGACAAAAAAGGTGACATAAGGTGAAAGAAGGTGATTAGTGTACGTCAGACATTTTTTATTTTAACCAAAAGTAGAATCTGATTTATTGTGATATAATTTTGGAATAGATTGATGATTATAATGTTTCCTAAGAAGCCAAGATTTGTATGTCTATTTCGTTGTGTAGGTTGATAGATTAAGTAAGACGTATTTTGATTTACTGGTATCCACAAATGTATATGTTTGTTCTAAAACTGCTACATTTTGAATTTCACTTTTGACACAACGTAAGTAGGTATATAAATCACAACTTTGACATTTATAAATGAATGGTTACTTCAACTTTTACCACAAAACTTAATAACTAAGAGCATTTTAACACAAGATATTTTAATGTATACCTAACTCTATGTGCGCATTTAACTTTAATTTTCTCAAAACATGCGAATACGTATGTGATATAGAAATAAAATTGAAATAGCTCATGAACAAGTAAATTAAATCCATCAAAAGAAAAAATAACAAATTTTAACAGCGGTGACCTCATAAAGTTCTTTTATATGGCGACGTTTGAGAATGGGTGAGTCAGGCGTACGATTCCACGCACTCCATAAACGTCAATTGTAAGAGATATGACGTACATTTATACGGATATACTTTCCCTATTGTATAAAAAGGTCAATATTTTAGGACAAAAAGTTTCATATGTGTAATAGTCATTCAAATATAGAATTATTGTTGTTAGCGTCTTGGATCGAATAATAAATCAGTTAAATAACAAATCAAAGGTGTATGAGGTATCGTAAAGTATATCCAGAGTCCAGTCAACGACAGTAAAGTACAGGAAGATGAATTTTAATGACATCAGTATTAAGAGTCAATTTCCATTGTATAATTTATCACCTCGAGAATTTTACGTGACCTTAGTATTGTTTAAATTTTTTTGTTGTGACTGTAAAAACAAAATAAATTAGATTCTGTTTTTATTATAATTTGCAATCGATTTCGTCTGCAAAGTTTCACCATCTAATTGAAACGATTTTATTTATATTAATTTATTAAATAAAATAACAAAAGTGAATACACAGAAGTAATTGTAATACAATGAATATAAAATTATTATTTGATTGCCGTGGTGGCCCGGAGGTTAAGGAGCCCGCTTCTCATGTATAAGGGTGTGGGTTCGAAACCTGGCAAGTACCAATATGACTTTTTCCGAGTTATATGTATTTTCTATGATTATTTAGACACCACTGACATACGGAGAAGGTAAACATCGTGAGGAAACCTGGACTTATAATTTCTAATTATAAGTTTGAAATCGCCAACCCGCATTGAGCAAGCATGGTGATCAATGCTCTAACCTTCTCCGTATGACAAGAGGCCTTTGCTCAGCAGTGGGCACTTATAGGCTGATAATGATAATGATGATTTGATTGACTAAATGCCTTATTCATTTAATATTAAAGAAAAGTGCGAAATGTAACTCTAAACACTTAATACGATATTCAGACTTAAAGTATATGAATGGGTTGGCTCAACCTATCTCTCAGATCAACGCGAAACAAAACACTGGCGGGAAAGAAAGATAATTTTTGTCTTTGTGTGAGTGAGGTTATAATATTCAACTCACTAACAAACCTGAAAAGGCCGGCAACTCACTCGTTAGTTCTCTGGTATGACGAGTGTCCATGGGCGATGCTGATTGTTTACAACCAGCTGATCCGTCCACTCTTTTCTCATCCTATGCCATAAAAAGTACTGAATAGTATTAAATAGTAGGTATATTAATTATTAATCTTTAAGCAACATAATATTACTTGGACGGACTAAATGGCATAGGCATTTTCACCGGTGTCAACCTTTGGGTGATGTAGATAATTTATAGTAGGTAGAATAACAATGAAACAATGAATATATTTTTGCAAATAGGCAATAAAACTGCACTTTTACACGTCAAATTATATGTGAAAAACTAGATGAAGCCGGCATTTCTTATCTGACTACTCTGAGAAAAAATGCCGAAACAAACTCAGAGGTCAGTGTCTTTTCAAGTACAGACAATGTAAAAATAACATAATGTGAGATCTAAGCTTATCCCATTAAACAAGCAAACTTGGAACATTGTTATAAATTTGATTACAAAATGCAGCTTAAATATAGTGATATCCTATCCTACTTATATAATAAATGTTCTTCACATTTTTGTTTCTGAATAAAAATCTACTGGACCCATTTAATCTTTAAAATTTAGTATGTAGATAGGTAGGTATACCCTAAATTAACAATTACGCTTTTTATCAACATACCACGCGTGCGAAGCTAGCCTATCAATAAATAAAAGTTTTATGATTAAAAGAACTAATCTGCCTAACATAAGAGATTAATTCGATCCTGACAATACAAGTAGGCTAAAGAGATTTGTCACCAAGTTCCTTGGAAAGCCTTAAGTACTGAAACTTAGTAGTTAAGTGTTTAACTTGTCCCTTTCTTAGACAACAAGTTATAGTTGCTGGACATTAAATAATTTATAGTTGTAGCAGATTTAAAGTTTTCGAAAATGGAAAAAATGCTTACTCCGTTGGTAGGTTCTACGAAAATACTACGCCGTAGCAGTCAATGCTACGTTTGCTACGACGATACAATCATCTTTTTTTTAAACGTCTATAAATATAGTGATCTTAAATAGAAACCAGAGAAATTTAAAAAGCAAGAAATAATCATCGGTTCTAATCACGGTTCCAATTATAATACTTGAATTAATTAATACATTTACCAACTGGAGACTTTTTAAAACATTCACCAACAACGCGGTTAATACTGACTGAGACTCACGGTGGAATTGCCTTCGATAATTTTGCTATATACTTAATCAAATCAGTAGCAGCAATACCTAAACATTGAGTTTACCAGTGTAAATAGAATAAACACTATAAGAGCAAATATATCCACAAACGCATATGTGTATAAGTTAATTGATAGATAACTCCTTTTCTGATTACTGTTGTAAGATAACATATTTTCTCATAAGGATATCTCAGGGCAAAATTGATGGATATTAGACGTATAAATATAGATTTTATATAGAAAGTAATAATATACTTGCCTCGTATTACAACAGATTAATTCTTATTAGTTAACATTTCGGGTATATTGCGGATCTAAGCAGTTTTTTTTTACTGTAGCTACGGGTCTGCTCATTTTTTTTGGTGAAAGTAATTCTTACCTTTATGATATCAATCTACACAAACATATCATAAAATATTTGTATACATTTAATTCAGTATAAATTATTATTTGTATTTAATGAAGAATCCAAAACGTTTTATTTCATGTTTGCACTCAGGATTTAATCAGTGTGTAGGTAAATTTATATTTTATTTCCAATTAATTGTTAATAATTTTCACGGGAAATTTGATTAAGTTCACATTAACCTGTTTTGAGTAATTACTAACAATCTGCGCAGTATTGAGTATCAAAAATAATTTTAGTTACCCGTGAGAAATGTTCAGTTCGATATTAATGTACACAGTTGAAATGTTTTTAATGAAAAATGTAAATACCAATTTGGAAATTTTGATACATGGTTTGCGTTCTACGAGGTCTTTTATTACTTGGAAAATTGTTGTCGCAAATTCCATTTTTAAATTATTGTGTTACAATGATATCTGATGTGATCAATAAATCAATCAGCCTGCTTTGTATGTAGCATTCGGTAATTCTACCTACGCGCAATAAAAGTAATGATGATGTTAAAAGAAAAACTCTTGTCAAGTCTCAAGTTTCTAGATTAATGCATTACGTAGTCATGCCAAGAACTCTTTTCTGCAAAGTTATTTAACAAGAACCCTTTGATAAAGTCTCAAGTTATCTTTATCTTTTGAATTAAATTTGAGAATGTATTACGATGTCCTAACTAATTGAATTAGAGAAGTTATTATCTGGTATATCGGGGCTGCGAGACCTTTTATGAGTTGGGAGCTGTGCCTGACCCAGTCATTGATGTTGACTACGAAGTTGTTGGTTTATCTTCTGTCTTGGAACTAAGTATTTTACAAATCTCTGATTCACATAATATATTAATCAAATGGATTGACGATTCTTGTACATATAAAAAATAAGATGAACTTAAGAATAGTAGTAAGATCGTTTCACAATAAAGTGCCTGCTTAGTGGCTCAAACGAGATTTATTTCACATTCAAGTCGTCGATTGGCGAAAATAGGCCACATCTAAAGAAATTACTACATTTTTATCTGTTGAATAGATTAACCAAACCATAACACACAACGCCAAAAAAATCAATAGCTATTTTTACAAATAGTGCCTGTTCTAAAATAAAATCATAAACTATTTTCAGTTCCAAAAAATATACAGGAAATTTAGTGTTGTGATAAAAATATAAGCCTGTCAGTTACGTGAAATGCTGCTGCAATGAAAATAGAAAATACTTACGTGTCAGGGTATAGAAAAATAAAGTTGCTTTTAACGCTGTTTATTTTATATCTTAAGCTATAATTTCATTAATATCCAGTTACAGGTTTATAAGTAAACACATTACATAAACGAGTTATGTATTAGAAGTTGATCCGCCATGGCAAATATATTATGATAATCTTATTTATATATTTTTTAAATCTTATAAGAATTTGAATTTAAGAACAATTTATTATTCCTAAGTTTCATAGTCTTTATCGTTTGTCAGTTTTCAGATGGGCATTTTTGTAGCTAGTCTCTTTAAATTTTACAAGATGCTACGGTTTGACCGTTTGCTTTAAAACCCAATAAGGTTTATATATCATCCAAACTTTGACACGTTTTTGAATTTTAGGACTTAGTGGATTGACTTTTTATTTATATTTGTCAATGACTTACTCGAACCTAATACAAAGATAGCTTTTCGTTTACTTTTCATTTTAAATAGCAAAGTAAGTTAGTTTAATATTTTTATCATCAGCTTTTATTGACATTTTTTATTTACTAAGTGAAATTAGATAAAAGCGAATACTGGTTAAGTTTTTATGATAAGTCACGTACAGTGTGTATCTTTTTTTATTGTAACGTTGAGAGAGTTCTATCTGGCGAAATTTTTTGTTAAAGAATACAATATTCATTTATACTATTGTATTATTTTGGACAAAAAAGTGATATATTTAAGTAATAGAAACGTTTTAGTATATTATTATCTACGATTGAGGCGGCAACTTTTGTCGAAGTAGTCTTTCCACTGATTCTAAAAATGATATACATAAAAATGTATTTATATTCCTAAAAGTATTTTGTTTCACAACAAAAGAGACATGTATTTTTCACTTTAAATGTAGATTTTTGTTATTCGAATGCAAACAAAACTGAAGTTCCAATTAAAAGTTATTTTTGTCAAACGTATTTGATATTTGTTTCAGTGGATATTCGAGACTTTCAAGTTATATACGTTTCTTGTGGGAGTTTTGTAACTGACTTAAACAACACGAAACAATTCGTATATGCATTGAAATATGAATGAATATTTTCAACGTGGGCGTCTCAACTACGACACAGGACCAAAGCCTAGTGTGGGCCAACATAAGTTTTTTAAGAAAAAGAAACACATTTTACATTCTACTCGTTACTATTAAAGCATATTATAATTTCGCTCTTTAAGCATTCTTATCAGGTACATGATCCTTTTGATATCAATCAAAATAATAACCATGGAGTTTCTTACTCTTTCTTCTCCATCGGAGTCTACACTTTGGAACGAGCTAATAGCTTCACTAAGAAGACGGGCAAACAGTATTTTTATTTGATTTTTAATCTTAGTCTTTCGTACAAACGTCTTTGTCTTAAATCACAACTTCAGAATTTAGTTAAAACAGAAAATCTGCAGCATTAGATTTTCTGATGAATAAGGCAATTCATGTCATTATGAAGTAAAACGCCTTGTGCAAGCCACTACATAACTGTATTATAAAAATAACTATCCACATCAGTATTAATTAATGTGGCCAACCCTAACAGAATGAGTACGTGTAGGTTAAACGGTTATACTGAACTATAAAGGAGCGGAGTGGCTATTGTATGGAGAGGGTTTGAACACAAACTTTCATTTTACTACCCTTAGAAACGACTGTGTAATATTTCCCTAAGGTTCCTCCACATACTTTATTACAAATATATGTATTTATATTGGCGTTGCAATGCAGAATAATTCTATAGAACATTTTGCAATTCCATAAACGTGTATTCTAAATGAGTAAGTCTTATTGTTCGTAATGGGCATAAGAACATTATTGGATCATTGTTTTATTTATTAGTAGCTGACTTGGCGAACTCCGTACCGTCTCAAATATAACAATTAAATTTTGTTTTGAACCTTCCCTGGACTTTCACAAATAATTCAAGGCCAAAATTAGCCAAATCAGTAACGGCATTGTTGAGTTAAATATGTATAACATTACAACGAAAAGTGGCATTGATTTTTATGTATATAAATCTGTCTGAAATATTATATTGGCATTAGTAAGTTATTGTTCGACTATGAATATGAATTTGCTATTTAAAAATACTCAGGCTACTTTTCTTTCCATCTAACTGAATACAAAAAAGTTTTGTTAATCCAAGTAAGTTTCTAGTAACTTTGTTTTATCAATGAGTGCAATCTTGGTGCCTTGTAGATCCCTTACGTGTGAAAGTTTGAACTCGTCAGAGAGCATTCATGCAATAGAAACCTTTTTTTGCTTGTATAAATTTGCATTTTAACCAGCACTTTGTCCACACAGGTTTGGGTCGAGCGGAGCATCGAGTTCTGCACAGAGAAATGGCCCGACTCAATAAAAAAAGAATTGTTTGGTGCATTCAGTTTCGTTCTCGTGTATGCAGTTCCCGGTGAGTTTTAACATTCACGTTTTGAAGTAACTCCACTGATTTCATCCTCTTGTTTTCGAACAAAGGACTAAATTGCATGACTGAAATTATTATGTAATATTATATTCCTAGAGGTACACGCGGTTATATCTTACTTCATACTTTTCTTCACTACAGTTAGGCATTCTAGGCCATAAGCATGGGTATTCAATAGAAATATGTATCGAGAAAAAAATCTAGTACCTTTATATTTTTTCTGTAGAAATAGATTTGTGGGGACAAGAGTAGGTCATTTGTCACGCGTTATTATTACACGGCCTGGCGGGCCCGAATATGTCGGAAATTTAGGAAATTACTTCTGCGTGCGAAGGGAGGTAGAATTAATTTTACTTTTCCAATCCGATTTATCTAACTCAATTCGATTATGGGGTTACATAAGCGTTCGATTCTCTATTATATTTATATCTTTTCTATTTTGTGACAAAAACAATCTAATAAAGTTACAGACATTGTCCCTGAAAGATTTTTCCCGGAAAAGTTGAGGTTTTTAGTATTTTCATTTCGCTACAATTTGATAATAATTCATTTCCGTTTACAAACTAAAAAAAGGTTTTTGCTTTTCTAACAATCCAGTCATATGCATTATGACAGTAGGTATCTAAATAATTCAAACATTTTTTCGTATTTATTTTTTATAGGAGCTTATTCTATTTCGATCACGTTTCAACAATGAGTCCATTATTCTCTGTTTTTCTAACGAAATATCTGTAACAGCAAAACAGTAACTAGTTTATTTCAGTGCTGACTTCACGTAACAGCTGTTCACTGAATCTTATTTATTTGTTCGAATCACTTAGTTTGCTACGTGATTTCGTAGCCCGTAGCTTGTAGCGGACGTAGGCGTCTACGAAATTTGGAGCTAGTCTTTCGAGACAGAATAGAGTTAATTCATTTTACAATTTTTTTAGTCTTCAATTGCAACTTACATTTTATATAAATAATTATAATTTTTTTGAACTGAAACTGTAAAGGCTATAAAAATCCAGTTTTAACCATTTACTTCATCAGCATCCATATTAAATAATACAATTCAAATTCAAAGTAATACGCATGTCCTTGAGAAGACAAAGATTTTAGTCCGCTGGGCATACGTTGCTACAATACATTAGGTTTTATATACGAAATAAAAGATGATGAATAGTATTTTTTCCCGACATCACGTGTTATATGGCATTGTTATAAAACAATAAGACTTTTTAAAAAGATATTTAGAACATAACATATAACACATACTATTGTCTGTATTTGAGTGAGGATCATTAATATCTTTCACATACTTGTATTTAATGGTCTTGAGCTTAATGACAGTTACCGGATTCCAAAATGGCGACGACACGCGGCTGTTAAATTCAAAATGTGTTGTTCTTCGGAGTGTGTAATTAAAACAAGGCTTAGAAGAGTTCATTCGCGAAAAGATAGGCCGAAAACATAAATCTATACTAATATAAATTATAAAGAGGTAAAATTTGTAAAAGAGGAATAATAAAGTAGGCAAGTGTGGGAGAGCCATGCTTCGGCACGAATGGGTCGGCTCGACCGGAGTGATACCACGGCCTCACAGAAAACCGGTGTGAAATAACCACAGCGTTCTGTTTCGCCGTGTGAGTGAGGTTACCGGAGGCCCAATCCTTCCCCTCCCCCAGTCCCTCCTCAATCCCTAAATCTCCAAATCCCTAATCCGTAAAAAGTCGGCAACGCACTCGTAACTCCTCCGTTGCGAGTGTCCGTTGGCGGCGCTGATTGCAGACCGATTAGAAAAAAAGATATTTTTTTAACTTATTTGATGATTTCCCTCCACAAAAACGATACGGCACCTCGTGATAACGTCACACGAGGCGTGTCTATATTAATATTTCGTAACATCACAGTTCGTTCACTCAAGTTTAAGTAATTTGTTTTGTTTAAAAGTTTCTTAAGTTTTACTTTTCCATGAAATGAGAACATTAATATTATAGACATTAAAATACGTTTTGTTTCCATTTCTGTCTAGAAAGTTTATGTTTACTTAATGTAGGAAGTATATTCTTAATAAAATATAATACCTTTACTTCTAACTTAATATTCTTAATCCTATTAAAATGATAAATGTAAAAGTGTATGAGAATGTATGGATGTATGTTTGTTATTCTTTCATGCCAAAGTGGACGGACGGATTTGGTTGAAATCAAGTATGTAGATAGGTGATGATCCTAGATTAACACATAAGCTATGTTTATTTACCATGCGGGCGAAGTCACGGACAGAAGCTAGTAATATAATACAAAAAATCAAATGATTTAGTTTTTCACGTTATCATTTTTAACATTTCTTCCCTGTCACGGCTGTGTTTACAAATATAAAATTTTACATACAGTTTTTGGTTTATACAAAGAGATCCGAGTGGGAATCAAACCCACAATGCGTTGCACCACAGCTTGCCTAGCCACTGCGTCACTTGTAATGCCGCTGTACATTTTATATTGACTTTTATCTTAAGGAAAACACCAGAAAAGCCATAGCGTTGTGTTATTGTTATAATTTTGACAATTTACGATGTAATTAAAAAAAAATACGGGTTACTCACTTTTGTAATTGAGGTAAGCTCTACTAGTTTCGAACCACAGAGGGGCTCTTCCTCATGAGCAGCGTGCCCGCGATTTTTAGTTAGTTTAGTATGTCTCACGACAGTTACAATAAAAAAATACGATATTTAACAAAATTGAGATAGACATTCTAATATTATATTGAGACTGAACTTCACAAAATAATTGCTAAAGCTTTGGTATTTTCGTTATAATACCAAGAAGATATTTTCATAATACTTTAGATTTATATAAAATAATCGTCCCGGTATTTAAATGAATGGTCGTTAATTTATGTTAGAATTAATACAAAACGTTATATCTAAAGCTATTTCACCATTCAAATCACACAGAAATAGATTCAATTAAACACAGGGTGATAATTGTTAAATACAATTTATTTTCAGTATAAATTCTGCTGCTTACTTACTTGAGCATCCTTTGAAGTTATGATTTAACAAATAAGTGCTCATTAGGAAATACTCGACTTCGGGCCACCGTTCCGTCTTTCCTATCTTCTAAACGAACATTTTGCTTGCTTTACTTGTAAAATTTTGATTAATTTTACTCAGAAATTTTGACGCGAAATTTTAAACAAAAACAAAGTTTCCTTTCGCGCGCGTTAATTATATTGTATTACTGTTAATTTATTGATCGGATATTATATACCTATGAAAGATACAAAAAACAAGAACATTGTTATCCAAGAAAATAATCTGAGAAACAAAAATATCGTTGACGTATCTTTTACAAAGTAGGTGGTCACAAATTTATCTGCAAATCTCTAATCGCCAAGTTTGAAAATCGATTTTATAATAGTTTAATTTTCAATTTAAAATTGCAATTGAACTTAAGCAGACCCACCTCACACTAAAATAAAATAGTTATTGAAACACTCTTTCATAGACTAATAATCATTAATTTTGCAAAACACGGAGAAGGGCTACAAATAATACTGAATAATGAAATAACTTTTACACAAAACATATTTTCTATTCCCAACAACCGCAGGAACGCTTACATGATTTGATACAGCGGAATTTCCACGCCACTGATGTGTCATGTTTGTATATCGCTTAATTTATATACATATATAAGGAAACGGTTAAAAGAATATAAGCCTTAAATAAAACTCGCATTTTTTCCTCCAAATCTTAAGCAGTCACGTCGTATAATCAAAACATAAGTCGAAACTTTAGTCCTTTTTGAATTTAAGGTTAAATGGTTTCTTTCAAGAAGCTTCCTCTTGGGTGGAGTCAGAGGGAGTCTCAGAATCTTACTAACTAAGACCTTCCGACGAACCAACTAGCCAACTTCCGTCCCAGACCACGGATTATTTTTTCTTGACCGGTGGTAGTTATAATTTAAATTGTAACAGAAATTTATAGTGTGACAAGGTATTTTATCTATTTTTTTCATAAAAGGAAGACTAAAAAGTTTCAATGACAATAGTTTTTTAAAGTTCACAGTAGTTTAAAAGCAGAATGAAAAAATTAAAAACGACTTTATTTTATTTTTTATAAGAAGCCATTGTAAATTTCTTTGAAAGGAAATATTTCAATTTTTTAAACTATATCGTCTATTTTCTAGAAGTTTCTAGAGCGGACACGAAAAAAAATGTATAAAGATACTTTTGCAATTTTTTGCATTATTCCGAAGTTGCATTGGAAAAAAAGATGTCATACAGCTGACCGTGAACTATATTTCAGTTTTTTATAGTCATACAAATCTATACTACTATTATAAAGAGGTAACATTTGTAAGTTTGTATGTTTGTACGTTTGTATGTAGGGGGTAATCTTTGGAACCGCTGGTTGGATTGCCAAAATCCTTTCACTGATAGATAGCTACAATGTTCCTGAGCGCTATAAGCTACAAAACATCACGCTACGATTAAATGGAGCCGAGCAGCGGGTGAAACCGTGCGAGAGTAGCTAGTTATGTATAAGAAAATATTACAACATAACATTTAAATCTCAAAATACGCCTATTAATTTTTACATCTCATTTTTAACAATTATGTTACGTTTAAGTACAAACAAGCAAATTCTATACCCTACTATCCTATCCTAGACCCAAATATCGGAAAATTAAATTTAGTTTGTTTGTTTACTGAATAAATTTTCGAGTATTACTAGCAGTCAGAGCAACCTAATTTCCTAAAACAACATCACTTGTGTCTATGAAAACACAGACAGACAAACGTTTCTCGACGTTGAACTTAATTTGTTATCAGAACACAATATTATTTCATACCGTCACTTGGAGTTCTCTAAGATTTATTATGAAAGTAAAAATTTTGGCCTAATATATAGTTTAAATTTATAATATGAGAGTGTTATAAATGTTATTGATATTAATAAAGTAATGTAAGTGTGCCCTGTTCCGACACGAATGGGTTTACTCAACCGAAGTGATACCACAGCCTCACAGGAAACGGGTATGAAACACCGGTTTACCAGAGATCCATTCATTTATTCCAGATCTGTTTCCTCTCTTCAAATCACTCCCCAACCTCTAATCTCCGAAACCCTAATCCCTAAAGACCGGCAACGCACTCGTAATTCTTCTATTGTTGCAAGTAATTAGTCTGAAAGTTGGCCATTCTATCACACAAAAAAACAGACGATGAATAATCCGCCTATGACGTTCTCCGGTCAATATTTAAAACAAATATATTAGCATGAAACACAATTTAGTTCTGTTTACGTTAAAATTGTAGGTTTCAGAGTTGTAAAATTTTCCAGGTGTGTAAAAATCGTGTTGTAAAAAACTTCATTAACGAGCTTCCGACCGCAGTATTTATGTTAATCCAGAGTATTACCTATCTACATACCGAATTTCAACCAAATCTTTCCAGCAGTTTTCGCGTGAAATAATAACAAACATACATCCATATATTCTAACAAACTTTCACATTTGTAATATTATTATAGTAGGCAAGGATAGGAGGATAGTAGGATTAATTAATCATTGTAATAACATAAATGTTTTTTTTTTATTCGTGTACAGACATTGTCGCAATAGCATAAGAATAAGTAGTACAAACACGGTCAACTAGTGGTTGGTAAAACTCAATTAGTGGTTGTCACGTGTGGCTCGTGGTCTACATGTATGACCCTTAGTTACCAAATTAGGAGGTCAAATGGTATGAACGTAAATGACAAGGCGCCTCCTTATATTCTTATACCGCAATTACTACTTATTACAATGTTTCCTGTGACTGGAACCTTTTCTCTCTTAATTAGTTTAGTGTAATATCGCTGTATTACAGGTCTGAATGAGTTTGCCCGAGGCTTACATGTTCGAATTCGTTGGTTATAAGGTCTCATGAATGAACGATATTTAAATGTTGTTTATTTTTACCTACTCGGAAATCTCGTATCAACATTAAACTAAGTGAAAACTGAATAAAAAAAAATCGAAGCTCGGCAAGCAAAGGTAGCTTGCCGCCCGATCAGAATCAGATCCGAACGTACGGAGCGTAGCATTCCGCGCACGCCTTAAGGAACCAACTGACCACCACAGACGGGACTCTACAGGGTCGATGTTCAGCTGGGGATGCGGGGGAAGTGCAATAAGGTACCGCTACCGCATCTTAGAGCTGGAGAAAGTAGGTGGTTTTTTGTCAGTAAGAGTCTGACACTCCCTCTCGCTATACTCTAAGCGAGAGAAGTCATTGGATGATTTTCTCTCTTGAAAAAACGTTAAAAGTAACAAGCAATTAAATTAAGTCACAAACTGTTATACATAACAGAAATAATGAAGTCAGTCTTCTATCGTACGTAAATAAAGAACGTTCATATTCATCATCGTTACAATTAAAGGAATCCAATCCATTTTTTAATGCACCGGCCACACTAGCGGTTAAAGTCATCATAATTATAAGTATTGCAAAAATGGTCGCTAAACGTATTTGTATCCGCGATTTTAAATCACATCACAAAGTCCTTTTCTCACATGGAGAAGGTTTGAGAATTTATCACCAAGCTTGCTGTAGGATTGATTTACGATTTTAGAATTATAATAAGAAATTGTAAGTCTAGGTTCCCTCACGATATTTTCCTTCCCCGTTTGTCAGTGGTATCAAAATAATTATAGAAGCCACATATAACTCGGAAATAGTCCCATTAGCACTTGCGAGGTTTCGATCCCGCACCCTCATGCAAGAGAAGCGGGCGCCTTAACCTCCGGGACAATATCCGCGATTTAACGCGATAATTTGACCAAGCAATTAACATTGACGATTGGAGTTAGGCGATAGCTAATGCGGCAGTGCAACAAAAAGCTATACTGCGTCAATGCCGAATTCCATCGTGATTCGAGTAAAACATCCCCAAATTGAAAATTGATACCTTACGACGTCTCATCCCCAAATTTAAAATTGATACTTTAAAAATTACCGCAGTAGCGAAAAAATATCTGAAGGTTAACTAAAAATCGCGGGTTACTCACGTGTATAAATTGAGAAAAGCTCTACTAGTTTCGAACAACAGAGGGGTTCTTTCTCATGAGCAGCGTGCGTGGCGATGTTGCGCAGCTTACTGCCTACATTTCTCAATTTGTACACGTGAGTAACCCGCAATTTTTACTTAATTTAGTATGTCTCACGATAGTTATGATAAAAACATATCTGAAGGTCTTTAACGTATACCGCTAGTGAGGCCCAGGCATAAGAAAATTTTATTTAATTTCCGATCCGGTGTTCTTTTGTCAATACAAATATTTTCTTTGAGTTATTGTGTATGTATATAAATAACTAAATATGTACATTTCCAAGTAACGGTGGCTCGATAACCTAGTTATACTAATTTGTAATCCATATTGAATAATAAATTGTGAATAAAAAATATTTTTCTTTATTGGTATACTTCATTTACGTTTATATATGATGATTGAATTGTAATTTTATATTTCTTGGAATGTAGAAAATATTCAATAGTTTATAAATACATATTGTGACGCATTCTACGAAGTGTAGTATTCGTACAGAAACACAAGATTTTTTATACATATTTACAAAAAAAATCTTATGGTTTTGGGGTGTTCGAAATAAATCATGAGCTTATATGAAAGAAGAATGTGAAAAATAAGTGTGGGAGAGTCATGCTTCGGTACAAATGGGTCGGCTCGACCGGAGTGATACTACGGCCTCATAGAAAAACGGCGTAATATCCACATATAACCACAGCGCTGTGTTTCGCCGTGTGAGTGAGTTTACCGGAGGCCCAATCTTTCCCCTCTAAACACTAATCCCCAAAAATTCGGCAACGCACTCGTAACTCCTCAGTTGTTGCAGGTGTTCATGAGCAGCGCTGATTGCTTATCATCAGGTAATCCATCAGCTCGTTTTTCAACCTATACCATAAACAAATTGAAAATAACATAGACATTTTCTTTCATAATTATAGATTACTTTACCGTAGTCGGAAATTGAATAGGTCAGAACAGAACACCAGGTAACAACTCAACTGCTTAGGGAACTTTTGGATTTACAAAAACATGCCATATTGATGACATAAAAGGGAAAGGATTAGGTCTTGGATAACTTCAATTACACGCTACGCAAAGGCAGCGTTGTTTCTCGCCCATTCACGAGGCATGGCTTTCCACATTTTGTCAATATTTTTTTATACATTCCTTCGTCATTAATGTAATTTATCTATGTCGATTGGTCATGGTCAAGTAAAAATGTAATAAAATATTTATTTTATTTTTCAGGTTGCATAGTTGTGGTGTCATATTCTCTGATGGGGCGACGGCTTTGCTCCGTGCTACCACCATTTGACCAGACGGAGGGCAGCGCTAATAGCCAACAGGTATGTAAAATATATACTACTAGCGGGCTCCCCTGCTTCGCACGGGTGTGCTCGCTGAATAGAACAAAAGGGTCGGTATTTCCTGAATTTACCCTCTAATTTTCTTAATATTTTTTATAAGAACCTTTTCTTGACACTAATGAACACTTCAAAAACAGATCTGGCAAAATTGGTCCAAGCGTTGTTGAGTTATGTGCGTACCAACACACTTAGCGATTCATTTTTATACTTATATAGGTATATAGATATAATTAATATTGATTGAATGTTCCGAAATAGAGACTTAAAAAATCTACGTAAGAAGGTATTAAATAACTGTTTCCTCTGAGAATAAATATCAAAATGTTTAAATCGCAAAAGACCTTGAAACATTCCCCTTACCCCCTATTTCTCATAAGACGCATTAGGCCCCCTTGTTAAACACAAGATATTTAAAACAAGACGTTTAATATCATCACCAACGCATGTTTGGCAAACATTTGCTCACAAACATCGCAATAGGGCTCGTAAAACAATATTACGTATTTGTTTTGTTTCGCTAGATACCGAGATATATGCCCCTCGCCCCATTACTGGATATTCAATTCACTTCAAATATTTTCTCAATACCAAAAATGTTTGCAGATTGAGTTTAGAATCATAGTGATTGTCAATTTTCTGAAAAATCTTATAGTTGTTTGGTTTGGTCTCTCATATTATTTACTGTTTGTTGATGATAAAAAGTTTTAAAATGGAATTGGACACTGTCTCTTGATATCTGAGTAAATGCGTTCTTTGTTTTATATTAAACTACGTTTGAAATAATAGTTTGCAATTTTTGCGATTTTAAATTATTAGGTATATGAAATATGAAATAATTTATATTTGATAACCCGTCCGGCAGATAATAATGGTAGTTTTCAATTCCCGATAAAATTAATTATTTCACTGAAAATTGATATACTCATTAGTGTAATCATTTGTTCTGTTAGCAGTATGAACAACGAAAGTTGTTAATTAATGGCTTTTAGTTGGGCCATAGACAGGTGTCATGTTAAAGTTTTTCATATTTAAGTGGAAGAGTGATCCTTCATCTAAAATGGGCCGGCTGGAGTCGGATTGATACCGCAGTCTCGTAGGAAACTGGCGTGAAACAATGTTTGCCTTGAGTTTCGCTGAGAGGTTGAGATTACCGGAGGTATCACCAAAATGACAAATCCCCAATGTAAATCCCTAATCTCCAATCCCAAAAGCCCAATCTCCAATTTTCTTATGTATTGTGTCAAGCGTACATGTAAATCTAGTGTGACGAGTTTCCATGGATCGATACCGGTGGCTTACCACTAAGATATTTAGAAAAAAAATCCTGACCTAGAATTCCACTATATATTACTTTATATACATATTTTCCTACGAGGCGATCTTCCCATCGAAATATTTTAGTTCCTATGTACATATCAGTTCATTGTTTTTCTATTAGTTATTCGAGTGCGTTTGACTTCTAACACGCCTGATGGAAAGCAATGATGGGGTCTAAGGTGGAACACGCAAACTCAAAAAATGCCTATTGACTGTTGCCTTGAAAATCCCTAAATCGTAGGTTTCTGAGAATTGTATGGGAATTTATGAAAGGAAATTATAATAAAGTAATTGCCTTGTACCTCATGTACGGAATATAGTATAATAGGGATAACAACTTACGTAGGCATAAAAGAATTATTATTTTGTAGAGAAACTATTATTTACCTTGTAGCTATGCATGTACGTGTGGGATTATTTTTTTCCCTTAACTTATTAGAAAATGATTTGGCAATATTTGTAATTATACCGTAAATAATAACTGTAATGTTTTATTTATGAGTAAGTTACAGAATTAGAGAATTAGAGTCTCTTTAAGGGTATTTATACACCATGAAAAACAAACCCTCATGTGTACCCGGTATAAAAAGTACCCCATGTTTTATTCATTTTCTCAGTCGCTTTGCAGTGGTTGTGGTTGTCCTTTCATGGTGGTCGACGAATACGCCGCCAGTGTGCATTTCTCCCCGCTAGATGTCGTTTTGCTCAATTCTTTCAGAGGACAACCACCTACGTAAACGTTCAAGAATCTTGGATAACTTGTCGTGTCTGTCCGGTATACCTTGAAAAACTTTTTGCCCGGCTTTTAACCTATCTCTATATACTAATACTCAAATTCATTGAAGTCTATTCGGTAATTTTTGTGTGAAAAAGCAACAAACTTACTTAAATGTTCGCAAACTTACACACAGTTAAAATTAGCTAATAAAACACAACAACTTTGAAATACATATATCTTTATTATGGGGAAAACATTTATTTAAAAAATCTTATAAGGATTATAATTCATATAATGAAAGTCAGATGATCAAATAAAAATCACAGTAGACAATATTACCGTATAATCAAGAAAATGCTTCAGTTAAATAGTTATTTAATAATAATTCTTTACCTATGAAATTGCCGTTTTGCATGAAAAAATTTAATCGAATTTTTTTATTTGAAGTGCGATGAAAATGTAGCACTAATCAATAAACAAATGACTACTTTTGAAAAAAGAATCCCATTTTTTAAAACAAAATTAATTAGCCTTAGCCTAACAAAAACTATTTTGATTTGAAATGGCCAGTACTGCAGAACGGCAATTTCATAGGTAAAGACCTATTATATAAAATATACATTTAAATTCTAAGAAGTCGACGTGTAACAAAATGAAGTTGCTATCACTCAAAAAATTTGTAAAAGTACGAAGGCTTATTTTACTATGCCAGTAATATTTTTTAGTTTTGATAAAATACTGCTTTAGTTAATAAACAAATATGATTATTAAACTTCGACAATTTGCAAACGGATTTCATTTGGAGTCACGAAACAGTCGAGTTAATGTTATACGACGGTAATTTTCTTTTCTGTGATATTGTGTTACTTATATTGTGTCACCTTGAAATTTCTTTCAATTACTTTTTAACGTTGCCCCACATTAGGATTTTCTCTTGTGTCGTGGGTGCGGTTACAAACATAAAATTTAACATACACATGACACCCAGACCCGGAACAACAATTTGTGGATCACACAAAGAGTTGTTCCGTGCGGGAATCGAACCCGCGACACGTTGCACGGCAGCCAGTTGCCCAGCCACGGCACCAACCGTGCAGTCAATTACTTGAACATCAACGTATATTTGTCAACTTCTATAACTACTAATAATGCCGGGGTTGTGGGGTAAACGCAATGAGGCAACGCGACCTCGGCATAGAGCAGGAGAAGGAACAGGGGTTTTTTAGTCAGTAAGAGTCTGACACTCCCTCCCGCCCGGTCCTGGGCGGGAGAAGTAATTTGATGATTTTACCCTCACATTAAAAAAAACTACTAATAATATAAAGAGGCATTTTTTAGGTTTGTATGTAGGCGGTAATCTTTGTAACCGCTAGTAGGACTTCCAATTTTTTTTTCATACATCAGCGAAAATTAAATTTCTCTGAACGAAACCTAACGAAATCTAACACAATGAAAATACATGACTAAAAAAAAGTAACAGATTAAAAATTTCGTTTCAAAAACTAATAAAATTCCCTCATCAACAGAACGTGTCTAGAAATAAACACGGGATGGCGTATAACAACAGTAAATTAAAGAAGCTATCCTTTATTCAACAGGTTTATGTGGGCATTATTGTCGGTCGTTAATTCTGACCCTGGACGAGGCAACAGGTGAAATGTGTGAAACTGATTTTTGTTAACGTTCCGTCAGGATTGTAAAGTTTTTGTAGGCAATTTCATTAAGAAAGAAAGAAAAGAAGAAAGAAAAATAATTTATTTGGCATGAACAATAAGAAAAAAAAATATTGCAAAGTTATGTACAATAATAAGAAATAATTATAATACAACAATTAAAAAAAAAGGTACCAAAAATATAAAAAAAAAATAAACAACAAACTAATATAACAATGTTGAGTTTAGGAACTAAAATATTTCTTAAAATGTAAAATAATATTTAAAAAAAAGTCCTTAAACAACTAAAAATTTTGACATAACAGCATACCCATGCCAAAAGGGTTGCCATCTCAGTATAAGTTGGGCTCAATAAGAACCCAACACTGGTTTTCAGTTGGCACCCTTGCAGTGACGTACGGACGGAAGTAACATAAATTTAAAATTATACAATTAATGGATATTTCTAAAGATAGAGAGAGGAAAAGGGAAAAATGTAAATAATATATTTATAAAATAAAAATAAAACACATAAATATAAATAACAACTAAAATATTACGTATTATAAGCAATTTGCATACCGTCAATAATAATAAAAAAAAAAAAAAGAACACAAAAAATCAGAAAGAAATGATATCAGTAGTTGTTACAATATTGAGGGTGACGGACAAGTGATCGCAGAATTATCAATTTTGTTTTTTTTATTGACCACCGCAGACATCGAAGGAACTATAGGTAAGTTTGCAAGGCGCTTCCCAATAATTACATAAATTTCAAATGGAATAAAAATTAAATAAAAGAAATGTCAGTACCGATTCCCTCACTGCCGATTTGTGAGTTAATAATAAAGTCTTTAAGCTTTACTTTAAAACTATGTACACTTTGCAGGTTCCTGATTGGCGGAGGGATGTTATTCCAGCATTTGGACGCTGCATATCGGAAACTTCCTCGAAAAGCAGCCGATTTGTGTTGCGGTATGGCCAGCTGTTGTGCGCACCGTCTACCCTCTCGCTGCCTATGAGCATTAACCCACGAGAGCTTCGAGTAAAGGTATGCCGGACACTTGTATTTGATGATGCCAAAGAGGAGACATGCAAGATGGAGCTTCCGTCGTGATTTCATCTTTAAAAGGCTGTGTTTGTTTAAGTAAGGTGTAACATGGTTCCTTGGAGGTATTTTAAAACAAAAACGTGCACAAGCATTCTGAACCCTTTGTATTAACCGTTCAGTCCGTGCAAAAAGTCTAGGACCAATGACCGTATCAGCGTAGTTCAGCTTAGACAAAACCAACGACTCAACCAACTGCACACGCAACTCCTCACTTAGATACGGTCGCATTTTATAAAGTATTTTAAGGCGGTAAAAGCAATTTCTGACGCAGTTTCCGATGTGAGACTCAAACCTAAGATCTTGATCCATGACAAGTCCCAGATTTCTCGCCTCATAGACACGCTCAATAACTTGACCCCCAAGTCGCACGCCAGCACTGTTAGATGGTATTTTATACAGTTGTTGTTTTGTACCAATTATCATGTATTTAGTCTTGGATGGGTTTAATATAAGGCAGTTACTATTTGACCAATCAACTATCCTATCGAGGTCCTCATTAATAGATTTAATTGCATTTATATACTCCACTGGTTTAAAAGACAAATAAATTTGAATATCGTCAGCGTATACGTGGTATCTACATTTTTTTATTATTTTTGCGATGTCGGCACAATACAAAAGGAATAGTGTAGGCCCCAAAATGGATCCTTGAGGAACGCCCTTGGTCACTGGCTTTACTGCCGACGTCATGGCGGAGCCATCAGTATTGCGAATTTCAACCAGTTGAGCCCGATTACTAAGGTAGCTGTCGAACCATTTTACTGTTGGCATGTCAAAACTTGTCTGGAAAAGTTGTGGTAGATATTGAGGTATTAATAATATACGTCAAGACATCCAAAGTTTGCGGAATAGTTAAAACAAACATATTAAGCGTTATTTGGTCACAACCCTCAGCATTCGATTTGAGACTTGTTAATATTTGTAAGATGTTTGTGCTGTCGGTAGTTTTAAGTGAAAACACACAGTCTGTAAACCTATGAAATTCAAAGAAGGTGCTATGTGACAAGAGAGCGGTGGCATTGCCAGGTACATTCAAAAAATGGTCATTTATTTTAGTTGGATTATCAAAAATTGCGGGAAGTTCCATATCTAACTTTTTAGGTAACAAAGTAGACTTTAAATTTTTCCAGAGACGTTTCGGTTGCTTTATGTTATTATTAATATGAGCCTTGAAGTAAGCCACCTTTTCAAAATAAATTGATTTGTTAACCAAGCTCTTTAGATCTAGATAATATTGCTTTTTATGAATTAATGACTTATGGCTGAGATAATCCTTATAGGCTTTGTCGCGGAGACTCATCATAAGTTTTACATTATCCGTGATCCAGGGATATGATCTATCCCTCACCACAATCTTCTTACGAGGTGCAAATGTGTCGAACAACCACAACAATTTGTTCGACAGGTAATGTACCATATAGTTAACGTCACCCGAAGTCATTACCTCACGCCAGTCGATCGTGTCCAAAGTTTCTTTAAATTTTTCAAAGTTAATGTTTTTGATGCTTCTACAAATTACGTGTATAGGTTTCCGTTTTTCTCTTTTAATGCGAAATGTAGAAGTTATAAACGCATGAGCACCAAGAGCCACTATTGGATCCACGGTGACGTCGGTGACTCCTACATCTGTACACACCAAATCTATAAGACTCGGGTTGTTGGTCGAGAAATGTGTTGGAGATTTCACCAACTGGCTTAGGTTAACGCAGTCTAAAAATATACGAAGTTTATTCAATTTGCAGTCAGTTGACGACATATCCAAACAATTAATATTAAAATCGCCCAACAACACAGTGTGGTCGCAAAATGACACCGAGTTGACAGAGGACGTTAGTGCGTCCAAAAACTTGTCGACATCTAGCCACGGCGGTCTATACGCGGTCCCTATTGCTAATTTGGTGCCGTTAAGGTTCAGTACAAGCCACATTTGCTCGATAACCGTATGTAAAGGATCAGTAGGGTGGGAGTGCGCCCGCACATTTAAGCCACGTTTAATATAAAACCCAACACCGCCGCCGCGGCCGCCGCGCACGCTCAGCGGACGCGGAACATGCCGCAGCCGGTAACCAGGAACCGATGGCGCGCGCCTCTCCTCACCCGCCCTGAGCCATGTCTCATTTACGGCCATAATGTCAACGTCATGGCGCTCCATTGCGGCTATAAACTCGTCATGGTTTGTACCTAACGACCCGGCGTTAAGAAGTCCAATCTTAAATAGTTTTTTCGATGTCATGTTAAATAGTGTGTATATATGTATGTGAATAAGCGTAAACATACAAGAGTAGCGAGGATAAACGCAAACAAAATAAATTGTATAATATATATCAGAGCACTACAGCCAATTACAAAAGTAATAAAATAAATATGTAAATGGGAACAGTCAAGGAAAAAGACATGTTTTTTATTTGTGATAATTAAAAACACGTCAGCCTGAAAGTCAGTACATGCCGCGCCACTGTAAGTAATACCAACTGCAACTCCAGTCCATACATAGACCGACGATATCTCGGATTGTAAATAAAACATAACACTAATAATAACAAAACATAAGTGAATCCTAAGTGCGATCGAAATAACAAAGTTAATACTATACGAATAATTAATAACAATGTGAACCAAACATACATGTACAACAGCAAAAATCAAACTATGACGTCTCCAAAAATTTTTTTTAAATCTACTTCTGAGCGGACCCGCTGTGCAGAGACGCCGTCCTCTTTCCGCACGTATATGCGTCCTTCTTTCGTCCACACATACCTAAAGTGAAGACGCTGCCCCATCTCGCGTGCGATATGAAAGAGCCTCGCGTTAGAGCGAGTCAAATTCTCATTGATGAAAATTTTTTGCGGCCGTCCGGGTAGTTCGAGGTCCGTAGTGGTGAGACCGCGGCGCACGCGCGCTGCCCGAATTAGTTGGTCGCGCACCGTACGGCGTGAAAGGCGCACCGCTATGGCACGCGGCCGCGGTCGCTCCGCCAAGTCGCCCTCCGATGAACCGGCGACGAAGTTCCGACGTACCATGCCCAGGCGCTCGACATGCACTATATCCCTGTCGTCGAGGGCAATGCCGAGTTTTAGTGACACGGCCTTAATTAAATGCGTCGGGTTTTCGGCCCCTGCCTCCGGTATGCCAGACATAATGACGTCGTTAAGCAGCAGGTCCTGATCGCGCTCATTCAGCTGAACCTTCAAATCAGCAATCGTCTGCTCCAAATGATCGTATGAAGACGGGCCCTTGGCTTCAAAGCGCTGCTCGAGGTCAGTGACCCTACTCTCCACCTCGGACATACGGTCGTTGCAACCCTTAAGAGCAGCCCTGAAATCAGAGGTCTCCTGGCGCAGCTCGCGAATTTCCACTCGCAGGGCGCTCAGCTCTTCTCTGAAGCTACGAATCTCCAGAGCCAGATCCAGACTCCCTGGAATGATGGTGGGTGGACTCACTGACACAGAGCTATCTTCTGCTATAGCCTTCACCGGAGTTGCGGAATTATCTGACCTCGGCATTTTAGCCTTACAGCCAGGACAAAGCCATGCAGGTGGGGGAGTTGCTGTGGCCGGTACACCCACGCAGGCACGGTGGTAGCAGCCCGCGCACTTGCTGCACCGGATGCTGGCTGTCGCAGCAATGAACTGGCCACATCCACCGCATTTAGCCATATTGAAATTTAAATAAATCCTGTGTACTTCGCTAGCGGTCAACACAATATTTATATATATGTATAACTATACAGGTACCACAATTGAGTTATAAAACACCGATAAGAAATGTTTTTTGCAGATGTTAAGGTCAGTTATGGTGTAGATATAGGTATTTTTAATAAACAAACGGCCGTGATTAGATTAGACCTTATTTCTTTACACTTTCCAATGTATTATTTGGACTGAGCTGTGCTTTATTTTTTTTATTTTGTTTTAAGGTAGATACTACTAACACTGAAGCTATTATGTATCAAAACTTGCGCTTGAATTAATTATAATCACTCATTTGATCTATTCCACAATATATGTTGTTATTTAAAGATATTTGAGCACTTTGTGAATAAAATTTTGATAGTTGCACTGTTGTTTTATTTTATTTTACTTTATATCGCGTGAACAAGTTAGCTGTTACCGGCGTCCGTGACGTCACTCCTTTCATTGTTTTCTCTTATTTTCCCATGTTTAATCTGTTGGTCTAAAATCAATCAAATCAAATTCTTTATTTCAAGTAGACCAAAATAGGCACTTTTGAACGTCAAGCAAAGAAGATATCATAAGGTTTAACTTTATATGTGTCAGTCTGTCCGTCTGTCGTCTAGTAAAGCTATTTGCTCGTTCCAAAGTGTAGATTCCTATGGAGAAGAACGAACGAGAAACTTCATGGTTACTCAAACTCAAGCTCCGTGGTTAAAAAGAAAGCTATCATGGAGA
This sequence comes from Spodoptera exigua, assembly GCA_902829305.4. Lineage (NCBI taxonomy): Eukaryota > Metazoa > Arthropoda > Insecta > Lepidoptera > Noctuidae > Spodoptera > Spodoptera exigua. The sequence continues at coordinate 15,480,157 of LR824605.2, forward strand.
AGTTGCCAAAAACTATCCATACGTTAAGGCCAAAAACATTAGTATTATCGAAACTGTAGAAGATTCCATTTTCCATTGTCGCTTTAGAATACTGAAAATAATTGTGAAAGCCATGTTTTTGTAGCCAAAACATGAAACCAAGCAAGTTTATCATAGTGTATTCTAAGGACTTACAAATCAATAAATAATGACTCAGAACTCGTTCTGACTACGTCCGTACGGAACTCTAAGAAAATTCATGATGACGTTTATAACCCATAAAAATTCTTTGTTTCGGATTTCCTCAGCGAACAGTCTAGGTTTATTCGCGTCAATCAAATTTTTTAATTTGTGTACCTACTGTCGATCGTAATCGTAAAATGTGTTGTAACGTCTCGTTGATATTGATTTAAATGTTCATTAAATTTTCTTGTTCCTTCCCGGCTGTTGGAGTTTGCTTTGCTTTCACGATCTGGCTCTTGTATGACAGTTTCCTTATACATGATTTATAATGTCGATTTGAAGGACGACTTTCGGAAGATTGCGAATGTTGTAATGTGACATAGCGATAGTTATTTCGAGTACAGTTCAATATGGCTGTCTTGAAAGTCTGACGTTACCAAATATTGTTGAAAGAAAGGTAATGATATACATTATATACAATATTATATACATAGTCGAACAGTAAATGCACAAACATGTATAATAAAAATTTATTAATCTCCTTAACAATTAATTTCTGAATAAACCATAGCACAAACAAGATAACTGATATTAATTGTTTTACGATCCACATGAATTTAACAAACATATACTTTATCGACTCGAGATAAAAGCCATATTTATTTGCCCAGAAGCCTATTCGATACAACAATGAACATCCGGAGTAAAAGGGTTGTTCAACGATTTACTTCGAAAGGTACAAATTGTATTACTTACTTAGTTGAGAAAATAGCTCTGAAAAACTATTTCGTGTATAGAGAAACGTTTTACGGCTCAATGCACTGTTTGATCTTTGCCTGAAACTTGTATTCGGTTAGCCCGAGTTGCTATTATGTACTTTCATCCGAAACTAAAATAGTTTTTCTGTTAGTCCACTTATGAACTCAAACAAGATGAAAAAGTTGGGGCGCAGGCGGAGGTAAACCCCTCAATTGAATGAAATCCCAGAGATTTGATAAAATGCTTATAACAATCATTTTGGCGTTTTATTTTTAGGTACCATAATCTATTCAGGATCCAGATAGGAGCAATCAGCCATCAATTTGATAAAAATTATTGAAGCTAGATTAAGGCAGTAGATCTACTATTGAACAATTTGATAAACGTACTAGATTTACTATCAGGTTATTGACAATCATTATTCTATTATCTAATTATGGAAGAGTCATACTTTGGCATAAACGATATTACCTAGGCCTTACATAATACCAGCTTGAAGGAACTTATAGATTAAAAATCGTCGTGGGAGTGAGGTTACTGGACACTCAATTATTATCCCCAATCTCAATCCTGACCTAGAAACTCCTGTAACGAGTGCCCATGGGGGGCACCGATTATTCATCATCAGGCAATCCGTCTACCAGTTCGTAGAGTAACGATGGAGTTTCTTGCTCGTTCTTCTCCATTCGAAACTACAATTTGGAACGAGCATCTAGCTTCACTGACGAACAGACTGGCAGACTACTTCTCTATTTTGACGTTTCAAAAGTACCTATTTATGGTTTAGTTGGAATAAATGATTTTGACTCTTGACTTTTATATGGGCAAAATATTTTTTTTAATTATAAAAGACGTTCAAAAGTGTCTGTTAGGGTTTAATTGAAAGATTGCCGATCTATGATGAATATCCCAAAAGAGATATAAGATAATAAAATGACTTCTCCTTACATCAATCGTAACAACCAATCAACAACTTTTTATTAGGAGACTATTATTTACTTAACATTCTTTAATTTCAGCGTCTACGGATTGTGAGGGAGAGAAAGAGAGTGGCCTGGATCTTGTTACTCCTGGCAGTACTGTTCGCTCTGTGCTGGTTGCCCTACAACATTCTGCAGCTGCTGATTGACGTGAACGCTGTCAACGTGGAGTCCGTGTCTGCAATGCTGCCCTACACCTTGTTATTAGGTGCGTATTTACTTTTTTAAATATATTCTTCATCTTTGCATATTATCATTGTCATTTCATCATTATCATCACAAATGGTTTTTCTTTTTTAAGGGGAAATATCATCCAAATGTTCCTTTTTTGATGTAACTTGGGCACCCAATTCGCCAAATAAGTCCATGACAATCTATTTGCTGACCAATTTTTGGACATCTTCTAAATAAGAATGACAGTCACTTTTATCACGGCGTAACACATCGTATTTGTTTCTTCACGTCGATATTTTGTGAGGTGCTATCACTTCGGATGAGCCTGCCCATTCACGCTGAAGCACGCCTCACCCATAGCTTATTAAAAAAGATGCTATAACCATATCAGATGAATTAGAGAGTTCTACAAAGCTAGACTTCTATCAAAATGTGCATCTTGCGGCACCTAACGGGAAAAACCACAGATAGATTACAGAAAACAGACTGACGTCAAAATCAGTTAAAATTATCAGTCAATACATGAAATATTGTAAAACAAAATCCATGTATTGTATTGTATCAATATGTAAGCTATCATTTGGTAACTCTAGATCATTAATTTTGTGACTGTAATATGGTATTATGTCGCTTTGTTCACTAACCGGATTACGTTTACGCCTGGTTAAACTGTATTACTATAGATATCGAATGAAATAACGCATGTTTCTTATTACAGATTGTATTTAACAAAATACATTTTGATATCATTACATAGCACCTATAAAACAAAGTCGCTTTCTCTGTCCCTATATCGAGTTTTTAAATGGATAGAGTGATTGAAGGGAAAGGTATCTATGTGTAATAACATTCATTAATTGGTTGAGAAATTTAGTATCAGCATAGTCGCTAGTACATCAATATATTATGCCGTTGGGGGTAAGCCCAAACCAATTTGACTGCCCAGTTGATGTTGTGGTTACTCGATGAACTATTATGCAATAGGTTTATTAATTTTTCGAATTAAGAGTTTGTATTTGTGTTTGGAACCACAATCCACGATACACACGACACGAACCATCCAGCAAGCGATCATTAAAAAGTATAACATTTTAAATATCGCTAATCATCTCACGGCCGTTAACGAAATCTTTTGGACTAAAATGAAAACATTTCATTATTTAAAACCATCAAATTGTGGAAGAGCCTTAATGCGATACAGATTAGCCGGCTTAACCAGAGTGATACCGCGGCTTTTCATATAACCAATGTGATACAAAGCTTGCGTTTGGTTTCAACGTGTGAGTTAAAACTCTCAAATAGGACATTTTCGAGTTTCAACTCCCCAAAGCCAGGGCATCGCCAATTGCTTACCATCAGGTAATCCGTCTGTTCGTGTTCTGATCGAAAACGCCAGACTAAGATGACCAATATTTCGTTATTTAAAGTTTTATGAAAATGTTGATAGTGAACTGTTCAAGTAAATACATGACATAATTATTAATAAGAAGTCTTTTACTGAATCGATTTAAATTAGACACACAACATTCTATTTTGTATTGAAAATTAATTAATATCTACGCGTATTGTGAAGCGGATAGATTTTAATTCAATTTTACGGTACGGAAGTGTGTCATGGTTTTAAATTATTCTGATTACTGTATTTTGTCGAGCGATACACGAGGCCATGAAAAATACTTATAATTTAGAGACTTGGTGCAGGATCTTTTATCACTTTTCGAAAATTCCCTGATTTAGAAAGAACTGAAGAATGAGGGATAGTAGACTATTTAGATATGATCGTCTTATATCAATTAGGATGTTGTGACTTTATAAAGAAAGGAGTTATCCTTTCTCCACGACAACAGAAGATAACCAATTAAATTACTCCACGACAACAGAAGATAACCAATTAAATTACTCAAAAACCACATTCATTGAAAAGGTTTCTTCTGGCAATATTATTAAGCATCAATTTAAATTAAAACATAAAACTAAATTAGATAACTTGTTGTCATTATACAGTCAAAATATTCAGGGCTTATCATCAAAATTCCTAGAAATTGAATTGTTTTTAGAGAAATTCCAATATGATATTATTTGTTTAACTGAACATTGGTTAAAAGATTATCAAGTAGAAACAATTAACTTCAATAACTATTGTGTTGGCAGCAATTATAGCCGCCAAGCAATGATACATGGTGGTAGCCTGATTTTAGTAAAGAACTCAATAAAATATAAAGAAAGACAAGACATTGCTCTGCTGTCAATTGAACACACAATAGAGTTGTCCTGTGTTGAGCTGGATAGGCATATTGTAGTATGTGTTTATAGGCCTCCTAACATACAGAATCTAAATATTTTTCGCTCTGTAATGGAAGATGTACTGCGGAAAACATGTACTAGTAGTAAATGTACAATAGTATGTGGCGATTTTAATGTTGATCTCTTAGAAAACAATTCTCATTGTACAAACTTGTTAAGTCTATTTCAATCATTTGATTTGTCTAATGTTTTCCTTGAGCCCACCCGAGTAACATCCACCTCGGCAACTTGTATAGATAATATTTTCTGTAACTGTGATTATTTACAAAGTCAAATTGTAAATAGATTACCATCTGATCACAGTGGGCTCACAGTTAACTTTAATACTATAACAACTGTGCCAAAAAAGGAAATATTGTTTAGACAAATCACATACAAAAAAATTGATTCATTAAATAATAAGCTAAAACATAAATTATGCAGCCAAGTACAAGACAATAATTGCCCGAGTGAGATATATGCCAATTTATTATCCCTTATAAAAATACAATTCGATAAACTATTTCCTTTAAAACGTAAAAATATTCAGTGTAAATTTGTATTCTGTGACTGGGCTACACCAGGTATTCGTATAAGTAGAGACAGGTTATTTGAGCTATACGGCCTGAAACCATTTAATAGTAGCGAGGCTTTTCGCAGACATGTTTCCAAATATTCAAAAATATTTAAAATAGTATGTAAGCATGCTAAGTCGCTCCACATTAGTAATAAAATCAGGACCGCGGATAACAAAATAAAAGCTACCTGGAATATAATTAATAAAGAAACAGGTAGAAATAAATCACAAAACACTGAATTTAATTTAAAAACCGAAAAGGGATATACTAGTTCAAATTCGTCAGTTGCCCAGGAATTCGAAAGATTCTTTAAAAATATTCCTCTTAAAACTACGGAAACGTTAAAATCATCTCCAGCACTTTCTGTCGAGCTTCTCAGGGGTAACGTCAAAGAATGTCCTTCTGACTTTAGCTTTCAATACACAACCCCCCAGGCAGTAATAAGGGCGTTCAATGAGATCAAAGTGAAGTCAACTGAAGATCTTTGGGGAATGTCTGTTCGAGTGTGCAGGTCGTTTATAGAGACAATTGCGTCGAACTTAACTTTCATTTTTAATAAAAGTGTAGATCAAGGGGTTTTCCCGGATTTAATGAAACATAGTAAAGTAGTTCCATTATTTAAATCAGGTGATAGTACAGAACCTAATAACTATAGGCCGGTCTCTATTTTGCCAGTGCTCAGTAAAGTGTTCGAAAGGTTGATGCTTACTCAAATGCTGCGTCACTTTAACACGAATTGTATTTTCCATGACCATCAATACGGGTTCACCAAAGGACGTTGCACTACGGACGCAGGAGTATCACTTATAAAACAAGTTTTCAACTCGTGGGAAAAAGCACAGGATGCCATCGGAATATTTTGTGACCTTTCAAAGGCATTCGACTGTGTTGAGCACGAGACGCTGTTACTGAAGCTAGAACACTACGGCATTCGGGGGGTATCCCTAGATTTATTGAAATCATACCTTCAAGAAAGAAAAATTAAAGTACAAGTCAACAAAGTTAACTCACTGGGTGCTAGCGTATCTATGGGCGTACCGCAGGGCTCAATATTAGGTCCTTTTCTATTTTTAGTTTATGTAAATGACCTGCCCCATATGTTCCAAAATGAACCGCATATGGTATTATTCGCTGATGACACTTCATTGATTTTTAAAATAAATAGACGAACAAACAAATATGACGAAGTTAATAATGCCTTAATGAAGGTTCAAAATTGGTTTACAATAAACAACTTATTACTAAATGATAAAAAGACTAAATGCATTAGATTTATTTTACCAAATGTTAAAAGTAACGTATGTGATGATATATTATTAAATGATCAGAAACTAGAATTTGTAAAAGAGACTACTTTCCTGGGGATCACTGTAGATGAGAAGTTGCAATGGGGGCCCCACATCAGGTCTCTAGCAGGACGATTGAGCTCTGCAGCTTATGCTGTCTGGAAGATCCGTCAGCTAACCGATGTAGGCACGGCAAGACTAGTGTACTTTAGCTACTTTCATAGCATCATGTCGTATGGAATTCTGTTGTGGGGACAGGCATCTGACGTTGAGTCTATCTTTATCTTGCAAAAGCGTGCCGTCAGAGCTATATATAACTTAGGTCGTCGCGAATCTCTCAGAGAAAAGTTTAAGGAGATCAACATTCTGACCGTACCGAGTCAATTTATTTATGAAAACATTATGTATGTTAGGAAAAACCTACACTTATTTGTAAAGGTATCTGACAAACATGATTATCATACTAGACATAGGAATAGATTGAGTCAGCCTTTATTTAGATTGGCAAAAGTGCATAAGTCATTCCTGGGTTTCTGTGTTAAATGTTATAATAAAATCCCAGTTGAAATTCAAAATCTAAATGAAAGCAAATTCAAATTATGTATAAAGAAACATTTATGTAAACTAGCATACTACAAAGTAAATGATTATATACAAGATAAAAATGCTTGGAGGCTAGCTGGTCCTACTCCACAGGATGTTTAGACGAATTTTTGATTTTAATTATTAATTTGTACACTATGTTGTTAATTGTTGATGATCTTCTAAGTTTTTGTAAATGTGAGTGCCCTGTAACCTATTATAATTAAGTAAGACTTGTAGAATATAGGTACTTGTGTCGGCTGGGAGCTGTCATGCTCACTCAGAGGTCTCATTGGCGGTGGCACGGGCACTGGATCGCCCAATTCCCTATAATATGGTTGAGTTGGGCGGTGCTGGTGTACGTGTCATGTTCGTGAACGGGCGCCGCCTATTGGGGACTGGTCAGCTCCAGGCTGTCTAATTATGTTGTCCTTGAGGTTCACTTCTTTTTCGTACTTTTTGCCTGAACATTAGTGTTACATTGTTCTCACATATCAGAACCGACTAAATGATGTAACAAAGAAATGTATTGTAAAACTGATTGAAAAAGAGTAACCATGGAGTTTCTTGCTCGTTCTTCTCCATAGGAATCTACACTTTGGAACGAGCAAATAGCTTCACTAGAGGACAGACGGACAGACTGACACGCTTAATTTTAAAGCTCTTGTTATATACTTTTTTTCCTTTTTTGCTTGCTTGACGTTCAAAAGTGCCTACTGTGGTCTAATTGAAATAAATGATTTTTGACTTTTGACTTTTGACTTAAAATTATTTTTCACGCCCCAGTGGTGGTGCAGAAAAGGAGAGTGTCAGACTCTTACTAATTAAAAACCAGCTATTTCTTTTCCTGATCCGGGCTGAGGCCGCAATAATGTATGTTATTCCGTTTGCACCCGCAATGATCGGCTGAAATTCTATAATTAACATAACTGGTTTAAGTGATGAGCTATTAATATTATTATTAATACAATGTCTCAATTACCTTCTATATAAATGTTGACAAACTGTATTGCTACTTAAATATTTTGACTACACATTTTACGCAGTAGCAGGGACATCGGCTGCCTTGTAGCTTGTAACAGATTACATTCCCGGACACAACCAACAGTTTTTGTGGGATCCACAAATTGTTTACGTGAAAAGTGTAGTATGTTTGTAAACGCACCCATAACATAGAAGATTTTTTCAAAAACAAAAGAAAAACGATTCTCTTCCTATGTAGTACCTAATATAAAATAATAAACATTTTTCACATTAATTAGGCTACTTATATCATGTAGCAGTTTTATTTATATCACAAATATTTGTTTAATAACAGTTGCGTATATATTTAGTCCTTTGAAAGAAATTTCTTATATCCTTAAGAATGTTAATTAACATTTTTCTCTTTATTACACGACTCATATTATCATATTATTATCCAAAGAAAGAATGCTAAGAAAATTTGATTCCACGTTTGTATTTATTTTCGGGTATTATAATATGAGATCTGGCTTTGTTATATAAATATGAGAATAAAATTTTTAGCAAAAGTAAATGTATTCCGTTTTAAATCTATTTTTATTTAGTTTAAAATGTGAGACAGTCATGCTTCGGCACGAATGGGTCGGCTCGACCCGAGTGATACCACGGCACAACTACAGTTTTGTATTTCGCCGTGTGAGTGAGGTTGCCGGAGGCCCAATCCTTCCCCTTCTCCGATCCCTAAAATCTCAAATCCAAAAAAGGTCGGCAACGCACTCGTGACTTGTCTATTGCGGGTGTCCATGGGCGGTGCTGAATGCTTACCGTATAAATAATACGTAAGCTCGTTTGCTGACCCATCACATAAAAAAATCTTATTCAAACGCCCAAGAGTCTAAGTTACCTTATTCAATCTTTGATACTGTATTAGATTTTTTTTATTTTCTTTAAAGAAACTTTGCCCAATTACAATCATAGAAAATTTCCGTAAAATTTCATACACCTAATACCTACACCCGGAACAACAATTTCTGTGTTACAGAGAGGTGTTATGGATAACACACTTATAATTTTTCGTTTCAACTAAGAGTAGTAATAATTTGAGAATTACATATCTAAAGACGTTTCCGTGAGGGAAATCGATAAAGTATTTACGAACGTAACACTGAATGATCACAACAACAGAATTAAAAAAAATATATATATTGAGTAGAAAGTTGCATTATTTAATATTTTAAGTTCTTGTTTTATTAATACAGTAGCTACTTAACGCAGGATGATAGTTTTCAATATAAGATATCCAATATACACTGACCTCTCACTATGTGAAAGTAAAATAAAACGATCGTTCATTTTATAGTTTACATTATAAGAACACAACTTTTACTTATAAGAAATAATGTTAATAGAATTTAGTACTAATAAAATAATTTAAACATTGAACTTCATAATTTTGTGCATATTTCTCATTAGGTTAAATTAATAATAAAATAAGTTTATGTAAATAGTTATACAAACTACATAATGAAAACTTAATTGGTTTTATAAGTTAGTTTAAAAGTTTTATATTTCACTTTGAAGTATTTATTGCAAAGTTGTGAGTTGTGTTTTTTTTTTATAAATTTTCTTTTTTTGCTGGTGTCTGGTAATTGTAAGGTTAAAATAATTACTCTGAGTCATAATAATTAATTAATATAATATGTAAAAACTAAACAACACTGCCTTATCAGATCTTTACGTGTTCTTTGAGGTTGACTGTTAGAGAATGCCTTCGGGCATTAAGTCCGCCTTTGTATGTATTTTTGTACATAAAGTGTTAAAATAAATAAAATAAAAATAAAATACTTGCCAAAAAAAAATCGCTCGGTCGCTAACTGTGAATTCTTTTAATTCTATTATTTTATGTGTTTGCAATAAAACAGTATGCAAGCTTGTCGATTAAAAGAATCTTATTAATTAATTCATTTATTATTTTTAACGGCTTATAGCATCGCGCTAGACATGACGTGGTGAAGGTTGCAAGGCTTATTATGCCTTAGTGATTAAAATTATTAATTTACTATAATATGCCACGATTAGCGCAGTAAATGTACAACAAGTCTTTTATGTAACCGTTAGCGGGTTGATTCCCGCGCGGATCAACACTTTGCTTACACAAAAAACGGCTTCTATAAATTTGTATCTTTGTAAACGCACCCAGGATACAGGAAAAAGTCCTATTGCGGAGCAAATTTTTTTTATTAAATGAAAACATACAAATATACCTTATGTTTCTTAACACAAACCAAGCAATCAATCGCACTGTAAACGTTTCATTACATTAACAGTTCTAAGAAGATTAACTATAAGCCCATTTTCCATTATTTCAGGTCACACGAACTCAGCAATCAACCCCATCGTGTACTGCTTGATGACGCGCAACTTCCGCCGGTCGCTACGCAAACTCATCTGCCACGATCCGGGTAACATACACTCTAGTACTCATTTCCATGTAAGTTTACAGAAAAAACATCGATAAAGACAATAACATATTGAATACCTTCGAAAATAATACTATCCGTCTTACTAAAGTAATGGAATTCCTTTCTTCTACCAATCGTTACAATTCTTGAATAAACTCTTTTAATATCGATCTACTATATTCTATCTACACTAATTCTTTATTCGGGAAATGATAACCAAAATTTAATTTACATTGTACTTTTCAATAGCATGTGGTAGGTATTTCCTTGAGTTCTTCAAAAGAAATAAAAAAATCTGAAATACAAGTCTGAAACTAATTCATTGTTTAAAAGAAAAAAATGCATTCTATTTTAATACATTTTTCTTTTAAAAAAAGTTTATTAGTGTAAAAACTTAGTTCTGTAGTGTTTTAGTTGCTTATTTAACTTTTAGGTATTGTATGTCAACTTTTTACGATAAGGCTGTAGTTAGTTTAGTTAGTTTATTTGCAAAAACTTAACTTTTGTAGCAAACTCTCACTAATTAGTTTATCAAACATTTTCATTTATAAAATAGACAACTAAAATAGAGCTACAACGAGATAATATTGTTAATACAGCAAGCATACAAAAGTTAATCTTATTACTTTGAAAATTAAGTCTTAAATTGCCATTTTACTTTACTATTTTACATTGCGATTCCTTAAATAATTTTTGTTGAGTCAATCAGAAGCGAATTTAGTTGCGAAATATGAAAGTTCTATTTTTAAAATTTGAATTTTACTTCATAATACTTAATAGCTCTATTTTAGTTTTATTATATCGATAGCCAAACTATTTATTGAGTAAACATAAATACCAAGTACGTAATTAATTTAAAATGTAATGTAGGTAGTTACACTTTTCACTAATTGTAAGTCAAAATCCAGTGTAAATTGCAGTAAATAAATGAAGAAGTATACATATATAATATAATATAATACCTTTTACATAATACTTCTTCGTTTTTTCAGATGCAAGGTTTACGTCAAAAATCCAACACGTCTAGCATGAGGACATGCACTACAGTAACCTTCAGGAGCAGCAATAACCAAATAGGAAGGATTGCAACCGGACCCCCCAGCATCCAATATGGCCGGGCCAATAGAACCGCATCTTTCAGAGACAATGGGTGGAAGGACCGATACCAAAAATCCCCACAATTTTTGTAATAAACGACATGGAATGTGAGATTTAATATAATATAAAAACATAGGTAGTTTTTAACAATTAAAATGACATGCATTCGGCATATTTGCAGTTCTAAGAGCAGTGCTCGTTTAACACTTTTATAGAGCAGTAAGGTTTCACCAATATTGTGAAGTAAAAAAATGCAGAAGCTTCTAAGAAAAATCTATTAAACTTAGATACAAAGCTTTCCCTTACAATTTTCTGAGACTATTTCCTTACACATTCTCTTAGCGCCATCTAGATTCTGACTTTTGAAGTATGCTTTCAGATACTTAGTCACTATGTTTGCCACTAGATGGCACTATACATAGGATTATTTTCAGGCTGTAAACCTACGCTGTCTGCTTAAAATGTAATTTTGTCGCTAGATGGCACTAAATTCATGTAAACAGCTTTAAATACAGGGAACGCGCAAAATTAATTGAGAGTCTACTAGTCTAGTTAATTGTAATTTAATCTAAAGCTAAGAAATATTTTGCTTTGTGTTTTCTTCTAAAAGTAAGTCGTAAATATATTTTAACTTTAAGGACACGATCTCGGAATGTGAGAAAGTATTTGTGTGAGGATTTTGTTTGTAACAAAAAGCTACCTCAAAGAATTATTTATGTCACCAACTGTAGTTTTGAAAACAACGCCATCTTTTATTTATAAAATCTATTAATGGCGAAGTGGTAGTGATTGATGTGAATCTAAAATATAAAGTCAGTTGTTTTTGTTTTATATAAAAATGAGGTTTAACCAACCCAAAAAATGAGTGCTGTACAGATTGTTTTGTATTTCTAATAATGTAACTTATCTAGTCAAACTATAGTCATAAATATTATTCTTCTATTATTGTAATTAAATAATTCATTTGTATAATTTACAATTATGTGTAAACTATGTAATATATTTAATTTTATACCGTAAAATGGAATAATCTAATGTTGTTTGTTAAAGATAATTTTGTATATAACTAAAATTAATGTATATAAAGAGAAATTTCAAGCTAATAATTTTTTTTTTGTAATCTTTTACGATTTTTTTCCATACCAAAATGCTATGGGGAGAAATCTTAATTAAATAAGTTATTTTTGAGCAGTCGTGATATATTAAGTGCAAGCTTCTATTTCAATAGACAGTAGAACATAAACTGTGATATCCTCTTTTAATGGCTGGAAAACGAATTTGATGGACAACATAGGTATACACTTACTAGTCATCATCCGGAGTTGCAAGTAAAGCGCAATAAAAAATATTTTACACAAATAGACACCTCATGGGAGGTCCAGTTTTCGAGACTTAAAAAGACCCTTTTACGCCCCCAAAAGAGCAGTTTCATTTAACTTGCCCCACACTATGATTTTCTCGGGTCGTGGGTGCGGTTACAAACATATAATTTCACACACACTTGACACCCAGACCTGGAACAACAATTTGTGGATCTCACAAGGTGTTGTTCCGAGCGGGAATCAAACTCGAGACACGTTGCGCGGCAGCAGTTGCCCAGTCATCGCGTAAACTGTGTAATAAATGGCATTCTGTGTTTAAAAAAACGGGCATTAACGTTTACATAAAAAAAAACAAATACTAATACCAGAACTTGGTATGTACTAAGGGTGACAAAAATGCATGGAGAGCTTAAGGTCGACTATTGACTGACAGGTTTTGCATAACGCTACCATTGATAACTAGATGGCGCTGCTTTTAAATGAAAATAACCATGCAAAGCTTGAATACTTTACACTGTAGAGGCACACAATAAGGTTTTTAATGGTTAAAATAATAATTAAGAAACAATAATATAATTATATTCAAATACACATAAATTATGTTAATTTTCACATTTCCGAGGACTTAATATAGCGCCATCTAAGTCAAGTCAAGCAAACCAATTAAAAGATGGCGTCAATAATTAATAATAGACAATAATCAAAGTTATAAACTAACCCGCATTTTCGATTTCATAAAAAATGCGATCGGTAGCTCGGATAAATAAGAATGATAGTATAATGAAGTCGAAGGGCACCGGTTCAATTCCGGGTTATCATTTTTAAATTTAGGTTTTTTAACAATGGTTTTTTTTATATAAAATCAATAATAATAATATATAAATAAAATATTTAACGTTTAATATTTATAAAAGATAAAAAAAAAAATGTATTATTTTAGAATAAAATTATATTAATAAATATATATAAATAACTTTTATAATATGTGCTAACTATTAATGTAAAAGTAACATATTTTTCTTACAGATTAAGACTAATACTAAGTTTAATTCTCATAAAGGATAACAAATAAAACTATTTCAGTAACATTATAATTTCAGACATTTATTTCTTAAAACATAATATTTATTTCTTTCTTATATAGTGTATACCCTGACCTAATAACTTTTCAGCTAACTGACACATTATTTATTACACTTTTTATAAGATTAATAAGTATTTTAAATCAAAATTGTGTTGTGCTAGTCATTTATTAGTTAGTTTTAAACACAATGTTATAATACGATTCTATATAATATGCAACCTTACTTCTGCAACTATTTTACCTCCCCATAAAATTTAATTAAAGTATTGACTAAAGTGATTCATTTTGTGTATCATGTTATGACAAAGGCTCATAGCTTAAGTATTCGTTCCAGATCAAGGAAGAAATTGAAGCTAGACCTTAAATCAATAACATTTCTAAGACCGGGATATAGCATTCACTAGGTATGGGACGAATTGTTCATAGTAATTAATAAATAAATAATTAATTATTTTGCAATGAATAGCATCTGTAAATATTAATATTGCTTTTATTTTTATTTCTCATATTTAGTAAAACATTAAAATCATTACTGTATAACAGTCGTTGGTTATAAAGTAGTCAATAAATTTATCCTACTAAAACTAAGTTTGAACATTTATCTATTAAATAAATTATAGCTACCCCGGTCTTGTAATTGCTTAATCCTATAGTCAACAATGTCTTTTCTTTTAAGAACTAGTGTAGCCGCCATTTTTATCGATCCTATTTCTCCTATCTCGCTGGCCAAGGGATAATCCGTATGTCTGATTGCTGCCTAAACACTTGCACAATTATGGAACATTACACATAGGACAATTGTCCTGCACGAACGTTATCCCTAGCACATCTTCATGACGTCTTTCAGCACATCTATGTAGTTTTCACTGTTTGCATCACTGAAGATGACAATGCTCCAGTAATTTTCCTCATAACCTTGCCCCATAAGTTGAAACTGGTCTGAGTCAATATCACGTCTTCTGCCAGATCCACTACGGTGCTCCAATGAACCCTCTTCTTGAAACAGCTTTAGATATCCATAAAGTGGCAGTCTTTACCTGTAAGGGACGTGTATTATTTATTATTTTCATGTATCGATAACCATGGATAATAAAATAAATAACAAACGGTCATTTATAAGAATACTTACTTACGTTTAAGCCAGTTTCTCTAGAAATTCCAGTTTAATTTAAGCTTTGATTATGCAATGCTATTATTTGGGCCCTCGTAGCCATATTAAGATTTGAACGCAAATTCATAATAAAAATAAATATTAAAAACTTGTTAAACAAATCGTGACTGAACTCACTCAAAGATAGTAAAGAATGTTATGATTGAACAAAAAGGTTTAATTTTTATACAGTTAATTTTAAATTACCCTCAACTGTTTTGAGATTTATGATCGGGTTATAGTTGCTAAACAACTTCAATATAATAAAGAGTAGGATAATTTCAATACATTTCAAGGTTACGTAATGGCCTAATGGCTAGTGGCAACGGTTAATTTTATGCTACCGAGTTCGAATCCTGGTTATTGCGTGCTTTGCTTTAAAAAGGTTTGGAATATCGTAGCATTAATTTGTATAAAAATTTATTAAGTTAATAACTTTGTATCTGATAA
Organism: Spodoptera exigua; assembly: GCA_902829305.4. NCBI lineage: Eukaryota > Metazoa > Arthropoda > Insecta > Lepidoptera > Noctuidae > Spodoptera > Spodoptera exigua. The sequence goes on from LR824605.2 coordinate 15,495,490, forward strand.
AAACTATAAATGTATATTTTTCAATACCACTAGTATACTAGCGCCATCTATGTCGTCCATGGTATATAATTAAGGCGATGAAACGCCGTACAAACGATTTTGATTTAGAATCATCCATGCACTTATGACACTGATAGTACATACAGAGTGCCCACAGTATAATATCAGAATGATACTAATAATAAAAATGTAAAAAGTTTCTGAGAATGTGTCGATGTATGTTAGTTCTGCTTTCACGAAAAAAGGTATAAAGGGCTACTTTTTATGCGACCACACGGTTACTTTGGTAAAATTTACGTATAATTTCCAGGAAAAGTCGTAAAATATTTTCATTAATGAATAGAATGAAAAAAAAATTAACTATATTTTTTGGCACAGATTATTCGTTGACGAAGTTTCGTTTCGAAAAACCATAGTAGGTCCATGTTCTTTCAGCAAAATTGTTTATCATCTGAATACTTTCTTAAGTGTCCGATTGTACTTTTGTATAATTTGTCATCGCCACTCTCCGAATAGTGAAGCGACAATTTATTATGTTCAGTACAATTTCAGAAGCAGAAACATAAAATCATTGTATGAAAATCTTGTTCCTTTGTATTCAACTACTGTAAATAAAAAACGGTTTAAGAATTTAAGGATTCATTCCATAATGATTAAATAAACTTATTTAAAGTCATAGGATGGAGCTTATGAAATCCTTCCCTGAGATCACCAGTGATATAAGTCTAAAGAAAACATTGTGAGCAAAAATTTACATAGGCTTGAAAAATTTACATTTGTCTTGAGCTAGCGTAGTCATTAATACTCATATTCTACCATGTGAAGTAACGAAATGAATGTGTTGGCAAAGGCATCCAATCTTTGTTCAACATGTCCATTTCATTAACAGTTCGATACTAATTAAGATGAGACAATCAAACCTTCAACGTTTAAAACCACGTTCGTTCCCCCTCGTAAAATCCAATACGAAACTTGGGTGCATTCATACGAAGTATTGGTTCACTTTGATAATTTGCAGATAAGCGAAATGTTCCGAAACGGTGCTAGGCAACTCAGACGGATATATGTGGGCCATTTGTCTGGACTATCTCGAGCGAATGCTAGCTTAATACATGTTCATGAACAATACTTGGTAGGCAGATGCAGATGTGTGCCAAGTTCATGGCTGAAGGTTACACTAAACTATTATTATCGACTGCTGAATATGTATTTAACTTTATACTCAACTTATACCTTAAAATAGTAAATGATAATGGACAATGAAAATGGCATGGTGGCTCAGATGTTTAGGCTTCTTACGCTAGCAAGTACGTGTGATTACTTGTAAATGTGACTTACTCCAAGTTCAAAGACTATTTGAAGCCTCAGTCATTCCGTGAAATAAAAAAATATGGGGAATCTTGAATTTTTTTTATTGTAAGTTTGTCATCGACATTCCATCTTGTAAGTACACGTAGAGCGCGGTGATTAACGCTCATTCGTTCTCTGTGTAAAAAAGTCTTATGCTGAGTTGATGATACTTCTGGAGTTTTAATTTTTAGTCTTTTAGAATGCGGTATTAGCAATATATAATATCCAAGAGGTGACGACTGTTAAGTAATTACTTACCTACCAGATATTAACTCTACGTGTATGTATACGTATATTTATGTTCACATACCTATCTAAGTAAGTCTAGAAGACGTACGTGAGCTGAATAACTAAATTTGTCTCAAACTAACTTCTAGCACAAAGTGATTCATTAACGGATGCTACTTCTCTGCTAAGGTAAGTAATTGTGATATCATATTTGTCAGCTTTAGTTACCAGTTGCTAACACAATCACCAGGAGTAAAGTTTTAGGAGCGATTGTTACTCTTGTGGTACGACTTCTGACGAGACGTATTATTGGATTTTATTTTATTTTTTATGAGGTACGACGACAAACGATCCAACGGCATACCAGATGGTAAGCAATCGGCCGCGCATTTACATACACTCGGAACACCAGAGGAGTTACAGGAGAGAATTACGTTGCAAGTTTGAATAAGAGTAAGGTTTGAGGTCAGGGCCACTTTTCTAGTGGGGAGGAGAAGAAGAATAGAGGCCTCTGGTAACCTCATTCACACGGCTAAACACAACGCATTAAACCGTTTTCTGTGAGGCCGTTGTATGATTCCGGTCGAGTTGACCGATTCAATATGAATCAATATCAAATTCAAATCAATACGAATTAAAAAGAAACCTGAGAATCAAAGTAAGTAATCTAAAAACATGAATTTTATGTGAAACCTCAAGAAGATGACGTACTAATAGGATAGGAGATAAGTAAATCAACGGTTCAGCAGAAGGTAAGGGTGGCTATTATATTCAGGCTGTTCTTTTGAGAAGTATTTATGAAATATTATAAGCGTGGGAGAGCCAAGCTTCTAATGCGCGAATGGGTCGGCTCGACCGGAGTGATACCACGGCCTCACAGAATACCGACGTGAAACAACCACAGCGTTGTGTTTCGCCGTGTGAGTGAGGTTACCGGAGGCCCAATCCTTCCCATCCCCCGATCCCTTCTAATCCCGAAATCTCCAAAACCCTAATCCCTAAAAGTTCGGCAACGCACTCGTTACTCCACCGTTACGGGTGTCCATGGGCGGCGCTGATTACTTACCATCAGGTAATCCGTCTGCCCGAAAAGAAAAAAAAAATCTTGAACTAACATTAGTGAAGCTTACATAATTATAGATAATATTTTACTCAGTTTGTCCAGTAGGTACTCGCAATAACACACGTGTGAATACCAACAATAAGACGTAGCGTGGTCAGTCCACCTGCTTTATACAATGACGACATTGTCATTCGTGGGCAGACGTTGGAAACGAATAACCGACTATTATTCGGTATGGCAGACGTTTTTCGCTATCTTCACTACTGGAGTTCTTGCAACTGATGAAAATAGTAATAATTGAAAAGTTAGACATATGAAATGATACAAATTTAATACTACAGAAACTGATTTGCAGTTTCCTGGTTGGCTGGGTATCCGGCTGCTTTGGAACGTTGTGAAGCCGGTTCGATCCCTGCTGGGAACAACTTTTTGGGTAATTAACGTATGGCTGTAACAAAGAATCTGTATGTGAAGCTGATTGAAAAAGAGTAACCTACGGAGATTCTAGCTCGTTCTTCTCCTCGAAATGTACAGTTTTGTTCGAGCGAATAGCTTCACTAAGAAGGCTGATCGATAGACTGATAACTTTTATGTGTAACGTATAAGCGCCTATAATGATCCAATTGAAATAAATTATTTTGATTTTCGATTCTGGGAAAGATTGTGTAAAATTGTATGATTACTTGTGACACCTACGATTGAATGAAAAAATAGTAGTCTTGGACGTTTCTTAATAATAATAGGATGGTCTTTGAGTGCACTTTTATAGTACTCAAAGGGACAATTACTTGCGGATGTCCGTTTCACTTGCATGATTTGCTTTTGGCCCCTCGTACGCCTCCAAAGGTGAATTAAGGTGAACACACAAAATAATTTCAGGATAGCTCTATTCATTATTATAGAAAAAGTTTTATATGTAACAACTATCATAGATGAAAATATGGATTAGTTACAATTCTATAAGAAAGTTGACGTCACATTTTTACGTTCATTCATGTTTGAGTTATGCAAAATCCAAGTTTCTCTCTCCGGCCACAGTAAGCACGGATCTATGTACTGTGCGCGTTACGTTCAAACTACGCCTCAAAGAGCCAAAACATCATCAAAGATGGGCCTCAATAGGATTAATGTCCAGCCGGGTTTGCGGGACAAGCGCAAGAAGAATAGAGGGGGATTTTTAAACAGTAAGAGACCGAAACTCCCTTTCCCACCAGCATGGCCTGGATATTGTCAAAACGATTGGTAATTTGCACCCTCTGAAAAAAGTTTAGTTTTAAATAAAGCGAAGATCAATATTATTTTAATACTTATGTTTTGAAATTGAAAGTCTATTTTTTCATATCAGACATCAACGATGTTTACGTAAACCCTAAAATCAGAGAAAAGATACATTTTCTATATTAAAACGGCATCTAAATTACACAGCTGTAGCTCAAGCAATATTAACTCTTAAGGCCGTAAGTATATAAATATTTGTTCGTTATTTTCGCTTGAGTGAGGATATGAGATTTTCCTTTCAAGTACGATTACTCTAAACATATGTGTTTATATTTATTTATTGAGCGAATCTTTATTGCTGTTAAGTGGTCGATAATAATGCTATAAATAGTCTGGCATTTAATACGAAAATATTTATGTACCTATTACCATTCTATTAAAAATTATTATTTGAACTTTCGAAACCCGCCATCTTATTTATAAGATCATCAGAATCTTATTAATTAAAAGATACAAATATAAACTTGGAGTGGGTAGACAGAGCTATATCACAAAGCACTTACAACCAACAGCCCTCCTTTCCTATTTATTCTTGTGCTAGTTACATAACACATAATTAAATTAAATATCTACCACTAATTCAGCACGCAAATCACAACCTTATTAGTATACAAATCCACCCTTATTCACTCTAAAATGCTATGTATTCTGTACACATACAGATTATGTAGGTACGTAATCTACACATAATGCGTCTACCCAAACCTTTATGTATTTGGTTGTTGAATCATTTAATTTGCAATTTAGTATGAGGATGCCTTTTATTTCAGTTCGATATGTTTACTTTAAAAAATGTAAGCTGTGAAACATTTAAACATACATAGGTACTTTGAAAGTAACGAAAAAAAATATCATTGAGAGTTAGGGAGGGAAAATAAAATGTCAATGTTTTTTATGGAACAGATCGGATCATGAGCATGTCGTTCACCTGGTGGTAAAAAATCAGCGCCATCCGTTTAAATTTAGTTTAAGGATAATTTGCTGCTTGCCCTCACTATTTTTTACTCGTCTCTGCATCACCCAAAGGTTAGACTGGTAGATAATGCCTACGGCAGCTTAATAATGAAAATCCAAACTAATATTATAAATGCGAAAGTAAATCTGTCTGTCTTTTCTTCACGCCTAAACTACTGAACTGATTTGTGTGACATCTGGTACAAACATAGTTTGGAGCTCGAGAAAGAACAGAGGATAGTTTTTATCCTGTAGATCCAGGGGGAGCGGGAACTTCTCATAATACCCGCGATTTCGGAAAGTATGTACGCAAAACCAAAAATCTGCTGGAAGACATTATTCCACGCGAACGAAGTCGCAGGCAAAAGCTAGTAAAAAATAAAAAAATTGACACCTTCATATTGAAAGGAGTTAAGAGCGTTGCGGGCCTTTTGTAATTGTGACTTCGCTTGCCTTGTGGGTGTGTGAAAACTACGAAATTAGGATTTTATTAATTTTATTTAAAACTTTTCCCACACTAACCTAGCAAAAATATAATATGTGTGTACCTATAAAATGTATGCAGTTTCAAACTTTGGTTTCACAATACCTAGCTATGTACTAAAGTTTCCTTCCTTGCCTAAGCTATTGTGGGCTACCACTCTATCGTAGGACCCAATATAACTTCGTGTTTGTCTTAAGAGACTTGTCACAAATTGTCTGGTGAGATTGAACTCCTTACAAATAGGTAGGTATGTATTATGTGTTCACATGAGTACCTAGTACCTAAATAGTCAGTGGGTGATGTCTGGAAACGCTAGCTATGTAAATTAAAATACAATATTGTTGTTCTCTGCGGTAAGACCTTTTGACATTATAAGTAAAATATATAAATAAATCTAAGAAGAATGTGACGTACGCACACCTTCTGAAATACACATGTTTTGCTTTTACATAATAATTTGGATATTGAATGATCTATGTACGATTCCTGGTCCATTTTCCATATTTCTCGAAGAACTTACTTGAATGTTATTGTATTCTGAATAAACAACAATGAAATAGCTTGAGTTCAATAGAAACTAGGTATTGTTAGACGGATAAAGAAAGATGTATAGGATACTTTGATATTTAACATCATAACCTATTTCGAACTGAAAGGGAAATAAGAATAGGAGATAACGTTTATTTGTTGTGTGACACATTCATCTTTTTGTCCAATAGGGAAATGAACTCATAGGACGTTTAATTTTTGATAACTATAGTGATTGGGCCCATAGACTTTTTTAGATTAACGCCATCTATTGAACAAAAACGGCAGCTGACATAAAAATAGTAATTGCTCGTAATAATGTTTTTGAGCATGAGTGAGCTCATTACCATTTACTTGTGTAAAGTTTTTGGGTCAGATATTTTGTATAAACTGTTCTCAACCTTACCTCAGTTAATCGGGCACGCTTTTATAGCAGCGTAGACTCTCTTTGAGAAGCGGTTTGAGAGACGTCATGGTGTTCTCACTCCGTGACCGGACACGTCGCTCGGTACACTCGCGGTACACCGAGCGTTGGGGACCGAGCGACAATCTCTATCCACCGTAATCGACCAGAGCATGCCCCGAGAAAGCGGTACGTAGCGTTCCACGCGCGCCTGAACGACTCAATAGACCACCACAAAAATGACCCAACAGGACCAATGTTTAGCCGTGGACACGGGTCAACCGCAATAAGATACCGTAGCTTCGGCTCGGCCTTACTAGAGCAAGAAGATTCATTTGATGATTTTCCGATATACCTAAAAGTATTTTTGTTATAACGGTGTATCTACTCAATCTCCTTAAAAATGTTCATATGTTCAATGTAGCAGTTATAGTGTGAAAAGAACGTTATTTACCGTAAAAGATAGTGTTATGCCCTAATATTAGCTTATGTGGGAAAATTACGCCGGAAAAGCCAGTACATAACACACAATGGCCTATCCCCAACGGACTCATTAGCCTATCAACGTAGGCTATTTATGATTCTGTAGATAGGATGGTTATTCATTTAAACCTAGATCTCTACACACTGTCATTTGTAATAAAATCAGATGTATTGGGTTGAATGCTAAATATGGTTAAGTATGTTAGTTGATTTTCCGCATTTCAGTCACCATTTTGGCCTTTAGAACTCCGGAGTATTTTACAATTTTATAATTATCAGATAGTAGAAAAGATCGAAGCAAAACAAATAACATTTTCAGCATCGGTACAATATCCAAGAATCTGGTATCAAAATCAATATTGATAAGAAATCAACATGAAAATAACATAACACACTAAAATTACAACCTTAATAGATGCATTTATTAAAATAATAAGGACTATTAGTGATTTACACAACGAAAAAAATACAAACGGGATTATTTGATAGCTAGCACATCGGATCACGAGGATGGCGGTGATTTGGTTCTGCTAAAATTCCACGTACATTACACAACTAAATAATGAATTGTAAACTGGTTGTAGGTCGCTTTCAACTAGCCTAAGAAAGGCCCAATAGTTCAGAGCTGAACATGCCATGGTCAAAATGATGTCAGCAGAGAGTTCACCTGATGATAAGTGATCTGCGCTGCCCATGGACTCCTGCGACACCCGAGGAGTCACAAAGAAGGATAAATAACTTGCAACTGATCATTTGAATCGAAAACAATCAGAAATTATCACAATTAGAGAAAACCAGTCTAAAAAATTTCCACGTAAGACTTCGTCCGTAAATCATTGAGCTGTACTAAAAAAATTGCTCTTTTTAAACAGTATTTTTGAAACGTTGCCAAAAACAATACTGTTTACGACAAGGCAATGTGTTCCCATTTATTTAGTCGTCAAGTGTAATTTTCACGTGGCATTGTGAGCGGCCAATGAGTAATCAGAGGGCCTAGACAAGTGGCAAACGCTCGGAGTCGTTTCTATTCTACTGAAAATGAACGCTTGGGCGTTAGCGTTTTTCGATTGGTAGCCAAGTGTACAACCACTTGTCGAACGCTCATTCTATTCGTATGTTACAAAAAACATCAATTGTTCTTTATGGTTTGTCGTACGCTAATGTCAGTTTGACAATGGGTCGCCGCAAAACTAGAATATTTTTAAGTTGTGAAGTGATGAATTCATGAATTTTTAAGTGAAATTATACATGGAATAGCGATTTTAAGACGGTGAGTACTGTAAATAAGTATGATGTGATAATCTAAATTAAATTACTTTAGTTATGTTTATATTTTCGGCATGTTTGTGTGTTTAATATTCTTGTTGAAATAGTTACTAGGAATACTATAATTTTTACATGGAACCGATGTTTCGAGCTAGTCCAGAACATTTCTTAATACTTATAGATTTTATGGAAAGTTAATTCGTAAAATCGTATCAATATTTCAATATCTTCACTCAGGTTAAACTTAATATCAACAATGTCGTGGTCAATCTGCACAATCAACAAAGGAATATACCACTTAGGCAGTTTGTTTATTTTATGAGCGCGGCGATATGTCGAAACCCTAGACGACTGTTCAAAGATCAGTTAAAGGGATATCAGCTGTGGCAGGATTTATCGAGTATGTTAAATTCTTATGGTGGTAGAAGAATTTCGAAAATCCGCAGATAACTAGAAAATGGCATGAATTAAAAATAATATCAGAGTCCTTAGCGATTTCGATAATGACGACCTCAGTAAATTAAATATTTATTTATATTTATTTTTTATGAATCTAAAATCTTTGGATAGTATAATTTAACACAGTGCTTTTTATTAATTGTGATTTTTAGGTGTAGGCAGACTGGAAGACAAAAACTAAAACCAAATATTTTTAAATAAGGCAAAATTCTGGTGGTGGTGGGCCTAGCAGCAGGCTCTTTAAATGCATTAGAAGAGAGACTGGTTACAGTTTTTGGAGTGTCTGCTGTGGCAGGCCAAGCTGGCATCTGCTGGATTCAATGTAAGTATTTAATAAACTGGGACCACACTGTATCTTTTGTATCTAATATTGTAAAACTTGTCAGGATCAGGTCATCAATTTGAATAGATATTTATTATGTATTGATTGAACTATGTTCCATATGATGAAAAATGGTAGTCATATAGTAAACATAAAGCAAAATTCTAAGATATAAATAATAACAAATGATTTTATTTCAGACCATCAAATGACTTGCACTTGGTCCAGGCAGGAGGCAGCACTAGTGAAATACCTACCATATATAATAATACCATAGAAGGAGAGAGAAAGTCCAGTAAGTTGATTGTAATAATTTTATTTGTTTCTAACCATATCAATATTCCATAAATATTATGAAAGCAATTCTGTCTTTAAGCAACTGAAAGATTAATTTCATTGAATATAAAAAAGTAATGATAATACAATATTATTTCAGCTGATATAGGCAGTTAGCCGACCACGTACAACTTTGGCACCGGCTCGAGAGACAGCTACGCCACCATCCAAGTCCGCCTCTCTCCTTCCTTCTTCGCCGCGATATTGTCCGGCAAGAAGCCTAGACTGCAGGCGTCAGCCTCTCCGCGTTCGGCAGCTACAACACCAAATCGTCGTTCTTAATTGTGGGCGCGTAGGAACAGGAGGATTAAAGCCATTCGAAAGAACGACAAATGAATTTGTAAAAGTCGAGCTCCGCCGACGTGAATTCGAGGAGAGGCGTGACAGGTTCCTTCATGAACGAGAGTTGTTGTGTTGATAGTTTTACTGCATTTCTAGCAATCAAAAAATTGTTATTTTATGTTTTGATAAGGTAATAAAATGTGGTAAATATACACGGGAAAATATAGTGAAATTACAAAACCTTTGAAGGCTTTGCATGCAATTTTATTGGTAATTAGATAGGCTATTGTACATTATCTTTTTGATTTTGAAATTTACTTTCTTTCTAGACGTATATAAAATTAATCCTGGCACAACCTTAACGACATGATGACGAAACCAAATGTGACTGTCATACGAAAGATGATGTGAATGCTAATTTTAAGTTTGAAAACAAAGTAATTATGTTCAGAAAAAGTAACCAAAAATAAAAAAGTTTTATTGATACAGATTTTTTTTATTTCACCCTTAATGATAAAAGAAATGTTGGAACCTTAGTTATTACAAACATGGAGTTTAAATCAAAATAATTTAAGAGTACAATGTAGTTGTCTTAAGCTATGTACCAAAGGATTATAACAAAATAAATAATAGTCGTCATGTTTGTTTACCATTATGATGTAATATGTAGTTCCCGCATGAATGAATCGCTTCCACATGACTGGATGACCATTTTAAAAAGAGTCGTGTGTGGCCCCACCCTATTTTCAATTCATATTTAATATTTTTAAATTGTGGTCACAAGCCTGAAAAAATATGTTGATTAACTTTTGTATAATAGTTATAAGCCGAAGCCTTCCCTATTAGCCGAAGACTTCCTTTAAATAGAATGAAATGTATAGATGATAAATGTATATAGATATGTAATAGAATAAAATGAAAAATGAAAAATTATATTTGTAAATTCAATGAGTGATAGCCTTTTCTATTAAAAAAGTGGCTCACCTTTACTTGGATTCATTATAGCTACGTGAGTGCAGTCAATACATCATACAACAACCGGTAAATTAAATCTTCTTCGGAATCTAAAACCAACCATAGTTCAAGTCAGGTACATCAAACACTAAAATACTGCTGATTTATTTTTTAATACATACTAATATGATAAGAATATATTTGTACTGATTATTACTTACTCTTGTCTTATTCTGGAAATATCTTGATTCGTTAAGGGATATTACATATATTTTAATGAAATTATGGAATCTATATGTATATGTCGCAGTAAGATAGATGTAGCCGTAATATAGTTATATCCTTAGGGATATAATTATATACTGGAACATAGTTATACGAAAGCGATTCATTACTATCTCACTAGGGATATAGTTATAAAACGGACCAAGTTTAGTGATATACTTATATTACTAGATTAAGTTTAGTGAAATAGCTTTCGGAGTGTGCGCCTCCCCCGCGGCGTGAAAGGGGTTGGTTGCGTTTATGGCGGTGTTGGGAGGCCTTTCGTGTGGTTGCGGAGCGAGGGGCCATAGAGGCTGATGTTTAGGGCAGAGCCGGGGAGGCTGAAGTTTATTCCGGGGATTCCGGAATCAGGTCTAGAACAAATTTCTCAAGCTGAGGTCCAACTTTAGCTTGGAGTGTTGAACTATTGTTCAGCCTTTTAACAAGGCGAAGAAGCAGGGCCTGAAGGGCCATGATGAAGAGGGCCTACGTTCCTACAACACAACAATAACTTTGCTTGGGATGCATGCCTCCTCCAGCAGGCAGGTGCCAAAATATTCCCTCCTAGGGTATCTTCCTAGCACCTATCACCAAGAAGAAGAAACCCGAACAAAATTGGTGGTTAGGTGCCTTTTGGCCTGAGGGGTTCTATAATTCTAACCCTTCAAACAGGTGAATTTGGAGGTGTGTGCCGAGGAGAGGTGAGTATCTATTGGTGTTCCCTAAGCTAGTAATTCCGCTACCAATCTTAATGTGCAACCGGTTCCTATGCGCCGGTTCGCGGTTAGGCGGCCGGCGAAGCTGTGGAGAGAACGGGTTAAGTGCTGAGTACAACTAGGGGAGCCCCCAAGGTCATGGTCCCAGCACTCTTCCGATACTTGGCAATGTCCTGAAGGGCAAGGCTGACAAGGTTCCCTTGGCGCACGCCACCTGCATTCATTTCTTCATCTTAATTCATGGCTGGCGCAAGTAATTACCAATTATAAAACGAATACAAATGCTAAGCAAGCGTAGCAATTAAATGCACATGCACGAAAACTAGAAGTGAACACCGAACAACTATTATAAAGCTATTTCACTACACTTAATCTAGTAATATAAGTATATCACTAAACTTGGTCCATTTTATAACTATATCCCTAGTGGGATAGTAATGAATCGCTTTCGTATAACTATTTTCCAGTGTATAATTATATGCCTAGGGATATAACTATATTATGGCTACATCTATCTTACTGCGACATATACACCGGTATTTCACTAATTTGCATTAAGAAATGACGAAATTTATTTCTTCAATGATGCCCAAGCCGTACGTACGGCTTGGACACCGCCCACAATAATATAAGTGCGTGCATTTGTACAAATTTTATTAATTTAAACGAAATTGTTCACAAAAACAACTACCGGTATCTAACAGCTGTTTAAATAATCGCCATCTTGGGTAGTGTATCGTAGCGTTTTCTACAGGGTCCTAGCGTTCGCTTCGTAAGCGTACATTAGAAACGTTTACAGTCGAATTCGCTTGTCAAATGTGCCACTTGGCTACGCATTTGTATGGAGAATATCGTATTACATTGTCGTTTCGTTTAATGGAATAGAATCGTGATACACTTGGCTACCAATTACACGTTCGAAACGATAGATCAAATTTCATGACGTCAATTCATTCATAAACCATTCTATTCTACTAGCGTTTGTGCCACTTGTCTAGGCCCTCAGCTGTAGCTACCATTAATTTTACGGTTGAAAAACAAAAATAAACGTAGATAGAATTGTTTCGCACTTTTTTTACTTGTACCTAAATATTTTGCAGCGGATGTTTTTACAGTTATCGAAAGAGTGATGTATATTTATTAGTGGTGGATACGAGTGTATTTATTTATTAGTGGTTTTAAGTCGTTGTTTCTTCGGGCACGAATCCCCAGATGGTGCTTTTTTTATGTGATCATTTAATAATGTAATGTTTATTGGATATGTTGAAAAGACTTCAAACTAGCAACCGGCTCAAAATTATTATATGTGATGATTAACACTCAGATATCTGCAACACCAGAGCCCTATTGTTGCTCCTTTGAATCGAATTATTGGATTCTTTGATCACTTACATGGCGAAACACAATGCTAGTATTATTCTACGCTAGTCTATCCATACCTATAGTTGTAGTTGAATTAATATCACGATAATTAACATAATTTGGCGAGAAATAAGTGTAGTGTAAGTTTATTTGTAGTTTTCCTATTCAAAGCCACTGATTAAAGTACATTCAGTGAGCAGCAACTAGTATATTGAACGATATCCGCTGCTTGGCTCCATTTGATCGTGATGTTTTATAGCCTATCGCACTCAGGAATGTTGTAGCTATCTATCAGTGAAAGAATTTTGGCAATCCGACCAGCGGTTCTAAAGATTACCGCTACATACAAACTTACAAATTTTACCTCTTTTTAATATTTGTATAGATTATTTTTAAAAACGTTACTGTCTCATTTTGGTTTCTAAGTTTAAAATTAAGTATTAAGGTCTCGGCCTTTGACTGCATTCTGTTTATGCAAATGTTCTTTTTGTGTTTAAAATTGTTTCTAATGAAAAATTGATGCGAGGAAGATAATTTGTTACCTAAAACTTTGAGTCGCGTATTTATTAATATCCTCATTAATTCCAAAGTTTGATAAATATTTTTTGTAACGTCAACTATAAGTTGTTTATATTTTATTTTTATTGTTTATTTTTTATATAGTGATACACGTTTACTGAGATCACAGGTATACAGATTTTGATATTTACAGTCCAGCCTGTCAGTCTGATTTAACATCAGCCTAAAATGAATAAGTCAGTAAGAGCCTGTCATTCCTTCTAGTCTACGAGTACAAGAAGAAATTTGATGATTTTCTCACAAAATTCAAAAAAGGTATCTAAAATAAAAAACCAAATCTACAAATCTTCCGTACTTTGTCCGTCTAGAATCTACCTACTCCTCATCTTTTAAGCTAATAAATATATTTAATTCTGAAGAATAAGACATTTATAAACCAGGTGGCAGTTCCGGTAAACACATTTACGTCACACATTGATCATAGTTTTCAAAACTTTGCTCAGTAACACTTGAAGCTGTGAATCCCAAAAATATTTCGTTTTTGCTAGGTATATTTAGAGACACGAAATTGCCAATGAATTATTGGCAATCACGATGTCATTACCTCAGGCAGCGAAAATACGACGTTTCCTCCAAAATTGTGTGGTGTAAGCCATATTTTTTGATACCTAATGAGATCATGATATATTAATGGCGATTTTTGCTTCAGGTGGATTTATTTCAGATAGATGAATGAAACACGTGGAGCTTGACCTTGAACTGAGGCAAAGCAAATAATCGAATTAAAAAATGTGGAGATTTTAAGTAAAATAACTGTGAGAATTTATGATTGAGAAAATCTGTTACTTTTTATTTAATCATATTCGTAGGAAGGAAAGAAATTTGATAGAAGTTGACTTTAAGTGTCATTTAATTTAATCAATTTTTTCAAAAGTTGACTTCTTTTTTCAACTTGTCTATATAAAACCATTCAACATCAATATTTTCTTATTTCTTCAGAGGAGTCGGTTAACAAAAATCGTGTTGCATAAAGTATGAAGGTATTGTTTATTTTACCTTTACATTTCGAAACATGACACTTTTATGCAAAGGATAAAAATACGAATAATGACAGAAAATGCATGCTCATGTGTCGTGTTGTATAGTGACGCGCTATCAGTTTCATCATATCTACATCAATTTTCACACGCATACCGGTTTCATAAACTACCTATATACTTCTGGCGCGTCACAACACTACCCGACACATAAGTATGTTTCGCCTTAATACTCTAGTCATTAAATACGTAGATACAACGTATATTGCCTTATCTTTAGGCCCTTTTATCATGCAAAGCACGTCGGTAGGCATTCGTATGCAGATGACACGAATACAAACTAATCTTCACTGTGTTTGTTCTAGGGAGTTTTCGAGTTAGTTTAGAGTTCTCGTTGTTCAGGAAAGATATGTTAGCGAAAAACTTCATGAAGTATAGGTATGCTCCTTTCTTGTCTTTATTTTGCTTTTTGAGGGTGATAATAATAATGAGCTGGCTGCTTAATAATACTGGCTGCCACGTGTCGAGGGTTTGATTCCCGCACGGTACAAATCCACAAATAATTGTTGTTCCGGGTCTGGGTGTGACGTGTATGTGAAATTGTATGTTTGTAAATGCGCCCACGACTCAGGAGAAAATGCGAGTGTGGGGCAACGATTTCTTTATTTTTTAAATGAGCGGTTCATCTAGTCCCGCTGCTGCAAGGGAGTAATAAGTAAGTGCGTTGCCGACTGTTTGGCAGTAAATGAATTATGTTTTGAGGAATTAGTGGATTGGGGATGGATGGGAGAGGAAACCGATATGATTACCTTAAGTACTTACATGGTAAGATGTAGCCTTACCGATGTTTCACGCCGGTTGCTTCTGCCTTCGTGGTAATACTCCGGCGGAGCCAGGTCATTCGAGACAAAACGAGAATCTCACTTATGAGTGAGATTCTCGTTTTGTTGACTTGCTATATGTTTTTTTTTTGTAGTAAGAGTTAGTCAGTGACTTTCGGAAAAGTTATTTTATTTTAATTATTATTTGAGAATACTTCTCCTAAAATTCATCACGCCAGGATTAACACGAGATATGAAATAAATACCTCGATATTTACGTTGCTTACAGCATATAGCGACGTCATGTATCTGAAATAAATCATAACGTTAGAGATCACTATTAATACTTATTAATGACTAGAGGGAGCGAAAGAAAAACCGCAATGAATCATCCATAACTGCAATTAACTTGCTGGTTTCCTTCTCGTTATATTCTATGCAAATTATGCTGATTTTCATGATATGCAAAATTTACACGTTCCATTTTTAAAATAAAAAATATGGATCAAATTAGAACCATTAATATTTATACTAAATTTAAAACGAATCTTGTTATATTATATAATGATTATAAATTTACCAAATCTATAAATAAGAGTTCTGAATTCAAAAATACTATAAAGTTAAATAAATCTTATTTATCTATTCTTATATTATTAAAATATACTAAACATTCATTTTAAAAATCAGTGGAGTTCATACATAAATGCAGTACTAAAAATATTAATTAAATAAAAAAACAAATAGCTGAAACCTTACAACGCAAACAACCACTCAGGTGTTGCAAAGTTCCCAATAAGCAACATAGTTCAGTAAAACTAGTTTCAGTACTTCTGAAACGTCTTTATCAATGAGTTATCTCGCTCACTCTCTATCCGTCTCACTCGCTCGTTCTGCCATTCAGTGAGCTTCGAAACCTTCCGTATGACACACGTCGGTTCTGAAAGCTTCAGGCAGTTTCGCGATCTCGTGAAGTTTTAAAACTTGTGATTTTTCCGAAATATCCGTTTCAATTACATCCGAGTTCAGTGTTGAGTTTATTTAAGTGATTTTTTGTGAATAATGCATATCTAATGAATGAAAAAACAGTGAGAATGTTTTCAAAAAGTGTGATATTAAATTGTGACGTTGGATAGTTACATTTTGTGCTTTTTTTTCAAAATGTTTTCGAATTTCAGTTTACATGACTTTAGCGCGTTACAAGGTTTGAACATCAGTGATTCGCTGAACGGGAGTTTTCAGTTTGGTTCCGAGTTAGACATATTTTTTCAACCTGAAAATGTGTTGATTACTCTTTATGTGCCAGTTATTTTGCTGTCTATGGTGGCAAATATCCTCCTCATCATTGTTGCAGTGAAATGTAACTATACAAAAAGGCAAGTACTTTTATGGCATTTTTATATAGGTACTTACTATAATAATATTATGTTTATTCTTTTCTTTATTGAGACTTTCGATGGAAATTGTTTATAATTCCTGAAAACGATAAATTTTAATTGTTTTTATTTATTTATTTATTTTATTTGGCTCTTCACCAATGAGTACACTGTTACATTTGTGATTGTACAATTTAGCTTAAGTCTAAGTGCCTCATCACTTATAGAAGAGCACCACATGCACTATAAATTACGCATAAACCGCGATAATATTTAACAAAAAACAGAAAAAATTTAAGTTAAACTAGGACAAGTATACAAAGCAAAATTTCTACTTCATATTAAACAAATTTATGTATGAGTTGACTGCAAATTACGATCTAAGAAAATATTTTTTCAATTTAGGCACATTTGTATAAAACAAGAAGGTTTGTCGTGGTATTATTATTATTTATTATTTTATGTTTATGGGTCGTAGGTGTGTAACTACAAATAATGGATAACAAGAACAATTGTAATTCTTTCAATATTGCAGACATTAGATTGGTAAAAGATAAAATACTATTTTTACCATTAATTTTATGACTCATGACGATGACTTTATGACTAAATAATTAACATGAAAATTATGAAGTATTTTTACTCTTTTATAATTTAAGCAATAATGATACGAAGTTTGAAGATCGATTTTAATATCATCATCAGCCTATGAGTGCCCACTGCTGAGCAAAGGCCTCTTCTCATACGTAGAAGGTTAAAGCATTAATCACCACGCTTGCTCAATGCGGGTTGGCGATTTCAAACTTATAATTAGAAATTATAAATCCAGGTTTCCTCACGATGTTT
Organism: Spodoptera exigua; assembly: GCA_902829305.4. Classification (NCBI taxonomy): domain Eukaryota; kingdom Metazoa; phylum Arthropoda; class Insecta; order Lepidoptera; family Noctuidae; genus Spodoptera; species Spodoptera exigua. The sequence continues at coordinate 15,512,821 of LR824605.2, forward strand.
ACCTTCACCGTATGTCAGTGGTGTCTAAATAATCATAGATTTTAATGTAAAAATTGTTAATTAAAACGATTTTTTACCGATTTAATTACACAATTTTATTATTTTTTTCACTATTCGGTGAATACTTTCATGGAGTGTCATCTTAGATAATCCTTTCAAATAGTCTAGTACAAACATATGCATAGCAATCTCAGGAGATGAGAATATCCAACGAGCGTTTAACAGACATCTGGGGTGCATCTCGGCCGGAATTTTACATTTCCTATTATACCTACGGCCAGATACAGATTTTTTTTTTAAATGAAGACTCTTCATAATCGTCGCATAATTCATGATAATATTCTATCATTATGAATTTTTAACACAAACTCTTTAATGAAATAGCAGACTGCATTTCATCTTACCTGTTATCTTACTATGTAATATTATAACTGCGAAAATTACGATTTTTGGGTGCTTGAATATTTGTTGCTCAATCACGCCAAAACAGCTGGACGAAGCTTGATGAAATTTGGCACAGGTATATATAGCCTTATAGGATACTCTCCGGAATAGAACATAGCCTATTTTTTATCAACACACAACGCGGGCGAAGCCGTGCGTGGAAGCTAGTTAGTTAATATTTTTTACATTCACATTTCCCACATAGTATCACTTAAGCATTCCACATTTTACAATGCAGAACCTATGTAGGTAAACTTTCAGCTCTGGCACGAATCTGCAGTGAATACAGCTCTTTGTGCGAGAGTTTTGGCAACTTTGTGATCTTTCACTATCGCTACAATAAGTTTAAGTGCAATATGGTTTATTCAACGTATATCATCATTTAAGCGTTAAATTGATTTTACAATTATAATAATGTATCGAGATTACATTTTTGTTTTGAATAGGATTTTGTGTAGGTATAAAAAGTTCATATTTACGTGAATTGATTAATGTTGTTTTTATTCCAGTTGAACTCATTATCTTTCGTACATTTTTAAATTATCTTTTTTCATCCTATTGTTTTCTTTTGTTTTTGTTATTTAGTAAAGATTTACATACTCCTACCTTATTTAATAAATATATCAATAAAAATAAATACGTAAAGAAGTTGACATAGAATTATAAAATAATGAGTTTAATATATCTCACTAGAGTTATAATGTACTTAATGTTTCTGAATCTCGATCCTAAAATACAGTACCATAATGTACATAAATGTCTGTAGTACCTATGTATGTAATATCTATTCTATCCATAGATCTTTCGCAGAAATTGCTCCGGTCCTCGTAATTAAACACACTTTAGGTTCTCAAGTCTGAACTGACTAACACCTATTACAGTAATTGTGGTAATTATAAAGTTTACCAAACAAGATCTAGCTCGACAGTTAAACTATTAAATAGCAGTTAAAGAGGTAACTGAAGTTATCAAGGTTTATTAGTTTCCAAGGGAGGGGGGTATGGAAGTTATTGGGAGAGACCTATGGTTAGATGTTCCCCCTTCTTAGGGCTTGATGTTGGCGAGGATCTTTGATTCGTTGACGGCTGCCGTTTTCGATGACTGCCTAGAACAACTTTTTGTAAGAGGGGGTTATTTGTAATAATATTGTAAATGCATCTACGACATTGAAGAAAATGAATGTATGAGGCAGGATTTGTAATAAAAAAAGTGTTAGTAGAATTTGTGAAGAAACGGTACAAGTACGTAATTTTAAATATGTATGACATAAACTTAGTTATGCTATGTTTGATTTTTGTTTCCCGATTTTTACTTGCAGCGTGCATAAAGGGTATTTGTTTTTAGCAGACACCATTTTTTTATTTATCTTAATATTACAAAGTTTAGTTAGTGTCTTTTAAGTTAAGACCCACAAAACCATTACAAAGGCTTGACTATGGGGTCAACATGTCTTTTGACAAAATGAACTTGTAATTAAGTATTCTATAGATTTTTGTAACTTTCATTTATACAAAACCTAAAATATTTCGGAATAGTTTAACTTTAATTTACTTTTAAACCTCTTTGAATTCGTTTCACTAGAGTCTGGTTTGTATCGTAATAGTAGTTCATAAATAGGTTCTTTCCTGGAATACAAATATGTCGTCTACAATAAAATAGTCTGCAATAGTCGTGTCAGCATATAATATCCCTCTCCATAACAGGCTCGATGCGATTTTCATTTTAATAATCGGTTATCAAATGCCATTTGCGATTTCGCGAAATTGGGATTAGGTACACTGCCAGACAGGAATGTTCAAAGTTTATGAACTTGGAGTACTTAAATAGTCACCAGCCGCTTCAGATAAAGTTGTTTCAATCGATCCCACGTTATGGCCAACTGCTCATCATTCAAGAATATTTTAGAGGCGATAGTGGAGAAATTGGTGCCTTTTCAATGCCATGGTAGTTCGGTAAGAAATCAAATGAGAGATTTTGACACAGAGGGAGGAGGTTTGGCACTCATGCGAAGTAGTTGGTTAGGTAGTTGGTGATAACTCTTGAAATTTTAAATATAACAGTGTTAATTATGATAAATCGCCAATTGAATTTTTAAATAAAAGGAAATGTTATGCTAAAATATAGACCTTCACCTGCATGAATATTGAATAGCTTCTTAACAGCGTTTCGCCAACTCAGTTTCGATCACGAAAAAGGTCAAAGAAAAGACTTTCAATTTTATTGAATGTTTTGTCCCATAACAAAACTCAAAGGTCTTTTAAAAATGAGTGTTCAAATGTTGAATTAAACATTTCTTTCCACGTGTAAATTGTTGAAGTTGGACGATGAAACTTAGAAGTTGGAAGCCAAAATGTGTTCTTGTTCTGAATGTTAAATAGTAAAGATTTCAACTTAAGTTTGTATTAAGTTTTATATCAAAATGGCTGCAATAAAGTTTGGATTGAGATTCGTGAGTTGTAGCTTATTATTTTGTTTAGAGATAGTTTTAGACGGATTACGAAGGAACAGTTATATTATTGGGTGGCTGATAATATTTTCAAAAATAAATGACAAGGTGGATCGACGACCTCAGCTTTAAAATATCTTATTTATTAATAAAATTATTTTATACTTTTGTCAAAATATGCCTATAGATACCTACGCATTAACTACAATTTTAACTATAAAACATAATAAAATTATCCTAGAAAAAGTGTGGGAGAACCATGCTTCGGCACGAATGGGTCGGCTCGACCGGAGTGATACCACGACCTCACAGAAAACCGGCGTGAAACAACCTACCTCAGCGTTGTGTTTCGCCGTGTGAGTGAGGTTACCGGAGGCCCAATCCTTCTCCACCCCCAATCCCTCCTCAATCCCTAAATCTCCAAATCCCTTATCCCTAAAACGTCGACAACGCACTCGTAACTCCTATGTTGCCGGTGTCCATGGGCGGCGCTGAGTTTTTTACCAGCAGGTAATCCGTCTGCTCGTTTGCCGATCTATTACATAAAAAAAAAGAAAAAATATTAACTAAAATAAATATTGATAAGCTTTTATGTTGGGCAAGGCCGTCTTTAATCTCGGTTCATCATACATAACATATCTTTATTATATATTATACATATACTTATACTATATAGGTACATTTAATATGTCCGTATATACCCAATGTAATCACGAAGACCGACCAGGATTAATGGAGGGGCTTAAAACTTATCCGAGCGTGATCCCTTTCTGGTGTCCTTAAGTTTTTCCATCGAATGTATTCACATAATCTGCGGGAAGACACATTGTATTAAATTATTCTTGCTACATATTTTTTTATGTTGGTATAATTTAAGGTAGCTAAAATATAAGATTAAAAAACTAATTCAAGTGTACAGTACCCAGAAGGAAGCATTGCCACGTTATCTAGCAAAGTTTATCCTCTGACGATGATTTACTTTTTTAGTTTATAAATTCGTTGGAAATCGGTTTTGAACCTTTCCATCGTAGTAATACGAGACACAGTAGAAGAACAGTCGGCGATCGGAGTTTAATGAATTAAAAGTGTTTCATTCCTAATTTAAGTGACCAATTGCATTTTTTAATGACATTTGGGTTTAGCAGTTATTTCTTTATTAATATTATTATCATCAGTAGGTCATTGCTAGAAAATAAGCCTTATCTACATACAAGTTTAGATTGTTAAATCAACACAAAATTGAAGTTCAGTGGTGGAATATAAGCCTTATCTACATAAGAGCCTGTGCAGTTACGCTTAGTGAAAAAACCAAGGAACAAAACCTTTATTTCGCTGTTGTAAAAGCGATCGCTGATTGGACGAGATGTATGACGCTCTCTAACCAATTACAACAAATAAATCAATTAAGTACTTATACGAAATTCGTTTAAGTTTGTTGTTTAGCAAAATACTTCCAGACGACAATGTCAACAATATTGTGTTACGTTTTGTGTCAAATTAATAACAAGTCAATTAAATAACTTTGTACGTACCTCAGAATACAGAACAAACCAGAAGGCGTTATTGCGCTTAAAACAGAAGCAACTAAAACCACTCTTTACTATAGTAGTATGAAATTTCTACGATTAGTCAATTTTGGCACGTGGCATGTCGTGACGTATTTACGAGTATCAATTTTAATTACATTATGCCGTCTTGTGTTATTACTACGAGTAAAAATGCGGCTGGAAATACGAAAAAAGTGGATAAGATTACATTTCATCTGCAAGCATCGACTGCAATAGTATATTTAATTAATTATTGAATTTTTTTAATCGATTTATTTTTCTATGAAAATTATGCGGCCATTTTATGAGTGTTGTCATTTTTGGTGAAAATTTTACCCACTTATTTATTTATATTTCTGTCCATTATCTAACAAAAAAATTAAAAATCATACAAAAGGCACGGCTAGATTCATTTTGGAAACCATCTAGCCAGAGCATAGTTTGCTCAATTTACTTTGAAGAGATATATGTATTTCTGACAAAGGTGGTTTGAAAACAGCATTTCCTTCTAAGATATATCTATAGGTATACTAATTATAATGCTGAAGAGTTTGTTTGCTTGTTTGCTTGAATTCGCTAATCTCAGGAACTAAGTAAAGTAAGTAGACTTCTAATCTTTAGTCCCTAGTCTAAAGGCAATACATATTATAAAAAACTAAACCAGCAAAAGGGAACGCAGTAAAACCTTCGCACTTATTGAAGCTCTGTTTTTTTTGTTGTGTATAGTAGGTGTAACTAAAATTAACATTAACATTTATAGTAAGTTTACCTATTTTTGTTGGGTTTACCCAACAAAATATATCTTACCCTCCTGTTGTAAAATTACCCCAAACCAAGGGAATTGTTCCACTTTCGGCAACACTAGGCGGGTGGGAAGTGCGGCTGGCGGGGGGATTGACGTATTGTTTTTGGACACATTTGACGACATGTAATTATGAGTGAACGCGGCTTCTGGTTTGTTCTGTATTCTGAGGTACGTACATACATCCAACTTAAAAAACTCTTATTTTGACATTTATTTCTTCAATTTGTACCTAATTTTATTAGATTTATGTTCTGTTTATAATTTTCCAACGATATTTGTGACAATGCGTCTATAGCGTCTGTTTTCATTTTTCCATTTTATTTTATTTTAATGGAACTAATAAGTGTTTTTAACTTCTTTTTTATTTACCTCTTTGACAATCTAATTTTTGTACTAAATAGCATAAAAATAGGGTAGTAATTTTATTTTTTGACTTACCATTTTTTTCTTGTTTGGATTTTTATTTTGTAACTATCAGAACTTTTACCAGGTTTTAACAGCCGGCAACATCAAAGTAGTTACTAGAGCGTTGCCGGCGTTTAGGGATTGGGGTTTCCGAGATTTAGGGATTGGGGGGGCAGAAGGATTGGGCCACCAATAACCTCACTTACACCGTAAGACACAACGCTATTGTTGTATCACGCCTGTTTTTATGTGGTATCACTCCGGTTGAGCCGGCAGGTTCTTGTCAAATCGTGGCTCTCCCACACGTAAGGTGAGATTCAACCAAATGCCAAATATCAGCTATATTTCCGTGTCATTACTTGTCACGAAGATTATGGTAGCATCCTTTGCTGGTAAGTGCTAACCCTTTTAGTCTGGCCTGTGTTTACACTTTAACGAGAGCCACGCTTCAGCACAAATAGGCCAGCTTGCCCGGACTGATCACATGATCGGCTTCACAGAAAACCGGCGTGACAAAATACTTGCATTATATAATAATAATAATAATAAATCCGCAAGGCAGCTTGTGGCGAGCTGTTGGGCAGTGGCGACCCCACGGACCTGACTCCCGGGAGGTATCTTGTTCTTCATCTCCGGTTAGTCCTCGTGACGAGCTGGAGTGAAAACTGATGAAGGACAAGCCCTCCTACCTCATTCTTGCCTAAATTGGCTGGCTTGAGTGGAGATTCGCAAGAGTAGGAGTTGAAGGAGACTCGGGGGAAGGATGTGTCTCAGTAAGGTGCTGGTAGGGGTCTTGACCGTACTTCCGGGATTGCTCTGATAGCCGTGGGATGCCTCTCCTTCCCCAAGCAGCTCAACGTATGTTGCCCCCGTGTCGCTACATGCTAGCGGTCGTTTCCGGGAGCCCATTAATTGAGTTTGCCAGTCACCCCCTGCCTGTTTATCCGTATGTATCAATATTGGTCAGGGGCAGGGGCCATAGTATTTCCATAGTTATCATATCCACCAGTCCATAGCAACCTATCCATAGATACCTATAATCCTATAAATTTTTACCACATTTCACAATAGTCCTGCATCAACCGGGGATTGTCCTTGGGTGCACTTTTATAGTGCATACAGGGATAATTGCCGGTTGATGCCCCATCACATTTAGATTAAAATTGTTCAACGGGCCTCTGCGAGTAGGCCCCGGCTCCTCGTATGCCTTCCAAAGGTCCGGGACCCTGTGGTCCCGTGAAAGGAAAGAACATAATAATAATAATAATTAAATCATTTATTGGTGTTAACAAAAAAATTTATACAATATAGACCCACCAAACTGTTTAGACAGTTTGACGGCGGGAATAGCGCTCGTTACAAATCTTTCATATTTAAAAAATCGGAACAAATCAGGACTTACAGTAGACAAAAACAAAATCAAAGAATAAAATAAAATAAAATAAAACTAAAGAGTAATTAATTTAAACTAAAAGATCGAAGAAGTTACCTATGTGCGTTAGCTAACATTATTAGAGAACTCTGTATTTAACATTTGTAGCACTTTCTTTTTGAGGGAATATCTGCTTATTTGAGTGTCTATTTGCCTCAACCAGTCATTATTGTTGTACAACATGGGGATCAAATACTTGTTGGTTCTTGACCCGTAATAGTTTTTCCTGGGCGGGCAGACTAACTTATTTTCTCTTACGCGTCTTGTATTGTACTTATTCACTATTTTTATTTGTTCATTATAAAACTGTTCAAGAATCACCAAGTATCTGACCCGAACATGAACAGGAAGTATTTTACAGGTAACATACAGTCTATCGTAATTTTCTTTACATTTATGTCTAACTTTAGGTGGTACGAGATATTTCAAAAATCGGGTTTGTAGGGACTTGATATCATCTAGATAAGATTTAAAAGTGCGGCCATATACATTTAAACCGTAACCTATTATTGAATCGACTAGAGCAAAATATACAATCCGCAATGTTTTTCTACTTAGTGGCGCTTTTAGTGCATAGAACTTGGTTAAAACAGTTCTGAGCTTCGTACACACCGTGTCAACATGCGTCCGCCAGTTAGCGTTGCTATCTACCCACAGACCGAGGTATTTAAAGGTTGGAACGAGTTCTACATTTTGACAGAAGCAACTACTAATTCTCGCGTGTAAACACTCATATGTGTGGCCCTGTATACATATGTCTGATCTATCAGTACTCTTTGCCACTCTGTTGTACGGTGAGTGAATATGCATTAATTTGGTTTTTTTGACATTCAGAATGATTCCATTATCATGCGCCCACTTCGTGATGTTATTGAAATCCTCCTGAATGACAGTTCGGGCTTGTTGTATGCTTTTGGATGAGTATAGTAGACACATGTCATCGGCATACATAAACACCTCACAGTTTCTTACCACGTTTGCGACACTGTTTACGTGCATAATATAGCCAACTGGACCGAACACGGAGCCGGTCGGCACGCCCAACGCAACTCCTGCTTCCCGTCCCTTGATACCCGCTACGCTCGTCTGTATGGTTCTGTCACCTAAATATGTACGGAACCACTTGTTAGTGGGTCCCCTAATTCCACATTCATCCATCGCCTGGAGCAAAACCTCATGATCTAACGTGTCGAATGCTTTTCTGTAGTCAATAAATAACGCCAGGATCTGGTGGCCCTGGTCCAGCCTGTCATTTACAAACTCAGAAAAACCCGACAACGCCGTCGCAGTACTACGACCGCGCCTGAACCCGTGCTGAGTATCTGATAACAGCTTGTGCTGCTCCAGGAACTCACTGATTTGACCTACTACGATTTTTTCTACAATCTTATTAAGTACTGATAGAATGGCGATTGGTCTATAGTTGGAGTAATCCGTATGATCCCCCTGCTTAAATATAGGTCTTATTAGTGCTTTCTTAAGCAGGCTAGGGTATTGCCCACTGGATAGACACATATTGACAAAGTGTGCAAGAACAGGTGATATCAACTTTTTTATTGATTTTATATCTATCGCCCTAATACAATCCAAACCTGGCGCCTTCTCGCTACTGAGATTGTCAATAACTTTGGTTACTGTGTCACTTCCCACTGGTCTGAACCTAAATGTTACATTACTTGGCTTAACATAATGAGATCTTTCTAGGAACTTTATATTACAATTAGGCAAGGCCTTATATTCCAATTATCACCAATATTTCAGCATATAGGTGATAATTGGACTTCCAACACTCCCCTCCCCCCAATCAGTTAATCCTCAAGCCCTTAACCTCCAAAATATCGGCAACGCACGGATTGTAATGGCGGCGCAGATTGCTATGAACTGATCGATTACTCGTATAAGGTTTGCTTGTTATCCTTACACCTACTTTCAGATATTACATAATATTATTATACGCAAAAACAAAGAATTTGTACAAAATACATCCAGATTACCAGTACCATCTGTTTCCCGCAGAGAATTGTAAATGTCAACCGTGTACGCAACAATTTAATTAGGTATTTAGCTTAACGAATGTAGTTTTGTTGTACTGTCAGTTACCGAGATTATAATACTTTGAGCGTTTGTTTGTTATGTGTTCATTAAATATATTTTGTTTCAAGTGGTTTTTGTAATAACATTAAATTTTAACGATAGTTTTTTCTACTGTAATTCGGTCACATTAACGTGTTATTCGAGATGGAAAACTAGTTTATAATATTATGTTCGTACTTCGGTTATTATTCTTTTTTATTACTAAATACAAAGATTTAGGCGAGTAAGATTATTCAATATAATAAAATAACTCAAATATAAACTCATTCGCCTTCCTCTTTAAGGAGACATAAAAACAATTTGCTTTAACAATGCAATAATAAAAATAAGAAGCAAAAGTGTTCTCTTTTTCGGAAAAAAATTCTACTAATTCCCAAAGACACTGCAACTCTTGTAAGCCATGCCATGGATCTGCAGTAGATACAACCATGAACAACGAAATACTGAAGTCCGGCGCGTCCCAGGGACATGAATGTTTTGGATCCCACAACAAAATAAATCAGAAGATATTATTTTAGGAAAAGTAAAAATGAAATAGTTTCCACTTAAAAGCTGTTTATGCTTGTTATAATAAATAAATAAGCTATTTTTTTTTATAAAAAGTGAGTATTACTTCACTTTATTTCAAATGTTTTTAATCTATCTGTCACAATAGGCGCAGTAAGAACCAATAATCTCCCTAAGGTCAATAAACGACTTTTACCAAAGCAAAAGGTACCTTATATCTAAATGTGCTGCATGTGGAATATCTTCTTGTGTACAAATACTTCTGACATCGATCGGACTGTCGAAGCTTTCATTATTGCTTCAGGTTTTGGCTTGAAGCCAATTGGCTGTAAACATTCTATCGGCACAGTTGTCATAAAATACCTGAAGTCTACATTATTATCTTTATAAGTTAGCAACCTTAAGGAATACGTGGATGGATTCTGTGGTTCAGTGAATTACGGAGTTCAGATTTTGTAAATATAACATAGGTCCCGTGAACCCCAAAGAGAACCGTTCACTTGGACCTTTGTCCATTAACTGTCTGTTGCGTACATCGTGAGGAATGCACGGTATGATGAAACCCAATGGTAACCCTTACCTTGAACTCTACCATACATATTCCCATGGATAATTATCTGCCAAGCAATCGGCGCCACCTATCAGCCCAGAATATCCGAGTTACAATTGGGTTACCGGCTTTTTGGGGATTAGGGATTCAGGGATAAAAGAATTTGAATGTTACAAATAGAAGAGCGAAAAGGATTAGCAAACTCCGGTAACCTCACTTACACACCTAAACACCGCTTTTGTTTCACGATGTTGTTCTGTGAAACCGCGATTTTACTCCGGTCTAGCTAACCTACTTATGTCTCACATCATAATTATTTCTAGTTCGTAGGTTAAAAATTGATATTAATTAACATGTTGATGTTATAACCAATGTTATTGTTCATTTTATTTTTTAAGGTTTTGTCGTCATCGTCAAAAGCTGTCAAACTGACATAAATCTCTTTTACTCAGCACCACATTAATAATCACATCGGCTTTTGTATTTTAAAACCATTTAATTATCGGGCGGACAGTAAAAATACCGGGCAAAATTCCAGGCTTATTGAAAACGATTGAGGATTGTGAAGTATTTAATTATATGAAGCAATGCTAGATGCACATATTTGATATTCTTTTTACTAAAGCACCTTATTCGTGTTGAGTTACGAATTCGTAACTCTTCAGTTGTTGCGGGTGTCCATGGGCTACGCTGATTGCTTATCATCAGGTAATCTAACTGCTTGCTTGCCGTCCTATCAGATTTTCATTATTTTTTTTTGCATTTCTGTCAACTATTTGTGGATCGTCCAAAGAGTTGATCTTTGGACGATCAACTCTTTGAACGATTTTTTTGTGTGATTGTGTCTAAGCTACCGTGTCAATAATGCACTCAAAAAATGTGAATATCCACCTGCTGGATTGCTAGAACCTTGAAAAATTAGAGGTTTTTTATGAACCAGTTATGGATAAAATACTTACATTTTGACATAGAGTACATTATTAAAAGAACCTTATGCTATCATTACACTTTAGTTTAATATTTTTTATTTCTAGCTCTAAATTACGAAAACATACGCTACTGAAAATTATAGTTCTCTGAATTCTGTTACTGTTAAAAATACCGACATTCTCAAAGGAATCTTGAAACCACTTTTTTAACATTATTTATATGTAAATTGCGTAAGAATTATGTTATTTCATTTCATACTCTCGGACGACTTTTTCTTCTTAAATTTTGTATCTGTTTCCTTCGGAGAAACTCGTGACTTAGGTAGTGGATTATAAGAAAGATTTAGTACTAAGAAGTTAAAAATTAAATATTTCCAAAAACCATCAGCACCCCAGGAATCCACATAAATTTATTCATGTGTATCTATATAATCTATTCATTCCAGGGTCATTTTCCAGGAATTCCACATAAATCTATTAAATAAATGACCAATATATTGGAAAAGTCTACAAATTTTTATTAATGTGAAAGTTTCTGAAAATATATGGATGTATGTTTTTGTTGTTCTTTCACGAAAAACGGCTGGACCGATTTGGCTGAAATTAGGATTGTATGTAGATGGATGGAACATGACTGTGGGTGTTGTATATATTTAACATATTCTTGCGCGGTTTCACCAGCTGGTCAGCTCCTATGGATCGTAGCGATGTCTTTGCCTAGCCTGCCTTCATATCTTTCTCAATAAATGGACTATCCAACACAAATATTATGTTCAATTCGAACCAATAGTTCCGGAGATTAGCGCGTTCAAACAAAATAACTCTTCAGCCTTATTATATTCCTAGCTATTCTCGCACGGTTTCACCTACTGCTCGGCTCCATTTAATCGTAGCGTGATGTTTTATAGCACTCAGGAACATTGAAGCTATCTATCAGTGTGATTTTTTGCAATCGGACCTTTTTTTTTGTCAGGGGAAAATCATCCAATGACTTCTCCCGCCCAGGGTAAGGCGAGAGAGAGTGTCAGACTCTTACTGACTAAAAACCCCCCCGTTCCTTCTCCTGCTCTGGGCCGAGGCCGCGGTGCCTCATTGCGCTTACCCCGCAGCAATCGGACCTGCGGTGCCAAAGATTACCCCTACATACAAACTAATAAATTTACAAACATACAAATTTGTAAATTTTACCTCCTTATAATATTAGCATAGAAGTATAGATAAGTAAAAAGTATACCTATATAAGTACTATAGGTTTAATTGAAGTTGGCCAATCAGAGCTTCGAACGCCATAAACGTGTGGACCACTTTGACGTAAAACAAACTTACACTAGGCACTCAGTACAAACAGACTGTAATACCATATTGTCCTCCAAGCAAAATTAGCTCCGTATAAATCTGATGAAGACAAATATTAATATGGCGGCTATTTGTTCTTTCTTGTGTTTGTTCACATAATTTGTTTTCGTAATCACACCCACTAGGTTTACACAATAATATATGTTCCTCTCTTTGTATTACTTATATCATTCTAGGAACTAATACTTTTAGGTTACAATGGGGAGTCGTGTTGGTTAAAAGTAGGTTTTAATCTACATATTTATATAAAAACAGTCATTTCTGTTTTTGTCATACTCCAAATTAATAAATAGTCGCAATAATTTTCTTTCAAGTTCGTTAAATATTATTAATCGAAATTTAATTGGTTTTAACAAGGGGAACTTGAATAAATTTATTTAATTGTAATTATTTTACATCTTTGACATTGTTATTATTTAAATAATTGATATTACAATATAATTTTGTTATTTTACAAATTTTGATATTGTTTACTTTATTATTATTTGATTTAGTTTCATATTTATACGATTTACGAATTTTATAATTCCGAATATATTTACTAGAATTTTACATGACATAACGCTATATTACCAAACGTATTATGACCAGTATTTTTTTACCAATGTTAACAAACAAATGACTATGATTATCATTTAACCATAAACCACAGAATTTTATCAAGGTCTATACTTGGTTTTAATTTGCGACTGTCGACCGCACACCGCATTCGATTATCGATTAATAAATCTATATACTTTTGACATAAACCCATTAAAAAATAATGGATTATGTACAAAGACGCATTTCCTTAAAGGAACAATATGTTATTTGTTAAATTTTTCACACAATAAGTTTGCAACAGTATCTTTACTTGGAACAGGACTTAGAACGATGTGATATTTAGGCAGTAAGAAACTATTATTTCCCGGGTTTGTGAGTGCAAGTCCACTAATTAATGCGCTAGTTTTAGTCAGTCAAGTTTTTAAAGTCGCTCTTGAGGCCGTGAGAATTACATAATTGGATTTCTTTATACAATAAAAAAAAATCTTTTTTCATTGTGATTCGACTCACCCACAGCTCGAGACGAAAAAGAAAGCTCAAAAAACCTTTTCAAATTGGTTGGCAGTTATAGTTACAAAGTTGTCAGTTAAAACAGCTAATTACTTGCAACAGATTTTCAACTTTACGTTTTTGCTATTAAGTCCAAGATCGATTTGCTGTGCTATTTACTATGTACTTATTAATGTGATGGTAACCAATTGAAATTATTTTATTAGTTGTGTGGGTTTTTATATGAATGTGCCATTTCGGTTTTATTATTGTACGTAGGAGGTTCTGAGTTATAAACTCAATACCATACATATATGTATACTTTGAACTAAATGCTCACTAAATATTATGCTTCATCCCCGAGACGAAACGAGGTGATAAAAAATAGAATAGCGTTAGCTGTATTCAATATCCGTCATTTAATATAGCTCTAAACTATAAAGCAATAAAGTTTAAAATTTTAGGACCAAGTTGTAAAATTTTACTACTATTAATTTTATTACTATAACATTATGTGCCTCTATTAATACTTTATATATATGTCGTGGTGGCATATATGTCGTGGTGGCCTGGAGGTTAAGGAGCCCGCTTCTCATGCATGAGAGTGTGGGTTCGAAACCTGGCAAGTACCAATGTGACTTTTTCCGAGTTATATGTACTTTCTATGATTATTTAGACACCACTGACATACGGTGAAGGTAAACATCGTGAGGAAACCTGGACTTATAATTTCTAATTGTAAGTTTGAAATCGCCAACCCGCATTGAGCAAGCGTGGTGATTAATGCTCAAACCTTCTCCGTGTGAGAAGAGGCCTTTGCTCAGCAGTGGGCACTTATAGGCTGATGATGATTAATACTTTATTAGTAGGTACTACTGTTATTTGTAGTTATTATAATTAAGTGACCAAATCAAGTTTTGAAGTCTTAAAACGTTAAAGTGTTTAATATGTGGCTTCAGCGCCAACACTGAAGGAACGCAGAGCAATGTCCTTTGATGACATTCAAGGCTTATTACATTAGATTAGAATAAACTATATATATATTTTTTAAAGAACGTATGGTGTAGCTGGAGCAATAATTAACAATTTGTCATTAGACAGGTACTGCACGGTATGCGAAGTGGCAGGGCACTGCTATGCAGCGTGTCACGGATTCGATTGCCGCACGTAACAACAACGGAAATTACAGAAGACCATCATTATTTTCGTATTAGAGTAGGTTTTCAATATATAATAGGAATAAATTCAAATATCTCCGCTTACATAACATTCAATACAGTTTACTTCAACCGAGAATTTTTATCTCAATCTACAATATCATTCTATCGCTTCGTCTTGCCAGTGAAAAACGGCTTTTATTGCAATATTGTGGATGAACATTATGTGTGGGAGAGCCATGCTTCGGCACGAATGGGTCGGCTCGATTGGAGTGATACCACGGCCTCACCGAAAACCGGCGTGAAATAACCACAGCGTTGTCTTTCGCCGTGTGAGTGAGGTTACCGGAGGCCCAATCCTTCCCCTTCCCCAATCCCTCCTCAATCCCTAAATCTCCAAG
Organism: Spodoptera exigua; assembly: GCA_902829305.4. Classification (NCBI taxonomy): domain Eukaryota; kingdom Metazoa; phylum Arthropoda; class Insecta; order Lepidoptera; family Noctuidae; genus Spodoptera; species Spodoptera exigua. The sequence continues at coordinate 15,527,926 of LR824605.2, forward strand.
TCCCTAATCCCTAAAAGGTCGGCAACGGCACTAGTAACTCCTCCGTTGCGAGTGTCCATGGGCGGCGCTGATTGCTTACCAGCAGGTAGTCCGTCTGCTCGTTTGCCGACCTATTACATAAAAAAAACATATTACTTGACACTATTTTCATTTGGCAGTGGTATTATTTCCTTTCATAAGTAGGGTATGCATTTTAAAATAAACATGTTTGTTGTACCAACAATAAGGCACGGTACCTTAGTAAATATTAAACAAAAGGTGGACCTAAATATTTGCATTGAACGCATACATTCAGTGTTATCGAGATAATAATATTTAATAACACAAGCACTAGAATGTAAAGGAGAATTATTAACTGTTGGACAGCCATGCTTCGCCACGAATGGGTCAGCGCGACCGGAGTGATACCACGGCCTTACAGGAATCCGGCGTGAATCAACTACAGCGTTATATATCGCCGTTTGAATACGATTACTGGAAGCCGAATACTTCCTCTACCCAATCTCTAAATCTCAAAACTCTAGTACCCAAAAGGTCGCTTAACGCACGCTTAACTCCTTCGTTAAGATAAGTCCTGATTGTTTACCATCAGGTAATCCGTCTGCACGCTTTCTGTCCTTTCACATAAAAAAATGAATAATTCGTATTTTTAACACCTACTATAAGGATTCACTATTGTCACTAAGCTACAGGATCCAGGAAAAATAAATATAACCCATAAATATTCATTACGACAAAAGTGTACATGTGGTTGGAATTTCATTTGGTCTTCTATGAGATTTATTATATTTTCGTGTAATGCATATGCATACATATAAACATATCGTTACCACAGCCTCTTATTGACATAGACTTCTTATTCTAATTGTGGGAGAGCCAAGCTACGGCACGAATGGGTCGGCTCGACCGCAGTGATACCACGGTCTCACAGAAAAACGGCGTGAAACAACCCACAGTCAGGTCGCCGTGTGAGTGAGGTTACCGGAGGCGCAATCCTTCCCCTCCCCCGATCCTTCTCAATTCCTAAATCTCCAAAACCCTAATCACTTAAAGGTCGGCAACGCACTCGTAACTCCTCCGTTGCGGGTGTCCATGGGCGGCGCTGATTGCTTACCATTAGGTAATCCGTCTGCTCGTTTGCCGACCAATTACATAAAAAAAGAGTTACAATTTAGGAGGAAAGCTACGGGAAAATTGTTACGGAGATTAACTTGTTACTTTTTATTAGTCTAGACTACTTGAAAAACAGTTGTCTTGTCTACAAGCTGTTTGCTTCTTTCTTTGTTTAGTTCTTGAAGATTCGTCCAAAAGTTAAAGTGGAACGAGTCCGTAGCTTTGTTGACGGACAGACTCATGAACAAGTCAGTTGAATTATTTCCTTGTTTTGAAACCTTCCGAAAATACCTGTGTAAAGATAAATTGAAGTTAATACAATCGCCAAAGTACCTTTAGTTAGTAAATTTAAGTTACTTTGGCATGGGATACTTTTTTGTTTTTTTTAGGTTATGGGGCGGCAAATGAGCTCATGGAATTCCGCAACACCAAAGGAGTTACGAGTGCGTTGCCAGTTTTTTGGGGGATATTGTTTCGGAGATTAAGGGATTCTGGAGGGATTTGGGACAGAAAAGATAGATTGGTCCTTCTCATAGACACGGCAAACTTACGGTGTGGTTGTTTTACGTAGCTTTTCTCTAGTTCTGTGGTACAATCACGGTCAAGCCGATCCATTTGTGATGAAGCATGGGATCTCGAACACTTTTTAATTTTCAAATTCCTTACAACATCTACTATCGATTTTTCTTTAAGCAATAGTCTACTTTAGTAAGATTATAAATTATACGACTTTATATCCAAAATTATTACACCTGTAAAAGCTTTGAACACAATGCAAATGTTTCAGTCGTAATGTAGGTTAAATAATTAACTAAGTTCCCTATGAAACTTTGTTTAGTTACCAAGAAGTTTATAGGGAGGTGGTACCTTTTAGTGCTAATTTCTTAGTAGTAGCCAGTAAAGATCTTTGATTGTGTAAGGTAGTAAATACAATGATTTCATAGTGTTGTTTAATTCATCACATCACATCATCAGCCCATAAGTGCCCACTGCTGAGCAAAGGCCTCTTCTGACACGGAGAAGGTTTGAGGTTGAGCATTAATCACCACGCTTGCTCAATGCGGGTTGGCAATTTCAAACTTATAATTAGAGATTATAAGTCCAGGTTTTCTCACGATGTTTACCTTCACCGTATGTCAGAGGTGTCTAAATAATCATAGAAAGTACATACAACTCGTAAAAAGTCACATTGGTACTTGCCAGGTTTCAAACCCATGCCCTCATGCATGAGAAGCGGGCTCCTTAACCTCCGGGCTACCAAGTTGTTTAATTACTTATTCTGAAAATTCAAGTTTTTACTATTATAATAGAAGCTGATATTTTTTGTACAACATTATCAATCCTTATATCCCCGAGAGCGTACACAGAGCTGCACTTATTGACATATTATAAGTTCAGTGTCATTGGGTACCTCGGGAGCCGGTCAAAATTTTCGTCAACCAAAGGTATGTATTCTAAGTAATTTAAAAAAGTTTTTTTTTAAGATTATATATTCTTTTCATTATTAGGATTCCACCGCTTATAAGTTTAGTTTAGGAACTAAATTAGTGAAATGGAAGTTGATTTAATATAAACGTAGAACTTTTTTGTACTAAAAATTTTCGCTGTTGTGAAATACTCGTAAAATATATCAATATTTAGGTAATTAATTAATTAAAATTTAATAAGAGACCTTAAGAAATTGTTTCAAGTACGTGGATGCCTTTGAACCTTGATTTTTATTCTAAACCAAATATTTAAAAAAAAGAATTCAAAAAGCGTAAGTAAGGACTAACAAAATTATTAATAGAGTTCGTACAATTTTCACGACACTTTCGTATTTCGTCGAATGTTTGCAGCAAAAATTCACTCTCGACTTTTAAATGAAGTGTACTGTAAAATTGCAGTGAAGGCGTTGAATTTAAAAGTTTTCAAAAAGCAATAAGTACGAAAGTAAACAGCCAGACTCTTAAGAAACACTTGGCAAAACAAGCACCGTCTCTATAGACATTTTAAAATTGGTTCTTGCGAGACGCAACGAGTTTTCGTTATAAAGATGCTTAGGTACAAATCATTTATTATAAAATAACGCTTCTTGAAGCAACATTGCCATTGACATTGATTAGAATCGAAAAAGGAAACATACCCATATCCCCATCAGCCGAGGTTGCGGGGTAAGAGCAATGAGGCACCGCGACCTCGGCCCAGAACAGGAGAAGGAACAGGGGGTTTTTTAGCCAGTAAGAGTCTGACACTCCCTCCCGGGAGAAGTCATTTGATTTTCCCCTCACAAAAAAAAACCCTATTATAGCGTAGCGGTATGCGCTGGCAACCCAAAAGGCGTCCTTCCGACGCTGTCCGCGAGAGCGCGCCACAGAGTTGACGAATGGCCGCCAGACATTCGAAACGGTAACGCTCGCGCTCACACGTAAAATTTAGTTTAATTTAGATTTAAGTGAGTTACGTTGATCAATCTGTGTGCAAAGTTGTTTCTTGAACATTAAACTGTAAATTATATTAAGTGAGTCCTAATTTGCTCCCCACCTACACTATACTATCCCCAAATAACATATTCCAAGTAACCCACAAAATGTCCGAAACGCACATGTAGTAACCTGATTGTGGTATGAGTGTCCATGGACGGCTCCGATTGCTTACCATCAGGTAATCCGTCTACGTCCCGCAACACCAAAGGAGCTACGAGTGCGTTGCCGGCCTTTTGGGAATAGGGGTTGCGGATATAAGGATCGGGAAGGGATAGGGGAAGTGAAGGAATTGGGCCTCCGTTAACCTCACCCACATGGCGAAACACAACACTGTGGGTTGTTTCACGCCGGTATTCTGTGAGGCCGTGGTATCACTCCGGTCGAGCCGACCCATTCGTGCCGAAGCTTGAATATTGGGTCATATTAACATAACGTTGTTGAACTACCTAACAACAAAATGAGCCATAATGTACATAGTATATTACCATATTAATGAGAAAGTTTGAGATCCTCTAACTCCAAAGCTGTCAATCCCAAAAGCCCTATAACACTGCAACGGAGTGATTGATCATTGTTTACGATTAATTACGTCGTCAGGTAGTATTTTGGCCACGCCTGCTCCATCGTATAGGAACATAATATTATGTATTCTTAAGTTACTTAGTTATATCCATGTATGGATATCAATAGATTAAATCAAATCAAACTTTATTTGTGAGCAAAGGTATTAGGGTGATTCTCCAAAAAACCTTAACTTTTATTTAACAAGTCATTATCCTCCCAGGTTTTTAAGCATCTTAGTAATTTATTTTATACAATATTTTTAATCGGTTGCTTGTAAGCAGTGGTGAGATTTAATTTAATAAAATAATTATCTGTGTTTTAATCAGCAGACTCGTTAATTTTCGGTTGAGGATAATGACATTATTAAATTTTTTTTTATTGATGTGAAGAATCACCCATTAAGGCTTTATTTTATAAAGAACTTATGTGTATAATATTGTCGACAAGAAAAATACTAACCAACTTTCCAATAAATAGTTAATCTAAACAAAGATTCCCAACGTAAACTTAATTAAATTAAATTCTTTATTTCAGATCAGTGATCCATGGAAAAGAGTTAGGTAGTAATTTCTTATTCTAATGTTAGAAGAAAAAAAAAGTTATACATCAATTGTTGACATGGGCATTAGGACGCGCATGTCTACTTGTCCAGTGTACTGTAAACGGTCCATCAATTTTGTTAGGACTGACCCTGAATCGCCGCATCATGGATGCACATCGCTCGCGTATAATGGGATAGAAGTCATTGACTCTGGCTTCCGCAAACTTTTTCACGCGCTACACCGTAACAGCAATCCCAACAACACCCTCAGCGCATTATTATATTGAACACGCAATCGCGTAAAATATCGCGATAATACAATTAGCATGCATAAAACAGGATAATAAAAGAATTTTTATACACTTTAATATTTTTTTCTTAAACTGTATCATGTTAGCAAAATCTGATCACTTTTCAAGAACGCTGCATCACATCAATCACTCACTAATACCTGAAATGAAATTTCAAATAACGTTCATTGTCTATATACAATAGCATGATATCGCTAGACAAGAAAACGTTACGCAAAACGTTACGTTAGACTAAACACATGTATGTTATGTAAACTGGGATTTGTAACACAGTGAACCGTATTTGTTTGCAACTGAAGGCACAATTGCAACGCCATTTTTCTCCGTTAAAAAGATATTGCATTTGGCACATTGTGATACTCCAGTCTGTCGTAGATAGAGTAATTTTCAACTTTATAGATTCTGTTATAGAGTCGATTTAATAAAAAAATGTCGGCAATATGAGCTGCCGTCTATACCTATACATACTTATATGTGTAAGAGAATTATCCTATTTTATTAGAATTAATAATTATGGTTTCGTATTTACAATTAGACCATGTATTTTGATACTTAGTTTTTGAATGAAACAATAACACGGAATGAAAAATTAGTCATATCAACCCTTATATTATTATGAAGCAACAGACGTGAAAGAACGAAAGAACACTTAACTTGGAATGTATAACTAAATTATTAAAAGTAAAATTTCCTACATACGTACCTATAAGATACACCACTAGTCCTTTCGAATTAAAAGCAAACAAAAAACTGTTATCTCAAAAAATGCGAATAAACGAAACCGATTATAACACCAACAAAAAAGCTGAAACAATTAAAAACTTCGAAGTTAGGTGTGCGAGTAAACATTCGAAAAAATAAACCCTGTCCGATTTAAAAATGTTTCAAATACTGTTACGAACATTGCTTCTGGAATAAACGTTGTTTTACATTCGTTTCTGCCATCGGCTTCACATCCCTCGCGGGTAGCGTATGTGTTATCCCTAGCCTACGATACCAGTGTCATCATCATCATCATCATCATGATCATCAGCCTATAAGTGACTACTGAGAAAAGGCCTTTTCCCATACGAATAAGGTTTGAGCATCAATTACCACGCTTGTTCTAAGTAGATTTGCGATTCCAAATTTACAAGTAACTAGCTAATCTCACGCGGTTTCACCCGCTGTTTAGCTCCTAAAGATATCAGAGCTCCTAAGATCAAAATATGATTTTTTACAGCCTATGGCCTTCTCCAATAAATGCCTTTTGATACGCAAAAGAGTTACAATCATCCATGTGTATTTATAAACTCTCTAGTTTATCATGTTACCTAAACCTATTATCTAAAGGTCAACTAATAGAAAATGCCCAAGGCATATAGGTAAAGTTCATATGTAAAGTATGAATTTATTAAATTAAATATTAATAGAATAGTTTCTCTTTCTTTTGTCCGATTGTAATAACGTTAAATGGCAGAACAAATTAACAGCTTCCTCATCATTGGTCCGCCATTTTAAAAGTTGTAAATGTCACAAAGACGATTGGTCGACAACGATTCCGTATCAATATCGGGACAAAAAGTAGCCAAGTTCAGGTTATTCGATGAAAATGCAACATTGAACAAGGAAATCCAATTAATATATTTTAAAATAGGTAATACACAAATGCTTAACACAATATTAACACTGTATCTATAGTAGAACACTTCATAATAAATGGAACACGATTTTCGTAATTCATAAACAATTAAAATTTTCCTAAATACAAAATGGTTCAACAAACAAAGGAAAATGATTTGTAAAAGGACGCCTGTATCCAATTGTTTGCCAGGCCCTTTGTCCTAGTCTCAGTAAGAACAATATTAATAAGCCCAAAATTTAAGATGAACAAAAGAAATTCCTTGCATTTGAAGTCACCATTTTTTGGTCAAAAATTTCAATCTTTTGAAATATTAAATAGAACTGATGTTGCCGTAATCCGAACATGTTTTCTCATTTAAAGGCTTTTCCCAAATCCTTAATTAAATTTCCTTAATTAAAAATAACATAATGTCAGTTTTACACATATACACTGGTTTTATTAATGAAGTACTAACTATTTTCGGCCAGGTCAAAGTACAAGTGACAGACAACAAACGTGCCTGTTTCTATTTTTAATTCTTGCCCTTGATGAATGGTCGTAATTAATATGTATAATTAGAAGGGTGCACGAAGCTTTTCATAGGTATAATGAAAATGATCTGTCCCATTTATCCTGTTTATGGAGCAGCTATCTTTAAAAATAACAATACAGATTGGTTGTTTTAATAATTTTATGTTACAATTTACTCGTTTTTTATTATTTTTATAATGCTATGATGATTTTTAATATCACACATTATGACTCACACACGATTATAGGCTAAACGTATTCAGATTCAGAAATATCATGATAGACATAAAAACAAATTTTTCAATGTATAAGGTGGCCCGGATGTTAAGGCGTTCGCATTTCATGCATGAGAACAAGGGCCAATGCGACTTTTTCCGAGTCCTATGTACTTTCTATGATTATTTAGACACCATTGACATACGGCGATAGAAAGCATCGTAAGGAAACCTGGACGTAAATGTTTAATTCTAACGTTGAAATTGCCAATCCACCTTGAGCAAACGTATTATAATAAATGTTGAAATAGTTAAGTGTAGGCAAATTAGCTCCAGGTAATTTTAAGCCCAATTTTTTTTTTATGTAGTTGGTCGTCAAACGAGCAGACGGATTACCTGATGGTAAGCAATCACCCGGATGGACACCCGCAACGGAGGATTTACGAGTGCGTTGCCGACCTTTTAGGGATTAGGGATTTGGAGATTTAGGGATTGAGGAGGGATTGGGGGCGGTTAAGGTTTGGGCCTCCGGTAACCTCACTCACACGGCGAAACACAACGCTGTGGTTGTTTCACGCCGGTCTTCTGTGAGGCCGTGGTATCACTCCGGTCGAGCCGACCCATTCGTGCCGAAGCATGGGTCTCCCACAATTCACGCATTCATAAGGATAAAATTGCACGTACTCTTAAATGTTTATGTTTTTGTTCGTACTACAGTACGCACTACGCAAGTAAACGAGAATAATATATCTACATTAAATAAATGAAAGGGTTACAAAAATACTGTTTCGCCTCAAAAGGTTTAAAATAAGCCGTCTTAAAATTCAAACGTTGTCTTGGAAACCGAGAGTTTTATACCGTAAGTTCATCATAAGTCGGTATAGAAATGAGACTTACAGAACTCCTAAAGAAATACGTTGGAAGTCGGAAAGTTGTGAAGTTACTTTGAGGTGTGTAATACTGTGAGAAACATATACATAATATATTTAATTTTGCTGAAATTAATATTTATTTATATTTATATTTATTTATCACCAACATACAACTATTATCACAGGAGTTTCCTAATACAATAGTGTAGTAACATTATAAAGAAATACATAAAATCAAAAACAATACAAAGAAATCTTACATACTAATACTAATTATAAAATAAAATTACATAAACTTTCCTATATTTAACAACTTAATCTACCATGGTTATCTACAAGTTATTCTATATGCGGTCCGAGTGAATTCATTCATAGTGCAGTGAAACAAATCTATTATGTTGCGACATGGCGTTGAGCACACGCAGGGCGCGCGTGAGCGGCGCGTGCTGCAGCAAGCCCGTGCGCGCGCGCGGCACCCACAGCAGCGGCGGCCTACGCCGGCGCCCCACGTACCCGTCCGGAACACACAACCCTACTGTGGCCAGAACTTCTGGATTGTGAATTTGTCCTCTTAATAATTTCCATAAATATACAGTGAGAGCTACTTCCCTTCTTACCTCAAGTTTATAGTAACCTGTCATACCTAATACAAAAAGAGTAGGATATAGCAGGGGATATCCCGGGTACACACCATACTGTTTTAAATATAAAAATCTAATAAATTTGTTCTGTATACGCTCTAACATTATTCTATATTTGGCTTCATGGGGCGACCAAACTATGGCATTGCATTCTAAATGGCTTTTAACTAGTGCTTCATACAGTGATCTTAGTGCATGGAAGTTAGAAAATTGATTTGCTAACCGTAGAACCATTCCTAAATTACGGTACGCTTTCTTACAAACCTCAGCAACATGTTTCCTGAAAGTGACCTCGGCAGCAAAGCGCACACCGAGGTCCCTGACTTCCGAGACACGCTGGAGTGGCGTTCCTCCCATGTAGTACTGATGATGACTGGGGCTATGCGCACGACTGAATGACAGCACAGAACATTTACTTACATTGAAGTACAATTTATTATCAAGACTCCACTCCAATACATTGTTTATGTCTTGCTGCAGAATGATATGATCTGTGGCCTGCTTCACTTCAACAATCAATTTCAAGTCGTCAGCAAACAACAAACAACAAACGAACAACCTTGATGGATTTTCTTCTGTTTTCTCTCAGTACATAGATTATTTAAATCGTGGGGTCGAATCGGTGGATTACATGATGGTCAGCATTCGGCGTTGTACATAGACACACCGCAATACCGTTTTGGCCACCTTTTTTACACGTTTGTTGCGAGGGTCCAGTACTTCATACTTAAATCATATTTGGTTTATCCATTCCTTTCCTTTCAGCTCAAGCCAAAACTTGTAAAAAATATCTCCATCACCGGGAAAGAGAGAGAAAAAGAGAGCTATTTTAGAATACTCACTAATCCAATTAAAAAAGTACTGAGAACCGCATTAACATCAGACTAGTATTGAAGAATTGATTCGATTATACAAACAAATATAATTGTGGCGCTTCCTGGCGAGTTGTTATCGTAACTTCCGCAACTATTTAGGAACTAAACCCGCCTCTTAAAACCGTATCAAAATCGGACCAACGGTTTTGATATTAAATTGAAACATTCCGCAAACCGTGCATCAAGTTGTATAGCACTAAGCTTTCACTTAAATGGACACAAATTTTGTGTCGAATTTGCGAGCAAACATTGCTTTGACGATTAGCAAACATAAAATCTAATGGCTCTTAGCAAAAATTTGAAGTCAAACCTAAATCAACTTAGAGATCAAGTAACTGCTTTCAGATAAGATTTTTCAAAATCACGGCTAGTAAGCAAGATCAAATGCAAAAATATAATTTCATTAAAAAATAATTAAACTCTAGCGTAGTAGGTTAAATGATTGGCAAAATAAACTTAGACCTTTGAAAATTATAAACGAAGTCAGTGAATGAATTACTTACTTTAAAAAAAGGATTATAAAATAGTGTGGGAGAGCCAAGCTTCGGCACGACTTAGTTCGAACGGAGTGGTACCACGGTCTTACAGAAAACTGGCGTGTAATAATGACAGCATTGTGTTAGTGACACTCAATCCTTCCCATCCCCCTATCCTTCCAAACCTTAAATATCTAATACCCCAAAGATCTGTGAGGTACTCGTTACTCTTTGGAGTTGCTGGTGTCCAGGATCAACGCCGATTGTTTACAATCAGGTAAATCGAATGCTCATTCCAAACCTCTCATAAAAAATTTTGTTCAAAGTCAATGTACGATTAGTATATAACACATTCTAAAATCCATCTAGCGATTAATGATTACAGTTTTATTGAACTTATTTCTATAGTATTTTTGTTAGATTGAAATAGCTCAGCTTTTACATCGTCCTGGAAGTTTAATTAGTTCAATGAAAAATGGGTGTAACTAGTTTCGAAAACTCGATTGAACACAATTGATTAGATTTCAAACAGTTCAACATTGAATTTTAATTTGATTATTCTGAACTTCGTTGAACATTATGTACGTCTACTTTTGATCGGTAGTATAAGTTCAAGTAAAGGCCAGACTATTAATAATCTGTTTTATAATGATGATATTCAGATCAGACATAAGGTTTTGTGTGAATAAAAAATCTAGTACCTATGGGTCTTGGGATTAAATAATCTTTCTCCGAATATGACCAACTGACTGACTGACTGAATCAACGTTTGAAAAATCCCCCAAAAACAAAATGACTGTTGGTACTTTTACAAGTAATATCCTACACTAATTTTTCCGATGATAATGATTATTGTTTTAGAACCAAATATCACTTACCTACCCTACGTTCTGATAGTAAAGAACTAATCTAAATTGTTCTACAGTAAACCATAGAACATAATACTTGTTAATTACCGAAGTAATTGATGATCTATGTAGCTAATAATAGGGTTGAAATTAAACCACTTATTACGCTTGAACTGCTGGTTCGTATATTTGAACCAAGTATGAACTGTGAAACTTAAACTGAATGAACTATGATTCTGAACTATGAATTCGAACTATGATTCGGAACTATGAATTCGAACCCTAATAACAAAATAAATTACTCTCTTATAGTATTCGATGTAACGAAACCATAGCTTGAATTTAAATCGGGCAACGCCATCTATCGAGCTATGAGACAACTCGTTACAATAAAATATCCTTTGAACTAAACAAACTAAACATATTATTTCATATCTGATGCTCTTGAACATACCGCCCACCAAGGACATTTAGTGGCGGAATGTCCTTCTTTACATTTGTCCTTGAACTTATAATAAAATAAATAAGTAATACAATTTTTTTCATAATAAAATTGTGCACATGTTTAGTCAAAATACAATTAATTAACGGATTCACAACCGTTGTTCTCAACATAACATAAAACTTAACCATTCTTAACAAGAGTATAAATGAACTTTGTAAACATAACAGTGAACTTAAATAACTAACAAAACTAGTAAATATAGTGAGCACAATCTTCACTAAAACTATATAATTATGTACTTAAAATAAACCTTAGAACTAATACAAACAATGTTTATAACACATGAGTGGAGATGAGTAAAAGCATGTAATTATAAAAATATACACTATTGATCTGTTACTGGCAATATGCACAGTTTGCTAGTTGGTCTCTTGATAGTGCTCATTTTGGTTTTTAATGTGACAACACGAGTGACCTTATCATCTCCTGGATGTTTTTGTACTACACGTCCTAGCATCCAACGACTGGGAGGAAGATCGTCCTCCTTAATTAGAACGACGTCTCCGATATTTGGTTCAGGAACAATGAGTGACCATTTATACCTGTTCATTAAAGTGCTTAAATATTCAGTAGACCACCGCTTCCAAAATGATTGCAGCATTCGCTGCACGAATTGCCACCTTGTTAGAGAACCTACTGAGACATTCTCATAATTGCAATCCGGTACATTAATTAACGGTTCTCCGATTAAAAAATGCCCTGGAGTCAAAGGCATTGGTTCTCCTGGATCGTCTAAATGAATAATGCTAATAGGCCGTGAATTCAAGCAAGCCTCGACCTGAGTAAGAAATGTACTGAGTTCTTCGTATGTGAGAGTAGATTCACCTAATACGCGCTTAATATGGTATTTCGTGGACTTCACTCCCGCTTCCCAAAGACCGCCAAAGTTGGGTGCATGAGGGGGAATAAAGTGCCATTCAGTGCCATTTGCTTCTAAACTTTCTGCGATTGAGGATTGTAAATTTAAAATTTGCTGCAGTTCCCTAGAAGCACCAACGAACGTGGTACCGTTATCGCTCCACAACTTTGAACAGTGACCTCGTCGAGACACAAATCGTCTAAAAGCAGCCAAGAATGCCTGTGTGGTCATGTCACTGACTACTTCGAGATGAAGTGCGCGTGTAGACATACACACAAACAAACAAATGTACCCTTTATACGATTTATGCCCCTTACCTTTAGTGGTTCTGATATTTATGGGACCAGCGGTAATCAACGCCACTGTGCAGGAACGGTCTTGCTGGAGTGCAGCGAATAGATGGAAGCGAACCCATCATTTGGTTACGAATAGTTGCTCTTTGCTTGGCACACACGATGCACTTACGAACGTGTTGCTTCACGAGCTCTCTTAAACCAATGATCCAATAAGCGGTTCGCAGATAATTAATCATTAATTGTGGACCTCTATGTAGAGTCTTACAATGAGCGTCCGCAATTAAAAGTAGTGTAAAGTGTGACTTCTTGGGCAAAATTATGGGATGCTTTACCTGCTCATCTAGTGGTGCCTTATCTATTCGTCCCTGAACTCTCATAATGCCCTTATTATCAAGGTAAGGACATAAGGATTTGAGTATACCTTTCAAAGGTAAGTCTGATTTATCATGTAATTGTTTGTATTCTGTTGAAAACTCTTTCTTTTGTACTATCTTTATACAACATTGTAATGCTTCATGTATTTCTTTATTTTGCAGGTAAAGTTTACTTCTGGTGTCTCTGTTTAGGAATCGACGACAATATGCGACGACCCTCAATAATTTTGATAATGAAGAAAATCTCTCAAGTAAGTCAAAATCATCTGATATAATAACTCCTACGTGAGTCTTAATCGACTGTTCTAAATTGATCTCTAAATTATTTGGTCTGATATAAGTAATTTTCTTTTCTTTCAGAAACTGTGGTCCTGAAAACCACATTGTATTTTGCCTAAACAAACTTGGTGACAATCCTCGCGAAGCAGCATCCGCTGGATTATCCTTTTTCGACACGTGGAACCATTGTGAAGCCGTCATTGTGGTTAAGATTTCGGATGTCCTATTGGCTACAAAGGTTTTCCACTTACTGGGGTGACTGTTGATCCAAGCTAACACCACAGTAGAGTCTGTCCACCCTTTAACTTTATCTTTGGGTATATCCAATACCTCAGCAGTTTTCATCAACAGTTGTGACAATAGGACTGCCCCACATAATTCCAGACGGGGAATACTGACTTGTTTTATAGGTGCCACACGAGTCTTTGCAGTCAACAATGACACCTTGACCTCTCCTACGTTATTAGTAAGTCGCATGTATACTACAGCGGAATATGCTACTTTTGACGCGTCACAAAATCCATGGAGCTCTACATCGGATTCTATGGTTTTGCCCAACCAACGAGGAATACGAACTTCGGTCAGTAAAATCAGTTCTTCGCGGTAAGTACGCCATTCTTCTGTTAATTCCTTCGTAAGTGATTCATCCCAACCGAGCCCCGCAAGCCATAATTTCTGAATAAAGATTTTAGCTACAACTATTGTTGGCGCTAGCCAACCCAACGGGTCGAATAATCTAGCTATATCTGAAATTACAGTTCTTTTAGTTGCAGGTGTATTCTGAAGCGGCGGGAGATGGACGGTGTACTGAAAGGAATCTTCATTGCGATCCCAGGTAAGTCCTAAAATCTTCATCGTATTATCTGATTTCATTTCTAATTCTTTTTGATCTTTTCCTCTATTCTCATTTTCTTCTTTGTTCTCTACCGTTGGTTCTCTTGCATTAATTTGATCTAATAACTCTTTATTGTTAGTGTTCCACTTTTGAAGCTCGAATCCTCCCTTTGCTAAAAGACCCTTCATTTGCTGGTATATTTCGATTCCGGTAGTGACATCATCACATCCTGTCATTAAATCGTCCATATAGTAGCATCTCAATACTTTCTCGGCCACGAGAGGGTAATCGTCGCCTTCGTCGTAAGCAATCTGATGGAGAGTTCTAACCGCCTGATAAGGTGCCGACGCTGTTCCAAAGGTAACTGTTACGAGTTCGTAGTCTTTGATCGGCTCGTTAGGATTGCTCCGCCAGAGAATCCTTTGAAACATAGCATCCTCATCAGCCACTCTTATTTGACGATACATCTTGATTATATCTGCTACCAGTCCAATAGAGTGAGTTCTCCACCTCATAATTGTGTGCCTCAAATCCGCTTGTAATGTTGGACCAATCATCAAAGTATCATTTAAAGATACTCCTTTATTGTTCTTTTGGGACGCATTGAACACAACTCGAACCTTAGTTGTGGTTTTATCTTCTCTGACGACGGCGTGATGTGGTAAGTACACGGCTATTTCCCTTTTATTGTCATCTTGATTTACAGGTCGCAGATGTCCTAAACGTAAGTATTCTTCTATTACATCAGAGTATTTTTCCTTCAAATCAGTGTTCTTAGCTAACCTTTTCTCTAATGATTTTAACCTGCTTTCAGCTATGGCGCGAGAATCACCCGCTGTGCACTGTGGATCCTGAACTCGAAATGGTAACCGGACTTCGTACCTACCGTCTGGTCTTCTTTTAGTAGTAGCCTTGTAGAATTCTTCACAAAGTTGTTCTTCTGGCGATAAAACCTTTTTTGTGCTAATTTGATCTTCAATTTCCCAAAACTGTTTGAGAATTTGATCTAAATTGAACTGAGCGTGAGCTACACTTACGCATGGTTGTGTGTAACTTGAACTATTTTTATTTGAACTATTATTTACTACTCCAGATAGAATCCATCCTAATGTGGTGTTCTGAGCAATTAAAGAAGTAGTTGGACTTTTGATTATGCCTGTTTTTATTATGCAACCATACACATCTGCGCCCAGTAACATATTGATTTTACTAGGTTGATTGAACTGAGGATCGGCCAACTGTAAGTTGGTGATATCAAGCCAATTGAAAGCATTTTTATTAAATGCTTGATCTGGTAAGTATGCTGTTATTTTACTGATAACATAAGCATTTAAGTTAAGCTTAAATTTGGAATCTACCATGGATTGAATAGTGATATTTACCATATATTTTGCTACAGTTGACTTTTGACCTAAGCCTGACACCATTCCACGTATGGGGATCTTCTTAAGCTTCAACAACTGCACTGTGTCCTCGGTCACAAAACAAGCCTGTGAACCCTGATCCAATAAAGCTCTTACTACCTGATAGTTATCCGTCTTGGACTCAGCTTTTACTAGAGCAGTGGCTAGTAAAACTTGCCCAGGAACAGGAACTGTGTTGGTAGATATACAAGAGACTACTGGAACTGAACTAGTCGAAGGACTATCTTCAACGTCAACCGGTTTTGAAGAAGAACCGTCCAGATTTGGGTGCAGCAAAGTATGATGACGCTTATGGCAAAGTTTGCAAGTTGTTGGCTTCATACAGTTTAATACCGTGTGATTGCCTCCTAAACAATTAAAACAAATGTTGTTTTTCGCTACAAACATACGTCTTTCCTCCAAGGGTACCTTTGCAAATCTTTTGCAAAAGCAGAGTTTATGAGACTCATTACAATACTCACAACGTATATTGCTTGAACTCACTACCATAGACTTAGCGACATGAGAATGATTGGCCTGATTTTGAATATTTCTCTTAGGCTCGATGAATTCAAGAGCGCGGAATCGATTCTCTAAGAAAGTAGCAAATTCGTCATAAGTTGGCAATTCATTGTAATCGTGATTACTAAGGCTTAATTCCCATTGTTTACGCGTTTCTGAATCTAGTTTAAAAGTAACTATATGAATGATAATGGCATCCCAAGTTGTCACATCTATCTTTAGATTTCTCAAACCATTAAGACAGTCGTTAGTTGTGTCTAGCAATTCCTTTAGAGAACTCGCTGACTCGACATGCATACGTTTAAACCCGAAAAGACGTTTCAAAATACAGTTGACTAAATACTTTTTATTGCTGTATCTTTTCTCTAATTGTGCCCAACACTGGCTATAATTTGCATCGGACACCGGTGTTTGTCTAACAAGCTGTTCCGCTTCACCGCTAAGATGACCTTTTAAGTAGTGCATTTTTTGAACGTTGTCCAAATTATTATTATTATGCACGAGTGACACAAATAAGTCTCGAAAAGTTGTCCACTCTGAGTATTTGCCACTAAATTTTGGAATTGATATTTTTGGTAGTTTTACAAAAGAGTTTGTACTTGAGTTATAAGAGCTACCAGAAGTACCAGTTACCAGAAGTTCAGGAATAGATGTCTTTGGAGCATCATATTTAGCAAGCATGGACTTTATTAAACATGTATACGTAATATAAGTGTCTTCTGTACTATCATATAATTCTGATAACATTTTATTCCCTTGCGTATCGTATTTTTCATGCAGTTTAGTATAATTAGATACAAACAAATTCCAATCCCGTTCTAATAAATCTCGCCTAGTTTGAATGTAATCGAAAGATAACCTATCTTTAGGCGACTTTTTAAAACTAGTCAAGCCTCGTTGAATTACGTTTTGAACTTCCTTTAAAAGATTAATTAAACCTTCCATTTCAATATATATAATAATAAGAACTCTAATAAAATAATCAAATTTCACTATCAGTAACAATTTAAAATAAATTTTTTATGTGACCTAAGTGTAAAATTTTCTAAAAATTTTACAAGTGTTTGAACTTTATTTACTGGGACGGAAATCGGGCATAGGTTCCCCGTTCCCCCGTTTTTTATAAAATTATTCTAAGTCTAATATGTACTAATTACTCTAAGATAAACTAAATTAAAATAAAACTAAGTCTTCTTGCTTCCGAGATCACAATTTGATAAAATATTCTAAGTTAGAAATTCCTTTGGAATAAAGTCCAAAATTGCTTGAAATTTCACTTGCACTATTTACAATGAAAAGAGTACTTACAGTTGCACTTCACTTATACATACGACGATTCTTGGTTGAACTGATGATGTCACTAGCACAAGCTGCTAGTGGCGCCGTCTGTACTGCCAATGTTGTCCTCACTCGAAGCGTCGGAATCTTCAAGTGTTGCCAGTTGTCCTGAGTGTTGTCGACTTTACGCTTCTCCAAATAGCTCGGCTGATGATCTTGCTGCAAGGAGTCCGTACCTTTGCCGCAGCAATCCACTGCGAGTACGGGAAGTGAACCCAACGGGTCACTTCGTTTTGTTCTTAAAAAAAAAATATCCGGATCGTACGGACCAATGTTAATTACCGAAGTAATTGATGATCTATGTAGCTAATAATAGGGTTGAAATTAAACCACTTATTACGCTTGAACTGCTGGTTCGTATATTTGAACTAAGTATGAACTGTGAAACTTAAACTGAATGAACTATGATTCTGAACTATGAATTCGAACTATGATTCGGAACTATGAATTCGAACCCTAATAACAAAATAAATTACTCTCTTATAGTATTCGATGTAACGAAACCATAGCTTGAATTTAAATCGGGCAACGCCATCTATCGAGCTATGAGACAACTCGTTACAATAAAATATCCTTTGAACTAAACAAACTAAACATATTATTTCATATCTGATGCTCTTGAACAATACTATTCGGCTATTCAACTGAACTTGTTGTATAGAGAGGAAAACTTCCGTCAATCCAATTACAGTTGCAAAGCATTCAAGTTGCAACTGTTTCGTCAACAAAGGATAACCAACACAGAGTCAAATTAATTGTAATTTAATTTTCTAATTTCATTAATTATTTTGTCTGCTTCGTTTGTTAAGAGGAAGTATCTAAATACGAATACAATACTTAATGAAGATGTCGTGTTAGTTGGTCCAGAGGGTATTGTGTGTTTGAAACAGTAAGAAGTTTTGTTTGAGTTGAAATGCTTTTCCTGAATTTATTTAAATACCACAGACAAACATTGAAAGAAGTCGTCGGGAGGAAACTTGGATTTGTAGTTTCTAAATATATGTAGGTATGTTTGAAATCGCATATCTGCAATACGTATAGGCTGAATGATGATGATGAAAATTGAAAACATTTATTTTTATCATTTATTACATTTAAGAAAAACAAAAACAACCTCTTTTAAACTATTGATGGTCGATTAAGATGGTCAGAGTTGGTGTATTAGTAAAACGTGTTCCTTGGTTCAAACAAAACACTTGTTAAAAATAAAATAAATGATCCTGATCGTTCATTCTTATTCAATTGTCTTAAAGTTTATTTATACAAATATTAAATCTAAAAAGTAGACTAAGTTCAAGGCACATAGTCAAAGTCAAAAAGTATTTAAAATGAAGCTAGCTATAGGGCAAATACACTTTGGGAAACAAATGACATAGCGTTATATTTGTTTTGGTCAACCGATTACATTACGTCATAAAATTTAACGACCATGCTATTGGTCATACGTAGTTCGAAAAAGTGGCGCATTTTCCCTTAAAAAAATTGGATAAATATTTATTTGTGAAATAGTAACTAAGCAAGAAAGTGATGTAGAATTGAAATTACAATATTCGCGATAAAGAATGTCCCGGGAAAGATTGACACGCAATAAATATTAAACACTTTTAAAACATATTATTTAACGACGCACGTACTGGATTAAAATCACGTTGGTTAAAGTATAAGATTTTTTTTTTGTATTCGTTGTTTGAGCAGGTCAGAAGTGTATCAACTATCCAAATATCAATTGTCTAGCTGGCACAGTTTTGGACATACATGTCATGTAGATAGACAGACAGTTGGACAGCGAAGTCTTAGTTATAAGGTTGCTCAACCGGGACTAGCTCAATAAATCACCGCGGCCTCGGCCTAGTGCAGCAGAAGGAACAGGGGGCTTTTTAGTCAGTAAGAGTCTGTCACTTTCTTTTCCCTCTATCCTGGGCGGAAGAAGTAATTTGATGATTTTCCCCTCACAAAAAAAAAGGTTTTACTTTAACCCTTTGGGTACAAAACCATAAAAAATAATGTACACATTTAACTAAAGGAAATTATGTAGTAAGTTTGTTAAAATATGCTGCTGTAATTTTTTCCCCTGTATTGTAAGGGTTTCAAATATTTGTGTTTCTTGTAGGCCTTCATTGTTCTCTTTTGTTGCTTTTGAATTTTTCCTTAAAAGATCAAAGGCGTCACGTGGACCCATTTTTTGGAATTTTAATAGAACGTGTTTTTCTGATCGATGCAAGTGAAAATTCTTTTATTTTCCACACATTCAATATTAAGGTCGTGGTAAAAAGTCATTCAATTTCAATCAGCTAGCCTTTTGATCGCTGCACAATTTGAATAGCAGTTTATATACGTAATGGTGTTTCATTTTATGTGCAGATTATAGTCGCAGATCACAGATGAAAACAGAGTAGCAACTCTGTTTTTGTGACAATTCCTTCACCCTAAAACTTACAGTCTGAATGAAAAATTAGGCCATTCAATCAAACGACTTGTCTTTTAGGCCGTTGGTTGGATGGCTAATTCAACTATTTGGCTGCGACAAAGGTACTTCATTAGACCTAACCAAAGCATTTAATCATCATCGTATCGCGAGATTAATCCAGATTTTGTTCAAATAATAATTTATCGAAACCGTATAATATTTCTTTTAATTTCTTACTGAGCAAAAACAGCGATTTTTATTGTAGAATAGATATTAATATAAAGTGAATTCATAATTACACTGTTCTAGATAAATATGAATCGTCTACAAGTTTCATTAAACGTTATAGTGCTTATTAAATACAATTTAAAAAATATAATATCTTCGTGTTTCAATCCTTAACAAGTTTCTTGTTGTGTAACTGATGGTATAAAATGACTTATAAATGGAGTGGACATGGATTTTTGCAGAGCAAAAGAATTATAACTGCGTTGCTGGTCTTTTGTGGGTTGACCGGGATTTGAGGAATTGCAATTTGGGGATTGAAGATTTAGGGTATTTGGAAATGGGGATTTTTAAATAAGGAATAAGGCGTGAATCTCATTTAGCGTTGTTTTACTCAGGTATTCTATAAGGCAGGTATGTAGGTGTTCCAAAATATTGCCCAGGCCTTAGCTTAAGCATAATGCATTGACAGTTTTTTACATAGAGATTAGAGCCAATTCTTCAATGAATTTTATATTATTATATAACATAGTAGTTTTACAAATTCAGGTCTTTAAAATTAATCTCATATTGATATTAGGTATAAATGTTAGGAATTTTTATTTAACAAAACGTGAAAACCTTAACCAACACAATGGCAGTAAAATATGTTTGTTTTTTAAACTAAACATTTTATTCAGCTAGTGTGGGAGGACCAATAAATACAATAGGATAACAAAACAACAATTTGTGTAGTAAATACAAAATTATAATAAAGAGTATTTACGTAAAACGGAGTATAAAGGTTACTTACTTACTTTCTAAGTTTATTTAGACACACACACATTAACGTGGTTGAATGGAAACATGGAACGCTACGTCCTCAGTTCAATGGTCGCCACTTTTATATTTTTCTGGCTCATCATCCGTCAGCTCTTCAAGTGAGAGAACAAAAACAATAATTTACCTCAACCATCCAAGTATTAAAACATAATCGAAATTGAAAAAAATATTACAAAAGTTTCATCATCATCATCAGCCTATAAGTACCTTTGAGCAAAGGCATATTCTCATACGGATTAAGTTTGAGCTTAATCACCGCGCTTGTAAATTGGCGATTTCAAACTTATAATTAGAAATCAGGTTTCCTCCCGATGTATTTCTTTCACTGTATATCAGCGGTGTCTAAGAAATCATAGGAATAAAGTACATATAACTGGGAAAAAATCACATTGGTATTTGCCAGGAGTCGAACCCGCGCTCTCGTGCATGAGAAATTGACAAAAGCTAATTATTATTTGCGCTAAATCAATTTATTCACATCTGTAAATAGTATTCAAAATAATACTACTGAAACAGTAGGTAAAATAATATGCTAAAGCTGCAATAATAAATCCTTAATTTGCTTAATACAATAATTAATATTCCTTTTCATAAAACTTATTAAATATTCTTAATGAAAAACATGCTAATTAGGATTTAATTTTCACGCTATTCTCGTAATTCATAATTCATAATTACCTAGTATAAGCTGGCAACTGATTTCTAAGATTTTTTAATACTGTCATGACGATGAAAGTGGATTAAAATAGATTAACTACCAATAGGTGTAGTGAATCGATTAATCTGTATTTCACCTTTGAAAGTCTCTGACAAACCTGGTTTACTTGATAGTAACTCATCGGCGTCGCCCATGGACGCGATCCGAACAACGGATTAATTACGTGTTCATTGGCCATCTTTTGGCGATTAGGGATTAGGTGAGGGGACGGATGGAGCCTCCGGTAACCTCATTCAAAAGGCGAAACATAACGCTGTGGCTTATTCGCGCCGGTTGTCTGTGAGGCCGTGCCATTACTTTGATCGAGCCAACCCATTCGTGCTTTTCCTTCTTTTAAATTGCAATCTCTCATCATAAGTTTCAATATATATTGTAATTTTATTGTAACGTAACCAACTTGTAAGCACGCAGGAGATTTGGGTTTCAAAATAATTGGGATGTGGATTATTGCTTGAACTGTTACAACACAGCTCTGTGTTGTAAAAAGCATATCATAAATTTTACATTTAATTCAACTTGCTAAAATAAAAGAGAAAACTTTTCAATTATTTGTCACTTTAGTTTTCAACTGTGCCTTTAAGTGATAACTTGGCGTTAAAACAATTAACCCTAAAATGGTATGAGTGAATCAGCAATTTAATTTCCACTAGGAGAGTAAAGTAAATATTGTGGTTTGTCGGCAGCTGAGTCAATATTGTACCTTCATACACAGAGAATCTTACAACAATGCGTCATCTAGGGAAAATCGCTTCATCCTTGGCCTTTAAGTGCTCACTGCTGAACAAAGACCTTTTCTTATGTTGAGTCACGGGGGCAGATTATAAATTAAAGATGGTAAAGTTCACTCACGATGTATTTTAGTAAAACACGCTAATTACATATGTGCGACCGAATCGTAACCCGACAAGCCCGTGACTGTCTTACATCGCAAAAGTGCAACGTTGCGATGAATAAGTCATAGTGCATTGTCGTCCCTACACTTACATAGATAATGTAAACCTTAACCACAAAACTTGCTCAACCTCAAACTTTTAATAAAATTACTTGTCTTTTATCTGCTTTCCTCATAATATTTTCCTTTAGTGGCTATAGTTGGCTTTAGTGTGGGAGAGTCATGCTTCGACACGAATTGGTCGGCTCGATCGGAGTTATACCGTGTTCTTACAGAAAACTGACTTATAATAACTACAGAGTAATCTTTCGCCGTGTCAGTGAGGTTACCGGGGGTCCAATACTTCCTCTCCTCCAATCTCTAAATCTCGTAAACCATAATTCCCAAGGTCGGCAACGCATTCGTACTCCCTCGTTGTTGTGGGTATTCATGGGCGGCGCTGATTGCTTAACATTAGGTCATCCGTCTGATGGTTTGCCCTCCTATCATATAGGTAAAACAAATATAGCCTAAATTCGTAGTACGTTTGACAAAATAATTCCAAAAATAAAAATACGTCATTACATTACAAACAATTTATAAGGTATAAAAAGGAGGTGAATCTATTTGTTTTCGTTCAATATCTTTGGTACTCATAATTTGTTTCGTATAAAACACAAGATCACTGTAATAGAAAAAGGTAAATAACCTTTAGAAAATTCAAAACCAATACCAAGACTTCATAATCATTAAGATATGAGTGCTGACTTGTTACTAACCACTTGAATTATGAATCATTGGATATTAGTACTAAAAATAACAAATCGGTGAACTGAAGTTCAGTCTTATTGAATTTTCAAGTGCCTAATTAATTTTTTTACTTACATATATCGAAGAATGAAGGATTGCAATTTTGCCAAACTCAATTAAAAAGCTATATATATATATATATAGCATATAGGCTAAAACACCTGAAGGACATAAATCTTGAGTATTGGAACTGAAACTGTGCAGAAAATATGAACGCGACCAGTTCGTCGAGTAATCTTATATATAAAAATGGATCGCAAAATGTGTTGTAAGCTCATAACTCAATAACGCCTGGACCAATTTGGCCAATTCTTTTTTTAAGATGTTCGTTGAAGTCCAAGGATGGTTCTTACGTCGAGAAAAAATCGAATAATTGCCGGGAAAACCCTAAAAACAGTCCTTTTCTTTTTCACATACAAACGTTTTCTAACTAAAAGGTCGAATCAATTTGAGCTTTATTACTGTTATACATAAGGTTCATATTAAATAACAAGCACTCACTGGTATCTAAGAAATAAGTGAAAGAAGAAAAGGTGTGTTCCTAACGTCAAAATGTAAATTTGCACTTTCTTACCGCTATACAAAGTTCAAATTCAATCATATCTATCAAAACAGCGTGCGCGTGTGCTGGAGCACAGAATTCGTCGTTTGAGGATTAATAAGTCGGGTTCCGAAAACAAAAAAAAAATCCGATTTGAATGATTCTTTCAGTGTTATGTAGTCCATTTATCGAGGAAGGTATATTTTATTTAATTCAAAATTAGGGATCTGTAATAAAATTGCTATTTTGTAACACATGGAGTAAAATCGAAAACCTATTTTTGCGTGCGCTGCAATAACTATTGACCATAGAACAAAATGATGTACTACGGGTTTGTAGATTCTATTAAAACCTACAAAAAGTCCGCGAGAGTATATATCTTGCTATCATGGTTTAATCACAATACCCGATTTTGTGTTCAAAATAATTATTAAATCGTCTGAAGGAAGAAAAGCGTTAAATATGTATCGTAATATTATTCTTTATCGGAATTAAGCATTATGTTATCAAGAGTATTTATTTAGAAGTATTTTAAAATACTTTTTTATTTCCTCTCAATCTCTCAATCGTTTAAAAGTTATCATGTGTGTAAGATGTTAAGAGTTGGTACCTTATTAATGAGTTATAGACCATAGAGTTTTTTATCAACATAAAATCCAGTAATAATATTTTTCGTAATATATTTGTTGATGATTGTAAGTATAAGATCTTTGAAGAGTATAAGAAATACATTTCTAAACTAACTCTGCTAAGGAAAGGGAAATCCAAGGAAAAACACACATTATAATTTGGAAATGTCGTTGCGGAAGCCATACGATGTAAATTAATTAAATGAGTATATTACTGTAAATACACCCAAGTTCTTTAATGACCAGGTAATGGGAAACAATAGTGTTGTGCTCAGTGTTGTTTCAATGAGGGAAAAATATTTTTTTGGATGCTACAGGGGAACCGGCAAACCTTTCATTAGCTACTAATATGATATTAGCAAAAGTAAGGTCTCAGGGAAAACTAGCTTTGGCAGTAGCGTCATCTGGAATCGCTGCTACTATATTAGCAGGCGGACGCACAGCTCATTACACTTTTAAACTGGGGTGCGTGCCAGAAGACCTCCCCGTGGTGCACCCTGGGTGCGGGCGACAGTCTCCCTAACGGGATGGCGACAGGGTTGGACTGACTGTCGCCCGCAGCGAACTTCTGGCCGGGCGGAGAACCCGGTCGGGTTCTAGAGGCGACCGGCTCTATGCTGGCATAGAGTCTACGCCTCCGTGGGGGCGTTCCTCCGCACGACTCTCTGGACCTAGCAGAGAGCGGGGCGGAGAAACAAGGGCGGCGCTCGTTGTGCACTCACCCTGCCAATGAGTAGCATCGGGGCACTAGCTGCGCCCGACTGCACCCGTCGATATCGTAATCCGGGAAGAGATCATGGTCATGTTTTATGACTCGGACCGGGACGAGGGTCTTGGCTTAACCGCCCGGACCGCGAGGAAGATAACCTCTATAAAAAATTCCTCCAATACTAAGTTCTGGTGCGCGGCGAGGGTATGTATGGCTGAGGAGTAGGATCAGTCGTGAGCGCACCCCCAGCTAGGGGACCGGTGGACCCCCTAGTTGGGAGACAAATGCACACTTACCCAGGGACAGGGGGCTCTCCCTGGGCGGACCTCTTATTTCCCCCATACTCGTGGGAATAACATGGAAGACTTAAACCCAACTAAAAAAAAAAACATACCACCAAAAGTGCAGGAGAGGGCAAGCCAGCTTGCAAGTGGAAGCGAGAGCCAAGATGGCACTCGGACCTGTGGGGAGACGCTGGTTCCGTCCAGCAAGTCCCGGGCAAGGGCACAGGGAGGAAAGGAGTCGGATTCGGAGTCCGACTCATCGTTGTCTGGCGTCAGCATTGCGCTGCGCCACAAAAAGGACCGGGGCGTTTTCAAACGTCCCAGGTTGGAGGACGGTCGAGAGCCGTCCTCCAACGAGCAGGAGGCCCCAGCCCCCAAAATCCCCACGGCTGCGCGGGGTAGGGGCAAGGGGAAGGGCTCCACAAGAGCGGCTGGGAGCCGCTCTGAGCCGGCAGAGCGGCTGGCAGCGGAGGGGAGCGCCCTGGGAAAGGCTGCCCCCTCGGACTCTTCGGAGATGGAGGTGTCCGGAGGTGAGGATTCTGTAGGCGGCGCTGAGAGCCTCCGCCTCCAGGTTAAGGAAGCACTCCGCATGCTGGCTGGGCAAAAAACCCAGGCTGGCAGGAACGGAGTGCTTAAGCACGCGGAGGCTGCTATAATGTCGGCGGTATCCCAGCAGGGCTCAGCAGAGCGGCAGATGACCGCTCTGCAAAAAGAGATGGCCGGAATGAGGCGCGAGCTGGCCCGATTAGCGGCTGCGAACTCTGCCCTGGAGGCGGAACTTCGTGCAGCAAAGGCGGAACTCGCCGCTGCTCGCGCGGGTCGTCCCCAACCCTCGCAGCCAGTGGAGGCCGACCTTCTTGGCCTCATGCGGCAGGAGATGGCCGCCTTCCAGCAGCGTTTCGACGCTCTGGAGGGTAGGCTCCTTCGACCCCCGCTCGCAACTGGCACTTATGCGGCCGCGGCAGCGAAGACGAAGCAACCACCTAGCCGCGGCGTCAGAGCTGACGCTCCGGTGGAGAAAAGGGCGAAAGTGCCCCCTGCGGCGAATGCACCGAGAGCCCCGCCGCTGACGAGGACGCCCATAGCTCAACCGGCACCGGCTCCTGCTGTGCCTCTGGCACCAAGTAGCCGCAAGCGAAGGGGCGCAGCAGCTGAAATTCCAGCCGTTGCAGCCCCAACCCCGCTATCGGAGCTGCGCACCGATGGCGACGAGTGGCAGGTGGCCGGGCAGGCGAGAAGGAGCGCCAAAGAGGCGAGGAAGCGCCGCAAGAAGGAGCAGCGGCAGCGGCGGCAGCAGCGACGCAGGGAGAAGCGCGCTGCGGCAATGCTCCTCACCCCTAAATCTTCGGCTGTAGTTATCACGCTACAGCCGGACGCGGCTAAGAAGGGGGTGACTTACGGCGACGTCCTCGCCAAATTGAAGGGGACGGTTACTCCCGCGGAGTTCGGGGCCCCTAACGGGTTCGCGGTAAGGGTCACCGCGACTGGAGCCCGTCTTCTGGAGGTCCCCGGCGCGGCCAGCGGCCCATCCGCTGACGCCCTTGCCGAGAGGCTCAGGACGTGCCTTGCGGCGGATGAGGCTCGCGTGTCCAGGCCCACCAAATGCTTGGAGCTACGCATCATGGGCCTGGATGACTCCGTGACGGAGAACGAGGTGGCGGCCGCTGTCGCAAGGACGGGGGGGTGCCCTGCTGATCAGGTGAAGGCAGGCACCATCCGCCCGGACAATACGGGGCTGCGGACCGTGGTAGTGAGCTGCCCCGTCACAGCGGCCAAAAAACTGTCGGAGGGCAAAAGGCTCCTGGTGGGCTGGGTTTCGGCGCAGGTGAAGCTGCTGGAACCCCGACCTTTGAGGTGCTTCCGCTGCCTCATTGGTCACCATGTGGGTGCCAAGTGCACCTCAGAGGTGGACCGCAGCGACCGCTGCTTCCGCTGCGGTCAGCCCGGTCACAGGGCCGGCGCTTGTACCGCCCCGCCGCACTGCGTAGTATGTGCGGCGGCTGGCAAGCCGGCCGATCACCGGGCTGGGGGCAAAACCTGCTCCCCCCCCACCAAGCCCAGGAGCAAAGGTAGGCCCGTAGCCACCTCCACCGCTCCCACCGTCGCTCCCGCTGCCGCCGCAGTCGCCAACACCCCTGCGACTGCTGCTGTCGCTGCTGCCGTCAGAGAGGAGGTCGTGATGGATACCCAATAATGGCTCCATTACGCCTCCTCCAGGCGAACATCAACCACTGCGTCGCTGCTCAGGATCTCCTGCTCCAGAGCATGGCGCAGTGGTCGATCAATGTTGCTGTGGTCTCCGAGCCGTACTTCGTTCCAGCCAGGGAACACTGGGTGTCAGACCTGGACGGCTCGGTGACCATCATCTCGTCGGCCGCCGCCGGTACCCCAACCCCAGAAGGGCCTCAGCGAGGCAGGGGTTGCGTCGCGGCTCGGTTCGGAGAGATCGCCGTGGTGGGCGTGTACTTCTCTCCGAACCGAACTCTCGTCGAGTTCCACAACTCCCTCAGGGAGTTAGTCACCGTCGTCGTCGGGTTCCGTCCCCTCCCCGTGTTGGTCCTCGGGGACTTCAATGCCAAGAATTTGGCTTGGGGTTCCCGGCTCACTGATGTCCGGGGAAGGATGGTCGAAGACTGGGCTCTGGAGACAGGCCTAGTCGTGCTGAACCGGGGTTCTGTCCCCACGTGCGTACGGATGCGGGGCGAGTCAGTGGTGGACATTTCGTTTGCTAGCCCCGCTCTGTCATCGCGCGTTGTTGACTGGCGCGTCATGGAGGAGGTGGAGACGTTTTCGGACCACCGGTATATACGGTTCGACGTCTCCGCCGAGTCCGCAGACCCGCCAGTCAGACAGGCCCCGTGTGGCCCGCGTTGGGCGCTTAGGCAACTGGACCGGGAGCTTTTCCTGGAAGCCGCAGTCGTGCAGGCCTGGGTGATACCACCGGTCAGGCCAGCCGACATTGACGAGGAGGCGAGATGGCTCCAGGACGCCATGTCAAGGATGTGCGACGTGGCGATGCCCCGGATCCGACCGTGCCAACGCAAGCGCCAGGTGTATTGGTGGTCGCAGGAATTGGCAGACCTGCGCGGTGAGTGCACCGCAGCGCGACGCCGATACACCAGGCACCGCAGGCTCCGTCTCCGCCCTCTGGACGCTGAAACCAGAGAGGCGGAGCTATACGAGGAGTACAGGGCGGCGAAGGCCACCCTCAGGGTGGAGATCCGGCGGGCCAAAGATCGGGCCCGCGAGGAGATGTTGGAGACTCTGAACAGAGACCCGTGGGGACGCCCCTACCGGATGGTGCGTGATAAGCTCCGCACCTGGGCGCCCCCACTGACTCAGAGTCTCCGGCCGGAGGTCGTGGACGAAGTGGTTGGGGCGCTATTCCCCCGACCACAGATGGGTTACACGCCTCCGGCTATGCCCCCGCCCCCTGCGGTGCCCAATGCGGTCTACATCGACGACGACGACGAATCCGCTCCGGAAGTGACCGAGGTAGATTTGAGAGTGGCGGTGCGCCGGCTGAGCGGCAAGAATACCGCCCCAGGACCTGACGGGCTGCATGCCAAGGTCTGGGTCCTGGCCTCGGAGGCTCTCAGGCCTCGACTACTTGGTCTGTTCAGCGCATGTTTGGAGAGAGGCCAGTTTCCGCTGTCGTGGAAGACGGGTAAACTGGTCCTCGTGAAGAAGCCGGGGCGTCCTGCGGACTCTCCGTCCGCGTACCGGCCCATTGTGCTGCTCGACGAGGTGGGAAAGCTGTTCGAGAGGATAATCTCAGACCGCCTCGTCGGGCACCTGTCTGGAAGGGGGCCGGATTTAGCGGACGGCCAGTTCGGCTTCCGCAGAGGGCGCTCCACGGTGGACGCCATCATGCGCGTGAGGGACCTCACGACGGGGACAGCGTTGGCCGGGAGGCGAGTCGTCGTGGCGATGTCTCTGGACATCGCCAACGCCTTTAACTCGCTGCCCTGGAGCTGCATTTTGGAGGCACTCCGGTATCACCGGGTGCCTGCCTATCTCCGTCGTGTAGTCGAGGCTTACTTGACGGACAGATGCGTCATCTACCCCGGTCACCGGGGCGTGTGGAATCGGCGAGAGGTGTCGCGCGGTGTCCCACAGGGATCGGTCCTGGGACCTCTCCTGTGGAACATCGGGTACGATTGGGTGCTACGCACCGACCTCCCGAGCGGCGTCAGCATTGTCTGCTATGCTGACGACACGCTGGTGCTGGCGAACGGGAGGTCGCATCAGGCGGCGGCCGACCTGATGTCACAAGCGGTTGCGACAGTCGTTGCAAGGATCCGGCAGTTGGGACTCGAGGTGGCGCTCCACAAGTCCGAGGCCATGTGCTTCTATGGCCGTCGGAGCGCGCCACCTCCAGGTGGGTCCCAAATAACGGCAGGAGGAGTTACCATCGGCGTCGAGTCGGCGATGAAGTACCTGGGTCTCGTCCTCGACAGCCGATGGAACTTCACGGAGCATTTTCGTCGTTTGGCCCCTAAGTTAGAACGGTCTGGGGCCGCGCTCAAGCGGCTCCTTCCCAACCTCGGGGGGCCAAACGCCTCCTGCCGGAGGTTGTATATGGGGATTGTGCGATCCATGGCCCTCTACGGTGCCCCTGTGTGGGCGCCGGCCTTGAAGCGGCGGCCGGCTCGTACGCTGGTCGCGTCCCAGAGGGTCATGGCTATTCGAGTAATTCGCGGGTATCGCACGATCTCCGGGGAGGCGGCGAACCTCCTTGCCGGATCACCGCCGTGGGATCTAGAAGCGAAGGCGCTCGCGCGCGTCTACAGTTTGCGCGCAGACGCGCGTCGCCGGGGCGAAGATCCTCTGCCGCGCCAAATTAGTGCGTGGCGGAATGAGCTCCGGCGAGATCTCATGGCAGAGTGGAAACAACGACTGTCGCAACCGAGGGCCGGGCACGCTACCATAGCAGCGGTAAGACCCCTCTTTGAGGAGTGGCTTGAGAGACGCCACGGCGTCCTCACCTTCCGTCTGACGCAGGTGCTTACCGGGCACGGCAGCTTCGGTAGGTTCCTGTTTCGGATTCAGCGGGAGGAAACGCCCGAGTGTCGTCATTGTGAGGACCACCTAGAGGATACGGTGGAGCATACGGTAGCGGTATGCCCTGCCTGGGCTGAGCACCGCCGTATCCTCAGGGAAGTGATCGGCGGCGGCGACCTCTCGCGCCCGGCCTTAGTCGAGGCCATGGTGCGGAGTGAGAGGAACTGGGACGCCGTCTCCTCCTTTTGTGAAGCAGTCATGCTCGCAAAGAGAGAGGCGGCCCGCGTGAGGGAGCAATCCTCCTCCTCACGCCCCAGCAGCCGCAACTGGCGACACTACGGGCGTCGGGGATCGAGGGACGATCTCCGGCCACCGTAAGTACGGGCCTGCGGTCGGCGAGTAAGGGCAGCTCGCCGCCCGACCAGAACCAGGCCCGAGCGTACGGCGCGTAGCGTTCCGCGCGCGCCTCAAAGAGCCAATAGACCACCACAGACGGGGCCCTAAAGGGCTGATGTTCAGCCGGGGTTGCGGGGTAAGCGCAATGAGGTACCGCGACCTCGGCACAGAGCAGGAGAAGGAACAGGGGGGTTTTTAGTCAGTAAGAGTCTGACACTCCCTCCTGCCCGGCCCTGGGCGGGAGAAGTCATTTGATGATTTTCCCCTCACAAAAAAAAAAAAAAAAAAAAAAAAACACTTTTAAACTAACATAACCTAACCTTTCCGTTACAGAAAGAGCGTGTGCTCTATTCGTAAAAATGGCCTTTTAGGCAAAGTTTTGTAAGATGTCACTTTAGTCACTTTAATCTGGGATGAATGTACCATGATTCATAGAGCTCATTTCAGGGATTTTCGGCCAACTTTACCAGTAGTAGTAAGAGGAACTAAAGTTAGACATTGTAAAAAATTGCCTTAAAAGTTCTCTATTATGGAAATTTGTTCATACCTTAAAACTATCTACGGACATGAGAGCATATTTGGAAGGAGGTAGTACAAATTTTCCTTTGAAGTTAATTTTAGTTGGAGACGGAAAAGTACCTTATTTTGAAAAAAAAATACCTATTGATCAAGATTTAGGAGAAAAAAAGACTAGCATTGACAGTTTAATATCAAAAGATATCGTCGAAATAGAAAATAAAGATTATCAATGGAAGTGTGCACAGTCGGTGCGGTGGCTGGGCAACTGGCTGCCGTGTAACGTGTCGCGGGTTCGATTCCCGCACGGAACAACACTTTGTGTGATCCACAAATTGTTGTTTCAGGTCTGGGTGTCATGTGTATGTGACATTGTATGTTTGTAAACGCACCCACAACACAGGAGCAAAATCCTAAAGTGTGTACAGTAGAGTAAAGTCTAAACAGTAGTGTTGACAAAACTAACGATTTAATTTTAACTAAACTTCCAATGGATCAAGAATATGCAGTCCATTATCTACAGGGATTTTTCATTCTTTAAACCCGAGGGGCATCCCATCACATTCTCTCATGTTAAAAATTGGTGCCCCAATCATTTTATTTTACTTAGAAATTTATGTAACGGGAGACTTTAGGTTAAATTTGTTCGCAATAACGTGATCGTTGCAATAATAGTTCTGACTGGTCCAGTGATTGGTCAAACAGTATTTATACCTCGGATCTTAATTATTCCAAATGATTGCCTTGCATGCCTTTACATTTTAATCCAATTCAGAAAATAAAACGAAAAAATAATTTACTCAGAAGTACTTTAAAATGATATTTTAACCCGGTTTAAAGTCTGAGTGGAAGCAGCGACTGTCGCAACCGAGGGCCGGGCACGCTACTATAGCAGCGGTAAGACCCCTCTTTGAGGAGTGGCTTGAGAGACGCCACGGCGTCCTCACCTTCCGCCTGACGCAGGTGCTTACCGGGCACGGCAGCTTTGGTAGGTTCCTGTTTCGGATCCAGCGGGAGGAAACGCCCGAGTGTCGTCATTGTGAGGATCACCTGGAGGACACGGTGGAGCATACGGTGGCGGAGTGCCCTGCTTGGGCTGAGCACCGCCGTGTTCTCAGGGAAGTGATCGGCGGCGGCGACCTCTCGCGCCCGGCCTGAATCGAGGCCATGGTGCAGCGTGAGAGGAACTGGGAAGCTATCTCCTCCTTCTGCGAAGCAGTTATGCTCGCAAAGGAGGAGGCGGACCGCGTGAGGGAACTATCCTCCTCGCGCCCCAGCCGCCGCAGAAGGCGACATTCCGGACGTCGGGATCGAGAGATGATCTCCGGCCACCGTAAGCGCGGGTCTGCGGACGGCGAGTAAAGGTAGCTCGCCGCCCGACCAGAACCGGACCCGCGCGTACGGCGCATAGCGTTCCGCGCGCGCCTTAAAGACCCAATAGACCACCACAGTCGGGGCCCTAAAGGTCTGATGTTTAGCCGGGGCTGCGGGGTTAGCGCATTGAGGCACCGTGACCTCGGCCCAGAGCAGGAGAAGGAACGGGGGGGTTTTTAGTCAGTAAGAGTCTGACACTCTCTCGCCTTACCCTGGGCAAAAAAAAAACCCGGTTTAAAGTGGACGGACACCCCCGCCTGTAGTCGTAATTCTTACTCTGGCTGAATTTCGAACAGATAAACAGCTATTGCTTACTTGACTTATAATTTAACTTAATCTATATTTTTCTTAATATTATACCTAAACCTGAAAAGTTTGGTTGTTTGTTATGAGGGCGGTAATCTCAGGAAATGCTTAAATTATGAAAACTGTTAAAATATTCAATAGTCCTTTTATTGAGGGAGGCTATAATATAGCAATATTTTATTTCGGTATTTCCACGGAAACGACAAAAACGCGGGTGAAACCGCGGGGCACAGCTAGTATACTATAAGTCTATAAGTCTAACACAATTATAATAAGTTAGAGGGCTCTCACATTTACAAAAATCCAGTTTATCAACAATTAACAACATGGTGAATAATTTAATAATTGAGATCAAAATTCCTCTTAACCTTAACAATTTTTATCCTGTGCAGTCAAACCAGCCACCCTCCAAGCATTTTTATCTTCTATATAATCATTTAGTTTGTAGTATGCTTTCCTACATAATACTTTCTTTATACATAATTTAAATTTACTTTCATTAAGATTTTGTATTTCAGTTGGGATTTTATTATAACATTTAACACATAATCCCATGAACGACTTATGCACTTTTGCTAATCTAAATAAAGGCTGACTTAATCTATTTCTATGTCTTGTAAGATAGTCATGCTTGTCAGATACTTTTACAAATAGCTGTAGGTTTTTCCTAACATACATAATGTTTTTATAAATATATTGACATGGTACGGTCATAATGTTGATCTCCTTAAACTTTTCTCTGAGAGATTCGCGACGACCTAAGTTATAGATAGCTCTGACTGCACGCTTTTGTAAGATAAAGATAGACTCAACGTCGGATGCCTGTCCCCACAACAGAATTCCATACGACATGATGCTGTGAAAGTAGCTAAAGTACACTAGTCGTGCCGTGCCTACGTCGGTTAGCTGACGGATCTTCCAGACAGCATAAGCTGCCGAGCTCAACCGCCCTGCTAGAGATCTAATGTGGGGCCCCCATTGCAGCTTGTCGTCTACAGTAATCCCCAAGAATGTGGTCTCCTTTACAAATTCCAGTTTCTGACCATTTAATAATATATCATCGCATACGTTACTTTTAACATTTGGCAAAATAAATCTAATGCATTTCGTCTTTTTATCATTAAGTACTAAGTTGCTTTTTGTGAACCAATTATGAACTTTCATTAAGGCATTATTCACTTCGTCATAGTTATTTCATCGACTTAAGTCATTAACATTCCCTTTCAGTGTGCTTTCATTTGAGACCCCACTCGAGTATATTTGCAGACTTTCGGTTACCCTTCCCCACTTACCCCCCATAACTTCTCAACCGATTTTCGTCAAACTTGTCTAAGAACACTCGCACGTAAGTCACTTTTGATACAAAAAAAGCAAAATTGAAATCGCTTCATCCGTTCAGGCTCCAGGATGCCACAGACAGACAGACAGACACGTCAAAGTTATAACACCCCTCTTTTCCCCTCGGGGGTTAAAAAGAAAAGATGAATTAAATTATTAGTAAAATATGTTTTATTTTTAACTATCAGTGGCTTATTTCTCACTAGATGTGAAACTGACACTGCAGCTTACCTTAACACCTGCCATCACCAATGACGGTGCCCACTAAGACGACGCTCGTCTGGGGTTGAGTTTGATGCAATAAAATACCACGACCCAGTTAGCATCGTGAGTTGAAACAGATTGGTTTTAGTTGATATTGAGTCTGACACCAATTCAATCCTGATCCAGGGCTGGAGATCTCATTTGATAATTTTGCTTCCACAAACAAACTGGTTTAGGTGTGATGGTGTTAATATGAAATTGTATATAAACGCACCTAGGCCACAGGAGAAAATCCCAGTGTAGGGCAACGTTTTTTTTAAAGAATAAAACTAAAATGTCTATAGAAAAAGAGATAACACGAGACTGTTTTATAATAATGCCGAGCCTAAAGTTCGAATAATGAGCTTTTTGGAATCACTTGCCCGCGACTTTGTTCGCGTGGCATAGTGACTTCCTGCACATTTTTGGTATTAAAACTATCCTGAGTCTTGCCTCGAGTTCCAAACTATGTCTGTACCAAATTTCACAGAAATCGGTTCTGTAGTTTAGGCGTGAAGAAAAGACAGACAGACAGTCAGACTGATCGAGTTACTTTCGCATTTATAATATGCTTGGGTAGTTTGGATTGACACACTGGTTCGCTATCCCTGATATATTATAGAAATATATCTCGCGTTTATTGTGCAGTATGCGATACTGCGCCGTCGCCTGCAGGGAGCGAATATTTGTTTAACAATTGCGTCTTTATCGCCTTATACATATAAACGGTTGGATACACTGTGTGTGTGTATGGGTAGTGTGTTGCAATTTTGTGCCGCTGGCAATTTATCGTTGTGTTTATTGTGACGACACTTAAATGTTAATTTTGATAGATGCTGTTTTATACTTTTGTAGTATCATAATGATCAACATGACGTGGGTTTTTGCTAATACTCAAGTTCCTACATTATCATAAAACCAGTATGTTATACAGAAAGAACGTTAAAAAGTTATACCTACATATATATAGTATTATATTATATTTAACACGTGACGGGAAACCGACCCCGTGACACTATTATGCAAAATCTTCCATCTTCATCTTTATGGAACATCTCCGAAGTGTTCATTTGCATATTAGGTAGACACTCGTGGTAAACACTTCGAATTTACTCCAAAGGAGGTTATGCTTTAATATTAAAAATATTTTGGGATTAATACAGAATCAAACATTTTTTATTGTAAACAAAGGTATGTGAAGTGTTGCAGGTTAGTAAATTCTCCATGGTTTGCTCAGGGGCGTACAAATATTATGTAATTCTAAATCGTAATCGATTTATTTACGTGAAACAATATTTAAGAATTCAAATTAAATGTGTGAGAACCAAACTTCGGCACAAATGGTCGGCTTGACCGGAACCGGAACACAACGCTGTAGTTGTTTCACGGCGCCGGTTTTCCAACTGGCGGCGTGAAACAACTACAGCGTTGTGTTCCGCCGTGTGAGTGAATTTAACGAAGGTCCAATCCCTCCCGCTCGGTTTCGGATATTTAAGGCTTGGGAAGGAATGGGGTCCTTCCCAAGCCTTAAATATCCGAAACCCTTAGCCTTAAAAGGCCGGCATCGCACTAGTAATCTCTTTGGCGTGGCGAGTGTACATGGACGGCGCTGATTGCTTGCCATCAGGTAATCCATCTGCTCATAGCTGCGTAGTCGTTCCCTTGATTGATTTTATCGTAGACTTTAAGAACGTCAAACTACATTATTAAAATCCTTTTTGATTGGCCTCTTCTGTAGATCCTGGCTTAGAGGACTTGCAGTAACCACATACACATAAATTACCACATACACATACACTAACATAAGTTGTAAGTAATAATGTCTTGTGGCCGGTCTTGGAGCAGAATATAAAGAACAGGGGTTTTTTCAGGAAAACACTACCTTTAGACCTATTTTCTTATCTAGGTTGGGGAAAGTCGTTTGATGATTTTAATTACTCAAAAAAAGGATGTTTGGCAAGGTTTTTCCAAAAGAAACTAGTTACCAATTTTTGAGGTTCATTTAGATAATCAATTTAGTAACTTGTAAACAAGAAAACTTCTGATCGTTCTGAAGTTTCAGAGGAAAAAATAATAATGAAACTTTGTTTCTAACAATATAACTGGACGTGTTGTAACATTTGTGATTGTTGTGTACTTACAGAAAAATCAAACAAGTTACAACTTATTCTAGCTTTTATTTCAACTTATTTTGTGTAATCCAGTATTTTTATATATATTTCCGTGTACCAAGACTTAGACGTTTTCTGAGAGGTACAGATTATCTGTAAGGACAAAATGTGATTTCTAGAGATCTTTATTGGGAGTTTACTAATGGCGTATAATATTTCCTATCAATTCTTTTTATTTATCATAAAAACATATAAATTAAAAATAAATATAAAAAACATTTAAAAATACAAAAAATAGTGTCCCACCGGTATCGGGAACAGATAAAGGAACAAAGGAAGGTCAGGGCTCCAGAGAAAGAAACCTCCTGACAATAAGAGCCGTGTCCAGGGGTACCACTTTCTAAATCAAGCCCTTGATCCAGCCACCTAACGAGAGCCTCCTAAGGTGTTGGTCGAGGCTCTTTAACATTTCCTATCAATATTATTATCATCTTAGATTATTGAAAATGGCCGAAAAGGTTTGTTAACAAGCTCCTACACAGGAATAGGTAATGTAAAAACGATAATATCAAAAGAATCTCGTATCATTGAACAGACCTTTCCAAGGTCAAACATCATGTGCTCTGTCAACACGAGAGAGGAAATCAAAACAATTCATCTCATCGTTGTAATAATTCTTTGAAACGACTTCCCTTGGCGTGTCTTCAATCAAACGGCTTGGCAACGCCGCTTCCATTTTGTATACAGTATCATAAAACGAGACAGGTGCGTATTGAAATGTTTACAAATTTTTATTGAGGGCTTTACGGCTCGTTAAATTGATTGGGTTCAGCTTTTATTAGTTAATGGTTTTCTATATTTAATCTGGTAACTGTTATATGGATGACGTGTTTTTGGATGAATTTATTTGAGTAAGACGAGACGTGGCAACAAGAAATGAAGAATTAAAAAGAAATACTGAAGGGACATATTATGTAGAAAAAGTATCAATGTAAAAAACTTAAATTCTAGTTTATAAGTTCAAGAAGTATTCTATTTGTGCGTCCATAAAAGTGTTGGTTCAAATTTAAAAGTGCAACCACTGCTTTTTCTGCCTTTACATCAGAGAGAAACGTCATTAGTAAATTAATCCTGGCTAATTTATAACCACTTTGATTTTTCTTTCTTTTAAAGTCTTGGACGAAAGAAACTAGTAAATCTTAATTGACTGGCGCTGCTTCTTTGGTCTGAGGAGCACACATTAAGGATGCAATAACAACCGAACGAATAAACAAGATCAAGTGCAACAATTTAGAAAAATTATTTACCTTTTTAAAAGCTTTCGAAAAGCAGAAGACGTAACGCCTTTTAATTATTGAAGAGGTAGGTAAAGTGCACATACTTATGACATAAGGACCTTTTTTGAAAAGAGTGAACCCGTGATGTTATTATTAAAAACACTCCACGTAACTAAATCCGACCTCCGAACTAAAAACGTTTTTTTTTTTAAATCAACGTTGAAAATCCCTGTAGAGCAAGGTTAGAATGGTTCAATCTGCTATTACATGGACCTACGTGGAAACGTTATTTCTTCGAAACTATTTTTGAACATGAAATAGATAGAATCTTTTGTAATATTTCACAAAAGATATGTCGTAATGTGAAGTGAATTCTATTTCCAACAGTTCAGCGCCTACCTGGGCCACGTGATAGTCACATTTCTTTCAATTCTATCAGACAATAATAAGGTCAAGGAACCCAACAAAAATATTTCCTTCATCTCATTATGTCACGAAACGAATTTTAAAAACAAGATTTTGTATACCTATATGACGGCGAATCGATTATTTAAATTGACTTTTGAAGGAGGTTTTATCACAATTCATCGGACGAGGGTACAATGAATCGTACACTGGCGGAACGTCAAATGGACAGTTCTGCGCGAGCATTATGGTGGAGAGCGAGCGCTGTGACTGACATAGGAGACGGATCGCCGACGTCCGTTATTTTTGTAATTTATTCGGTCTGATTATAAAATCCTACGCCCAGCGATGGACTGTGAAGACGATGATCGGGATGTTGATGTTTGTACCAACCCCCCGGTGCCTTCATATAAATAAGCTACGTGATTACTTTCGTATGTTTTTCTTTTTTTTTATGGGATAAGTCGGCAAACGAGCAGACGCATTACCTGATGGTAAGCAATCGGCGCCGCCCATGGACACCCGCAACACCAAAGGAGTTACGAGTGCGTTGCCGGCCTTTTGGGGATAGGGGTTGCGGATATAAGTATTGGGAAGGGATAGGGAAAGGGGAGGGATTAGGCCTCTGGTGACCTCACTCACACGGCGAAACACACCGCTGTGGATTGTTTCACGCCGGTATTCTGTGAGGCCGTGGTATCACTCCGGTCGAGCCGACCCATTCGTACCGAAGCTTGGCTCTCCCACACTTAAAATACTTAACACGTATGTTTTCAATACAACTAAATTGTTGTTCTAAGTCTGAATGTAAGTTGTTTGTGGAATTATTTTGTGTTTGTAAATATGATTAAGAGAAAACTAATTTGGAGCAATTTCTTTTAAGAAACAAAATAATAATTGCAATTTGTAATTAAGTTTAACGTTACTCTACATTTCTGTTATTTTAATCAATTATTAGGTCTGTTTTTTTAAGACATGTAATCTCTGGAAAATGCAAAACATTACTATGACTACAAAAGACAGTAGTTTAATAAATCTATTCACAAATTGAAAAGGCGATGTCGATTCAAGGTCAGAATGAATAACGTCGTAAAATTTAAACTACCACTATAAACATCAAACGGCCTAAAACAATGTAAAAATAAAGACGAAACAATGAAGGCAGTTAACGAAACTCTTTGTTTCTACCTAAAAGCTAATATTTTTCAGAAAAGAATTTACATAGTTTCGAAATTCAAATAAATTTGATTTTGATTGTTGTAAATTATGATCAAACTTCATCCTAGGATTCAGTGAATGTATAACTATTGAAATTCTTAAAATTTGAATTGATTTGAATTATTAGAACATGTTTCTGAAAATTATATTATCGGAGAATTGGGAATGTCGGTCAGTCTGTCATTGAACTGACACTGAAGTTTAGATTTGAATAATATTCTGATGCGATTATCTTTAGCAATTGGGATACGTAAACAATTGAATACGGCTGCTGTTTTGATCGTGTACAATCATAAATTTCTCTTAAGTGAAACTTGATTATGGAGAAACATAGGACTAAAGATATTACAAGGTTTTAAGTAAGCAAACTAATCAGTGGTAAAATACTATACTTAAAAGATTCTTATAATAGAAAATACAAAAGAAATCTTTATGCATTAATATTTTGAAGTACATGCTATTATTTATTTTGTGAATCATAAAAATATTGTAATTAATATAGTACCAAACGAAAAATCTTTTATGAAAAGGATTTTTATTATAACTATCGGCCAGCATGAAGACAATTTCCACATTTTATCACTATTACCGATAATAGAGTAAAACCCATCTTGTTATCTTCGCTGGACGATGTTAACTGAAGTGCAACTTCTGATTAAGGCACCACCACTCACTTTATTATTGTAAAATGTAATTAAAACTCGTCTGAAGCAGGTACTTCATAAAGTAGATGGCATAACAAGCTGAGTGTTAGGTAAATGTTGCACTTAAAATGATCTTACGCCTTATAAGTGGAATTAGAGTACTCTTATAGAGTGTGGTTCTCATTCAACCCTCGAATTAGGCGGCAGCCAGCTCATGTACTAGCCGCGTCACTGAGAGCCTCATGGCCATACGACTAATTCGGGGGTATCACGATCTCCATGGTGGCGGCATAATTCCTTAAAACTTGAAAAACGCTCGCTTGCGTCTGAAGCGGGGCAAATCTCTGCTGTTGTGTCAAATTAATGCGTGGGGAATGATCTCTAGAAAGGTGTCATGGCGGAGTGGAAACAATTAGATCCAATTAGTTTGATGGCCAACCGAGATTGTGGGTGCAAGCGCCATATAGCCCTGGCTCCAGCCCGGAGCAGGAGAGGGAACGTGATAGTTTTTAGTCAATAACAGTCTGACACCCTCGTACTTCCAGCTCACAACCACTTACGAATCAGAAGTACGGTAAACAGGCATATTATTATGGATAACTTGATGGAAAGCAATCAGCACCGCCCATGGACACTAGCGATATATTATAATAACAATACATTTCCGATCTTTTGGGAGTTAGGTATTGTGGATGTGGGAAAGGATTGAGCCTTTGGTAAAGTTTTAGAGAACAGATAATAAAGATTCCTAAGATAATAAAGATTCCTAAGATTGGAAAAAGAAGATCCTCCGACCAAGCCAGGTGATACCGCCCACCATTTGTATTCAGTGGGGTTTCACTTTCCGTGTTTAAATCGCGCGTAAACTTTACTTTCGTGATGTTGGATTTGTGACGTCATTTTTTTTTTAAACTTTCGCGTTTCATCTTAAGAACATTATATTTACGCGGGTATTAACGCGGAAAATTATAATTTGAATACCTTGGTAGGCTTGACGTTTCGACCCGGTTGCACAGGTCGTGGTCACAAGCAGACACCTTTGTCAGACGTCATTTGTCAAATGTTCTATCGTCTATGTGTGTCGCCACAAAGATAGTCACGCTGTGAAACACAACGCAAGTGTTTTTTACGTCGATTTCCCGCGAGACCGTGCTATCACTCCGGTTGAGCTAGTTAACAAGTAAAAAGAGCAACAGGTTACTCTCTGTTAAATTTTAAACCTAGATACAATACAATTAAGGTACACAATATGAACAAATCTTAGGTTATTGAAGACCAGTCCGTTTTCTCCAAAAAAATAAATAAATAAAATATAAAATCATACTATAAGAGTACTGGTGACTCATGCACAAACTGTTTCAAAGTAAACACAATAAAAAAGTCAACAACTATTTTCTTTCACTTATTCTTGTTTATAAATAACTCAATATGTACGTACAATGGAAAAATTATACATATTTTCCAACAATACACAAAGTAGAATACACAAATATTGGAATACGAACACATGACAAAAAACTCACAAATCTTGCTACAAATAAACAAAATCGAAACACAAAAGCGAATAAAACATCTACACTTTATAGGAATAACACAAATGTTTCAAAATAATAAAACAACAGAATGCCTAAAGTGTGGGCGAACCATGATGCTTCGGCATGAATAGGTCGGCACGACCGGACTGATCTACAGCCAGGTACCTACAAAAAACCAACGTGATAATCTCCAAATCCCTAATCCCTAAAAGTTTGGCAACGCACACATTCACATCATGGGCGGCGCTGATTGCTTCAGCGTTGCAACCTTCAGGTTATCAGTCTGCTCGTTTGCCGTCTTATAACATAAAAAGAAAAATATCGAACGCTAGACTTTAAAACATACTAGAAGTGTTAAAATAAACCTTTTAATAGCTTAATAGTAAGTAAAGTACTATTAAAGTAATTTTAGAATTGCTTAAAAGCTTGTCCTTGCTTAGTCAATAATATTTATACCATATGATTAGCATAATGTCGTCTATCGAACAATAATTATGTAATAAGATACCCTAAAACACAGGTTTAAATAAATCTAGTTTAGGTGTTCCCTAGGCACTTTACTTTTCAAAGTTTATCTCTTTATACTATATATCATCTTAATTATAATAATCTACATTAAGTTAACTCTTTCTTATAAATGTAATTAGGTTAAAACTTATTACTATTTAAAACAATTGAGCTATCTGTAAAAAGTGTGATCTTTGTTTTTTAATATATTTTTTTGAAGATGGTTTTCTCACGATTTGGGTCGGCTTTTCGGTCACAATATACGTAAAACGAGCTACGTGTGAATGTTCAGCACCAGTTGGCTAACTCGATCGGAGTAATACAACGTAACGAAATGAAACTTAAAGAATTCTTAAATCCGCTGTGAAATAATACTCACCTTGTATTTTGTTGTGCGAGTACAGCTACTGAAAACCGTATTTCTTTCTCTCATTTTTGCAACGCAATTGTAACTCTTCTGTGGTTTTGAATCTATGCTAAGTAATATTAGAAACCTAAAGAGTTTATTTGTTTGTTTCAACTCGGTGATCTCCGGAACAACTATATAGAATTGAACAGTTATTTTTATGTCGGATAGTCCATATATCGAGCAAGGCTATAAATTATCACGCTATGGCCATTAGAATCCACAGAGAAAAAACCATGCGGGTGGAGCTAGCGTTTAATTCGTCGAATGGAGATCTTATCTTCAAGTGATCCGTCAGCAGTTCATTTGTATCCTATAAAAAATATAACCTTTAAAACTTTAAAAAAAGTTATGGAGTAGTTTTCTAGTATTTTTCTTTACTAAGAACCAGCTTCAGAGGAAACTTTT
The DNA here is from genome assembly GCA_902829305.4 of Spodoptera exigua. Taxonomy (NCBI): domain Eukaryota; kingdom Metazoa; phylum Arthropoda; class Insecta; order Lepidoptera; family Noctuidae; genus Spodoptera; species Spodoptera exigua. The sequence goes on from LR824605.2 coordinate 15,571,096, forward strand.
GCCTTGTCCATCTTAAGAAAGAGAGCAAAATATTTTTTCATAGTTATTTAAAAAACAAAAAAATATAACGCCTTACTATAACATCGCCATACGTTTATAACATCAAATGACTGCAGGAAACTGAATAATTTTAACCAAATGCTGAACGTGAAATTCAAATTTTAATGTTACAGTAACAGTTTATTCAGTAATAATTCATGAACATGATCATCAGTATAATAAATGAATTTGTAATTTGTGCATTGTGACGTGATGCAGATACAAATTATAACTGGAAGCTCTCCAAAATTATATTTTTGAAATTACCTACTAAAACAGCTAAAAATATTTGTGAAGGAGATATACAAAATAAAACTATCCTATCATAATAATAATATTAAAACTGTGCATTTTTGTGATAATGCGTGGATGTAAGTACATATGTTTGTTATTCTTTAGCGCAAAAACGGCTTGACTGATTTGATTGAATCTAGGTATGTAGAGTATCCTTGATTAACATATGTATACATCAACATATACTCACCACGCAGGCGAAGTTAGTTTAAAATATGCAAAATTCTACCGATCATTTTCAAACATATAGAAGAGATTAAGTTTATGTAACACACGATCTATGAATGCTGGTAGACTAAATGTACCCACAGTCAGAAATTGCTTTGGTGACAGAACAATAAATAAGAGAATACTATTGAACAGTTTGCTGGCAGATACGAGACTTGAAATATAGATTTAGACGCAAATTAATACTGTAGTATGTAAAAATATGTTAAGTTTTATGTAAGCGTATGTAATCTAAATAATATTTAACTATAATAAGTCTAGAGACTTATACATATATAGTTTTTCACAAAACTGTTGCAAAGGCTTAGCTTATAAAATACTTAACTTTATAGGATTATGGTAAATAATAACAATAGAAGTGATCAAAACGTGTTACTTGTTCAATTAAATCTTGACCTTGTTTTAATAGTAGTAGGATACATTTAGCAATGTTGTAATGTATTAATCGAGACATTTTACTACACTGCAGCTCCGGGGTTTAATAATCCAATTAATTAGGACTCAAACGCAATTGAATCACCTAAACAATTAGACATCCACGAATCAATCTCAAACACTTTCGCTGCTAAATTTAGATCATATCCAATTTCGAACCGCAGGCAATTCCCGCCGACCTCGGGGAGTAATACATCGATTCTTGCTAACAAAGAGTCAATCGTTAACCTTGCGATTGGGGGGGCTTTATCCACAGATTACCGAGACCGCTGTCAGTCCCCCATTTGTATCCCATTTATATGCAGATTTGTTTACAAAATATTAACGGACATTGATGTTCTGGCAGGGGTCAAACTTGGAACGCTCTGGAAGATTAGAGATCCACAAAATTGATTAGTAGTGCCCCTCGATGGTCCTCTTGATATATGATAAATGTTTTGGTGTATCACAAATGGATGGGAGTTCAGTGTTACTTTAAAAAAACATATTTTTTTTAAAGTGGATGAATGTATAAATGAAATTTTATGAAACACATTAAAAAAAATATTGATTTTTTAAACTGGTCATCCTTAATAGTCCATTTTGAAACATAATCAGGTATGTATTTTCAGCTGAAAGATAAATGAATACTGAATACGTGGCGAACGTAATGTAACCATGCAGCGAGCTCATTAACACAAAACAAATAAATTTCAACCCAAACCGTAGTAATTATTGTAAAATGCAACAAAATAATATAAAACCTACTTAAATGTTAAAACATTTTAAAGAACCTTTTGGCTGGTTCGTGGAATTTTTATATTTAAATTGGAACCACAGAGGGCTTAAATCTTGAGAGCTCATATATTTGTGAGAAGCTTGATTTTCATCAAAATGATTACAATTGTAGAACAGACAAAGTAATGTAATTTATGTCCTAAAATCACTGGAATTGTGATCCAATTAGTGAAACGTTTGAGACATCAATAGCGATGAACGGGTTGTTTATAACGCTCAGAAAACGTAAACTTATCTAAATCTAAGATTTGAATTTATGTGAGTTTAATATGAATTTAATGCATATAGCACTCAGTAAGCAGATTTATTATAATTATTTATATTAACATTTGATTGAAATATAACATGTGTGTTGCTCTATTGCGTCATATATTGCTATGATTTTACTGGGAATTACTAAAATATATTTGATTGATCATGACACAGATTAATACGAACTCAGCGTCATGTCATTGAATAAATTAATGGTTGAATGAATGCTTTTTTTTCGAAAATTCTTTAAAACTAAATACTTAGCCCCCCAAAACTGCTCCCGCGTTTTAATTGTGTGGAGCCTCTGTTACAGTAACAATAATAACATAAAAACAGATTATTACCCATATGAACTACTACCTTTTACTTAAAAATATAGTAATAGCTACATTTAATATGTCTTTAGCTGGCATGCAAATTTTAATTGATTATATACGTGTTTCATATTAACAGACAAAGTATTCAATAGATAGAGACTACGTTTTGTAAAGGTTCAATTGGTTTAATTATTAACTCTGAGTAAATAAAATTTAGCTGCAGTCGTCGAACTGTCATTAGAGAGACTTATGTCCCACAATAAGACGAGTACAGGTTGATATAGATAATATTATTATATTTATAATGTTTCACCGTCAATAAATATGGAACAGAAAATCACATTGCATGTTTTTTCGTGATCGGGCGGCAAACGTGCAGATGGATAACCTGATAGAAAGCAATCAGTGAAACTCATGGACACCCGCAACAACAGACGAGTTACGAGTTTGTTGCCGACGTTTTGGGAATTAGTAATTTGAAAATTTTAGAATTGTGGGTTAGCATTAAGCCTCCGTTAACCTCACTCACACGCCGAAACACAACGCTGTGGTTGTTTTACACCGTTATTCTGTTAGGCCGTGGTATCACTTAGGTCATCACCCATTCGTGCCGAAGCATGGCTCACTCACACTTGCATAGCGTAGAATTATATCATTAACGTTATACGTAGATATTCAAAAGCCATAATTTAAGTACTCATTACGTCTGCAATGGGTTTCTCCTAAATCACACAAAGCTCTCGCTTTGCTATTCATTGAAATGAAAATGCTCTAATATTGTACGAGGAAATCGCGATGCGGTGCCGGACGCTGAATTAAGCGTAAGTACGTATTTCGCGGTTGACTGGGCAAGTAAAGTGAAAGCGCTACAGCGGCTGAAAGTTCATATAAAATTATTTTTGTGTATCATGTTAGATCTGGGAGAGGTATTTTGTAAAATCACGTCTATTTACGTTTTCCTAGATCTTTATCAAAAAAGAAAACTATTTCTTTATGACTTTGAATTTGATCTTAATAAACAACATTTTTACATCATTGTTAACTATTTTTCATAGCCGTATTTATTTCCTCATTTTGTTTTATTGGGTATGGCCTCCTGTGTTTTAGCTGTTTTCACCTAGATTCTTCCTGCTAATTGAAATAAATCATCTATACCTCTGGTTTTTGGTCTGCCCTCTCATATTTTGCCTTTCTTTCCTTTTTTCTTTCTTTCTTATTCGTTTCGGTTACCTTTCTCCGGAGGAACGTGTGATATATCTTCTCATATACATTTCAAACGCTGCTTGTGACATAATGCGATTATATATCTTTGTGTCAACTTTTTTCACTATTTATTTTGTCGATGGTATCGATAGAATGGTGGATGGTTCTGTCCATCGTCATTACCGACTGCAGGAACGGTACATTTGAATCGTTTAAGATTGGAATATTTAATTTTAAAATGTTATTGAGTCCTGACAGTGAAAGCCATGCAATTCTGTTTTACAATTACTTTTTGTGCTTCTGAAACGTTATCTTTTTTCGTTATGTTCAGTTTGCGTACATTTCAGTCGGTATTTTTGTAAATATTTGGATGTCCGTCAACAAATATTATTCATCAATAACTTCCATCTAACGCAAATAAACTTTTTCGACCTATATACAAGAATTCCACGAATCTAGTTTTTTTCTTCGATAAGGAAAACATGATTGAATACCTCCTAGTGTGATTATTTCCGATGCTTACATACATAATATAATATACATATATGTATCGGAAACTCTATATATATTTATTCGTAAAAATGTCTCATTTATAACCTATAAGAAAAGATGAGGTTAAATTTTTGTTAAATTAACCCCAATATACTAACTACCCCAAAATACTACTAACAATATACTTAATAAAATTAAATTTAAAATTCGAATTCCCGTTAAAATTGTAATTTAATCATTATTGGATTCTTCCTTTTGGAATGTTTAATAATATTTTAATTCAATTTGAGTTGCATTTCCACAAGTATCTTTCTTTTAAATGGGACTGTAATTGTTTGTCCACTATTTCGCAATACGTTTATCCCAACGGCCACCGTGAGTGCGGCGGTTCTGCAAACAACAAGCACCGGTAGCTGACCGACCAGAACTGGACCCGAATGAAGGGCATAGCGTAAGTGGTGTTTACATTAACAAAAAATGTGCATGCAGCTCTAAAATGTTACATTGCTTTTAGGTTAGGAACACACACCCTCATACTTGAGGGTCGTAACCTTTACATACATGATCACGACGCTTGAGATTTCCCCGAAATGACATCCGTGACAGTTAATGATTTCGTTCATTACAATCATCAAGAAGGGACAGTGTCATTAGAGCTTTATTGTCCTCAACTGTTCCGTTTGGTGACATTTCCTCGATCTGTCCTTATTACGTTTCTTGTATGAGGTAATTAGCAACCGGAGTATTATATATAATCCTCTATGTAACAAAAGATCATTAACCTATGGCCAAGTTCATTGTAATTTCGACTCTAATACAGAAGGATGGAGTTGGAATTGTTTTGCTGAAATACAAATTAGAGGAGGCTGAACTGCTGGCATTTATATATTTGTACAAAATATAAGTTGTAGCTATAGATATATATATATATATATATATATATAAATAGTGGTCTATGTTATGGTACAAGTGTAAACATTTTGATATGAATCTTATTTGTCTTCATTGATACTATGATCTTGTGGGCGTATTCAAATAGTAACATCCATCGTTACACAAAATATCGATATATATTTGGAATATTCGATATTCGCTGAAATTCTCTAGAGACAGACCCATTTCATACTGTCAAAAGATATTAATAAAACTCTGAACAGTGCATATGCCAATGGCTTTTGTAACTACAATAGCATTTGGTTTTGATAAAAGTTCAACTTCATTGTTATTTTAAAAAATATGTTTATTCTTCATCCACCTAATAATTGTAATATTATACCAGCTTTTACCAACAGAATCACTCGTTTATTTTTATTTAGGTTCCAATCAGTTATCCAGTTTATACACACAGAAGAATTCTTTCAGTTTGTCGAGAATTATGCATTATGTGAATACCAGGTAATTATAATAGTAATCTTTATTACACGAAAGGACTTTATAAAATGCATAAACAAAAATAAAATAGGTAGTGTAAGGTAAAAAGGAATTCGCTAAAAGAGATCTCTACCAGACAACCTTGTGAAGGTAGTAGTTGGTGGCAGTCCAGGTGTACCCTGGGTCCCTGGTGCGTATATGTGTAAACAAACAATACATTTATATACGATATAATTATATTCATACATATGTACCTAATCATGTAATATTAATAGTTCTGGGATCTATGTGTTAATGTGTCTGTGTGCTAATCAGTTTAATCACCACATTTTACACAATCAACCCACCACTCGGGAAGTATATTAATCCCACGCTCGTGATTTGCTGATTTTGCTTATAAGTAGTACTTTTTGAAAGAAGAATTATTATTATTTTGGGCATATACATAGATACCGACATATTATTTCAGTGTTGAAAAGGACAGCATTGACTAATTAAGGATATAAAAAAAAACAACGAGTAAGTAGATCTTCTATAAACTCTTTCTCCAAGGAAATCAAGTGTTTGAACAAAAAAGATCCCTTTATTTGTTTTTGTAATTTTTTAACAACTGTGTCCATTTCCTTTAATGTTGACGTTTTTAATGGCTCACTGTCGTACAATATGATATTTACATAGACCTCTCTAAAACTAGCATAGCGTCAAGGCTAATTTTCAACTTTGCAGATACAACAATAATGATAATATTTCTTTAGTATAGACGTTGCCCCACATTAAGATTTTCTCCTGTGTCGTGGATGCGGTTACAAACATACAATTTCACATACACATGACACCCAGACCCGGAACAACAATTTGTGGATCACACAAAGAGTTGTTGTTCCGTACGGGAATCAAACCCGTGACACGTTGCACAGCAACCAGTTACCCAGCCACCGCACCATTCGTGCAGTCAAATATCCCTATCACTACATAGTATAAAAAACCTTTAATCTTTAAAACTACACAACGGGTTTAATGCGGTTTTTTGAATAGATAAAGTGATTATGAAGAAGGCGTTTTTGTATAAAAACATTGTTTATATAAATAGTTTAAAAATAAATAAATGTGGAGGGAGAGAGAGACGAGACCAAAGAAAATATGGATGGATTGTGTGAGAAGTGATATGGAATACAGAGGAGTTAGTGATAGCGTGACGGGTGACAGGACAGAATGGAAGAAAAAAACATATTGCGCCGACCCTAAATAAAACGGGACAAGGGCAGGAAGATGATGATATAAATAGTTAAAAAAACTGTATCAGCATTGTATCCAAGCGGAGCCAGCGCGGACCGCTAGTTTAGATATAAATTAATAATATGAATTATACAATTTCTGATGTCAATTAATATGTTGAACATTATTAACCATTTAATAATCTACATCAAGAGGATTATAATTATAATCAAACACAATCTGTTTACATCATTTTCGTTCCGCTTTCTCTTACACAAACATAAGACAAACTTGAATTATATCCAAGCAATCAATTTTAAGCATTTACTAGTACATCTTGTTTTACATAAAACAATTTGTATAAGGTAAAACAAACCTAATTATTTCTTCCTGTAATCACTAATTTCAATCTTATAGAAAAGCTAAGCAAATCTGAAGCCTAATTAAGGCTTCAGATTTGATTGGTATTGTAATGATTGCGTTACTTGTTAACAGGAAAAGGTCTTATTCGATAGGTATACAGCAATTTGCTCTTTCCAAAGTGTAGATTCCTATGGAGAAGAACAAGCAAGAAACTCCATGGTTACTTTTTTCAATCAGTTTTACAAAACATTTCTTGGTTACATCTTTTAGTCAGTTCTGATAAGTGAGAACAGTGTAACACTAACGTTTAAGCAAAGAATCCGACAAAGAAGTTAACCTCAAGGACAGCATATTTAGACAGCTAGGAGATGACCAGTCCCAATAGGCGGCGACCGCTCACGAACATGACACGTACACCAGCACTGCCCAACTCAACCATATTATAGGGCATCGAGCGATCCAGTGCCCGTGCCACCGCCAATGAGACCTCTGAGTAAGCATATATATTTAACCTGTATACCTGTATTCTATAAGTCTAACTTAATTATAATAGGTTACAGGGCACTCACATTTGCAAAAACACCATGGCGGGATTAGCCATTAATTTTAAATTTCAATCATGAATTTGCCATCTATAAAAAAAGGATATGACTTCGAAATTAACTTAAATAAAAACTATTTTAGTATGAGCATAATTTTATTTTAGACAATTATTTATTTTCTGTGTAAGAATTTAAACACAAAGTGTTGTACGTCAAGGTTTTGCAAAGCGAATTTATTTTTGTGCCGTCCTTGCCTCACAAGCTTATTCCCCATTAAGAAACCTGATAGTCATCAAACATTTTAAGGCTTGTTTTGTTAAATAAACAACGCTTTGTTTGCCTGCTGCTTTGTGATTTTATTAAATTATGGCAAGAACATGCCAGCCATGACATATAAGTGGTATCCATAATTGTGATTATATAGTATAATGGTCAACAAAAGTTGTTAAATTTTTTCTGTGTCATATGTGGTATGGCAAATCCAATGGTAAGATATATCAGCGTCGCTCATTGATACTCGCAACACTGAAGATACTAGTGCGTTGGCGACTTTTTAAAATGGAAAATATCCCAAATTTTCCAAGTCTACAAAACATTTAAGCGTGGGAGATCCAAGCTTCGGCACGGATGGTCTACTTCACTTTATGTGTGAGATTACGGTAGATCTATTCTCCCATCCCCAATCCTCAAATCCCCAAGATCCTACAAAATGTAGCACGCACTTGTAACTCGGTGTTGCAATCGTCCATGGCGACGTCGAGTGCTTACCATCAGGTGATCCGACTGCACGTTGCTGATCTATTCAATAAAAAATAAATACGTAATAGCCAAGATTAAGCTACGCTATAGTTATAATGTAACGTTTTAAATAGAATACAAATCACTGGAATATTGCATTTAGTCAAGCAGGAAACCACCAGCAATTCCACCATTGTTTACAAGGTCAATAAGTTCACTCAGCAACGAAGAAAATTAAGAAAACAAAAAATTATTTTGTATTTATTTATAAATGTTAGAGCATGTATTAATTATTCGAAATACTTTTACTATTTAACATTAAAGACTGACAAACAATTTTTTTAAATTCTTAATTTATGCATTTGTTTTCGACGAATGAGAAAATTATTTTTGCGATACAATATCTTCCGAATCTGTTTACATGTAGGTATATCCAATGCCATTGAATTCCAAATGGTGCGGAGTTCACATGAAAACTGTTAATTAATTAAATTAATTCCATGCTATGTGGTGTTACTACATTTAGCTAGGGAAAACTCCCAAGTTAACCTAAAATTCGTTAATCTTTTTTGAATGTTTGGTTACACTTAAGACGAGTGTGATTTAAAATGCACAACTTAAAATAACTTCAATTTTAGTTAGTTACACACAGACTAGACTCCGCGTTAGGTATACAAATACCTTTTCCAGGTCGAAGTCAAGACCCTTTGTCGAAACAGTAATGAGACTGTGTAGAGTCTCGATTTCATAAATATATTTTTAATTTGTATTATCGTTTGTTACAGTGTGACGAACATTTTTCTGGTGAATCTATCAGCGGCGGACCTGCTGGTGACAGGGATCTGCATGCCCATTCAGCTCAGCAAGGCCATCACCCTCGTATGGTTCTACGGGGAAACAGTCTGCAAAATTGTCAATTATATTCAAGGTCAGTATCTTTTATACAAGAAATTTTGGCGGATACTAACTAACACTCGTTTCTAAAAGGCTGATCAACGACAGAAGCAACTAATAAATGACCTTTTGAATCTCTCATTAAGGGCGATTTCACGAGTGTCACGTCATGACATCTTCCCAGATGTAGGAATAGTATGTGATATTAACTTCATATATTTTTGTTTGTGATAAAGCGGCAAACAAGCAGACGGATTACTTGATGGTAAGCAATTGGGACCATCGCTAGAGAAGTTACGAGTATGTTGCTGACTTCACCCAATGAAACATAACGCAAATTTTGCCCTTAAAGCCAAATCTACAGATAATTATTTTTTAATAGGTCCGCAAACGAGCAGACGGATTACCTGATAGTAAACAATCAGCGCCGCCCATGGACATGCATCAGAAGAGTTATGAGTGCGTTGCCGACCTTTTGGGGATTTGGAGATTTAGGGATTGGGGGGACGGGAGGGGGTAGGGTTTGGGCATTCGGTAACCTCATTCACACGGCGAAACACAACGCTGTAGTTGTCACACGCCGGTTTTCTGTGAGGCCGTAGTATCACTCCAGTCGACGCATTCGTGTCAAAGCATGACCCTAACTAATTAATTATTGTAAAATCATTAAAAAATATATTAATTTAAAGTTTAAAATTATTAACCTTATCACACAGTGACCCGTCAGTTCGTATAATTAATAAACTCCACTGTCAAATTATGCCAAAAAGTCTTTCGAATGAATTAACAAAAATACTGTTAAACTCGTATTTGAATGTAACGATGTTTCTTAGTTCCTTCTATATTTTATTTTGTACTAGCTGCTTAGTAGTGTCAGACTATTACTGACTTAAAACCTCTTTTTCCATAATTATCTAGCCCAAGCCGAGGCTGTAGAGCCTTATTGCGCTTGCACAGCAACCCCAGCTAAACATTCGCTCTGGAATGGGCGCGAACTGTGGTGGTCTTTTGGCTCTTTCAGGCACGCGCGGAACGCTTCGCGTACGCTCGAACCAAAGCCATTCGCAGGCCCACAACTGGCAGGCTGGAAGTCATCACTCGACATAATTAATTAAGCTAATTTAGTACTTTTTTTGAAACCTCTACTAATTTCAAGTCAAAACTGGACTTCAAACTAATAGCTAACTAACTTATTCATAAGTAGCGTGCGCGGTGCGGCGACGTCGCGTAGCCAACTGAGTTAGTGCGTCATTTATATATTTGTCTAACCTTTTTTTTTCTAAGAATTAAGAATATTTTTTCATTTAATTAAAGAAGGTGTGCCTTTATATCTTAACATCAGTTCGTAGTAATTAAAGTTGTGGTTTTAAGCAGAATATGTATGTAGTCTACACAATAATAAAAGTGTCGTAAATAAAAGTTTCTATTTATGGTTAGTTTTTTCAGATTGTTACATGTTGGATGTTATTATTTCATTTTTTTAATTGCAGGGTTTGCCAAAATGATTTTGACACCCTTTGCGTATACTTATTTTGTTTATTGCTAGTAATCAAATACAATAAGGTTCACGTGTTTTCAGAATTCAGAATAGTTGTTCTTAATAAATATAATAAAATATGACGATCTGTTACCAAACTTGTGAGTTTTTGAAAGTAGCTTATTCTACGAAATTCAAAATTCCAAATCCACATCTAAAAGTAACATGAACTTTAATAATTATTATTTAGTTTGCATAAAATAAAAAACACAACCTAAACCACAACTTACCTTCATTGTAGGATTTGAAGGCTATAATAATTGTAATTATAAATAGTCAGATCATTAGAATAACAACATGAGATAATAGAGGATTGATGGAAGACATTTCCCTCGGGCAGAGTCAAACGTCTCATCATTGTTATTTCACCAGAGATTTAGGACGAACAGACAATAACGATTATCTACTACAAAATGCAGGCCGAAATATATTTTTTTCTTTGTAATAAAGTTTAGGATTGCAGATATCAGGCTTCTAAAGAAACAGCTGTTTTGTTTTTTTAATAAAACATGGCTGGCGGTGTCGGTTGACGTAGTTGTTTGTGAAAAAAGAAAAAAAGAACTGCTTGCGTTGGTTGCAAATGAAAATTTTCGGCCAGTGATTTTTTATATTTATTAAAAAGAAGTAGGTATGTATTTTTGTTTTCTTTTTGACAAGTTATTGAACTTAGAATAACGGACTATTTGTTATTAAAGGTTGAAGTTTCTGGGAGATCATTAAATTAAGTATCTTTTTCCTTTTTTAATTTAAATAAAATCATTCATTTAGTCGAACAAGAAATGTTAAGAAAGTCGTGCGACTTTCTTATTTAAAAACACAAAAATATGCTACGAATGCTTTATTATATGTGTGCATATTCTGTCATGAACATGCATACCTATGTAGGTATTTCTGATACAGTTTCACATCACATGACGACTCAATACGACACACCAGAAAACACATGTCAGTTACTCGCTTTACGACCAGCAATAAGCCCTGAGTTAATAGCTTCTGCTTTTACTACGCTAATCAATAGCACTTGTTGCTATGCCCAGGTACAGCTTAATAAATTCTTTAATAGATTTTCGATTTTCGTATTTGGGGATAAAGTTGAAAGTTTTTTTGGTCTGCCGGCAGTTGTTACGCTTTTATGTTGTATGTTATGTACACAAGTCAATTTGTCAGCTTACATAGAGAGTACATGAAAACTTGCACACAATGTTTTTAAAATGAAAATGTGCGAACAACAATCTGCGAATGTCGCAAAGAGTTGTTCCTTGCGGTGATCGAATTGGCAAAACTTAGCACAACGTGGACAAACAGATCGCACACTTTTTTACGGAATAGTACAGTAAACAACCAGAATTACATGTTGGCAAGCAATTAGCGCTGCCTATGATTACCAGCAATACCAAGTAGTTAGTTAGTATCTTTTGGAGGTAAGTGTTTCGGATATTTAAAGATTGGGGGGAAGGAAAGGATTGGGCCTTCTGTAATTTCACTCACACTTACAACGTTGCGCCGAAGCTTGGTTTTCCCACATTTTCCGACACAATCTATGCTTAGGGGTAGGAAAATTCATTTCAGCAGTGCCGAAGCATGGCTCTCCTACGTTAAAAAACATTTATTTCAGTGAATCGTCTTAAATAAGTTCATTGGCTATTGTTTCTATATTTCCAAAGCAGCTTTTGCCCATCATAAAGGCAGATAAATTCTGATTATTTATCAAGCATAGCCAATTATGTCTAATACAATTGTACGGTAAAATAATTGGATCGGAAGGTCATTATTGAAAAGGATTTATTAGCGGAAACAATTTTGGTTCAAGGAAACATTACAAGTTACTTATTCGATTCCGATTACTTATTTCTGTTCGGTCTGATTTGCTTACATGTGTTTTAGTATAAAAATATAGGGAAGACGTTTACAGTAATTCTGAGACCTTATTTATTGAGAATCGGGGCGTCGGGAGTTTATCGTACATTGCTGCAGCGCACCGCGTTATAGCTCGCGCAAACACTAACATTCTGAGCAATGAATCAACCACAAGATATCGTACTGCATCTTCGTAAACAAGGCCTAAGATTTACCGTAAGTATCATCTCTACACGTGGGCCTTAATGAGCCCTCAAGGTTTATCAAGGTAATTAAAGTCACTTGTTGCCGTAATGCTTCGTTTAAGGGCCGCTTGACGTCAGTTGCGTTTTATGGAAGATATCAACCGATATTAACGATTTTACTACATGATAGTGGGAGATAAATGACCTTGACACATTTCCTTGGTATGATTATTAATAATATTAATGTAATTAAATGTGATATTGCGTTTGGATATTGTATCCAATCACGACAGTGTAATATGACCTTACCTTTATGGTATTGGTTTCACATTCAGAGATACCTACCGAAATTTTGAATTTAGATCGTTTATCAATAATTTTGGCGGTAACTAAATAAAACGAAATGTGCACAAATAAGTACCTATAACTTTTTGTAGTTATGAAAATTTTATCAATAAAGACATCTGAAGTCATATGATAGTTTCCCTAAAAAAAAGTAGTTGCGAGAGCACATCAGCTCATCGATCAGTTTTTAAGCTGTACAACTTGCTTTCCTACATAATTTGAAAGAAAGAAAGAAATAAAAAAATGCAATTAGTCGACATCAGAAATTAAAGCCATGATCAACAAAATAATTATAACATAAAACAAACAATTAAAAGGTCAAAAAGACATTTAAAAAAAACGATACATGGAAAAACAGAATAATACTAATAATTTATTTATTTATTTATTTTAAAAAGGTACACCAACAGCTTCCGTATATAGCAAATTAAATAAAACTATAATAACATTAGGTTTTGGCCTTATACAATGGCCAATTACAGGTAACCAGCATTCTTAAAAATAAAGTGATAACCTAGTAGTGTAAGAACGAAACTATCTATTACAATAACATTATTAGAATTATATTAAAAATATTATAACAACATTAGAATTGCAATATAATTAAACAATGAAATGGAACATTAAATTAGATAAATAAGTAGGTAGATATCAATGCAAGGAATGAGATCAGTAGGAAATACTTAATTCTACTTAAACTTACATTACATACTAACAGATACATAACTGATTAAGTGGTGAGGTTCGGGATTCAATATATTATTTGGATTTTAAAGACTTTTACAGAATCGTGATATAATGAAACATGTTACTCAGATCTCTACAAATTTTATACAACATGAGATTAATAATTATATTTGTTAAGTTTATGTAATATATAACGTTGTTCCAGGAGTCGCAGTAGCAGCCAGCGTGTTCACAATAACGGCAATGTCAGTGGACCGATGGCTCTCCATCTCCCCTGAACCAAGACTCCGACCTCCTGGCAGAAAGCAGGCATTGCTGCTGCTCTTACTCCTCTGGTGTGCTGCCTTACTCATATTCATACCATTGCTTATGGTAGCCACCGTTCGTCGGGAACCCGTCCCCATCATATCGAAGGCACTGAAAAATATATCGGTATGTATAATTCGTTGGTTATGTAAAAATAAGATTGTTGATTCTGGGATACTTTTTAGATATTATTTATTTATTCATTAGTAGTCTACTTACTGAAAAAAGGCCGTTTTTTCTGTTAGTAAACAGGATTGAGGAAAACCCATCATTCATAAATCCATTTAAAGGCATCGATTGAATAGGTACATTTGTTTTAAAAATACGGTTACATATTTGGAGCTTAAAGGCTCTCGCATTCTTTATACCCTTAAGAGCTACGCAGATTTATTTCGCAGGTTTGTAACACTGTGTGTGAACAATCCGGACGAAAGATAAAAAAATGTGAATTTGTCGAAAGCGGTACGAAAATACGTTTGCGCCAATTTTGTTTCGCTTTTTTTTTAATTGAAAAACGTTGCCTCACACTATGATTTTCACCGCTGTCGAGGGTGCGTTTACAAACATACAATTTCACGTACCTACGCATGACACAAATACCCGGACAAAAAATCGTGGATCACACAAAGATTTATACCGTGCGGGAATCCAACTCTCAATACGTTGCGCCGCAGCCAGTTGTCCCTGCTCTGCAACAACCGTGTAGTCGACCAGCTTTGCGGACAAACTGTATGTGTAAAATCATGACATAAATATAAAAAGTTCTAGTAAAATAGGTATTTCGCAATCATATTATGTTATATATTATTAAATAGGTGCTCTATTTTTAGGATCTGGAAATAGATCTTGTGAAATCGAATATGACAATATGTATCTTTTGCTACCCTTCCAGGGAATCAAGGGTGAAATATTCCAGGTATAACTAGAAAAGAAGTAATGCTTTTTCAACCTAGGAGCCCAGACTGCTTATTGTTTTTCTAGGAAACCGCTATTACTGCCTTGGGAATAATCGTCTTGAAGAAAATAAATAAAGTCGAAGAGATGTTTATAGAATAATATATAATGACTTATATTTTCTTGTATGTTCTAGTATAACTCGAACGTTATTTGTAATCGAATTGTTTGTCTTTCATATTCATTTTATTGTGTCTCTTTAATTTTATTTCATTTCGTGATTATCGGTTACCGAAGATTCAGAATTAAAAAAAAACAATTTATAATTTCAACACCATGTAAGATTCACCTTTCCGTTTCAATTTGTTTGGAATGGATTATAATGCTCAGTCGAAAAAACGCTTTGAAAAATGAATAATCACAGCAATCAGTTCAATCAGCATCAATTCTAGGTGTGTTTAAACACACTGAGAATTGTATTTATCCATAGTTTTCATATTTTCTAAGTAATTTAAGAGAAAAAAGTATGCTGTGTGCTTCGTTCAATTAAAAATTTATTGATTTTGACATTCAAAAAAAAAAAAAATGCCCAGTACTTCTCTACCTATTGGAGTAAAAAAAAATGTATTTTACTGTATTTATTTTATAAAGTCAACGTTAAATCGTTTATTTAAAATTCATCACTAAAAGTACTTTTGAACGTCAAACAAAAAACTAACAATTATTAAAAAGTTTGTGTGTCAGTCTGTCGGTCTGTCCTCTTATAAAGCTGTTTGCATATCCTAAGTGTACATTCCAATGGAGAAGAACGAGCAATAAACTTCAAAGCTACTCTTTTCCAATCCATTTCACAATTCATTTTTGTTACATCATTCGGTCGGTTATATTTTTTTTTTTATACAAAACGTTGCCCCACACTAGGGTTTTCTCTTGTGTCATGGGTGCGGTCACAAACATACAATTTCCCATGCACATGATACCCAGACCCGGAACCGGAACTTTGTGAATCACACAAAGAGTTGTTCCGAGCGGGAATCGAACCCGAGACACGTTGCACTACAGCCACCGCGCAGTCAGATATTATGTAAGAACAGCTCTATAATCTTCTTTTCAGAATCTTTTTTTCGATCTATGAAAATATCTTCTCTGTTCTTAATACGAGAATAATGTAGATTATATAATCCAGAAGAGAAAAAAAAAATCTAATTCGATTTGATATCATAATTAATAATAGGTCACAGTAATAAACAATCTAACGTGTGTTGATAAATCTCCATTACTTCAAGTACAGAGACACTTAATTACATAACTAGAACTTTTGATTCCAAACCTTATTACGACCTTGTTAGAGTAACAACTTGTATGAATCGCTAACAACATTTACAACTTAAAGACATAATTGCATAGACAGACATTAATTTGATAACTTGTGAACATATTAATTTGTTTTTAATTAACTTATATGATAAATTGAGTGTCGGCAAAGTTTAGTGCTCAGAATAAACACATTTCGCTTTACATACAATTACGAAAGTTTTGACGACAATAAACAAAGAATTTTCGACTGTCTCGCATGTAACATACAGTTTAATTTGATACAAGGATAAATAATTAGTCCTTCGTTAGTGAAATCTGTACCTCAACATATTTTAAATATATACAACATATATGTAGATATATATCGTGATAGATTAAACGTTATCTTAAAAAACATTAATATCATTACATTTTTAGTAGTATTCATAGAAAATTTATGAATGAACGTGAGCTTAGTCAAAGTATTTTGATGGGTTTATAAGTTAAAATAGTTTAATTTTGACTGAAAAACCTACCCTATTGACTAGATATAAGAGTAACCAAGGCAACAAGTTCCAAAACACTGTCTTTAGCTACCTATATCATAAACACCTTTCTCTACATAAGAATGTTTGTAACTATAATATTAAATTTTACCAGACAGCTTGAAGATAGTCGTCAATGTATTTGATATGACGTTTGCTTGTTGGCTCAAAGACAAGGATACCTAAATCAGGGTATTTCGAAGTGTACATGGTAAGATTAACTGAAACTCGTAGGTCACTTACGTGTATGAACTGAGAAAACTTTAACTAAGTTTCAAGTCACATCGTGCCGCACACACACATAAGTATTCTGTGTCGGCGGCACACAAATGGTTGTTCAGGATCTTGGCGTGATGTGTATGTGAAATTCTACTAATCCTACTAAGATTATAAATGTTTAAGTTTTTACAAATGTATGTAGGTATGTTTGTTATTCTTTTACGCAAAAACGGCTGGAGCGATTAGGTTGAATTTTGGTATGTAGATAGGTGTATCCTGGACATGAACACATATTTTTATCAACATACCACGCGGGCGAAGCTTTTGGCGGAAGCCTAAGTTGTACTGTATTTCTAGACACACCAACAAGACAAAAGAATGTCCTAGTGTAAGGCTAAGTTTTGATAAAAGATGGAAATATCACGAAATAATTAACCATTATTAGATATTACACATTGTAACTATTAAAGACTAAATCATAGCATTCATTCTAGATAGAAACCAGAGACGTGCACTTCTGCACCGAGGAGTGGCCGGGGCTGGACAGGAAGAAACAGTTCGGTATGCTCAGCTTCACACTGGTCTATGCCATACCAGGTAAGTTTGGAACCAACTTACTACCCTTAATAATTGTTACGTATGTATGTATAGATGCAAAAAGTATTGCGAGGGCTGCGATCCGCACCGCGGTGAAGTTTAGAAAAATAAATCAGTGTGCAACCGACTACTCTTAGCAAGTTTAACTGGCGTTCTCGTCGTTCCCTTGCAAGTAGATACCCAACAATATTGTAATGGTTGAAGCTAGATAGACTTATTTTCCGGTTGTGCACTACGGGATAATATTATTTTTTACCTGTTAGTTTTCCACCTAAAGTTTTACTTAAGAAATGCAATAAAGTATTGAGTTTTAAGGATTCCTTTAATTGTTAGTATTATTAAATAATACTTTCGACTTACGTACTAAGGTAGAGGAAGTTGCTGTGATAATTTTGAAGTAGAATTTTTAGTCGCCGCGTTGCGTGTCGCGGAATGCTGCTCATCAATATGGTCCTCTAGCAAGGCTTGAAACTAGTCGAGTATCTCGTTAAATTATTACGTCAGTAAGCCAAAAACATAATAATTAATTTAGAATTTTATTTAGAATACCATGCAAAATCAAGAATAGTTTAAAAAAAGTAAATATCATTTAAAAAATAATAAATATTCCCCGTCAATTTAAGCATTTAAGTAATAGCGCCTCTTAAGGCAATTTGAATGATGTGAGAACGAAAGATCGAGACCCGCGATATAAAAGTACGGCTACGTAGAATAAGTACCTACTAATCTTAATCCAGCTCAAGTATTTTAAGTGTACTTCGACACAAATGGGCCGATTCGACCGGAGTCAAACCACGGCCTAACAGAAATTTGGCGCAAAACAACTGTTGTGTTGTATGTTGTCGTGCGGGTTAGGTTACCGGAGACTCAATCCTTGCCCAATCCGCAAACACCTTAGAACTCCCAAAGACCGGTGACGGACCTGTTACTCCTCTGATATTGCGGGAGATAATTTTATTGCAGATAAGTGGTGATTAATTATCATTAGGTGGTTCATTTACTAGTGCCACCTCAAATTATAGACAAAGTATTTCTCAAAACCAAAGAACCTTATAATTACTCAACATTCGTAATACTCCTGTCTATGCTCCATTCAAAAACAAATCGTAACAGACAACCCATCACTTTGTCCATTACTAGGTACAAGATAAAATGGTCCGTCATTCCATCAAGCAAGAATATAAGTTTTTCTACATAAAGAGCTTAAAATAACAAGAAAACTGCGAAAAGAGAGGTTTTATTTTTTTAACATCATTTTCCTGAACATTTTCTTTGATCTTTATACGATTTTTCATCCATTAAACGAATTTTCATTCACTTAACGCCCCCAATAGGTTATGTCGTGTTGCTGTATAAAATTCCAACAACATATTATTGAAGAAAATTGTGGCCTACATTTACTTACAAGCGGGAAAATACATATCTACCTACTAGTTTCAAGTAAAAACGTGACTTTCGAGCGGGCAGTGTACGCGGCGCAGTGACGTCACCCAACTCCCTTGCCTCCTGATTCAGGAATTGAGGAATCGAGCCTTTTAGAGGCCTTTATTATTAGTTTTTTTTTTAATAAAAAAAAACGTTGCCCCACACTAGGATTTTCTCCTGTGTCGCGGGTGTGTTTACAAACATACAAATTCACATACACAACACACCCAGGCCCGAAACAACAATTTGTGGATCAAACAAAGTGTTGTTCCGTGCGGGAATCGAACCCGCTACACGTTGCACAGCAGCCAGTTGCCCAGCCACTGCGCCAACCGTGCAGTCAGTCAGTTTAAAATCGCCAACCCGCCTTGAATAAGCGTAGTGATGAATCCTCAGTCCACCTCCGCGTGAGATAAGGCATTTGCTCAGCTGTGGGCTTTCTTATAGGTTCATGATGTAAAGCCTGATATAGAGTAGACAAACAAGTTCAATCGTTTCTTAGCCAATCATGTTGGAGGGGCTGAAGAGCTCTAGATGAACTTCTCCATAATGGATTACACTTAACAGTCTATCATAACAAAGAGCCGGAAGTTTACTGTTCCCTCAGAATGACAATTTGAAATAAATTCTCAAGCCCAATTACAAGTTCTATTTTACTTTTTGCAAAAATGCTCACAAAAGCAATATGTATTATGAAAGTTCCGTTGACGTTTCAATTTTTATTGTTACAGCTCTGTATTTTATCAGGCAACTCAAGTCAAATGGAATATTTACTTTAGAATAAATAGATACTCGTTACATTTATAGAACGAAATATGTTACAGATTTATATAATAATAGTTGAGATAGAAAAATTATTAGATAGACGCATTGCTGAAAATAAATTCACCTTTGTGTATGTCAATATTAGGAAAATACATAAGGACATTGTACTTAAGGTTCATACTTGCGTAAAATACTCCAGAAACTTCACAGGCTTGACCGGACAAAGGGTCTACATTATAACATTTGTATACTAACTTATTTTTAACCGACTTCAAAAAAAGGAGGAGGTACACCGATTACTCGAAGACGCCTGGACCGATTTGCAAAATTCTTTTTTTATTCGATAGGGTATACTTGCCATTTGGTCCCATTGTCATGAGGTCAGGATCTGATGATGGAATCCTGGAGAAACCGAGGGGAGCTTTCGAAAATTGTAGGGGCAAGTAGGATTTTTGTATGATTTTTAAGTAGGCCTTTAACAACACTGCAACTTGACGAAGGTCGAAGTCGACCAGATGTTGGAGCTGGAAGACAGGCGAGGGATCTCCTTGACTATTTGGAGTAATTGCCTTGTGTTTGGGCTTGAATGATTCGTATTGGCGAGCACTTTGCAGCAGGCTTGGTCGTAACTGTCATTAAGGGTCTGATGATGAGAACGAAGGACAGCTCAGGGAACTCCTGAACGGTTTACAGTAACTACTTCGTGTTTGAACTTAATTCATTTATATTGATGAAAACTTTGTACCTGTAGGTATGTATCATAACAACTGAAGGTCTGCAGTTTACCTGATGATGGAGACAATTGACCGTCGAGGGAATTCCGGATGGAAACGAGAGACAGTCGAGAGAACTCCTCAACGATTCATAGCAGCTTCCTTGTGTTTGAGCTTAATTTATTCGTTTTGTTGAGAACTTTAGACCTTGATGGATTGTGACTATCATTAGGGATCTGATGATGAAGACGAACGACAGTCTAGGGAACTCCTCAACGGTTTACAGTAGCTACCTCGTGTTTGGACTTAATTTATTTATATTGTTCAGAACTTTCCCTCTCCTAGAGAGAAAGCCTGTGTCCCAGTAGTGGGAACATTAAAATGGCTGATGATGATGATGATGATGATGATGATGAGAACTTTCCCATTTCTTGGGATCTATATATTTTTTAATCGGGCGGCTCCTTTCGTTGGCCTACACATAGCTACTTAAAAATATATACAACTCAATATGTTAATTTATATTTAAAATGTTACTGTAGTTTACAGAAGAACTTGCAACAGACACTAAAAAGAAATAAATAAAAAAAACTACGTTTAAAAAAACCGACTTCAAAAACAAAAAAGTGTCAAATAAGTAATTAAAATTGATATTCTAATAGCACTCTTACGTACGCGAAGCTAATACTTTTAATATTAATAATAAAACACTATCAATTCTATGTGCTACCTATTCATAGGTTTGAAGTCGGTGCCAAGCCCTAAACAGAATAAAACTAAATGAGAATTAAGACTGTATAACTGCTAAAAGACGAAATTTCCACAAGAAACAACGCAGCTACCTACTACTACTTTTAACAACCAAGTACGAGAAAACTTTCAGAATTCATAATTTATCCAAATATCTTTCTGAGCTATATACAGTTTCGCCGGTAACGAAACCATATAGACTTCTGATTCTACGCTAACGCCATCAAGTTAGAAAATCGGTACTACATTTCTTAAATCCTAACAAATAAATTCAAACGCGCCCGGCGAGTTTAGGTAGGTACTCATGTAATCATGCTTATTATATTATGTATTAGGCTTGGCACCGACTTCAAACCTATGAATAGGTAGCACATAGAATTGATAGTGTTTTATTATTAATATTAAAAGTATTAGCTTCGCGTACGTAAGAGTGCTATTAGAATATCAATTTTAATTACTTATTTGACACTTTTTTGTTTTTGAAGTCGGTTTTTTTAAACGTAGTTTTTTTATTAGTTTTCTACTAGACTGACGAAAGGTAAATTAATACTGACTTGGAATTCCACTTCCGAGTTTTCTACTAACAAAAAATATTACATAAGTAATATTTAATTACAAATTCAATACCAAAGAACAATATACGGCAATTTAAGTGAAAAGAAAAAAACATCAGAAAGTAATAATGTCGCAAACCAATTAATTTTAAGTCGATGGAACAAGATGGCTTCCAATCGCGTCTTTACACAATGGGTAATATTATTAAACTTGTGAACTTGACGTTGTATTATATAATTTAACAACTTTTGATACTAAAACAAAACTTGTAAAGTAACAGCGTTAACAAGGTCAAAATAAGAGTTATTCGACCTAAAATAGCTGACTACAAAGCTGACAGTTCATTGCGGACTTTAAGAAAGCAGTTGTTAAGAGCAGTCTTTTATTTAGAGTATTCTTAGCCTTTTACAGAAAATCTCAAGATGATAATGACAACATAATTGATTAAATAGGTAGAAAATGCTTTAAGCATTAAGTACACCCATTGTGCATGAAGTTTAAATAAATAAATAAACATTGTCCAAACGTGGTTCGCAATGGATATATTGCTAAAATAATAAAGTATTTGAAGTTTTTCAAAGTGGATAGGCTTTGTTTCCGATGATTCCTTTTTATGAGATACTAGAAAAACACTCCGGGTTTGCACGGGTACAATGCTAATACTATATTTTGTCCACTATTTAATGGATGTTCTTATATGTACATACAGTCAGCGCCGCACAAGGACACCTGCAACACTAAAAGACCCTTCTCTTTTAGTGTTGAAGGTGCAGGTTCTGGATATTTAAAGATTGGGAAAGGATGGGGGAGGGGAGGGATTGGGCCTCTGGTAATCTCTCTTACATGGCGAAACACAACGCGGTGGTTGTATTACGCCGGTTTTCTGTGCTTCCTTTCGTACCGAAGCTTGGCTATCCCATACTTAATTCCGACGAGATCGGGAGCTAAAAAACCAAAAATCTACCAGAAATCAGTAGTATGTACATATAATCATTCCTCTTCATTCACTTCAATCTTATAAAAAAACGCATCCAAATCCGTTGTGTAGTTTTAAAGATTTAAGCACACATATAGGGAGAGAAAGCAATTTTGTTTTATACTATGTAGTGATACCAAGATCTACGCGTGTTACATACTGACCACGCGTTTCTTCTGCATCCTATCCTATCAAAATAAGGCTCGTGATAAACATCTTGCTATCCTCAATAAGGAAAATGATTCTAAATAAATAATTATAAACCTAGTAAGTGTTAAATGATCATTAAATTTTGAACAGCATTTTAATAATAAATCATAAAAAAGTTTTTACTGCTATGCTAAGAAAAATGATCTAAAAAATAGTTATTAATCCAAAATCAATATTTGTATTGATCAGGATTTTTGTACACATCATGTGAGGATGTTCCATGTAAGTCTTATACCTACTGATGCGCTTAAATTCTTTTAAGCAGGTAGTAGGACTACATTGTGATTGCTAGACAATGTAGTCCACATTGTCTACGAATCACAATAATATTTTTGAACAGAAATATTGCAATAATTAGCTCGCAAAGATTTGGTCATCGAATACAATACGGTAGTTTCCAAATAGTCAAACTCGATACTTTTATCCAAATGTCAAAAACGATACTTTTCTATGAAATTTGTATGAAAATTGAGTTACGACGTCATAACATTTTTGCGTAAAATAGCTTAGTTATTTCTTAAAAATTTACTAAAAAAATGTAAAACTTAGTGTATCGATCGACCAATAAATAAAATATAGTTATTTTTCAATATTTTATTGTATTGAAACATCGAATTAATTAATTGTTGACCTAGGAATCTACCCAATTTTGAGTGCCTCGCCCAGGGCGACAGAAGATATTTGATGAGTTTGATCATCAGAAAAAAATTGTGAACTATACTATATGTAGTACTATTATAAGTTTCTTTATTTTCTTATTTCTAATATATAAAGGTATTTTTGGTAAAAGAATAAAGGGTATCAAAGCATTTAATGGCCTTTATATTTAGCCCGTAAAAATAATCATCATCATCATCATCATCATCAGCCTATAAGTGCCCACTGCTGAGCAAAGGCCTCTTCTCACACGGAGAAGGTTAGAGCATTAATCACCACGCTTGCTCAATGCGGGTTGGCGATTTCAAACTTATAATTAGAAATTATAAGTCCAGGTTTCCTCACGATGTTTACCTTCACCGTATGTCAGTGGTGCCTAAATAATCATAGAAAGTACATATAACTCTGAAAAAGTCACATTGGTACTTGCCAGGTTTCGAACCCGCACCCTCATGCATGAGAAGCGGGCGCCTTAACCTCCGGGCCACCACGACTAAAAAAGTAAAAATAATAGCCAACAATAAATAGGTATTGATTTATCTGCCTTAGAAAAGTAATCGTAAACGGACGTCTTCTTGGTCTTAAACAAACTCCACGAAATCCTTCAAAATAAATACTCCATGACCGAGCCACGCAAACTGCCAGAATTTTCGATGTCTTAAAGAACTTTTTCAACGATAGCTTTTCCTTATTGTTTTTTCTTTGTTTATTGACATGGTCCCATAACATTAGAATCGTAATGGTGTTTGTTTTATACTATTTTGGACGTATCTGTTCGTATGTTACCCATATCTATTAGTTTTGGAAATCTTTTTATAAACACTATATTACGTAGGTGTAATATTGTCCGGATATCTAAAAAGGAAATAGAGGATAACATTTAGCTAAATAGATTAGTGTGAAGTTGTTAAGATCAACTACATTTCAATACAATGAAATATCGAAAAAAACTATACTTTTATTCATCGATCGATTGATACACTAAATTTTAGATATTTTTTAAACCAATTTCCTAAGTGATTTCCTATTTATAAGTAAGCTATTTGACGCAACAATACTATGACGTCATAGCTCAATTTATCATACAGATTTCATAGAAAAGTATCGTTTTTGAAATTTGGATAAAAGTATTGAACTGTGGCGGTCCAAAACACTCGGACCCCACCTCGACGCGCGAGCGGAATCGCTCCGCTTAAGAGCAGTGAGACCGCACCTCAAAATCACGCCACCATCAGGCGATCCTTTGTGCGAGGTGAGGTCAACGGCCGCTGGCTTACACGTGCCGCGCACACGCAGCGAGCGAGTGATATTTGTATGGAGGCAGCGACGAATGGCCTTGGACGACCGGCACGAGTGGCGACGACGGGCGGCCACCGGCAGTCCGCAGCTAGCTAGCTTACGCGCCGCACACCTCGCGATCAATATTGCTTATTTTATAAAATTGCTGTATATCTTTATTTAATTTTCGTATTAGTAAATCATTCATCTTATAATAACATTCTTCATTTTCCGCCTTCATCTATTTCATTTTTCCTGCTATCGCTTAGTCGCTTTACTGCTTAGTTTTGTAGCTTCTTTCGCACTCGGCGCGGGTTCGATTCTCGTGAAAGTTAGGAATAGGTGAACCTCGCTTATTCCTACATTGGTGACCCCGACGTGATGTCCTTCAGTGGGTACGCCTCAGGCCATCGGGTGAATCTGTCGATGACGGTAAGGCAGTACCTGTAATCAAACGAAGGTTTAAGGGGACCAACGATGTCGAGGTGAATGTGGGAAAAACGAGAGGAGGGAGTAAGGAAGGATGAGGGAGGGGATTTAGTGTGGCGTGCCACTTTGCACGCCTGGCATTTTAAACATTGCCTTGCCCACTCTCTGCAATCTTTTCGAATCCCTGGCCACACAAAGTGTTGCGTAACCAGTCGCACTGTAGCTGCTTTTCCCGGGTGATGAAGGTTGTGCAGTGAGTTAAAAGCCTGTTTGCGTAGAGTCGGCGTGACGTACGGGCGAGGGATCTGCATCGCAGTGTCGCAGTATACTGGCAAGTAGTTGCTATAGACAGTGGCAAGCTTCTCCAGTTTCAGTGACGAGCCGTGAAGTAGCAGATCTTGCAGTTCTGGATCCCTGTCCTGAAGCTTTGCAAGATCCTCGAAATTGATGCCAGCTGCTGATATCTCGTCCACGCGCGACAGTGCGTCTGCAACAACGTTTTCACGTCCGGGTAGGTACCTTATATCTGTCGTGAACTGTCCGATGAAGTCAAGGTACCGGAACTGCCTCGGCGAGCAGCTCTCCCTATTCGATTTGAAGGCAAAGGTGAGGGGCTTGTGGTCCGTGAAGATAGCGAATGCTCTAGCCTCCACCATGTGCCGGAAGTATTTGATGGCCTCGTATACTGCTAGCAGCTCTCGGTCATACGGACTGTACTTCCTCTGGGCACTTCTGAGCTTGTGAGAGTAGAAAGCTAGAGGTTCCCAGTTCTCACCTTTGCGTTGTTGAAGAACGGCTCCAATGGCGGTGTCGGATGCGTCGGTCACGATGGCTAGCTCCGCTGTAGCGTCGGGATGAGCCAGGAGAGTCGCCTTGGATAGCGAAGACTTGCAGTCGTCGAAAGCCCTCAGGAGTTCCGGAGTCATGTCCACCGGATGAGATGATGAGATTCCCTGACTTCTATCGACCGTAGTCACGGTCTGGCCGGGGGGAATATGTGGCGGTCCAAAACACTCGGACCCCACCTCGACGCGCGAGCGGAATCGCTCCGCTTAAGAGCAGTGAGACCGCACCTCAAAATCACGCCACCATCAGGCGATCCTTTGTGCGAGGTGAGGTCAACGGCCGCTGGCTTACACGTGCCGCGCACACGCAGCGAGCGAGTGATATTTGTATGGAGGCAGCGACGAATGGCCTTGGACGACCGGCACGAGTGGCGACGACGGGCGGCCACCGGCAGTCCGCAGCTAGCTAGCTTACGCGCCGCACACCTCGCGATCAATATTGCTTATTTTATAAAATTGCTGTATATCTTTATTTAATTTTCGTATTAGTAAATCATTCATCTTATAATAACATTCTTCATTTTCCGCCTTCATCTATTTCATTTTTCCTGCTATCGCTTAGTCGCTTTACTGCTTAGTTTTGTAGCTTCTTTCGCACTCGGCGCGGGTTCGATTCTCGTGAAAGTTAGGAATAGGTGAACCTCGCTTATTCCTACAGAACTTTTGTTTGCAACTACCGTATTGCAATTGCACTGCAGAAGGATTCCTATACGACACGATTTTTTTTAAATCCTAATCTGAGAGTGATGTGTATGGGGAAGTGTATATTCGTTAACGTACCTACGGCATAGGAGAATAGTAGGTTTTATAAGTACAGCTCAAAAAAATGTTACCAGTTACGAAACCTTTTTCAAATAGTTTTCTTTAATATTGCTATTCAATTAATAACTACTATCAGATCTGACAATATACTAAAGTAACATTTAAATTAAAGTAATAAAAGTAAAATATAAAAAATAAAAAAGCTAAATTTGCTGAAAATAACGACCTACTCACGTGACTGAACTGATTATGACCTGAAACCAGTGGATATTTTTTCAGTTCATACTAATAAAAATGCATTAGCAAAGTGCTATATATGTACATACATTCGATACCGTATTAGAATTAAATTTAGTCTAACGCAGACTGGCTGTAAAATACAGCGTGTTTAAAAGAGTACCAATAGTAAATATATTATGTAATTGAATCGAATCAATCAAACACGTAATAGGTTTTCATTCATGTCGTAAATCTGTTCTATACATTCTATACAATAAAGTTGTTATAGACCTTCTTTTAAACGTTGCTGGTGCGTATACTAACAAACATATATACACATAAATATATAGGTACTACTTACTTATATTTGTTTATTATAAATCGATACTTATGCAAAACAAATAAATTGTTTTTTTTTTGTTAATTTATTACCGGATAAAGTGATATTTTTATTTTGTATTTTGTTTCTGTAGTTATATATAAAATCTGTATTTTAAAAAAAGGTCTTGTTAAAAACCATATTATAACAAAAAAAAAAATAAGGAAATCTTATATAATAATACGGAAAAAGTTCTCTGAGCAATTTTATTCTGGGCACTTTCCCCAACGGTATGGTAGTTTAAGAGTTTTTCGATGCTTTATATATTTTTTTACGTACGTCGTAATGTCGGCAAACGAGCAGACGGATTACCTGATGCTAAGCAATCAGCGACGTCCATGGAAACGCGCAACGGATGAGTCACGAGTGCGTTGCCGACCTAGCCATGCTTCGGCACGAATGGGTCGGCTCGACCGGAGTGATACCACGGCCTCACAGAAAACCGGCGTGAAACAACCACAGCGTTGTGTTTCGCCGTGTGAGTGAGATTACCGGAGGCCCAATCCTTCCCCTTCCCGGACCCTTCCCCAATCCCTAAATCTCCAAATCCCTAATCCCTAAAAGGTCGGCAACGCACTCGTAACTCCTCCGTTGCGGCTGTCCATAGGCGGCGTTGATTGCTTACCATCAGGTTATCCGTCTGCTCGTTTGCCGACTTATAACATAAAAAAAAAATATTCAAAAAGAAATCTTATCTCCTATACGACCTACAAATCTTTAAGAAACGTGCGTACTCCTTCTTAAAATGCCGGCAATGCACCTGTGTCCATAGCCGGCGTTGATTACTTACCATCAGGTAAGTATTCAATTACTTACTATAAGCAGATTTACATCATATTACACAAAAAATATCTACTATTAGGTATTAAAATACATGAAGTAGTAATTATATTACTTACTAAAATAGTCATTTACTATTATACAGAGCGTCAATGAACAATGAAAGATTCTTCTCGATCACCGATCATTGTGTATCATAGCCGAGATTCATCTAGTTGCACATATATCTATTTGTAGCCTTTTGTGTGGCGAAGTTGGAGCAATACTGTTCAATAGCCCGAGTGATATTCTTCAATACCCTCTGCGATATTCTCAGTATTACATGACTATCACAAACGGACTGGTAATATCAATAACGGTATTTACTTCGACCTTTTTACGGATTATATCTTGATTGCTTCAAAGATACAAATTGAGTAATTTGTCATATATTGAATATAGTAATCTTTTACTATATTATATTTGAATAAATATATAATGACGGACAAGATTTAACGATGGTAAAAAATTAGCTTAGGATGTCACTTACCTATCCTATATCGAGCCATTCATGTTTAATTCTGATAAATAATCCCAACTTACAACTCTTGGGCATTATGCTGCTTACCTTGTTCACTTTCCCTGGATGGAAGATCCCACTTCGCCTGAAATCCTATCTTAAGGAATATTACCCGCTGTAGAAATCATATTCAGAAAAAAATTAGGTATGTTGTCGTCATTGTTTTCCGTTTTTAGCGAATTCCTGGAAGAAATGAAGGTCAATACCAGTAGGTACTTACAATATACATAATTTCCTTATAACTAGATTGTCTTTTGTTGTTTCAATGGATTTTATTATCACAACAAATATACATTGTAGTAAGTACCTACCTACTTAGTAATCATTATTTACATTCTAACTTGCTTTTCTTTGGGAGCGTTAGCATAACTAGGTACAATTTAAAAGATTTTATCGATTTTATTATGCTCCTAAACTTAGACTTTAACAGTCATAGACGCCATGCACAGAGTTTTAATTACATATTTCTGTTTGATTTGATGTAGACTTCCAAAGACCAGACAAAAACGGAATTCTAGTGCAATAAAATTGCTTCTTCGCAAACCACGCCGTATTGAAATGGGGATAGTTAAGAACACTTTGTTCTAGACTTTTATGAACTTTTGACGCGAGGTCGTTTTCCAATCTCACACTTGTATACTTGAAAAGGAAATGTCTTTAAAATAATATGTACATAATATATAAAGCTATTGTTACTGAAATCATTCTCGACATCGTTAAGTAACAGAAGGCAACTGACATAACAGTTAAAGTTTCAATGTATGAAGATGTAGTAGTTCGACAGTCAGTTACTCTTTGTTTGAATAATACTCATATCCTCTCGTTGTGAGTTAGGCATCAATATGTCAGGAGCAAAACTTGAGCTATTACCGTCTAATACTAAGTTTCAATGTCGTCACAAAGATACAACTGTGACGTCATATCTCATACTTGTTGAAAGAGTAACTTATTTCCTTTGAAGCGTACTTATTTCTATGGAGACTGTTTACTATAAAATATTTTCAAAAATAGCACATTTCTGACCTGAAAATCGGCCTCGGTACTTAGCATTTTTTTATGTGGTAGGGCGGCAATCGACGAAAGACAGTTTACGTAAGCAATCGGCGCTACCCATGAATATCCACAACCCCAGAGGAGTTACCAGTGCATTGAAGACCTTTTGGGGATTATGTTTTCTGAGATTTAAGAGTTAGGAAGGGATAATCTTAGTCACACGACGAAACTCAACGCTTTGGCCATTTCACGTCGGTTTTATGTGAGGCTGTGGTATCACTCCAGTCGAGCCGAATAATGCTTGGCTCTTCAACACTATAATATTAAATTGAAATACATTTCGCACACAACTGTTTATCTTTCATTGAACATTTTAATTCATTTTCAATTGGCGCAAAAGTTACTTTATCAAAGCCACTGCAATAATTTCCCTAGTCCTACACATAATTAAGGACAAACGCTACGGATCGGATGCGGTGATTGACACTCGATTACGCCGTGACTTCGCCATTTTGTACCAACAGTTAGAGATGACTGAGAGATAGTTGGGGAAAAGTTATAGCTTTAATTTTGTGCCTTCTACAAAACAAATTGTGTTGAAGTATATTTCGGTAATGTTGTTTATTTATTTTTGTTTGTTATACAATTTATTGTACACCACGTAACCTCAAATAACACAATTATAATCATGAAATTATGGTCTTACCGCAAAAAGCTATCTCACACAGACATAATTTGGATGGACTCGAAGGTTCTGAAAGAGTTGTCTAATGTTCAACATACATATTCTACTGCTAATATTATATGTAAGTTTATTTTGGGATTTACTCTTTGAGTGATACTAGAGTGACAATTTGGCAAAAATAAGGTGCTTTATTGAATTTCGTTTTGTTATACTATAAATACATTTTTAATGTTGGTATCTGAAAAATCTGTACAATTTGACTTTATTTTGCTGTTCTTGACTTAACTTTTTCATACTCTTTTCTTTTTTTTCTATAAGTAATAGATTATATCATTTACATGTTGAATTATTATAATTATTTTAATCTACTATCGAATACGAAATATTTTCTGTCTGTAAACATTGTCAGCATAAATTGGGTCGTCCAGTTCACATTGACATGAGTATTTTATATGCATTGAGACGTCTCTGTACACATTTTGTTTTGTTTACAGAAAATACCTTACCTATTGTATTGTTTTTTCAGTATACTTGACGAAAGGTCGGCAATTAATTATCCTTACATTTGCGATACCAGGACACTTAATGTGTTCTAAGAACGACATAGATATTAGTTTACTGTGCAAGCGCAGTAATGGCCGCGGTCTCGGTCCAAAGCACACATCATCAGCCTATAAGTGCCCACTACTGAACAAAGGCCTCTTCTCACATGAAGAAGGTTTGAGCATTAATCACCACGGTTGCTAAAGTCGGATTGGAATATTCAAACTTATGATTAGAAATTATAAGTCCACAATATCCTCACGGTGTTATCCTTCACTGTATGTCCGGGGTGTCTGAATAATCATAGAAAGTACATAAAACTTGGAAAAGACACATTGGTACTTTGTCAGGTTTCGAAACCGCAACCTCGTGCATAAGAAGCGGGCGCCTTAACCTCGAGGTCACCACGACTCATCGGTCACGACGGTCCAGAGCAGGAGATCGAAAGGGGTAGTTCTTAGTCAGTAAGAGTTTGACACTCTTTCTCAACTCCATCCGGATCCAGGAAACCATAATGATTTTCCCCGATCAAATAATAATAATTATGACGTCGCGGTGTGTGCAGCTGCTCAATCCAGATTATAATAAATATAGCATTTAATAAGGTTACTATAATACTGGAAACATTTAATACAATAAAAAAAGGTTCACAAAAACAACATACAATTCAGAACTGAACTAACAGTTCAAGATCAAACTAGTGATTTAAAAATGATTGAGATAAAACGATCATAAGATACTTCGAAAAATAAACGATATCTATCTATATTTTGCAAAGTAACCATTAGAAATAGTATTCGTCTATTTTATCGACATCATCAATTCTATCCATGTTGGGTCTGCATCGAACTATTGTGGCCGTGAAAGCGTTGGGCTCGCCCATACAATATCAAATATTCCATAAAAGTAACATTATAAAAAGTGATCTATTATTACACTGAAACGGGGCTCGGCACTTTGTGGACTAAATAGATCAATATCAATTTACTGAAATGAGGAAAATTATTCATATAATACCTATTATACCTAGTACCTAGCTTCTAGGAATACTTTATCACTCACATCTAAACACTAAGGTTGGTAGACGTAACCATTTTTACTAGCGCCCTCTGTAAAATTATTTTCAGTCACTTGAATTTGTCAACAACCAATGGGACCTGTACTTTCTAAGTTAACTTACACATCACTATAAGAAGTTAAACATGTATAAGAAACGTCGACTCAATAATTTCTGATTATAAATTTTGAAATCACCGCTTCGACCAAGTTCGGTGATTAACGTTTATAGCTTTTTTTGTGTAAGTTGAGGCCTTAGCTCATCAGTAGGCACTTTATAGGCATTGCTAATGATTAAAAATGTTTCTTACAGGTAAATCCTACATAGGTAATTGCCTTATTTCTTTGGGTTATGTTTCTTTGAGGATTAAACCGATTGGACATTCTGACTAGTATAATAACAATTACTTAAGTGTCTTTGTTTTTTTTACACCACGTCACAACAAAGAATTTTTTCTAGTCTGGAGAATATAATGGATTTCCTTCCCTTTTGTTTCTTTTTTTATAAAACGTTGCCCCACACTGGTGTTCCGTGCGGGAATCGCAACCGCAACAAGTTGCACAGCAGCCAGTTTCCCGACCACTGCGTCAACCGTGCAGTCAATGTAATGATTGTCATATACAAGCTAGGTTTTGCACTATAATTTACCAACTTGCACGCATAACTCTGGCCACTATAAAGAGGTTGGAAAGATAAGCTTTTCCTTTTTATTAAAAATGTTAAACTTTTTTACTTAAGTGATAAGATGTGAAAAAAAAACAAATGAACAAGATTCAGTATTCACATCTCGTGCTACATATTGGATATATAAGGAAAATGCCTTCTTTCCTTATTGTTTATTGAAATCTCATTACTCGCTGCAAACTTTTTATAAAATACATCCTAATGTTTTTTTTTTGTTATTAAAGTTTTTTTTATGTGCGTATTTTATTTTATTTGTTATACAATGGCATTTTTTGTCAGGGGAAAATCATCATATGACTTTTCCCGTCCAGGGTAAGGCGAGAGAGAGTGTCACACTCTTACTGACTAAAAACCTCCCCGTTCCTTCTCCTGCTCTGGGCCGAGGCCGCAGTGACTCATAACGCTTAACCCGCAACCCCGGCTGAACATCAGCTCTATAGGGCTCCGTCTGTGGTGGTCCATTGGGTGTTTGAAGGACCGCGCGCGAAACGCTACGCGCCATACGCTCGGGTCTGGGTCTGGTCGGGCGGCGAGCTCCCTTACTCGCCGTCCGCAGACCCGCGCTTACGGTGGACGGAGATCATCTCTCAGTTATGCAATGGCTTACGTTTTTACTTTGAACGATCTGCGATCTATCTATAAAAATATCGTCAACACTGGTTGTATGTACGAATATATGTATATACGAATATACATAACATACGACAGCGGCTTCGCCTGCGTGTTATGTCATTAAAAAGTAGCCTATATTATACAAATTTCAATCAATAGGGTCCAACCGTTCTTGCGTGAAAGAATAACAAAAAATCACATTAACAATATTAGTAGTATTTCTGAAATAATTGTATTATTTTCTTCTCAGGGTCAATAACAATAATGTCGTACGCGTGTATGGGGCGCACGCTCTGCTCGGTGCGACCTCCATTCGACATCGACGAGGGCAACGTCAGCATGCAACAGGTTTGTTTAAAATTGATCATGGATATTTGTTAGTTAATTTAATTGCTGTATAAACTATACTTGTACATTTTCAATTTTTTTTTTATGATCGGCAAACGAGTAGGTGGATTACCTGATGGCAAGCAATCGGCGCCGCCCATGGACACCCGAAACACCAAAGGAGTTACGAGATTTAATTATGATAATAATTTGAATGAATACTACTTTGGTAGTCGAGTCGTCACAAGATGAAACGTTATTTTTGCCCATATATTGACTAAATAGCATGAATAATATGTCGTTTGAAAGTCCTATCAACATCAAAGGCAATTCAAATAAAAACATTGACATTATTTATTTATTTATTTTCTTTATATACAATTACATCAGATGATAATCCAGAATCATTTTCTGCCAGCAGTTTCACAGAGAAGAAAATGTTAAATGTGATGTTAAATATATTTTTATGAAAAGGCGCAAATAAATAACATTATAAAATGATAAACGCGAAAATATTACAGCTCAAGTGTTACTAAACAAAGCTAATTCTTAATAGTAATTCGAAACATTATTTCTAAGGAGCTCTTATTTTATTCGCCATTTTCCTTAACATCGTAATAATTTTATCTGACAAGCTATATTTTTCAAAAGTTGGTCACGTAAAAATCGGAATTTCGTAAGGAATTCTAAACTTTTTTGATTACTTAAGTACTTAAAATGAATAGCATTTATTTGTTAATTATTTTTGATATCAAAACATTGTTATAATTATGCATGTAGAGTCAAATACAGATGATAAAATTCAAAACTGTTGAATAATCTTTCTGCGAAGGCATTCCACAATCTATACCACCTTCATACACTTAAGAAACGAGCGTCCAGCGTCCTCCTTTTTAAAAAAACCGTTAACGCACTTGTATCTCTTCTGAGGTTGCGGGTGTCCGCTAAGTATAGGCGGTGCAGATCACTTAAAATTGGGTGATCCGTCTGGTCGTTTGCCTCCTATTCCATAAAAATGTCAACCACATCATTCGGCTATGTTCGATGGAAATCGAATTGTAAAAATAAAGTACTTTTTTTTAAACTGTTTATGTAATGTAAATCTAAATATTTCCAACAGTTTTTGAAACAGAATCCCAAAACTGTATATTTACAATGTTTTCCTTGTCTAAAACTTTTCAGTTTAACGATTCTTTAACAATTTATGATCGCTTTAGAACTTACAAACAAGATGATCCGTCTGTCATGTTTGTTACAAGTATACAAATATCGACTTAACGACATCTTGTTTTAGAAGAATTTGTGAAAATATCGTTTGATGTCGCTCACGTGTTGCAAATATTTGTGTCGATTTATTTGCTTGTAATTTGTTTCTTGTGATGAGTTTTATCTTGAGAACGAATTTACTTTAAACTTTATCGCAAGATGCTTTCAAGGTGCTATGAATTTACGCAGTACATAAATAAATTAAAAGTTTTTATATTTGTTTTTTTTTTTGTAAACCGAGCCCTTTGTTTCATATTTAATATTTAAGACACTTTAATACCTTTTATCAAATTGGATATGAAATCATTGAAGATCATGACCACTTTTCCTGTTTACAAAATTGCCTAGTCCAACTTTTAAATAATTAATTTAATATTATTAAATTAAATTAAATTTTATTTATTTAAAAAGCGATTATTAATTTATGAAATATAAACGTTCAAAGTACTACTTACCCAATTACTTTTACACGTAGGTGTATTTTGCTTTGTATACTCAAATTACAATTTAGACCGGGTGTCGTTGAGCTAACATTACCTGATAATTTCACGTAGCTATATTTACGTTAAGTGTACGTTGAGTAAACTGTAGTAAGGTAGCTACTAGTTATCACTGAAGTTGGTTGGTCATAATATTATTATGTTATTGTAACATTAAAATACATTTTAGTGGTCCAGCAGTCGTATGTGCACCTACATTATAGGTAATGTTAAGTGAGGGAAAGTCACGCTCTGGCGCGAATTGGCCTGCTCGACCAGATTGCTACTACGGCCTTACAGAATACATACCGGTGTTAAACGACTCTTGCCTTGTATTTCACCGTATGCGAGATCCTCCTGAATCTTATCCCCCTTTTTTTTGTGATGGGAAAATCATCCAATGACTTCTCCCGCCCCGGGCCGGGCGGGAGGGAGTGTCAGACTCTTACTGACTAAAAACCCCCCGTTCCTTCTCCTGCTCTGGGCCGATGTCGCGGTGCCTCATTGCGCTTACCCCGCAACCCCGGCTGAACATCAGCCTTATTGGGCCCCGTCTGTGGTGGTCTATTGGCTCATTGAGGCGCGCGTGGAACGCTACGCGCCGTACGCTCGGGTCTGGTTGTGGTCGGGCGGCGAGCTACCCTTACTCGCCGTCCGCAGACCCTATGCCCCTGAGGCCTCGAAGTCCAAGTGAAAATAAAATTATTTTCTACTATTAGGTATTACATTTTTGATTTTTTCTGTTTAAACCTTTTAATTGTTGTTGTTTTATAATCTATTTTTATTATTTTCCTTGCCCATCGGCCGTCACTCAGGATTATCAGGATTATTTTCCAGATTGAACGGAAAAGTAATAATATCCCTTCAAAATGTTATTCTAAGTCACAAATACTGACATTTGTCTTTTCAATCCAACATATCAAATACGTGTCTTAACAAAAATGAGGCCTATTACTATTCCAGCAAAAATAAATCAGAAGAAACGGTTTCTAATGAAAATGATGCCTTATAATATCGAGCAGTTGCTGGTTAAAATATTATTAAAATGATTACAAAATTATATTTTCTTACAAACGTGACACACAGTCTTTTTTTTTATGTAATAGGTCGGCAAAGGAGCTTACCATCAGGATTACCTGATGGTAAGCAATACAAAAAATAGCCAAACGTTTGCTTATTGATGATTGAAACAATTATAATAATTCTAATAGATACACTACCCAACCAATCAAAAAGTAATTTGGATGGTGATATTCTTTTCTTTTTCTTTTCATTTCTAAGGTTTTCTCTTGTAGGTATCTTAGTTGTTTCTTTCTTTTCTTTCTAGTTGTTTGGTGCAGGAGTTAAGCCCGCAACACGTTGCGCGGCAGTCGGTTGCACATTCATCGTGCCAACACACTAGGAATAACTACTGTATCATGTGTATATACAAACATACAAATTTTTATACACATCACTCCCAGACTCGGAACAATTTGTAGTTCAGAACAGACTTTTTCCATGCGACAGGTTTTGCAACAACCAGTAATTGCCCAGGCACTGTGCCGGCTGTGCAGTTAACTAAAATGAAATAAAAATGGTCTAAACAAAAATCCTCATCTAAGTGTGGGAGAGAGAACCATTTTTCGGCACGAATGGCTCGACTCAAAATTTAGCGCGAAACGACCACAGCGTTCTTTGAGGTTACCGGAGGCAACCCCAATACCTCCCATCCCCGAATTCCTACCCAATCGGAATCTCCAAATCCCTAATCCCTAAAAGATCGGCAACGCACTCGTAACTCCTCTGTTGTTGCGAGTGTTCGCGACGTTGATTGGTTAACATCAAGTAAAACGTCTGCTCGTTTGCCGCCCATAGTAAAAAAAATCCGCAGAAGCGAAAAACATCAAAGATGTAAAAAAAGAAAAGGAATAAATTTACATAATTATTTATTGATTGGCACATTATAGGCAAGACACTTGTTGAATAAATATTACCTATCAGATATTGGCGCCATTAATGGAATCTTTTCACACTAAATTGGGCCAGTAAAAAGGTTTCGTTCGAAATATAAATTCATATTTATATTGCGTTAACATTTTCGTGTTTCTGTTATGATATAACATCATCATCAACATCGGGTAAACATCGTGAGGAAACCTGGACTTATAATTATAGGTTTGAAATCACCAACCCGCATTGAGCAAGCGTGGTGATTAATGCTCTAAACCTTCTCCGTATGAGAAGAGGCCTTGCTCAGCAGTGGGCACTTATAGGCTGATGATGAAGAAATATTTTTGTTTACTACTTATTTTACCAACTACCTTTTATGACAGTGTACCATTATTGCAGGGTCTAAGACTGATGAAGGAGAGGAAACGAGTAGCGTGGATCCTGTTACTCCTGGCAGTGCTGTTCGCTATGTGCTGGATGCCTTACAATATCATGCAGCTGCTGCTGGATGTCAAC
The DNA here is from genome assembly GCA_902829305.4 of Spodoptera exigua. Lineage (NCBI taxonomy): Eukaryota > Metazoa > Arthropoda > Insecta > Lepidoptera > Noctuidae > Spodoptera > Spodoptera exigua. Next base: position 15,609,120 of record LR824605.2, read on the forward strand.
CTCGTCAATGCGAAGGACCTCAGCATGGTGTTACCGTATGCACTGTTTATAGGTAAGATAGTTGATTGTTGGTTCAAAATCAGAATCATTTTTTCCAACCAAACCATAAATAGGGACTTGAAATGATAAAATAGAATAATTCTTTGATCCAGTCAATTCTGTGAAATGTCAGGCTATAGTTACCGGTAGTCCTCGAATGATGAGCAGAGTGAAGAGCGAAAGTAATCCTCTGGTGATATTGGATGGAAGCGTCATTCCTTTTAGTTCTACGGTCGTGAACTGTGGCCTCCATTTCGATGCTACGCTTAGCTGGCCGATTCAGGTCTCACAAGAGTGCCAGGGACATTACGCTGTCTAAATCGACTAAGGAATTTCTATCAACCTGGGAGTAAGGCAATCCTTCTGCAGGCCTTAATATTTTCTATAATTGACTATGATGACGTGTGTTACTATGATCTCGACTCGTATTTGCTCAATAAGCTTGATCGTCTCATCAATAATTGCATATGGTTCGTCTTGAAACTGAGGAAGTACGTATGTTTCTGAATAGGTAAATGTTTATGTAGAATGGATAAAAAAAGGTCATAATGAATGCTTTATGCTATCCAGGTTAACAAGCTTTATATCTTACAAATATAATAAATGCGAAAGTTACGATGTTTGGATGTTCGTTACTAAATCACGCCAAAACGGCCAAGACATAGGATTCACTCCGGAATAGGACATAGGCTACTTTTTGTCTACATACTAGAAGCTAGTAAATAAAAAAAGTATACATACGTAACGTTAAATTTTTTTCGATTTCTTACTTTCAGTGCTTTGACACGTAAAAGCTAAGAGTCAAAGGATTTTGATAAAAGTTAGTGCCTGGTTTTATAGTT